>OZ012741.1:390406407-391606407 GCA_963859935.3 Lathyrus sativus
ATTGACAGGCCGACTTATTGCTTTGACAAGCCGGCGTATACGATTTCTCAACTTAAAAATTTCTTTCTTACTCCAACTTATTGCATTCTTTTTGTTTATTTTTCAACACATACCTATATATATTCACCCATGCACCTTCATCTAGCAAGACACTAGTGAATTACCTATACGAAACCAAATTACAAAGCATTCCCATCATCTTTAACCTTTCTTCTAAACATACACACAATTGAATAGCACATAAGCATTTTTTGATTGGGTGACCATCTAGATTAGGGTCAATAACGTCCAATTAGGTTTTGGGGTAACCGAGAATATTGGGTTGGGATCTTTGTGTGTTTCAAATAAGAAAACCAAGGTGGGGTTTTCCTTCAAGATCGGTGTGATTTGAAGGTTTTGGACGAGATCACATCAACATGGATTCGACCGAGCGAAGATCTTGGGACAAGGTGGTTTCCATGCAAGAGAGTAGCACAAGACGATGGATTGTGTTTGGGAATCTTGGGTTCAACAAGTGTGTAGTTGGGATAATCGGAGGATTGTAGCCGCAATGTTGGTAAATTGATCAAGCTTTGATCAAGGATTTGTAGGTGGTTAAATCAACAACAAACAATAGGGTTTGTGGGGTTAGAATTCTTCACCTCTTGTATAAATATTTTATGCAAAGATAAGGTTAATTGCAAGTATCTCAATTCAATTTTAGATTGAGGGCAAATGTACCCATAGCGAGGCCAATTAGGGAAATTGCCTAAACAAGTCTTTGTGTCTCTTTATCGCTTTATGTTTCTTTAATCGTTGTTTTTGCAAATTATTGATTTCATTGTTGTTTCGATTAATTCGATTGGGAATTGTTTTCAAATATCTTTTAAATTGTTTTTGTTGATATAATCACAATCACTGGCTTTTCACATCAACAAAATAAATCGAATTTCCAAACGTGATCAATCGCACACAAAATGTTCGATAAATTGTCTTCGAGTATTTTTATTGTTTTGTGTTAATTGGAAATAAGCATTACAAATAGTTTTACATTTGATTGATCTGTGAATTAATTGTTGATTGAAAAATGTGTGTTCATGATCATTCCATCGCTTTTTATTATGCATATCCGAGTTTTTCGATAGTAGGTTCGATTAGACGATTCGATTCGGATTGTTTCCATTGTGGCATACTTTTTGAAAACAATTTTTTAGCAAGAGGTGTTTATTTTAAATTTGTCATCTATTCACTCCATCTCTAAATGAAGCCTATTGTCTAACAATAGACATATGAGACCTACATCTAATTTCTACTTTATAAATGGATTGTCTATCTCAATGTGCTTAGTCTTGTCATGTGAAACAAAATTATAAGCTATGTTGAACTGCATTACTGTTAGAGTGTAATTTTAATAGAAGTTTAATATTTACTTTTAGTTTTTCTAAAACTATATAGATCTTAAATTCTATACGGATACCTTGAATCATAACTTTAAATTCGACCTCTGCAATTCTTCTTGATACTACATCATTTATTTTACTAAAAGTGAAAGACTTTGAAATTATTTTAGAGACACTAAATAAAAAATAATATATATATATATATATATATATATATATATATATATATATATATATATATATATATATATATATATATATATATATATATATATATATATATAATTAAGATATTGTAAGATAAATACGAATATAAATAGTAATCTTTAAAGTTTATGAAAATAATATACATGAGCAAACAATTTCATGAAATTTAATAAAAATTTAATTATATTTGTTTTATAATACATTTTTTTAGAGCAACTTTAACGCAAGATTGTTAAACCAAAATTATTTATAGCTTACGTTAGTAATAAGGAATTTGCATTATAGGAGAGCTGACATGACATCCAAATGAACTAAAATTTAGTTTCCATTATCTATATAGTTAATGTTAACTATGTGAAACCTATTATAATATTATTTAATATTAATAAAATATTCCAAATATTCCAACAAGATATGATATTTTAAAATAGTAACGGTCATATTATCATTTTTTTTACCTTCTATAAATTCTATAGAAATTTTAATTTTTTTTACACACAGTTTTACTTCTAAATTTTTTTCTTTCAATTTCCAATCTTATTTATTTATCAAATGGATCCCAACCCATCGAATCCTTATTATAATTATATTCCTATGAAAATGTAATTTTTTTTATGTATTATTGTTGTGAATTTTGTATCATTTTTAATTTTATAATAAAATATATTTAATATTATTTTTAAGTTTTTAAGGTAAATTTTATTTAAAAAATTATATGTATTTTAATTAAAATAATTAAATTAATGGTAACTTGAATAAAAAATATAAAATGTGGGGTCAAGTTTTGGTTTCTTATAGACAACCACCATCAAAGTAAAAACTACTCAAATCAACTATAAATTTTTTAAATCCTACAAATCACTTTGGGCCCACAAAAAGTATCTTAGTTTACCCATTTAGTTTACTCCCACTAAAGATGCTCTTAACAATAATAATAAATTTATTGTGAGTAAATTAATATGATTTTTTTAAAAAATAAACAATGTTACTAATCAAATATCAAATTATTGTACTTTTGTATTTGTCAAATTTTGAATACAAGATTAATTTTTAGAGATGCCACGTAGAAAAATAAATGATGTGGCACAAAAGAAGTTTGAAGTGTCCTAAAATAGTTTGATACACTAGATTTAATTGATATAAATAAATTATAATTGTTAATTAATTATTAGATTAATTTTTAGACATATTATTTTATTATTGAATTCAACATATAACTAAATATATTTTTAATAACAAAAATTATATTCTTATACCACAACCATACACCTACACTATATTTTAATGTTCACAAATACGGTTAATAGTGAAATATTATAATAATATATATTTTTAAATATAAAAGTTATTATTTTTATATTAAAAGATACTGATATAAATTTGTGTGATTAATCAATTGCATAACTTCATTAACTAACATTTTAAATTTTATGGTTAATAGCTATTTTGTCCTCTGTCATTTGAGCGAAATTTGAAAAATCTCCGGTAAGAAAAAATTTAGATTCCCCCGCTAACATTTGAAGATTCAGTTTTAACCCACTTGAAATCTAGTCTTTAAATTTCATGTGGCATCTTTTATTATTATTGTGTTGTTTTGGTGTTAAATGTCAAAATTCTAAAAAATGGCCATTGGAGTTGTTGAACCCATGACCTTTTACATCAAGCAACAAGATCTTACCACCAAGCTATGCATTTCTTTGATTTAAACATTTGCATCAAAATTAAACAAAAGAAATGCATAAGCTAGTGGTAAGGCGTTGTTGCTTAATGCAAAAGGTAATAGGTTTAACACATCTCAGGGTCATTTTTAGAATTTTGACATTTAACACCAAAACAATAAAATAATAATGAAAGATGCCACATGAAATTTAAAAATTAAATAATAATAAAAAATGTCAACTAAGTCATCCACATAATTAAAAAAAAAAAAACTGGCTTATTTAGTTCCAAAGTCCTTTAACTTTATTTTAGATTTCACTTAGTCTCTTATTTAATAAATGTTACATTTTAGTCCCTTAAAAATCTTTCTGTTAGCCAAACTAATCCTTTTCGTTAAATGTTGAGAAAAAAACGTTAAGTTTGGATTATGTGGCATGACATCATGGAAAAAATCAAAATAATGAGTCAACAATTTTATTAAGGGACTAAATTGAAACCTTATAAGTAGTTAAGAGATCAGACTTACACAAAAATCAAATTATGATTAAAGTCACTCGAATAAAATTTCATAACATTTTATCAGACCATAATCGGTTATTTATTATATCAGAGTTTTATATCAACATAATCTTGAATTTAATGACATTAAATTAGAATTTTGTTACATTCTTTGATTCAAACTAAAGTCAATAAACTAAAATGACATTAAACATGTTTCAAAATAACATAAGATGTAAACAAACACAACTACAAAATATCTACATAAGCACTATTACAAATTTTAACAGGGCTAATATGCATTCCCATCATTCAATAATAATCGAGCTCCCTAAAGGAGATAAAAATATTGTAAAAGTTGAAGCTTCAGTCACTCGTATGTACCATTGTTCACTGCACAAATCACTAGCATTATTATTAATACATTGCTCCATAATACATTGACAAGAGGAATTAAATGATAATAACTCAATGTTAATATTACACATCACTATCATTAATAAATTGTACCAAAATAGGGAAGAATCATAACAACACATAACTAGTCTCAAACACAACGCCGAAGAAGAGCAATTTTTCCAGGTAGTTTTGTAACAAAATAATAGAATAACATAATAACTTACGAGATTTGTAGTATCAACAAATATCATTTCTAGCTCTCCCCAATTTCTAATATCAACAAATACTCATTACATATTTCACTACAAGAAAAAATGGAATTAGCTAGGGGCGTGGGTTAGGGGGAAAACCCCTCACTAAAACAAATACATTTTGCTTGGGGTTAAACCCCTCGCAAAACATAAAATAGGGGATAAAAAAAATAAAAACAGTTAGCTAGGGGCTACCCCTTCGCAAACAATGAGGGAATTTTTTTTGAAATTTGAAATATGCTTTTACTAGTGGTCAACGCATAATCGGGTGAGAAGGTTGAACATTTGCGAGGGGGATCCCCTCACCACACGTCACGCTTCACAATTTGCAAGGGGTCTCCCCCTCACCATTTATCCTACTTTAGTCAAATCCCTCTACAAAGACATTTATTCCTCTGCCACATTGTCTGCCACACGCCAACACTGGCTAGGGGCATCCCCTCGCAAATGGCCTATTGATTGCCTGTGTGGAGCATCCCCTCGCAAGAGATGCCACGTCATTGTGACCGTTGGGATTGGCGTCGAGCTACCCCTCGCAAATGACACTAATAAATGTCCAAACAATTTCCAATCATATCAAGCACATTGAATCCAAAACTTCTCATTTTTCTTCTCTTTCTTCCTCCATTTCTTCTTCTACTTTCTTCCTCCATATTCTTCTTTTTTTCCTTTCATGTTCCACCATTTTTGTCATACTTCATAAAATTCAAACTAAGCATTTTAAATACGTTATATTATTTTCGTATTTATAATTTATTTTACTGTTTAGATTTATTAATTAATTTTATTTATTTATTTGTTGTATTACATGTACTGTCGATAATATATAAAGTTATCAAATTTTTGCCAAGAGGAGCTACAAATTTGGGGGAGCATCAAAAGGTACACACTTTTTTTTTTTTTTTTTAATATTTTAGATATATTTTTATTTCGAAATTTATGTTGATGTTGATGGCTGAAAATGTACGGTTGATGTATAAGAAAATATATGTTCTTTTTTATTTTGAAATTTATGTATATATTATTAGTGTTGGTGCAAAGATAGAATAAATGATGAAAATAGGGAAATATTCTATTAAAGAGAATGACGGCAGAAGAAACAGTATTAAGAGTTACAATGATTGTCACCCTATTTATAAGCTAAAACTAGGGTTACTAGAATAAGATAAAATACTAAAATACCCTCTAACAAACTTATGGGCTTAAGAAAGTAATATAATAAAATATGAATTATTACTAATACCATCCCTTAATTCATATTCCATCAAAACTTGTAACACCAATTCCATCCCTTAATCTGAGAAATTGATCAGTCTTGATAGCTTTCGTCAGAACATCTGCCAACTGCTTCTGAGTGCTGCAGTGTACAACTTCTAACACTCCACTCTGAACTTGATGTCTTAGAAAATGATACTTGGTCTCAATATGCTTGCTTCTCCCATGCAGCACTGGGTTTCTGGCAAGGTTGATTGCAGACTTGTTGTCAATCATCAACTTCAGAGGTTTGTCTACCTTAATCTTCAGATCCTGCAACAGATTCAGAATCCACACAGCTTGGCATGCAGTAACAGCACCTGCAATGTATTCAGCTTCACAGGTTGACAACGCCACAACAGGTTGCTTCTTGGAACACCAAGAAATGGGACCTCCCAGAAATTTGAACAAGTACCCAGATGTACTTCTTCTGTCAACTCTGTCTCCACACCAATCAGAGTCTGAATAACTCAGAAGTTCTAACTCATTATTTCCTCCAGAGGGAAATAACACTCCATACTTCAGAGTTCCTTTGATATACCTCAGAATCCTGACAGCAGCTTGGTAATGGGACCACTTAGGTTTACTCATGAACCTACTAACCATCCCAACTGAGTAGCAAATATCAGGTCTGGTATTGCACAGATACCTCAGAGAACCAACCAACTGTTTGAAGGTTGTAGCATCCACATCCTTTCCTTCAGAGTCTGAATCCAGTTTCTGATTTGTATCAGAAGGTGTGACAGCCATCTTACAATTCTTCAGATCAAATCTCTTCAGAAGTTCTAATTCATACTTGAGCTGATGCAAAATGATACCTTTCTCAGAATATCTGAACTCCATCCCTAGAAAGTATGTCATTTTGCCTAGATCAGTCATTTCAAATTCATTCATCAGAACTTTCTTGAACTTGGCTATCTCCTGTTCAGAACTTCCAGTCAATAGTATATCATCAACATATAAACATACCAGAGTCATATTGCCTTCAGAAGTATGCTGAACATAGACACCGTACTCCATCTCACATTTCTGAAAGCCTTGCTTCTTGAAAAATGAATCAATCTTCTGATTCCAAGCTCTGGGCGCTTGTTTCAGTCCATATAGAGCTTTGTATAATCTGTACACCATCCCTTCCTGATTCTTTTTCACAAATCCAGGAGGTTGTGACACGTAAACTTCTTCTTCTAATGGACCATTCAGAAATGCAGATTTTACATCTAAATGCATCAGAGGCCAATTCCTGTTAGCAGCTATTGCAATCACCATTCTGATTGTTTCATGTCTTGCTACAGGTGCAAACACTTCAGAATAATCCAGCCCAGGTTTCTGTAGAAATCCTTTGGCTACCAACCTTGCTTTATGTTTGCCAATTGAGCCATCTGGCTTTAACTTCTGCTTGAAAACCCATCTGACGCTGATGACTTTCTTGTCTTTTGGAAGTTCTGTCAGCTTCCAAGTCTTGTTTCTCTCTATAGCATCAAGTTCTTCTTTCATGGCCTTTAGCCAAAGATTCTGCTTAAGAGCCTCTTCTGTACTTATGGGTTCAGAATCTACCATCATGGCACACTGAATAATTTCTCCTTCAGAGTCTACTTCAGTGTCTTGCAGCATGTCAAATTCTGCATATCTTTTGGGGATGTTTCTTACTCTTTGTGGTCTCTGAACTTGTTCAGAGTCTTGAGCTTCAGAGTTTCTAACTTCAGATGATTGGCCTCCAGAGCTTTGACCATCTTCAGAGTCTGGCATATTTCCAGAGTCTGAATTGCCACCAAGATCTGGATTGTCATCAGAGTCTGAATCACCAGAGTCTGGGTCATCAGAGTCTGGGTCATCAGAGTCACCTTCATCTTCTGAGTCTTCTTCAGAGTTTGAATCAGTATCAGAGTCATCAATTCTTAACTCTGACCTTTCTTCAGAGGTTCTAACATCAGAATCTGATTGAGACTTATCCCAATTCCAGACTTTTGATTCCTTCACAATCACATCTCTGCTAAACTCAATTTTATTGGTTTCTGGACAATAGAGCTTGTAAGCACCTGTACTATGGTACCCTATTAGAATCATCACTTTGCTTCTATCATCCAGCTTCTGTCTTCTAGCTTCTGGAACATGTTTATAGCAAACAGAACCAAACACTTTTAGATGACTAACACTTTGCTTATCTCCAGTCCACTTCTGCATAGGAACTATTTCCTTCAACTTTTTCGTAGGACATCTGTTGAGTACATACGTTGCAGTGGCAACAGCTTCTCCCCAGAGCTTCTGAGGAAGCTTCTTCTCCTTTAGCATGCTTCTCACCATATCAAGCAAAGTACGGTTTCTTCTTTCAGCAAGACCATTGTGTTGAGGGGTATAAGGAGCAGTAACCTCATGCTCAATTCCATTCTCCTCACAGAACTTCTGGAACTCTTTGGAGTTATACTCACCTCCACCATCAGTTCTAAGAATCTTCAACTTCTGACCACTCTAATTCTCAGCCTTCATTCTGAACTTCTTGAATTCATCAAACACCTCGTGTTTGAACTTAATAAGGGATACCCATGTCATTCTTGTGAATTCATCAACAAACAGCACAAAGTATTTATTCCCTCCAATTGATGCTACTGGAAATGGACCACACACATCAGAATGTACAACTCCCAAGGCATGTTTTGCTCTTGGAGCAACTTCTGACACAAATGGCAAACGTGGTTGTTTTCCTTCCATGCAAACTTTGCATGACTTCTCAGGCTTCTTAATTGCAGGAATTCCATGTACCAGCTTCTTTGAATTCAGATGTTTTAGGCTTCTGAAATTCAAATGACCAAATCTTCTGTGCCACAGCTCACTCTCCTTCTCAGCACATGTTGCACTAAGACATTCTGAGTCTGCAGTTCTGACATTCACCTTGAATGTTCTATTCCTTCCCTGTTCTGACTCCATAATCAACTTCTGATTGTAGTCATACAGCTTCAGAAGATTATCCTTCATGGTAACTGAAAAACCTTTCTCAATTAATTGTCCCACACTCATCAGATTGCTTCTGATGCCAGGTACATACCACACATTCTGAATCAATGCTATTTTTCCATTCTTCAGAGTCACTCTGACATTTCCCATACCTTCTGCATTAAGATATTTGTCATCAGCACATCTGATCTTTGTTCTCTTTTCAGAGTCAAAGTCAACCAGTCATTTCTTGTTTCCAGTAAGATGATTTGAACAGCCAGTGTCCATATACCACCAATCTGTCAGATCATCAGATTCAGAGGCCATCAATAGCACAGATTCGTCATCAGAACTTCTGGCTATATTTGCTTCTTCTGATTTCTTCTCCTTGTTTGACCAACAATCTCTAGCAAAGTGACCAAACTTCTTACAACAGTAACATTGAATCTTCTTCTTGTCATACTTCTCTTTTCCCTTCTGAGCATTCTTTTGTCTATCAGAGGTTGAGGTTTCTGACTTCTGACCACCATCAGATCTTTTCTTGGCTTCTGACTGCTTCTGATACCTCCTATCAGAAGTTGCTTTCAGAGCCTGCTGCTCTACTTCCCTTTCAGAAGTTCTCTCAGTCAAACGCAACTCTTGCGCTTCTAAACTGCTCTGCAGCTCTTCAATTCTCATTGTGCTCAGATCTTTGGAATGTTCTATTGCTACCACAATGTAATCAAATTGAGGAGTAAGGGATCTCAACACTTTCTCCATGATTGTTTCTTCAGAAAGAGTTTCTCCACATGCCTTCATCTCATTAGTGATCAGAATCACTCTGGAGATGTATTCAGAAACTTTCTCATTATTCTTCATGTTGAGATTCTCATATTGCTTTCTCAAGGACTGAAGCTTCACCTTCTTCACTGATGCGTCACCACCATAACATCTCACCAGAGTGTCCCATGCAGCCTTTGCTGTTGTAGAGTCTGCAATCTTCTCAAACACGTTTACATCCACACATTGATGAATGAAGAACAATGCTTTCTGATCCTTCTTCCTTACTTCTTTCTGCGCGTTTTTCTGTTCATCAGTTGCATCTGCTGCTACTGGAACATAACCATCAGTGACAAGATCTAGAACATCTTGAGCACCAAATAGTACACGCATTTGGATCATCCAACGATTCCAGTTTTTACCATCAAATACTGGAAGTTTGGTGTTCATGTTGCCGTTTCCGTTCATCTTCTACTTTGCACAATACACTCAGAGTTTTTTCACACAGTGTTTCCCACCCCACAGAATTAAAAAATTCTGATCAGATTTTGTTCAAGATTCAACAAGAATCTGAGAAACAAAATCAATCACACAAGACCTCACGTTCACTCGTGTTTCCCGTGTTTCCCAATGAATCTGAATCGGAGCTCTAGATACCAATTGTTGGTGCAAAGATAGAATAAATGATGAAAATAGGGAAATATTCTATTAAAGAGAATGACGGCAGAAGAAACAGTATTAAGAGTTACAATGATTGTCACCCTATTTATAAGCTAAAACTAGGGTTACTAGAATAAGATAAAATACTAAAATACCCTCTAACAAACTTATGGGCTTAAGAAAGTAATATAATAAAATATGAATTATTACTAATAATTAGTATATTATTTTTGAAAATATTATTTTTATTTTTAAAGTTTTTCAAATTTATATTATAATAGTTTTTAAATTAATTGTTAAAAGAAACTGTAAAAATATATTTTGTTTATATTATATTATATTTAATTTACAATATAATATAAAAGAGTGTATTGTAAAGAAAATATAAAGAAAATATAAGAAAAATGATAATAGTATATTTTTATCCTCGTTTACATTATAAAGAAAATATATTTTGTTGAACATATTATATTAATTTAATTTATATTATAAAACAGATTTTAAAAACAAAATTTAGAAATAGATTTATAATACAATATTATAAAACAGTTTATTAAAATATTTATAAAACAGATTTATTAAAATATTTATAAAACAGATTTAAAATAATTATATTATATTTAGATTTTATTAGAAAACAGATTTTAAAAATAAATTTATAATAGTATATTATATTAAAATATACTTAAATTATTAGAAAATAGTATATATATTAAAATTTGAAACAGAATATTTAATTAAAACAGTATATTTAATTAAAACAGTATATTTATTAGTATTATATATTATTTAATTAAACCAGTATATATATATAACAGATTGTAATTATATAAAACAGTAAGACAAAATATGTATGTATATATATATATATATAATATATATATATATATATATATATATATATATATATATATATATATATATATATATATATATATATATATATAATATATATATATATATATATATATATATATATATATATATATATATATATATTATATATATATATATATATATATATATATATATATATATATATATATATATATATATAATATATATATATATATATAATATATATATATATATATATATATATATATATATATATATATATATATATATATATATATATATATATATATATATATATATATATATATATATAATATAATATATATATATATATATATATATATAATATATATATATATACTATATATATATATATATATATATATATATATATATATATATATATATATATACTTAAGTTTATTATAAAACAGTATATTTAATTAAATTTCTAAAAACAGAATATTTATTTAATTAAATTTGAAAACATATTATATATTATTTTTAAAAACAGAATACTTATTTAATTAAATTTGAAAATATATTATATATTATTTTTATAAAAGAATAAATTATATATATTAATATACACTTTTATTTAAAAAATATGAGTTAAATCATAAAAATATATAATTTGTAATATATTTAAGTAGCATATACAAACTTTTTATATAAAGTATATAATTTATAATATATATATTTTCTATTTAGAAAGTATTAATTTTTAATAAGTATTAATTTTTTTAAATATTAATATATAATTTAGTAATATATTTATAAGAAACATAATATTCTTGTAAAACTTATGTAAATTTGTGAAAATATGTTATAATTTGTAGATCATGTAAAATATTTTATACTTTAAATAACATATTACATAATATTTGTAGAAACATATAAATCTATAATTTGTAAGTTAAAATATTATAAAGCATGTAAATTTGTAGAAACATAATATGATATATTAGTTAGGTCAATAGTCATATGTTTGTAGGTAGATCAATTCCCCTTTTCTTAAATATAAATTTAAACATGAACAACATTACACATGTGCAGTATGAAATATTACCAGTTTTATTTTTTTCATGAATTATTTTTATTTTGAGGTTGGATTTGGATATTTACTTTTATTACACTTTTAATCATAAATTATTATATTTTACAAAATATATATTTTTATTTATACATATAATTATATTAAAAAATATATATTTTATTATATAATTATATTATTCTAATTATAATAATATAATTAAATAATATAATTATAAAATATAATAAAAATTTATTATATAATTATATTATTATTCTAATTATAACAATATAATTAAAATAATATAATTATAAATTATAAAAAATTATTATAATTATTGACTAGGGGTTAAACCCCTCACAAATTCCAAAACGTGGGACAGCTGGCTAGGGGCTTAACCCCTCGCAAATGTATGATACAGACAGCTAGGGGTTTCACCCCTCACTAAATTCAAAAACCACGTAATTTAGCTAGGGGATTATCCCCTCGCAAATGTATCTGACACGTCTAAGCCCCTTTGTGGCTCTAGTCTGTATCTATGTCTGTGACGCAGCAGGCAGATTTTTTTCCATTATATTTTACGAGAGGCTTATCCCCTAGCCAATTTTGCGAGGGACTTATCCCTTAGCTAATAATTTGCGATCCCCTGATTAACTAGGGGCTCTGTCCCCTTGCAAAATGCTGTTTTGTGATGGATTTTTTTTGGTTTAGTGAGGGGTTTAACCCCTAACTAAATACGTTTTTTCTTGTAGTGATTAACATTCAAGTTCATAAAAATTGAAACAAAATACAAAGTACAAAAAAACACGAACAAGATCTTTCATCTAGACTTCTTGTGAAATGGCTATTAATCCTAAATTTTCTAAATACGGTTTTACATCGAAATTTTCAAATTTTTTTCAAATAGCATGAGACAAAATAGCTATTAATCCTAAATTTTATTACCTAACTTTGTTTATGTCTAAAAATTATTTTTAATATCTAGACTTTTATTAACCAATTTCATAACTTCATTAATCAATTTTTTACAATTTATTAATTAACTTTGTTTTACTATAAAAAAATATTTTTAATATTTAGACATTTACTAACCAAATTCATCACTCATTAACCAATTTTTTTTATTTCATTAATCAACTTTATTATATTACTTAAAATCATTGTTCATAGAACGTATTGTTTACGTACCGTTCATTTTAGTGTTTATAAAAAAAAATTATTTAAAAAAACAAAGTTCACCTTGTATATATAGTAAACAATATAAAACAATATATATGATATAAGTATTTGATGTCAAAATGGATGTAGAAATAACATTCTTGTTTTAATAAACCTGTATTATCTTAAAAACACACATGATATAAAAGATAAAGATATAATAAAAAGTGTACTAAGTACTCGCCTATTTACAAGTTTGCCACCACATTCACATTTATACACTAGTCACACTACATTTCTCTTTTTCTTTGTTTTATATGCATCTTTTGCCTAAAAGAGAAATATCATGATGTGAAGAACTCACCCCAAATATATGCAAGTCAAACTTTTATTTTTATTTTTATTTTGTAGTATATAAATGTTAGTAAGTTAATGATTTTGTTAACTATCCAAAATTACCAATTGAGCTAACTATGCATGCATGTTACTCTCTCTACTTGGCGATAACAACATTACAAGTTTGCAACAATAATTCTCTAATTCACCCTAAAACAACAACACTTCTCTAGCATGCTAAGTTATCCAAAAAGTAATGAATGGTGGATGAAGCTTAGTATAAGATTGGAATTCTTATTGATGAAGAAACGACATTGATCTCATGATAGTTGCATAGGTTTGAGTATGAGTGTGACTCTGACCCACTTACGAAAAAATATATTATTTTTTATCTACTATATTAGGGGTCTATGAAAAGCAAAAAATAGACATAAGAAACATATTGTTTAATGAAACGCCCTCAATTTTGACGTATTAATTATTGAAGCACTAAAGTTAATTAGAGGCAACTAGAAGGAGATTTTGTCTAACATAATTAAAAAAAAAAAAGATATTGTTGTTAAAGTTGGATAAACATAGCATTTCATTTCATGTATTGATGTCACAAATGTTGGTGTGCTGTGCACAAAAAGAATCTGACCATAACTTTAAGCTTTGAATTCTATTGAGGCTTAGTACGTAAAAAAGTAAAGCAATTAAAGTTTGGCTAACGTCAATTATTTATAAAACTCAACACATTATATATGACAATGTTGCAAATTTGTCTTTCCTCTTTCATGTTTTCTTTCTGAATTACTGTCTTTTCTTTGTTTAATAACTTCAATCATATGACATACGTACCCTTTGCAAAAACGTTTTATTTTTCCAAAATATATTATAGATGTGTTTATTTGAATTGATGTGTATTGTTTTGGCTTTTCTTCATCAGTATGAAAACTATAATATGTTATAAATATTGAGAAGAAGTGATTTATCGTTTTAGACTTTTTAAAAATTGAATTTTGGACTTTTAGAGAAAATATGATCCTTAAACCACAATAATAAAATACGACTGTGCTATCGTGTTAACCAATTTTTACTACGTGCTTTTAAGCACATCACTCAACCTCATCGATCTTGTGAAGAAAATTTATTGTTTAAGATGGTCATCAATTTACTTGCATCAATCCTTTTCTTGTTGTTTTTCTCGAATTGTTCACTTTGGAATCGATATAGGTTCAACATTTGAGAGAAAATTAGTGCATAACTCAACAAATTCTTAAGCTATATAAATCTCAACAATACAATACTTTGATTGACTTAGATTCTTCACATTCCATTTTAATTTTCTCACCTAACGCTTTATCAGATACATCAATATCATATAAGTCGATCTATAGTATTATGTTTACAAAACTAAGTGAATTGTTAGAAGAATCACTGTATCATAAAATGAGGGTTGAAAATACATTTTGAGCTGACATAAGGTGGTAATAATTTATTTATGAAATGCCAATAACCTCTTTCATGGTCAATAACTTTGCAAAAAATAGCTTTGAATAATAAATATAGTTTAACTATAGCTCATGTCACATTTAAAAAAAAAGAAAAAGAGAATATATATATATATATATATATATATATATATATATATATATATATATATATATATATATATATATATATATATATATATATATATATATATATATATATATATATATATATATATATATATATATATATATATATATATATATATATATATATATATATATATATATATATATATATATATTGTTCGCCGTGAAAATTGGTGAACAACTGCTAGTCTTACAAATCGAAAAAAGATCTGTTTTACTTGTAGGATCGATCACACAAATCCTAAGACATGTGCTAATTGATCTTAAATAAAGTTTATAAAAATTATGAACACTTCGACAAAGTCCATGATAAAGCAACTTATTTTAAATGTAAACGAATTTAGGTGACAATAAGTAAAATCGAAGTACTAGTAAATGACGAAGATAAGAACTTGCATAAAGAAAGAATACATTCTTAAAGCAAGAGATTTATTAAATTGCATTGAAATGAAAAACTGGTGTTACGTCAACGTACATTCTTACAAACTCGTTTCTCTCAACACACAGATACTTGGAGTATACTGAAAAATTTGTACACAATTAAACACACACAAATTCTAACACTAAGACCTGCTATTTATAATAATCAAAGTAACTGCCATTAACGGATAGCAATCGAAATCAAGACAAGTGTCGCTATTCATGACTTCGAATCCTAGAAGCGCTCAACGTGTCTCCTTTAAAAACGGACTTTCCCTCTTTTATTTGAATTCAAATGAACTCGTCGAAATACCGTTGGTGACACCTCTGTCGAATTGAGGCTTCCAACTGCTGAGAAATATCTCTAAGTCTGTAACATAGATTCTCCTGGCGAAAGGACGCCTTCGAATCCCATTTCAAAATATGGCTTTAGTTAAAATAATTAGATTTCTTCAGAAACTCTATTTCCTACTTTTAATTCCATTCAGGCGTCGAAATTAGGAGCAAACAAATTGCCTTCCAAAAATGTTATTTTCGACATCAATGAAGAAAAAGACATTTTTTGATAGTATCATTTGACGCCTCAAACAACTTTTGCATGTCTTTTATGTCTCTTACTATTCCAAAAACTTATGACGCCTGGATCATCATGATAGTTTCTGAAAGCACGTCTCATCAAAACATGCCACAATCTCTAGATATCATAACGATTCCTAGATCCTAAGAAATCGTGCACTAGGCATTAACTGCCCACGTTTCATCAAACGACCCTTGTGGAACACGTGCCTGTTGCACCCTAAAATTTGCTCAACCTTATTCACTTGGTTTAGGTTTCAATATCATTAGCATTTGCATATAGAGTCATGTGCATAGCTTAACCATCTGCATAGCATAAGCATGGCAAGTCATTCAACAGGGGACCAATCATTATCCTCATTTCTAGAGGCCTATCAAGAGGTTATTATCCTGATTCCATTCCCTTCAGGTCATCAGAAGAGAATTTGAAAGCTATCAAGTCAATGGATCAAGCAAGTGCATCCATCTCCTATCTGAGGGTCTCTGAGGATCAACAAGAAGTGTGAGCTGGGGGCTGAGCATGGAGAGTATGTGGACATCATGGGAGACTTAGAAAGTCATATGGAGAAGGAGACAAGTCATTGAGGTGATCACAAGTATAGCAGTTGAAGACAGTCAACTAGGGTTTCATCTAGGTCAACCCTGGGTCAACTCTAGGTCAGTTGACTGATTGAAAGGCATTGAGGGCTATTGAAGAGGTGTGGGGTTTATCATTTGACATGAATAATAAGGATATGTTGTTATGCTAAGAAGAAATCAAGAGAAATCAAGGAGAAGAGGAGTTTCTAAATTAGGGTTCTGTGTAAAATCCCCTAGTTTAGGTCAAATTTCCAAGCAAGATAAGTCAAAATGCAAGATTCAAATGGATCCTTGGCCAACATGAAACTTGTAGAGGATCTCAATAACTTTAATTTGAGTGGTGGAAGACACTAAGGAGATTTATAGAACTCAAGTTATGGTCCTTGCAAGTTACAGGTCATCTGAGGTATCTGAAATTCTGTCTGTGAAAGTGACTTGACTTCCAAGCAATGTTTACCCCTCAAGGAGATTTCAAATGAATTTCTGGTCAACATAAGAGTTGTTCCTCATTGTCTTAGATTTCTAGAATGGTATAGTATGCCTTTATATGATTTGTGGAACTCTACTTATGGTCTTGGCAAGCAAAGGGTATTTTGGTCATCTGAGGATTACAGGTCATTCTTAGCCTATGCCTAAAACTCATACAAGGGAGCTTCAAATGAAAAACTTCCCAACATAAAAGTTGCTCAAAATGCCATTTTAAGTCAAGAAAAGAAGTCATGGAAGTTTGGAAATGCATGGAATGGAACTTGACCAAAGTTGGTAAAAAATGACCTAAAAAAGGCATATAAGTTGAAAAAGTTGAAATAAAAATTGGTTTGAGAGATCTACAAATCCAATATGGGTCATCCAATATACCAAATTGATTCCCAACATCATTTTAGAGACATTGGTTCAGCCACATTTTTGAGTTTAGGCTTAAAAATTGGACTTCCTTTGTAAATTTGTTTCTTGCATCATAAGGCCACATGGCAAAACTTAACACAAGGCAAGGAAAAGCTTGGTTTTTCATACATACACTCCTAATATCTCATGAAAGGAGATTTTGACACAAGTTTACCAAAGGTGCAAACATGATATGAGATGATTCAAAATACCATCAAATGATAAGTTCATGAAATTTCCACAAGTTTCTAGATCCCTCTAGGACCAATCTAGAAGCTTCTCATTCTGTTAATCATCATCTATATAAGTAAATGAAGCCATTTGTGCATTGGTTGGTGATTCTTTGAGCTTGCAAACACTACTTTGATTCCTTCACTCCCATTTGCATTTTCTCTTCAAACTCCATTGAAGCTTCATCAATCATCTTAATTTCTGTTATCATCATCATCCACCATCCTCATAGAGCAATTAGCAAAGAGAATTGAGAGGAACTCGTGGCTGGTTTGTGTGATCCAAGTTTTCACTCCAACTTGCGTGAAGAGGGGGATAAGGTGATTCAAGAAGATTGAGCCACAACCATTGCAAACAGAAGAATCAGCATCCATTGGAGATCAATATTGGAGGTTAACAAGTCTTGAATTGCAGCACAACTACACCTGCCATCATCACTTGCAAGGTAGGCATTTCCCTTAGAATCTCCTTATTTATTCAGTTGTAGATCATGTGGTTAGGATAAAAATGCTTAGAGACCATAGGGGATTGATTCCTGAGATCTAGAGAGAGTTATATGAAGTTTGATGGCAGAGTGGTGAAACTTTGATGATCAAGAAATCCTAGTTTAGGGGATGATAATCATGATAGATTAGTTCAGGATAATCAGTGCAATGTGGTGAGTACATTAGTACAAGAATTTGCAAGTTTGGTGATCATACACATCAGGTGTAATGCAGTGGTACCAGGATCTTCCAGCTATCGAGCTCGATTATACAATGAGATTCAGAAAAATCTAGGGTTAGGATCTTGTAGAGGGTGAAGAGTAGAGCAGTTTTGGTGTTGAGATCGTGGCGTTTGGTTGAGTGAGGAGGGAGAACTGAGCAGTGGAAGTTTGTGCATGGAAGAAGAATTCTGCAAAACCCTAGGGCTCGTTGGGGACGATGACCCTCAGCCATTAGATCATTTCCAGGTTTGGACCTTTTCATCTCATCTGACGGTCCGTATTTGAAGTTGAAAAACGGAGGGAAACCCTAAACGCAGCGTTTACTTAAGTGATGAACCTTGGGCCTCAGCAGAACCTGATACTCACACCCCCACCGTGGGCCCAATCCAAGTTTGCACGTGAAATTACTACTTTTTGCACCGAGGATTTGATTATTTTCTTTGGATTTTTTAATCCCATTTTCTGAGCGCGCTGGGCCTTACGCCTTGTTCTATTCGCACCCCATCTTCTGGCCCACCTGGATATTACAACTAGGGCGCAGATGCTATTCTCACCCCTCCCATTTAATTTCCATTTTGTGTGTTTTAATTTCCTTTAATATTTTTTTTGCATCTTTAAAAAATCATATAAAAATGAAAAATTAATACTTTTTGATTCTTGTTTTTTCTATAGGTCAATAATTCTGTCTAGAAAATTATAAAAAATAAAAATTGCATTTTATTTTTTATTTGATATTTTTCCCATATTTTCCAAATAAATGCCTATTTTAGGTGTTTCATTTCATACATGAATTTGGTAATTTTGGTTCTAATAGTTGCTTTAACATTTTTAATCCATTCTTTTTAGGTTGTTTAGTTTAGACATTCAACTTGTATATACAATTTAGTTCCCATTTTTAGAAATTAATTTTAGGTGTTTAGTTTAGATGTGAATAACATGAACAAAATTAGGGTTTAAGTGACAACATAGGTGAATAAATTCATTTCCCTTAGGACTTAGAGATTGAAAGTTTGGGGTATGGGGCTATAGGGGCTATGGGTAGTTATTAGATCCCTTAGAAATCACTAGGATTCCCCTACTGCTATTGGTATAATACTGTCTGTATTTGATTGATTGGTGTGGTGTGCCCTCTGGGGATTATTGTTTGTCTGTATGGGTATTGGGATTGCTTGGGGATTGGGGGAGCTGAAGACTTGTGATGATGAAGCCATTGGAGATCCAGGGTATGAAGACCAACTTCCAGAGTTGAAGAGGAGATTCCTGCTAGCAGATGTTGAGGAGATTAGGGTTTAGGAGCTAGGCAGAGCTCTAGATTAGAAAGCTTGTTTCTCAAACATGGAATGCTTTGTCTGCATCCATCCTTTCCTTATGATTCAAAGTCTCTATCAAATACACACCTCCTTCCTTTGGAAGGATCAGTGAATGTATTTGAAAGATAGAACTTTTGAGGGAAAATTATCTGTATAATGTTAACAGTTAATGAACCACCCTTGGTAGGTAATTGACTGTCTAACATTCACTCACTTCATCTGGGTGATTGATATCCCTCTTAGGAGATTGACTTGAAGAAAAGCCACTGCAGATGGAAGATTGATGATCAAGACCTTGCTGGAAAGCTGTGGAGATGGAGATTGATGCTTGCTGAAGCCTGTAGCTGATTGGAGAAGCTTGAAGACAGATATTGATGCAGAGCTGCTGATGCTGTTTACTTTTCTGTTGTATTTCATTTCTGATGTATTGATTGGTTTTCTGGACTGTATTGTTTGCTGTTTACCCTGTTGGGTTGAAAGTGAAGTCTGTTCACTTTTACCTATTGTTTTCTAGGTTCGAGGTTGAGTGGGACTCCCTTGCCTCGCTTGTATTGTTGCATCCAGGCATTTTACCGTTTTACTGTATATATCTGCTATTGTTTCTGTTTCCGTCTATTCCCTTAGGATCTCTGTTTCTCTCTGTGCAAGAGAGGAGCGTGATAGACACTAGGTCTTAACCCATGCATGATAACATTAGGTTAGTTTGATTCCCTTTGCAACCGTAGGTTAGGGTTCTGTCTCTTCTTTCTCAAAACAAACAGAAAAACACAATAAGATTTCAGACACAATAAAAGACACTTCTTCCGTAAAAGAATGTGAACTCATCAAAACGTCCTTTTTATCCGCTTGGACTGTTAATCAGAAAAACCTTTTTCAGAAGGAATAAAATCAATCAAGACAAACTTGTGGTGTACGTGGCCCGAACTACGTTTGCTCTGATCTTCCATGCAGTGTGGAAGTACGTAGGCATAGGATGCGATATCCTAGCGAGCAACCTTCCCCTCCTTTCCCGTAGGTAGGCGAACTACGTTGACTCTGATTTCTCGTTCCAGACGGGAATACGTAGGCATAAAGTGCGATACTTTGCCGAGTCATTTTCATTTTCTTTTAACCCTTGACCCTGTAGAGTAGATAGAATAACAATCCATACCCGAAAACAAGCGTGGATCCCGTCGAGTACGACGGACGTGAGGGGTGCTAATACCTTCCCCTTGCGTAACCGACTCCCGAATCCAGGTTTTGGTTGCGACGACCATACCTTTCCCGTGTTGTGCGAGGTTTACTCTGAGCATTTCCTTTCCCTCCCGTGGGATAAATAACGCACGGTGGCGACTCTTCTGTTCAGCCGGCGCCTATTTTCGCAGTAGCGACAGTGCCCCACTAACTATCAGCTCTTTAATGTTGATTTGGGGTCTTTTAAACTCTCACGAGCTTATAAATTGTTCCAAGCTTAAACATTTTAACTTTTACACTCCCAGAAATCTTCAAACACTCTCTTTCCCTCTACATTTTCCAAACTTCTAAACAAAAATCCAGATTCTCTTCAAATCTTAACAATGGCGTCTTCGACCACCAATGTTAATGATTCCAAGAAAATTCACAAGTCTAAAGACCTGAAGAACATTTCCCAACTTCCTCCCTTGGACACACTGTCAGCATCTATGATGATGGGAAACCAACAATTCCTACCCAAACCACTTGAGGAAGAAAAGAGGAAGATATATGAATCTCAGGTACTCATTCCCCTTACTGTTTTTGGTAAAATACATGCCCTATGTGGTCCTTTGCCTTCTTCTAGTTCTGATCATAATAAATCTAGGGACTTTTTCCCCTCTTACCATAAATCAAAACCCATAGGTCAGGAAAACAAAACTAGGATTGAGAAAACTTCTTCTGATGCGCTAGTATTGAACAACATAGATTTGAGGTATATGAACAATAGTTTTAGGGTTTTTAGAGCAACACCCTCTTTCAAAGAATCTGACGATTATATGAGCTGGCTAGCAAAAACAGAGAAAGTCTAATCCCAAACCTAGAAGAAATTAGGAATCTACGACTTGATTATGCTGTTGAAAACGAGTCTTGATTATTGTCAGACTATGTTGGTTTCTTCCTTGTAATTTTGGAACAGCACCCACTATAATTTCCATCTCCCTTGTGGGATGATGACCCCTACACACATCTACATAGCTGCTATCACAAGGCTTAAACCCACTAGAAACCCCTATAATCCCGACCTAGAATATGATGATTCCATAGGGTTTGCATCTGCCAAAGCCACATACTCTCACTTTATAACACACTTCTTCAACAAAAAAACTACTGATGTTTCTGATCGAGAACACATAGCTTTTTTTGATCGTATGGCTATCCCACTGTGTCTTTTGCTCAAAGTCCCTTCAAGTAGCTAGGAGATACTTAACCCTGGCCACTCAACTTCACAAAGGTCATGATATATGCCTAAGCGAAATGATCTTGGGGAACCTCTACGAGTCTCTAAGCGAAGGAGTAGCCCAACTTAAAGACTTAGGAGAAAAAGGAAAATTTTTACTGTCTGGTCCATTCTAGTTGTTACAACTCTGGCTGAATGCCTCATTCGAAGCCAGACTCTCCAATAAAAATCCAATCGATGAGACTGCTAAAGACATCAGAAATAGGAGAGTCAAAGGGACTCGCTTGGTCCAACTTACTCCCAGCGAAGAAGGATAAACCCTCAGGCCAATGTTCTAAAGTTATGTCATGATGTTTGCTAAATGTCATGAGTTCACATCGAACATGGCTCCATTTTCTATAAGGAAATATGGTCCTGAGTGGTTCACCAGACCTTTCCCAACCCCAATCAAGGCTCAAGAAGCAGAAACCTTACAAATCTAGGAAGCTTTCCTGACTCCAAGGTTGCTAACGCTTTGACTGAATCTGCCGAAGTCTCAAGTGGATTTGGTTGCTTACCAACCAAATTTGGTGGCCAAACAGTTTGGGTTGGTCCAAGCTCTCCCCGGGTGTCTCTTTGAAAAGAAAGGTGCTTTTCTGCTTCATAATCACTGAAGAGATGGTTTCGACGCAACTTGCCCATTACTCCAACAAAGATCAACTCATCCCCACTGGTTTTGAACTGTGTTTCTTTTGCACCCCAGAGTTCAACCACTAGTGGTCAACATACTAGGCAGAGAAGTTCTTTGATGTTCATTCTTTTACTCAGCTTATTAACCAAGCTTTCCTCTCTGTGCATGAGAAGACCAAGAAAGGTACTTTGACACGCATCAAAGAAACCCAAATATTCCAGAAGTACTTTGAAACTATTTATCTACCAGATGATCTTAGACAAACCGTCCGCGAGGCAGTAGTTACTCTAAAGGAAACGTTTTTAAAGAAAATGGAGAATTTAGGACTCCATTCGTTTGTTCCTCCTAGGGAACGGTATGCAATGACTTTCAAAAAATTTCCTCTCAAATTTCCTCGACTACGAAGTGCTGACTTTGGAGTGGCCCTTGCCCCTCCATTTCCAGACTGGTTTATCTGTGGGGATTCCATAAAAATCCTTCGTCAATAGTCAAAATTGAAGGCTCAATGGGTGGTTGCGACTAAGCATACTCTAGACAATTTCAAAGGTCCTGTTCATATCGGTATCGAGGATGTTTGCATCGAATCCAAAATATATGAAGGTGTGGGATGGGAGGTTTTCTAACTAGACTTCCCTTATTTGATTTTTTATCATCTTACTTGTATTGTTCTTGTTTAAATTTTAGCTATCAAGGTTCCACCCAAAAAGAAGAAACAAATCGAAGAACAGAAAGAAGAAAGCAATCAAGTTACTAAGGTAAATCTCTTACTTAATTCTCCTTCACTGTGAAATCTCATGTTGTCTGATACTTCAACTCTTTTCTCCTCAGAGCTCTCGAAGGCCACCCCTCACTCTAAAGAAGCAAATATCGAGGGGAGCTTCCAACCAAATCATAATTGAGTCAGATGAGGAAGACCAATCTCTTCCTGAAGAACAGACCCTGAAAAGGAGGATGAAGCAGACAAAAGTAACTGAAGTCTTCAATCAACCGAAATCAAAGGCTGGCAAATTCTCGACAAAAGCAACCCCTACTTGCAACACAGCACATACTGAAAGTGATAACTCTAGCCCTGAGGCTGATGATCCCAAGGTAAATACTTCTCTTGCAGCCTTGCAATTTTTTCACCATTCATCCCTCTAATTCTTTGGCTTTTCTCTTTTCAGGTTACCACCGACATCAGAGGTCAACCCATGGTGCATTCGATTATTCCAACAACCAGTAGTGACCCTAGCTACCATCCAACAACTCCTTCCGGGGCCTTTGCGAAAGGCTCGACAAAAGGATATGAGGTGGGAATCCAATTTGTAGGTACTCCAAAGAAGACACCAGTCGTTCCTGTGGTGGAGTTTCCTCATGTCGAAGTAACCATTCCAAAAGAGGACTTGGTCGAGAAAGAAATTTTTGATCTTTCAGGAGACATGGTGATTCCTAATATAAATCAAACTGCCGAGGGTAATCTCAAGGAGCAACCAAGCAAAGATGACAAACTTGTTGAAGAGGAAGAAGAAAAAGAGGAAGAAGAAGAAGAAGAAGAAGAAGAAGAAGAAGAAGAAAATGAAGGAAAAGAAGAAGAAGAAGAAGAAGAAGAAGAAGAAGAAGAAGAAGAAGAAGAAGAAGAAGAAGAAGAAGAAGAAGAAGGAGGAGGAGGAGGAGGAGGAAAGAAATCTGCATCTAAAATAGAAAATGAAGTGGAGATTCTGGAAGACCAAGTGAACCAAGAAAATCAATCCAAGGATCCTCCAACCACCGCTTCGATTGACACTCAATCGACTAATCTTTCCCATGAAGAGCTAGAATCTTTGAAAGTACAATGACCATTGGAGTATTTAAAAGCTATGCTCAGTTCCTAATACAACTTTGGAAATAAAAGCATCACCACTTCGACTGCCTTAGGGAACACTCTGACTGGGAAAACTGATAACGAATTGCTTGTGCAAATAAAAGAAAAAATCTTTGCAGTGGACTTGTTTCAAATCCTGGAACAAGACGTTTCTGTCAATCTTGGTCTCAAGAAACTTCTGAAGCAAATCAATGTCTTGGAAGTTTCCCCAGAAGTGGCTGATATCATTATGGAGCTGAGCACGATGATTGATCTAGTTGTCGCTGATCTCAACCGCCTTAGAGACTTCTCGAGCAACCTTTTCAAAAAAAACTAGCAACCAAAAAACTGCATGGGAGGCTGTCTCGGTGTCTACTGAAAAAGTTTCAACACTCGAGAAACTTTTTTAGTAGAATAAGAAGGAGTTCGAAAAATGTGACAAGAGAATTGTAGAATGGGAGAGACAAATTGTCATTTTACAAAATAAAGTCTCTCAGGCCAAGCAACGCAAGACTAATCTGCTTAGCTCTGTCGAAGATGAAGTGGCAAAAGAGATCCAGGCTGGCCTTCAACATCTTGAGAAAGCTCAACAACTTGGGAAAGACATCGAAGCTCTCTCGGCCAACAAGGCTCTCTGCAAACGCCGCCTGATGCTTCAAAAGTCAAAGTACGAAAAGATGAAAGGCTCTCTTCCCTTCTAAAATTATTCTGTAGCATTTTCCTTCTTTTGCAACACATGACTTTTGGCTATTTGTGGCATTTTCTGTAACGAATTAAGCCATTTTGACACATTTTTTTTTACCATTTTAGTTTTATTTTCTCGCATGATTATTCTTTGGTTATCTTTATCTCTTGAAGTGGAGGCTTATATTTTTTCAAATATTTCCCATTTACCTTCAAGATTCTTTTATCTTTATCTAATTCTTCAATCTCATATGTACCATTAGAAAAGACTTGTATAACTTGAAAAGGTCATTCCCATTTAGGAGACCACTTACCTAGGGCTCTATATTTTTGATCCATAGGCAAAATTACTTTTCAAACCAATTTTTATGGCGAAATAATTTTAACCTTAACTTTCTTGTTATACGATTTCTGTACTCTTTTCTTCTGTCTTCTTAACAATTCTAAGGCATCAAGCCTTTCTTCATCCAAATCAACCAACTCGTCAAACATCATGTTCCAATAGGATTCTGATGGAATCTCATGGTGCCTTTGAATCCTCGTTGACTGTAAGTAGATTTCCATTGGCAACACTGCATCATGTCCAAACATTAATTGAAACGGAGTTGCGTTGGTCAACTCTTTGGGAGAGGTTCGACATGCCCAAAGCACTTGATCCACAGTCTTGTGCCAATTTCTAGGCTTCTTCCCCACATGTTTCTTGATTAGACCTATCACTATTTTGTTTGTTGCTTCGACCTGACCGTTATCCTAAGCATAATAGGGCGTGGAAGTCAACAATTTGAAACCCATTTCCTTGGCGAAATCTTGCATCTTTTGACCACTAAAAATTGATCCTTGATCTGTTGTAATGGTTTTTGGGATTCCAAATCTATAAATAATATGTTTTTTGATGAATTCTATTACATTTTCTTGGTCGACATTTGGAAAAGGTATAACTTTGATCCATTTTGTAAAATAGTCAATACCTACCAAAATGTACCTTTGATTTTGGATGACGCTGGTCGAATTTCTCCAACCAAATCTAAAGCCCATCCTCTAAAGGGCCATGGTTTAACTATAGAATGTAATTCACTCACCACAACATGTTGTATACGTGCGCGTACTTGGAACTCTTTAGAGAATTCGATACAGTCTTTTAATATGGTTGGCCAATACATGCCTTGTCAAAACAACAACCATTTCATCTTATGGCCTACCTGGTGTGCCCCACATGCCCCGCTATGGACAGTCGAAAGGGCTAAATATGCTTCTAATTCACTAAGGCACTTGAGTAAAACTCCCTCAGGAGTCTTTTTAAATAACTCATTTCCCAAAGAACATAGTTTAAAGCTCGGTACCTAATTTTCCACTCTGTGAATGTCGTCAGGTTTTGAAGATACTCCACTATTGGTTTCCTCCAATCTCTATCCATCAAGCTATCTATTTTGAGGATTTCAATTCTCTTTATCAGCGTATCCTAGCTTTGTCGTTTCCAAATCTGATGGGGACAATCTGACTAGCACAACTCTTCCTCTGGCTTCGAATGCATCTTGTAATTTTTCTTTCGAGATTTTATACCCTGAAGCAATCTGGGCCAAATCATTAGCCACTTGATTCTCCAATTGAGGTATGTTTCGAATACTAACCATTTCAAACCTTTTCAGTAATTGATTGCCTATTACAAAGTACATAATAAGATTTTCTTTAACACATTTGTACTCTTTTGTAATTTGCTTTATGACTAACTCTGAGTCTCCAATTATTTCGACTCGAGTTGTCCCTAATTCCAACAATATCTCAAATCCGGCTATTAAAGCCTCATATTCAGCCTCGTTATTCAAATAGAGACCTTCGACTTTATGCTTGAATCTTGTTGGAATTTTTTCGGGAGAAATGATCAACACTCCTACACCGGTTCCATCTTTATGACTAGATTCGTCGAAATATAATTTCCAAGGCTTGAGTTCGAGATAGGTTATGTTATTTTCATTTATTGTGTGCTCGACTATAAATTCTGCTACCGCTTGTCCCTTAACATCCTTTAAAGGCACATATGTTAAGGAATATTCAGTCAAAGCTAATGCCCATTTACTAATTCGACTATGAAAATTTGGTTTGGACAACATATGTTTAATGATATCGAAATGGGACGAAACATAAACGTCAACTGGTTTTATGTAATGCTTTGACTTTATACAAGAGAAATACATGCATAAACACAAATTTTCAACTATGTTATACCTAGTTTCTGCATCATTTAAAACTCTACTAAGGTAGTAAATGGCTCTTTCGACACCATTCTCATCCTCTTGAGTCAACATACTCCCTAAGGTTTTATCTGATGCAAATATATACAACCTCATGCTTCTATTTCTACAAGGTGGTGACAGAATTGGAGGATGACTCAAGTAAACCTTAATTTTGTCAAATGCTTCTTACTGAGGTTTCCCCCATTCAAACCCTTCCTCGTTGAGTCGAAGCAGAGGTGAGAAGGCTTGAGTCTTTCCGTTGAGATTTAATATAAATCTCCTCAAGAAGTTGATCTTGCCCAGCAGTGACTGTAATTCCTTCTTTGTCAATGACGCTTTCGCCTCCATTATGGCCTTGGTCTTATTCTGGTTTATTTCAATTCCCTTTTTGTGGACCACAAAGCCTAAGAAATCTCCCGCCTGCATACAGAAAGAACATTTGAGAGGATTCATTTTTAGACCATGCATTCTCATCCTTTCAAAAGATTATCAAAGATGGTCCATATGAATCTTCCCTAAAACAGACTTAACAACAATATCATCAATGTATATTTGCATAAACGTCTTTATATAATCATGGAAGATAGATTCATTTCCCTTTGATACGTTTCCCCAGCATTATTTAAGCCAAAACACATCACTACCCATTCGTAAGTGCCTAAGGCCCCAGGGTTTCGAAAGGCTGTCTTCGAGACATCCTCTTTAGCAATAAAAATTTGATTATATCCTGAATACCCATCGAGCATACTAAGGTATTTGTGGCCTGCAGAAGAATCGACTAACATTTCTGCCACAAGAATTGAATATTCGTCTTTTGGAGTTTCAGCATTTAAATCTCTAAAATCTACGCATACCCTCAAAGAACCATTCTTTTTAATAACAGGCACAATATTTGCTAACCATTCGACATACCTGGCTGTGTGAATGAAGTTACATCAAAGAAGCCTTTCGACCTCCTCTTTGATCTTTGAGAGAACTGCTGGTGCAAACCGCCTTGGATTCTGCTTGATAGGCTTCTTTCCAGTCTTGATTGACAACTTCAATTTGACCAGATCCCTTCTTAAACCAGGAATCTTTTCGTAATCCCACGCGAAGCAGTCTTTAAACTCCTTCAATAGTTAGATCACTTCGACCTTGAGTTGTGGGCTGATGTTGGCACTTATGTATGTTGGCCTCTTTGTTTCCCCCTCTCCTAGATCAATTTCTTGAAGTGGATCTTACTCTAGCATCTTGATGTTGGCTTCCAACGGATCCTCCTCGAAACCCAAAGGCTCGTCATCATAGATTGCATCGAACCTCTGGCCTTGTTGTTTTTCCTGAATCCTATCAGGAGGTTCTAGATCGAAGTCCTTACCAGGACCCTCTTTGTGTAAATCTTGGCTGGCTTCTACAACCATATTTTCTGTTTCAGCCTCTAAGGATGTCTGTAACTTATTTTCGGCTATGTAAGCCGAAATCTTTTTTAGCACATCGAATTCAGTCATCATCACCGAATTCGCTTCCCCAACCTGTTGGGGTTATCCTAGATACAGCAAGGTATGGAAGGTTGTCATCTCCTACCACTTCTCTGTCCCATTGAAATCCATAGACGAGATGTAGATACAATGAATAATAAACGTCGTCATCTGGGGTGAAGGAAAAATTCTCCGGATTGCATGGAGCAATGTTAACCAAGTGTTTGTCGAAATTGCACCTGTCGACATTGTTATTTAGGGCTTTAAAATAGCCTTGATCTGCCTCAATATTTTTGACGACGCCATCTGGACGTTATATCGTAATTCTCTAGTGCATGGAAGATGGTACAACCCTAACTCCATGTATCCACTCTCAACCCAACATCATGTTGTAGTTGGCCTTCATTTCGATGACCATAAACACAGTAGGCCTTGTAGCAGTCCCCACCGTCATATCAACTTGTATAACACCCAGAGTGGTTCCCACCTTTCCCTCGTAATTGGAAAGCATGCATGTTGTTTGGCTTGGCATCTGTGTCGTACTTTCCGATTCTTCTCATCATGAAGTGTGACATTAGATTCACCGTAGCGCCACAGTCCACTAGAATTTTGTTGACCGCAACATTCCCCACCTTTCTGGTGATAAACAGAGGCTTAAGATGACTCTTCACCGCCTCATATGGTCGTTCAAAGAATGTATTTTTCTCTTCGATACAACCATTATTCATGACATAGTAGCACACTGGTTTGTGTGTCGCCATTTCTGCTTCTATATACATATCCAAATCTTCGACCTCAGTTATCTGGTCGAATTCTCTGGGCAGAACTGATACCATGTTTACTATGATATCTAAAGAGCCTTCTGAGCCAGAGTTAAAATTATCCGTAAGCATTTCATCTTTTTCAATTTCTCAATCGTGCTTCTCCTTAGCCTCCTCTCCATTGGCAGCAAATAGTTTTCTCCCCACGAGTAACTTATCAAAAGGCTTTAGTTCCTCGTCTTTCTCTTTCATAGTAGGTAGGTTGGTGTTGGTTTCAGCCTTAGCTCCAGCCTCTCTTTGAGCCTTCCTCTTGTATTGCTCCCTTCTCCACTGAGATCGAGACATTGGATTCTTTCCCTTGTAGTTTTCTGAAATATAGGCCATTCTTTTTGAAGCCTGGAACTCCTTATGGTAAGCCATTGATAAGCCCCTGTTGATGTCGATTATTTTCCATTTTTGTTGTCTCTGCTGTTTGCCCTCAGCTGGCTTCATCCAACTTCCCTTGGAAGCTTCCGCTGTTGGTTTGAATGTGGATGGCTTAACCTCCGACACCCTCTATTTGGTTTCTTCTTACTTGGAAGAAGATCTTTGTGGGTCGAAACCTCGTTGCCCATAGGAGGCCCTCTGCTCGCGCCTCTCTTTTGCCTTTCTTACGGTGTCTATGTTGCATGCCGCTTTTTTATCGAACACAACACTGCACCTTGGGCATAGTATAACTTTAGATTTTTTGTTTTGGCACCTGAGAAGAAAGTTTATGAGGCTTTCCTTCTTTTTCGGGGAAGCCACTTTGTTGTATTCCTCTTGTAGACACTCCCCGTCGACTTCCACCATGTTGACGTCATCATCAATGTCTAACTTGCAGAACTGCATTTAAAGGCCATCAGTGGCCTTGTCCATTCGAATGAAACCATCAACAGTTTCCTTTGTTATTATCATAAGGTTGGAGTCCTCAACAACTCCTCTGGCAAAGTCATCAGTAACTTTGCTGTCGAAATTGTCAGTAGTTTCCTGGATGAAGCCTTCATTCGCTTCTCGAGCAAAATTTGTCATAAATTTCTGGTCAAACTCTTCAGTCACCTGAACCAAAACAACTTTATTAATTATGTCCTTAGTGACTTCAACCATGTTGACGGTGTTGTCGAAATCTTCAGCGACTTCGACCATGTTAACCTCTTTTGGCTCAGTATAGTGAGCATCAGCAATTTGTAGAGGATCAGCGTCAACCTTCATCTGGTTTTTGGGCTTCTCCCCAAATTTCAGCATTCCCTCTAGGATAGCATTTTAAACAAGATCCCTGAAAAGAAAACATTGAGACGTTTTATGGCCCAAAAAATTATGGTATTTGCAAAATCTTCTTTTTTTTCTTTGTTCTAAAGGGGGCATTTTAGCACCAGAAGGTACTATCATTTGCCCATCTTTAACTAACAAATCGAAGATTTCATCACACTTTGTGACATCGAATGTATAAGTTTTCTTGGGAAACCTATCATTCTTATCTAATTTAGTAGGGTTCTTCCCATTGGAAGGTGCTAAAACCTTGCTAGAATAGGGTGAACCTTTTTTCAATTCAGCGAGATCTACTTCATTCTCATCGAAACTTATAGACTCACTATAAGGCCCTTCGTCGTCTTCATTGAATTCGACATAGGCTATTCTTTTATTCTTATTTACCCTAACCTTTTCTTCTCTCAAACGTTCTAATTGTCGAACCCTTTTGGCCAACTAGGCCATATCCCTCAGGTATTGAGTATCTAATTTCTTCCTGATGGAATAATCCAGGCCACCAGCAGCCACTTTGACTAACTCATGTTCTGGTATTTGTGTGAAACACCTTGCTTTGAGAAGTCGAAACCTATTCAAATAATCATCAATTGGCTCAGTAAACTTTCATTTTATACTATCCAATTCCTTTAAACTAATCTTTGGTTGTCCCATGTAGAATTGTTCTTGTAATAAACGTTCTAACTGGGCCTAATTATGAATTGAATTTGGAGGTAGGGTTGTGAACTAAGTGAAAGCGTTTTTTGTAAGAGAACTTAGAAAATACTTGACCCTAATTCTCATCATTCGAAATGTCTCCCGCTTCTATCAAATACCTAGCCACATGTTCAACAGTATACTCAGTAGTATCCCCAGAAAACTTAGTGAACTTGGGGGTAAATCTGACTGGAGGATGTACTCCGATAACGGTGATGTATAATTTGGTCGCCGAAGGCCAAAATTTACTCTATTACGTGCCATGATTCTTTCGACCATGGAAGCCAAATTATTGTCTGCTGCTAGGTTGTTACGTTGAACTTGTTGTACGACGTTTTCAGCATTCTGGTTCCTATTTACAAAAACTACCCTTGGTTCTTCTTCTCTAGGAATTTGTGGTTGGTTCCTAGGGGGTTCGACTCTAGGTCGTTCGATCATTCCCTAGTTGTTTTGATTTTCCTGGGCTGGATTTTGTGGAATTTGGTTAATGGAGTTGTCCTTTCCAAAGACTACCCGTTGGTTTTCTATCATATACTCTCTCGGTGGTTGTCGACGGGGATTTGGTACACCCAAGAATTCTAAAAGGCGCGTCATTTGTGTTTTATTTGTTGATTAGTTTGTGGAGTATTCTGAATAAGGGGCTGAAAAAATTCCCCCATAGTTTGAGACATCATTTGAATAATTTAATGGTTACTTTCGTCCATCTATTGTCTCAAATAAGATGCAGAATTGGTTGTCAAACTCGACATATGGGTTGAATACCCTATACCTAATTTTTGACTATTTCGACCCATATTTACCCCAGAGCCAGATCTCTATAATGGTGAAGTCATTACGGGTCCTATATATAATGGAGGGGAATTTCGCAAGTTTGCCATCATCGAAGTTGGAATTTCATAGGGTGGGTCTCGAGGCAAAGGCATTGAAAACTCAGGGGGAGGGATTCCTCTGAATGTTGAAGTCCCTATTAGTGGTGGGGTCTGCGGAGGACCCCTTGGCCCAATATAAGTTAGAATAGGCTGCGTATGAGAAATTGATGTATGGGCATCGAACTTCCCATAAATGGTATTGCTTCAGAGACAGGCGCTGAGACCGCTGGTCCTCCTGTCGAAGATCCTATGGGCTGTTCTATATTGTTATTCGGGATATCCTAAGGAATATTTGGCTGGTTTGAATTTTTCGTCATTTTCCTCCTATATCTCCTTTTTATTCTATCTTTGTTAATGATGGCTACCTTACCACTTCCTAATAACCTACAGTGAAGTTTTTTCGAAGAAAAAATTGACCACAAAACTAATAAATTTTTCCAAAAAGAATTTAGAAGCGATTTTCATGATCACTTAGCACTGTCCCATTGGTCATGCCAATTTGTTCGCCGTGAAAATTGGTGAACAACTGCTGGTCTTACAAATTGAAAAAAGATCTGTTTTACTTGCAGGATCGACCATACAAATCCTAGGACATGTGCTAATTGATCTTAAATAAAATTTATAAAAACTATGAACACTTCGACAAAGTCCATGATAAAGAAACTTATTTTAAATGTAAATGAACTTAGGTGACAATAAGTAAAATCGAAGTACTGGTAAATGACAAAGATAAGAACTTGCATAAAGAAAGAATAAATTCTTAAAGAAAGAGATTTATTAAATTTCATTGAAATGAAAAACTGGTGTTACGTCAACGTACATTCTTACAAACTCGTTTCTCTCAAAACACGGATACTTGGAGTATACTGAAGAATTTGTACACAATTGAACACACAAAAATCCTAACACTAAAACCTGCTATTTATAATAATCAAAATAACTGGCATTAACGGCTAGCAAACGAAATCAAGACAAGTGTCGTTATGCATGCCATCAAACCTAGAAGCGTTCCACGTGTCTTTTTTTAAAAACGGACTTTCCCTCTTTTATTTGAATTCAAATGAACTTGTCGAAATATCCTTGATGACACCTCTGTCAAATCGAGTCTTCCAACTGCTGAGAAATATCTCTAAGTCGGTAACATAGATTCTCCTAGCGAAAGGACGCATTCGACTCCCATTTTAAAATATGACTTCAGTCAAAATAATTAGATTTATTCATGAACTTTATTTCCTACTTTTAATTCCATTCAGGCGTCGAAATTAGAAGGTAACATATATATATATATATATATATATATATATATATATATATATATATATATATATATATATATATATATATATATATATATATATATATATATATATATATATATATATATATATATATATATATATATATATATATATATATATATATATATATATATATTCCATTAAAGCATAACAATCACATGAAATTTTAAACCCTTTAATTTAAGATTTTTCATAGATATCAAATTTCTAATGTTTGAAGAATACATCTTCAGAAATTTAATTTTGTAAAAAAATTTACATAAGATAAATTTTACTTTTCTGGGCTAAGTATGAATTTTTAGAGGTAGATACGTGTGAATTCTCTTCTTAAATGGTTTCAATGTTACTCTTATTCTCATTTTTCTAGATTTCACTACAAGAATAATTGTCTTCTACCACTCATTTTTCTAGATTTCACTACAAGAATAATTGTCTTCTACCACGTGATTTAGTGAAGTGAAAAACATGTGGCAAAATATGAACAATTGCGACGTGTTTCTCACGTCACTAACATTTTTAATATTAAAATAATAAGCATAAAGCTATCACATGGTGTGTCAGATTTTTTTAACAAAAAAAAGTTGTGACGTCAAAATCACGTTGCAACGTTTAAATTAAAAAAAAACAATTAAAAGGGTCAGGCCTATTGAAGAGGAAAGTTTGAAATTTTCAAAAATTTTGTTGTGACGTGAATATCACGTCGGAACTGTTTAAGAGAGAAAAAAATATGACGGTGAAGTGATGGGTCACTGGGGGTGCAGGTTGACTGAAAAAAAGAATATGACCGTTGAAACATTTGCGATGTGGATAGTACGTGACAAAGTTGTAACGTGATTATTACGTCGCTACATAGTTATCATTTATTTCTAAAATTTAAACGTTAGGGTTTGCAAAGTGAAATTCACGTCGCTGAATGTTTTATTTATAAAACACGTTTACACATTTTTCAGACCATACTTTAATTGTTTCTTCATCTTTCTCTCTATGCCTCTCCTCATTCACTTATTCTTCTTCTTCTTCACTTCGTCCTACCCATTTTTTCTTCATCTTTCTGCCTATCCCTCTCCAAAATCAATCTCCATTGCTTCAAAGGTAATATATTTTCACACTTAATATGATTTACGTTCAATTTATTTTTATTAATTTCGTTTAAAGTATATCATTTTCTGAGTTTAATATTTGTTTAATTTTTTTCTGTCAAAATATTAAAGTTAGTTGAAATAAAAATTGAAGAATATATTGAATAAGAAGATTGAAGGAGATTGAAGAAGAGGTTTTTTTTTGGAAAGAAAAGATTTATTAATCCCAAAAAGCATTTTATACAAAGCGACCAATAGGTCCAGCTAAAAACCGACTCAAAATGATAACCAACCTACGCCATCATCAAGTGTGCTACATGCTCGCGAAGGTTAGGCTTACTCCAAACTCTTTTAACTACAATATCTATAAATTTCCTTTGTATATCTATATTAGTATCCTTCGTATTATTATATGTGTCTCTATAAACCGCTGCATTTCTAAACGACCAGTACTCGTATATTGTTTCTGCAAAAGTAGTTTTCACAAACTTTGCTCTCCAATGTTTCTTTCCACTCCCTTTTATCACCCATTCCAACTCTTTATCCTATCCTTCAGGTAGGTGACCCTCATTTAGCCACTGCAGAACCCCACTCCAAATGTCTTTCATGGTTTCGCATTCGAAAAATAAGTGTTGTAAACTCTCATTTTCTTGGCAAAATACACATTTCTCCTTTTCAATCAATTCAAATTTAACTAATCTATATTTTGTTGCTACTTTATTATGACATGCCATCCATAATATAAACAACGATCGCAATCTTGCTTCGTTATCAAACATGATTTTTCTTGATGGAACTATCTCAGCTTGACCCATAAAGTCATAATAGATTTTCTTATTCAAAAACATACCCGTTATATTCATTTCCTGCCAACTCCTCCATGCTTGCACCTATTCTCTTTAGCTCAGAATACTCCTCAAAATCAATGAGTAGTTTGGTCTTATGAGCACATCCATGACTTGATTATCTTTGATGTAATACGTGTGAATCCACCGCAACCATAAATTATCCGCTTACCTGCACAAATTCCACATCAATTTAATCAAACAAAATTTATTCCTGCTTCTAAAATAACATTCATCTCGCCGTAATTCTTAGGCTCACAAACTTTAGTCCATGCAATTGGAGCTTTCTTACTCACTTGTTTCTTGCCCGTCCAAAGGAAATTCCTACAAATTTCCTCGATTTTCTTCATCACACCCTTGGGTAGAGGCACACATTGCAACTAGTAATTTGAAATTCCAAACATCACACTATTAATCAGTTGCAATCTTCCTGCATAACTTAGAAATCTGAAACTCAATGTTTGATCATGTTACAAATTCTATCCACAAGCCCGACACATTGGTTATTTTTTTAGCTTTTTACTCGATAACAGGATCCCTAAATAACGAAACGGTAACATACCAGTCGAGAAACCTATCAGCTCGTCTATTTTATCTTCAGCTTCTCTATCCACACTATGAGGGCAAAGCCTCAGATACTTGTTATGCGTGTTTCGATGATGTCAAAACCGAGCCGCATGGAAGAATAGTCATTTGGCATTATCACCATGATGCATACGCATGCCATATTTCTCATGTTTATTTGCTTGCACTAAATATCTCGAGTACTGCATTTATATCTATCAAAATATGCGTCATATGTGTCAGACTCAATTGGTCTATCATAGGTTTCATCTAAGAGAATCAAAAATATGAATTTAGGCATTTTTTGAAGTTTCAGGTCTTTGAGTCGACCTAAACTCTGCTCCGGTCGACTCATGGCAAGTGTCCTAAAAATGCATTTTTCTCGGGTTAGGTATGGTCGACCCACCGGTCGACTCATACTGTTGTCATTTGCATTTGTCTAAAAATTCAAGTCTTTGAGTCGACCTAAACTCTGCTCCGGTCGACTCATGGCAAGTGTCCTATAAATGCATTTTCCTCGGGTTAGGTATGGTCGACCTACCAGTCGACGCATACTGTTGTCATTTGCATTTGTCTAAAAATTAAGGCTTTGCGTCGACGCATGCCTTGTTCTAGTCAAAGCATAGCTGTGTGTTTTGCACAATAGTTTGCCTCGGGTTAGCTCAGGTTGACCGTGCACTCTGCATGGGTTGATCGCTCGCTGTTTGCTGCATATTTTTTTTGAGTTGTCTATTATTTTTGAAAGTTGGTTTTATCAGTTATAACAATTTTGTCTGGTATAAATATTCAGTTGCTCTATTCATTTCATATCAATTGAATCAATTACAAAAACAAGAAAAGTGAAAGAGTTGTCAATTCAAGTTATCATCATCTTCATCTTCTACATTTCATACCACAACAATAAAACACAATAATCTTTGTTGTGCATTATGGATTATCTAAGGTGATAATGTTCGAAGCCATGATTAGGTAATCTGGTTTGGGTTAAGGAATTGACAGGTTTTTCTTGAATAAAACCTCTAGGGTTTTGTCCTCCAAAATTCTCTGAATTTGGGGTTTTTTGGACGAGTCTTCTCAACATATATTCGGCCGAGTAAAGGTGATCGAGGAGCGGTGGGTTCCGTCGGTCTAGTAGCAGTAATAGGAGAATTGTGAAGGAGAAGTTCGGGTTCGACACGTGAGTGTTTGAGATCTGTCGGGCTGGTGTTTGAAGATGGAAGTTTGTTCAAACATAGAGCTGTAATCGGAGGTTCATACACAAGCTGTCGAAGGACTTGATTTGACTCGAATCAAGGGACAAGAGGAGATAGCTTCTACAACAACAAGGGAGTTCATTTGTTTGATTTCTATTTCATTCTTGTATATACGATTCTACAACAGGTTAAATTTATATTATAAGAGCTTAATTCTATTGTTAGAATTGAGGGCAGCCGTACCCCGAAGCGAGGACGACGGGGAAACTGCCTCAACAAATCCTTGTGCCTTTTATCTTTCGTTTTTACATTGCTTAATATTAGTATGGTTTTAGTACAAGCAATTATATCAAATTTAGGAATGTTTTGAGTAAGTGCTAGACTGTTTTTTTGACTCTAGTACAACCGTTGATTGTACAAGGAAATTAGAGCAAATTACTCAAAGCTGAACTCACTTGTAGTGCTATGCACTCCAAGTGTTTGATAAATTGCCTGAACGAAAAGCCTTGTGTGCTGTCCAATTATTGTGGTGATATTTTAAGGCATTGGAACTAGTCATACCACATTGTGAGATAAATCAAATTGAGAGTGTGACTAGAGTAGTGATTCTCATTACTCGTTATCTGATTCCATCGGCTAAAACGCATATCTGGTTTTCTAGTAACCGTTCGTTATAGACGGTATTTTTCCACGGCCACTTCCACAAATTAAAAAAAATTTTAAAACCATTTTATTGGTAGCTCCAACTCATTTTTTAACAAGGGATCTATTCAACCCCCCTTTGAGATTCGTGCCATCGTCTAACAAGTGGTATGAGAAGCACTAGTTCACTCCGTACTTCAAGTATAACTTAGTAGAAAATGGCTAACGAACCTAAAGGGGCCTATAATATAGCTCCTGTTTTTAATGGAAAAAATTACAGTTACTGGAAAGAATGTATGCAGGTTCACATTAATTCCATTGATCGAAAGGTGTGGAATGTCATTCTCAACGGTCTAATTGAAATAACTATGACAGACGAGAATAACATGATTGGGCCTAAGCCTGAAGCACAATGGACTGATGATGACGAAAAGAAATATAATTACAATTGGAAAGGCAAAACTATTTTGATCTCCTAATTAGGAGTTGATGAATGTTATAGAGTTTCTCATTGTTTAACGGAAAAAGCTATGTGGGACTCATTGTAAGTTTCCCATGAGGGAACCAATGATGTTAAGCTAGCGAGAATCAATACGCTAACACAAGAGTTTGATCTCTTTCACATGGAGCAAGGGGAAACCATTGCGGACATGCAAAAGAGATTCACTCATCTTATCAATAGATTGCACTCACTAGGTAGGCCAGTTGCCAATGTTGTTGCTACTAACAAGATTTTGAGATGTCTTAACAGATCATGGCAATCGAAGGTAACCGCCATCAAAGAAGCTAACGACCTCATAATTTTGGATCTCAAAACATTGTTTAGAAAGCTGCAACAGCACGAACAAATGCTTCTAAGCCTAGAGCAATATGAAAAGAAGGAAAAGAAGGAGAAAATAAAAAATACTGAAAAGAAGTCTATTGCTCTCAAGACTTCTTCCTCAAAGTCTCAAACTAAGGAGTATAATGATTACACTTCGAGTAACGACAAAGATGATGGCAAGAGTGAGGATATGGGGATGTTTGTAAAGTGTTACAACTGCTATGTCAAAAAGAACGGCATCCAACACTCCGAGAAAAATCTTGTCAACTTCCGGAAACAATCAAGGTACTCTAGAAATGACGACACTAAAGGAAACAAGACAAGAGGGTCATGTTATACTTGCGGAAAGACTGGACACTACAAACCAGATTGTCCCTTGAACAAAAAGAGCAAAGAAAAAGAAACAAGTAGATCACATAAGAAGCAATCTAAGCCAAGGAGAGCGTATATATCTTGGGAAAGCGATAGCGATTCCTCCGAGGATGGAAGCTTAAGTGATGAAGATGAATCCGTAAATCTTTGTATTTCCGCACATCAAAAGAACAAAAAGAAACAGGTACGACATGCCAAGTATGAAAATTCCTCTAAAATGTCTCATTTTGAATTACAAACTGCTTTAAATACTTTGCATTGTGAAGCAAAAGAAGCCTTTAAAAGGCTTGCCTCAAATAACCAAATCTTTGCTCACCTTGAGCAAAAGATTCGTGAGTCTGAAAAGAAACTTGAGGCACTAAAAGCTTCCATAGTGGAAAGTACAAAAGTAGGTTGTGAGGATCTGAGAAAAAGAGTTGTTAACTTTGGGTGTGATACTTGTTACATTTGGCAAAATGAAGTTAGAAACCTAAATGCCAAACTTAACAAGGCTCTAGAGCCCAAAATTAATTTTTCCATTGATAAAGCTAATTTTAGAAAGAGTATGGTTAATCCATATCAAAAATACACATATGTTGTAAGAGACAATGATAGCAAAAGTAATTCAAAACTTAACTTTTCTTGTTTATATTGTTGCAAGAAGGGCCACACCATTGCTAAATGCCGTTTTAGGAGATTTTTTGTTCCTAAAGGAATTTATCAATGGTTGCCTAAATGCGACCATTTTGTCACTCACAACTTAGGACCCAATAAGCCATTGGGTACCTACTCTTGTTAATTGTTTTTCATAGGTACAACGTCTTAAGATCACTGAGAGAAGATGGGTTCTTGATAGTAGCTGCTCAAGACACATGACAGGAGACATATCTCTCTTCATTGACTTCGTGGAAAAGAAGAAGGGATATGTAACCTATGGAGACAACAACCGTGGTGCAATACTGGGAAAAGGTAGTGTAGGTAACCCTGCTTCCACTACTATCTCTGATGTATTGCTTATCGAGGGCCTTAAACATAATCTCATTAGCATTATCCAATTATGCGACAAAGGATACAATGTATCATTTTCAAAAGATTGTTGCCGAATTATGCATAATGATGAAATGAAGAGTGTGTTTAATGGTCTAAGAGTAAAAAATGTCTATATGCTAGATTTGGATGAAGTATCTTTGACAAGTGATAAATGTGTCATGACAATGAGTAAGGACTAATGGTTATGGAATAGACGTTTAACACATGTTAACTTTGACTTGCTAAACAAGGTGGTTTCAAAAGATCTAGTCATAGGTCTGCCCAAAATTAAGTTTACCAAGGATCACCTATGTGATGCTTGCCAAATGGGAAAGCAAACGAGGATCTCTTTTAAATCTAAAAACATCGCTTCAACTACGAGACCTCTTGAGCTTCTCCATATGGATTTATTTGGGCTATATAGAATTAAAAGTCTAGGTGGTAACTATTACGGTTTTGTAATAGTTGATGAGTTCTCTAGATTCTGTTGGACTATCTTCTTGGCTAGCAAGAGCGATACATTCGCATCCTTTGAAAGATTTGCTAAGATTTCTCAAAATAAATTAAACACAAACATAATATCAATTAGGAGTAATCATGGAGGTGAGTTTGAAAACCATTTGTTTGAGGAATATTGCGGTAAACACGGTATTGATCATAACTTCTCCGCTCTGCGTACCCCTAAACTAAACGGGGTCGTGGAGCGCAAAAATCGTATTTTGGAAGAGTTAGGGAGAACCATGATCAATGAAAGTGAATTACCTAAGTATTTTTGGGCTGACGCCATAAGTACGACATGTTATGTATTGAATAGGGTGCTTATCTGCCCAATTCTAAACAAAACACCGTATGAACTTTTAAAAGGGCGCAAGCCAAATATGTCTCACCTACATGTCTTCGGTTGTAAGTGTTTCGTGTTGAATAATGGAAAGGAAATCTTAGGTAAATTTGACTCCAAGGACGACGAAGGCATCTTCCTCGGATACTCTCAGTCAAGTAAAGCCTATAGAATTTACTATAAGATATTACTTATTGTTGAAGAGTCTGTACACGTAACATTTGATGAATCTTATCCGAGAGATGTTGGAAAAGGTAATGTTGTTCATGGTGCAGGTGTATCTTCGGAAGACATACTCAAAAGTGCCGAGTCGGGAATTGATCAACCCGACCTAGCCAAAGTTAGGGAGGAAAAAGATGATTGCTATGAAGAAACTGAGGTAGTTCATTCGTCTGATAAAGACGATCTTCCTCCAGCTTGGAAGTCTTCCAAAGACCATCCTATCGACAATATCCTCTGTGGTATATCAAAGGGGGTGACGACTCGGTCTAAGATAAGTAATTTCTATTATCACTTCGCTTTCGTTTCTCAGATGGAACCTAAAAACCCGAAAGAAGCCTTACTCGATGAACATTGATTCTTATTTATGCAAGAGGAACTTAACCAGTTCAAGAGAAATGAGGTTTGGAACCTTGTCCCACCTCCACGAGGTCATCGAGTAATTGGCACCCGATGGGTGTTTAGGAACAAATTGGACAAAAACGGGGCAATAACTCACAACAAGGCGCGTTTAGTCGGGAAAGGGTATAACCAAGAGGAAGGCATCGACTATGAGGAGACTTATTCTCCGGTTTCCCGAATCGAGGCTATACGCCTTTTACTTGCCTTCGCTTGTGCGAAAAATTTTATGCTATTTCAAATGGATGTAAAAAGTGCATTCCTTAACGGCTATATAAATGAAGAAGTTTATGGTGCCCAACCTCCGGGTTTTGAGTCTCATGAATATCCTGATCACGTATACAAGTTAAAAAGTGCCTTGTATGGACTCAAGCAAGCCCTTAGGGCTTGGTATGAGCGCTTAAGCAAGTTTCTACTTGGTCAAGGGTATTCAAGAGGCAAGGTTGACACAACCCTCTTCATTAAGTGTCAAGGAAAACACTTAATTTTGGTGCAAATTTATGTTGATGACATCATATTCGGATCAACTAACATGAATCTCGTAAGAGGGTTTTCTAACCTAATGCAGCGTGAATTCGAGATGAGTATGATGGGGGAGCGCACATATTTTCTCGGGTTACAAATCAAGCAGCTTGAGGAAGGAACTTTTGCAAGTCAAACGAAATATTGTCTTGAGCTTCTCAAGAGGTTTGACATGGAAAACTCCAAAGCCATTGACACACCAATGCCGACCTGTGCAAATCTCAATAGAGATGAAAGTAGTAAGGATGTAGAGGTAAAAAGATATCGAGGTATGATCGGCTCTCTTCTTTATCTTACCGCCTCTAGACCCGATATTATGTTTAGTGTTTGCATGTGGGCTAGATATCAATCTTCTCCTAAGGAATCCCATCTAAAAGCAGTTAAGTGCATACTTCGATACCTTTCGGGTACTCCAAAGTATGGGCTATGGTATTCCAAAGGAAACGATTGTTCCTTGGCTGGATTCTTCGATTCCGATTTTGCTGGGTGCAAATTGGATAGGAAAAGTACAAGTGGTACTTGTCACTTATTTTCATACTCTTTGGTTAGTTGGCATAGCAAGAAGCAGGTTTTTGTTGCTTTGTCAACCGTCGAAGCGGAATACGTTGTCGCCGATAGTTGTTACGCTCAAGACCTATGGCTTAAGCAACAATTTCTAGATTTTAATCTCAAACTTGAGCATATTCCGATCTTTTGTGACAATACGAGTGCCATCAATCTTACCAAGAATCCCGTGCTGCATTCACGCACTAAGCATATTGAAATACGACAATACTTCCTTAGGGATCATATGGAGAAAGGCGATGTAGTTTTTGAACACATTGATACTAAAAATCAACTAGCTGATATTTTCACAAAACCTCTTGCTACTGAGCCTTTCTTTCATATCCGACAGGAACTAGGTATTCTCGATATTTCGGATCGTGTTTAATGAAAAATTTTAGCACATCTTTTGAAATTCTGGCAAGCACACGATGGATGTTATCACGGATGTTATAACATCCACAATAACACAGACTATTGGAGTAACTAAAATGTTGTAAGGAGAAGTAGTAAATAACACAATGATTGTTCACCCAGTTCAGTGTCAACAACACTTACATCTGGGGGCTACCAAGCTAGGGAGGAAATTCACTATTAGCAGAATTAATTCAGAGTCAAACAACCCAGTTTGCACTCCTCACTTAAAACCTACCCAATGACACTTCTGCCTAGAGACACTCTAGACCTAAGTATACTCACCCACTCCCCCTTAATCACCTCGGTGATATCAACACACAATTACAGAACAGTTATGGAGATACACTCCAAAAACACACCTTGATCTTTCTTCATAGCTTTGATCAAGTGACACACACTCTTGCTTAACAACTTTGAGTGACACAACAACTTAGAACCTACCTAACCAATGCATCATACAGTTGCTTGGTGTACAAGTATTCCTAAGACATACTTCACACGTGAAGAACATAACTTCTTCACTCACAAGGACTCTTGGTATGCACTCTCTAATCTTCTATTCAGAGCCCGTCTTCTAGGATTGCTCCTTCTGTTATTTATAGCAGCAGTCATTCCTTGGGCCTTGGTGTAGAAATTAGGTTTACCCAACCCTCTCTTCAAAAAGCTGCACTTACCACTTATGTCAGGTACATTTAATTTCGCCAGGGCTTCTAAAATGTTTCCTGACTTCCAGCTTGAGCTTCTATAAAGTTTCCTGAATTCTAGCCTGAGCTTCCTTATTCTGAATAACAGAAAACTAAACATGTGCACCTGATGTCATACGATCAGTGTCATGACATTTAGTATGACATCCAACTCAACTTACTACTTACCCTGCATATTGTGTGTCACATCATTAGTTATGACATCCACACACACTCTAAAGTTTTGCCACAAAATGCAGCCAATCAGAAGCACTTACAAACTCCCCCTTTGGCAAATTTTTGGCTAAAACACCCTGTTAACAGAGTTTACAGGCAGCAGAAGTCTAACATATAACCTTTTATGCAGGTAAGCTACTAACACCCTAGTAGAGTTGTATATATTCACACAGTTAGCTCTCAGCTTCTCAGGATCAACCTCTCATACACAACCATCTATTAGTCAGCACTACAGATGTCACAATGTTTTGAGTTACTCCCCCTCAACTGATGCACACTGCATCAGCTGGGCACAACCTACACATCTTGTAGTCACATACAAAACATCCAGCCTGTTCTGGATGTCATGACATTCAGGATAAGATCCTGAAGTCACACACTCCTGTGCTGCTCCCCCTGAAGAGAGACACTACACTCATATTCTGCTACTATCTTGCAGATACACACATACTCTCCCAAGCAGCAGCTGGGAGCTCACATAGCTAACATACATTCCTACACAAACTAGGAATTCATACAATACTAACAACATCAGTTGTTATCACACATATCAGCAACAACACATACTTGCTCTAGCAGCACAAGCAAGTCTTCAACCTGTTCTTCAACTTGCTGTTATCTAACAATGCTCTCTCCCCCTTTTTAGACACAAATTAAGATCCAACTAATAAACTAGCATAGATCATAATGTGTAACATTACAAATGTTTGGGGTCATTACAAACAAAAACTGCTCATGAAGAGCATCACAAATTCTTGTTGTTCCAAAAAAAACAAAAAAAAATGAAATACTCAAACCAGCAGCACATGTCATTAGCTCAGCAACCAGCAGGCTGAACCCCACAGCATTCTATCAGCCCATATTAATCTTCTTCCTCAGAGTAACTGGAATCACTGTCATCTGAATCTGACAGTGAGATGTCCTTATTGATGTCATCAGGATCGTCCTCTGGCATATCAGAATTGTGAGGAGGATCCTTGCGAGCCAGGGGAATGGTGATGGCCTGAAAGGGAATTCCTTTCTTGAGTATATTGTCGACAATTTCCCCAATGGATTTGTCCATGTATGCCGAGCCTTCCATGTTTCTGATTCGCCTAAGTTCTTCAGCAGTGGGAGGAGGATACTTGCGCTTGGGTTCTTCAGCAGTAGGAGGGGCATCTTTTGAGGATTTGGGAGGGGTCTTGGATAAGGAGGCATCATGATAGGAAGACATCTTGTTGCGGAGTGCAGATTGAGAATTCTGTAGAGTGGAGGAGGCATATAAAATTGTATATGCAGTGATATAACATGTTCGCATGGAGTGGAGAGTTTTTGAGGTCAAGGCCGTGGACTGCATTGAAGTTTTAAAACTCTCATGTGCCATTAATTGCTATGAGTCCTCATACATGTAAATACCTAATTTTCCTCTTAGATTCTCAAATTGAGCAGCATCTAGAGCCTTTGTAAAGATGTCAGCTAGCTGTAGTTCAGTGGGCACATGTTCCAAGGAAATCACTTTGTCTTCCATAAGGTCTCTTATGAAGTGATGTCTTATATCTATGTGCTTAGTTCTGCTATGCTGGATTGGGTTCTTGGAAATATTGATAGCACTGAGATTGTCATAGTACAATGTCATGACATCCTGAGTGACATTGTATTCAGTTAACATTTGTTTCATCCAGATTAGCTGAGAACAACTACTACCAGCTGCTATGTATTCAGCTTCAGCAGTGGATAATGAGACACAGTTTTGCTTTTTGCTGAGCCATGATATGAGATTATTCCCCAAGAAGAAACATCCACCAGAGGTGCTCTTTCTATCATCAGCACTGCCAGCCCAGTCAGCATCACAATACCCAGATAAAGTGGGATTACATCCATGAGAGTAAAGTATACCATAATCACAGGTACCATTCACATATTTGAGAATCCTTTTAACTTGATTTATGTGGCTCACTTTAGGATCTGCTTGATATCTAGCACATACACCAACTGCAAAAGCAATGTCAGGTCTGTTGGCTATTAGATACAGCAGGCTACCAATCATGCTTCTGTACAGGCTTTGATCAAGGCTAGTACCATTTTCATCTTTTGGTAACTTCAGATGAATGGGTGCAGGTGTTCTTTTGTGACCAGCCTTATCCATCCCAAGCTTTTTTTACTATACTTTTGGTATATTTACTTTGGGAGATAAATATAGAATCATCCATTTGCTTGACTTGCAAACAAAGGAAATAGGCTAATTCTCCATACATGCTCATTTCAAACTCAGATTGCGTGTGATTGACAAATTGTTTCACCATTTTGTCTGACATTCCTCCAAACACTATGTCATCCACATAGATCTGTGCAATCATGATTTTTCCATCTTCATCCTTTACAAACAGGGTCTTATCTATCCCTCCTTTCCTGTATCCATTTGTAGTAAGAAATTCAGTCAATCTCTCATACCATGCTCTGGGGGCTTGTTTCAATCCTTATAGTGCCTTCCTTAACTTGTATACATGGTCTATCAAGTTAGGATCCTCAAATCCCTTGGGCTGTGCTACATATACTTCCTCATTTAGATATTCTTTCAGAAATGCACTTTTCACATCCATTTGGAATAGTTTGAATTTTAGAATGCAGACAATTCCTAACAGTAGCCTGATGGACTCAAGTCTTGCAACTAGTGCAAAGGTTTCATCAAAATCAATTCCTTCTACTTGAGTATACCCCTGTGCCACCAGTCTAGCCTTGTTTCTGACTACAATTCCCTGTTCATCTGATTTGTTCTTGTAAATCCATTTAGTGCCAATGATGTTTGTTCCCTCAATTCTTGGCACCGACTCCCATACTTCATGCCTTTTAAACTGTTCAAATTCATCTTGCATGGCCTTGATCTAGTATTCATCAGTTAAGGCTTCCTTCTTATTTTTGGGTTCAATCTTGGATACAAAACATGAATTTGAGATTATTTCTCTAGCTTGGGTCCTTACACCACTGGTGGGGTCTCCAATGATAAGATATTTGGGGTAATCTTTCAAGATCCCGATGGAGGGATCTTTGTTGGGAATTTCAGATGCAGAGTCTGGCCGTCCATTTTGAACCTCTTCAGTATTGACCACGTCCTCAGCAGGTGTCTCAAGGAATGTTTCAACATCCTCAATGACATTGGGTTCTTCAAGTTGATCATCAATGACAACATTAATGGATTCCATCAAGATTTTTGTTCTGGAGTTGTATACTCTATAAGCTCTGCTGTTGATAGAGTATCCCAGGAAAATGCCTTCATCACTTTTGGGATCCATTTTCCTCCTTTGTTCACGATCTGTAAAGATGTAACACTTGCTCCCAAAAACATGAAAGTGTTTCACTGTTGGCTTTCTTCCTTTCCACATTTCATACAGGGTGGAAGAAGTCCCTTTTCTCAAGGTTACTCTGTTGTGAACATAGCAGGCTGTGTTCATAGCCTCAACCCAAAAATGCATAGGTAATTTCTTTGCATGAATCATACCCCTGGCAGATTCTTGGATAGTCCTGTTTTTCCTTTCCACTACTCCATTTTGCTGAGGTGTAATTGGAGAGGAGAACTCATGAATGATCCCTTCAGAAGAGCATAATTATGCAAATTTAGAGTTTTCAAACTCCTTACCATGATCACTTCTGATTCTGACCACACCACATTCCTTTTCTCTTTGAAGTTTCAGACACAACTCTTTAAATACTTCAAATACATCTGACTTTTCCCTGATGAAGCTTATCCAGGTGTATCTGGAGTAGTCATCAACAACTACATAGGCATACCTTTTACCACCAAGACTTTCTACTTGCATTGGACCGATCAAGTCCATGTACAATAGTTCCAGACCTCTCGAGGTAGTCATGTGTCCAACCCTTGGATGAGATGTTTTGGTTTGTTACCTACTTGACATTCACCATATACCTTTCCTTCACCTATAGTTAGTTTTGGGATTCCTCTCACAGCCTCCTTGGAGATGATCTTCTTTATTCCTCTTAGATGAAGATGCCCAAGTTTTTGATGCTACAATTTTACTTCCTTTTCTTCTCTGGCCATAGAGCATATTGTGGATCTACTAGAGTCCTTGGGCTCCCATAAGTAGCAGTTATCCTTAGATCTAACCCCCTTCATAACTTCTTTATTATCAGCATTTGTGACCACACATTCTCCTTCAGTGAACTTCACACTTAGCCCTTGATCACAAAGCTGACTAATGATAATCAAGTTAGTAGTCAGTCCTTTTACTAGTAGTACATTGTCTAGGTTAGGAACTTCAGGACAGTCTAGTTTCCCAACCCCTTTGATTTCTCCTTTTGCACCATCACCAAAGGTCACATAACTAGTGGAATGAGGTTTGATGTCCACCAACAGGTTCTTTATTCCAGTCATGTGCTTGGAGCAACCACTATCAAAGTACCAGTCTTCTTTAGCTAACACTCTTAGGGAGGTGTGAGCTATCAGACCAACCTCATTTGCCACCCATTTTTGCTTCTTAACATGAGTACTTTGATGAGTGTGGCTAGGATATCCATGCAACCTAAAGCAAAAAGGCTTCAGGTAACCAATTCTTCCACAGTATTGACACCTCCACCTCTGGAACTTCCTTCTTAACTGATTCCTGTTCCTTTTCCTCTGATGTTATGACATTGGCTGTGCCATCTGGTTTGACTTCTGTTTTTCAGACTCAGATCTCTTGATCCTCAAGATGGGTTTCTCTTCACCAACAAACCCTAGTCCAGACTTGTCTTCTGCCATCTGACCACTCTGTAGATTTTTTTCAAGAGTGTCAGTCCCAGGGTTCAGCATCCTGATTGATTTTGACATCTGCTCAAGTTGACCTTTTAACTAGCTGACCTTACTGTTGAGTGAGTCTATTGTTGCAAGATGTTCCTTCTTCTCAGCCTCCATCCTCTTGATGATTTTCTTATGCTTCTCCCCTAGTTGACATACTTCAGTGCTTCTGATGTACATCTGTTTCTATAGGGCTGCCAATTCATCAAGAGTTAACTTATCTTCATCAGACTCATTATCAGCCATACATGTACCAGTTAGAGCTGTGACATGTCTTGCAGATTCTACTTCTGATCCACTTTCGGAGTCTTCATCAGACCAACTGATCATAAGTCCTTTCTTCTCACTTCTGAGATATGTGGGGCTTCGGTTTTAATGTGACCATAACCCTCACATTCATAACACTTAACTCTTTTTCCTTGGTAGGACTTTTCATCAGACTTCGTTCTTCTACTAATGTCATATGGGATGTTTTTGTCATTGGATTTTCCCTTCTGTTCCACTCTTTTCATGAGTCTGTTGAATTGTCTCCCAAGCATAGCTATAGCTTTTGAGAGTTTCTCCTTGCTTTCATGATCTTCTTCATTTGACTCATCTGCAGTGTTTGAGATAAGAACTACGCTTTTGATCTGTTTCTCCACAGTCTAATCACTCATCCCCATCTCAAATGTTTGGAGAGAACCTATGAGTTCATCCACCTTCATGTTGCATATGTCTTGAGCTTTTTCAATGGCAGTGACCTTCATGGCAAACCTTTTAGGTAAAGACCTGAGAATTTTCCTTACCAGCTTCTCTTCAGACATCTTTTCTCCCAAGGCTCCTGAGGTGTTGGCTAGTTCAAGAATATTCATGTAGAACTCATGAATAGTCTCATCCTCCTTCATTCTAAGACTTTCAAATTTGGTGGTCAACATTTGTAGTCTAGACATCTTCACTTTTGAGGTTCCCTCATGAGTAGTTTTGAGAGTGTCCCAAACCTCTTTAGCCAGTTCACAGTGGTGTACAAGTCTGAAGATGTTTTTGTCTATACCATTGAAGAGTGCATTCAATGCTTTAGAGTTCCTAAGAGCTAAGGCCTCTTGCTCTTTGTTCCATTCCTCTTCAGGAATTAACACAGATACTTCATCCTTGTCAGTTTTCACAGGGTGTTCCCAACCAGAGTTTGCAGCTCTCCATGCCTTGTTGTCTAAAGATTTTAAGAAGGCAATCATCCTTGGTTTCCAATATTCATAATTAGAGCCATCCAGAATTGGAGGTCTATTTGTGAATCCTATGTCTTTATCCATAGTGCCAGAGTTTATCTTCCTTAGATCTCACCCAGAAATAACAGGCAGGGTGCCTGCTCTGATGCCAATTGAAATTCTGGAAAGCACACGATGGATGTTATCACGGATGTTATAATATCCACTGTAACACAGACTATTAGAGTAATTAAAATGCTGCAAGGAGAAGCAGTAAATAACACAGTGATTGTTCACCTAGTTCAGTGTCAACAACACTTACATCTGGGGGCTACCAAGTCAGGGAGGAAATTCACTATTAGCAGAATTAATTCAGAGTCAAACAACCCAGTTTGCACTCCTCACTTAAAACCTACCCAATGACATTTTTGCCTAGAGACACTCTAGAACTGAGTATACCCACTCACTCCCCCTCAATCACCTCAGTGATATCAACACACAATTACAGAATAGTTATGGAGATACACTCCAAAAATACATCTTGATCTTGCTTCACATCTTTGATCAAGTGACACACACTCTTGCTTAACAGCTTTGAGTGACACAACAGCTTAGAACCTACCTAACCAATGCAGCATACAGTTGCTTGGTGTACAAGTATTCCTAAGACACACTTCACACGTGAAGAACAGAACTTCTTCACTCACAAGGACTCTTAGTATGCACTCTCTAATCTTCTGTTCAGAGCCCGTCTTCTAGGATTGCTCCTTCTGTTATTTATAGTAGTAGTCAGTCCTTGGACCTTGGTGTAGAAATTAGGTTTACCCAACCCTCTCTTCAAAAAGTTGCACCTACCACTTATGTCAGGTACATTTAATTTTACTAGGGCTTCTAAAATGTTTCCTGACTTCCAGCTTGAGCTTCTATAAAGTTTCCTGAATTCAAGCCTGAGCTTCCTCATTCTGAATAATAGAAAACTAAACTTGTGCACCTAATGTCATACAATCAGTGTCATGACATTCAGTATGACATCTAACTCAACTTACTACTTACCCTACATATTGTGTGTCACATCATTAGTTATGATATCCATACACACTCTAATGTTTTGCTACAAAATGCAGCCAATCAGAAGCACTTACATCTTTTATATATCTATGTCTATATCTACTTTGATTATCGTATATCTAACAAATTGAAGATGTTAAAAGTATATGTGTGTGTTCATCTAGCTATATTTGGAATGGAGGTAATATCTTTCCTCAACTCTCTCTCTCTCTCTCTCTCTCTCTCTCTCTCTCTCTCTCTCTCTCTCTCTCTCTCTCTCTCTCTCTCTCTCTCTCTCTCTCTCTCTCTCTCTCTCTCTCTCTCTCTCTCTCGATACTCATGCTCACAAAATGCATCAAATTATGTGTTACATTTGTCATATATGTCGTATTATATGTATGTTATCTCTTTGAATACTTAAAACGTGTTTTGGCTGGTTATCTATGTTTTTATGTTTGCCCATATGATAAAAAATGTCAAATTTTGCTAGTTTTAACTGCATGAGTCGACCTAAACAAGGTCTGGTCGATTCACAAATATGTCTTCAAATTTGAAATTGAATCGGGTATGCTTAGGAGTATGCAATTAGAAGAGTGTGCTTTCATCAATGCTCAGGATGAGCGTCTCTCACAACTTCAGAGTCAATATGAGACGCATATTGAAAACTTCAACGCATTCTCCTCTAATGTCAATCAACGGTTCGATGGTCTGGTGGAAACAACTGCAAATCAGCACCACGCTCTTGCCATAAGCTTCAATACCTTGAACCGAGCGGTTTTGGATTTTACTAAAAGGGCCGAGGCTCAACTACCTCCGTCATATCCGTATCATGGGAGAGGCCATCATGTCAGGGGGAGAAGATCATGACAGATATGCATTATGCATAATTGCATTTCATCATCTTATTGTGTTGTTATGAATCGTTGGCTATGTATTAAGTACATTTCTCATGTGTAAATGTCTTGCATCATGAACCTATATTTCATTACTTGTTTGTACTATCTAGCAACAATTACTATTTTTGTCTATGTATGGTGCTAATTATCTTTTTATTCCTTGATCATTAACTTTGTCATGTGTGGACGATTGTTAATGATTATCCTGTTGTGCATGTTTTGATATGAGCATCTGTTATTGTTTTATCATTAACTTCTTTCTTTTTGATGTTGTCAAAGGGGGAGAAAGTGTCAAGCTGTTTAGTAGAACCATAAAGATCAAACATGAAGACGTCGCATTTAACGCAAATGAGTAAATGAGAATGAAGGCATCAAGCAAGGGGGAGGATAATGCCGGATATCATACATATAGGTTATTCGTGTTTTGCCATCATCAAAAAGGGGGAGTATGTGAGGGAAAAGCCTCAGATACTTGTTATGCGTGTTTTGATGATGTCAAAAGCGAGCCGCATGGAAGAATAATCATTTGGCATTATCACCATGATGCATAAGCATACCTTATTTCTCATGTTTATTTGTTTGCACTAAATATCTCAAGTACTGCATTTAGAGCTATCAAAATATGCGTCATACGTGTTAAACTCAATTAGTCTATCATAGGTTTCATCTAAGAGAATCAAAAATATGAATTTAGGCATTTTTTGAAGTTTCCGGTCTTTGAGTCGACCTAAACTCTGCTCCGGTTGACTCATGGCAAGTGTCCTAAAAATGCATTTTCTTCGGGTTAGGTATGGTCGACGCATACTGTTGTCATTTGCATTTGTCTAAAAATTCAAGTCTTTGAGTCGACCTAAACTCTGCTCCGGTCGACTCATGGCAAGTGTCCTAGAAATGCATTTTCCTCAGGTTAGGTATGGTCGACCTATCGGTCGACGCATACTATTGTCATTTGCATTTGTCTAAAAATTCAAGCTTTGCGTCAATGCGTGCCTTGTCCCGGTCGATGCATAGTTGTGTGTTTTGCACAATAGTTTGCCTCGGGTTAGCTCAGGTCAACCCTGCACTCTGCATGGGTCGACCGCTCGCAGTTTGCTGCATATTTTTTTGAGTTGTCTATTATTTTTGAAAGTTGGTTTTATCAGTTATAACAGTTTTGTCTGGTATAAATATTTAGTTGCTCTATTCATTTCATATCAATTGAATCGATTACAAAAACAAGAAAGTGAAATAGGTGTCAATTCAAGTTCTCATCATCTTCATCTTCTACATTCCATACCACAATAATCACACACAATAATCTTTGCTGTGCATTATGGATTGTCTAAGGTGATAACGTTCGAAGCCGTGATTGGGTAGTCCAGTTTGCGTTAAGGAATTGACAGGTTTTTCTTGAATAAAACCTCTAGGGTTTTGTCCTCCAAGATTCTCTGAATTTGGGGGTTTTTGGATGAGTCTTCTCAATATATATTCGGCCGAGTGAAGGTGATCGAGGAGCGGTGGGTTCCGTCGGTTTAGTAGCGGTAATCGGCAAATTATGAAGGAGAAGTTCGGGTTCGACATGTGAGTATTTGAGATCAGTCGGGCTGGGGTTTGTAGACGGAAGTTTGTTCAAACATAGAGCTGTAATCGTAGGTTCATACACAAGCTGTCGAAAGACTTGATTCGACTCAAATCAAGGGACAAGAGGAGATAACTTCTACAACAACAAGGGAGTTTATTTGTTTGATTGTTATTTCATTCTTGTATATACGATTCTACAACAGGTTAAATTTATATTATAAGAGCTCAATTCTATTGTTAGAGTTGAAAGCAGACGTACCCCGAAGCGAGGATGACAGGGGAACTACCTCAACAAATGCTTGTGCCTTTTACCTTTCGTTTTTACATTGCTTAATATTTGTGTGGTTTTAGTACAAGCAATTATATCAAATTTAGGAATGTTTTGAGTAAGTGTTGGACTGTTTTTTTTTACTCTAGTACAATAGTTGATTGTACAAGGAAATTAGAGAAAATTACTCAAAGCTGAACTCACTTGTAGTGCTCTGCACTCCAAGTGTTTGATAAATTGCCTGAAGGAAAAGCCTTGTGTGCTTTCCATTTATTGTGGTGATATTTTAAGGCATTGGAACTAGTCATACCACATTGTGAGCTAAACCAAATTGAGAGTGTGACTAGTGTAGTGATTCTCATTACTCGTTATCCGATTCCATCGGCTAAAATGCATATCTGGTTTTCTAGTAACTGTCCTTTATAGACGGTATTTTTCCACGGCCGCTTCTGCAAATTAAACAAAATTTTAAAACCATTTTATTTGTAGCGCCGAATCATTTTTTAACAAGGGATCTATTCAACCTCTCTTCTATATCCATGCCATCGTCTAACACACACCACCACAAAACAGATTACATTTTCTAGGATTCACATATAGATCTGTTGAACGAGAAAACACACGGAAACGTTCCATAACCAGTTGAACAGACACCACATCACCTCTAGTATATAACAATAAATCATCAGCGAAACTCACATAAATTATATTCAACTTCTCGCACTTGCTGTGGAAATTAAAATATGGAACTGTCTTTAATTCTTCAAGTTTCCTATGGAGGTACTCCATGATTATAACAAAAAGTAAGGGGGATATTGGATCCCCTTGCCTAAGACCTCTCCAAGCCCGCATCACATCAGTACATACCCCATTAACATTGTATTGTTAGCTCAATGTAGTCACTGCTATCATGATCCATTTAACAAACCTGTAAGGAAAACTAACTTCAGTCATGATGTTCTGCAACACTTGCCAATCCACGGTGTCATATGCCTTCTGTATGTCCATCTGGATCATACATCTAGGCACTCCCCCTTTCCTTTTATACCCTTTAATAAGCTCAAAAGCCAACAAGATATGGTCATACATATCTTGACCGGGCACAAACGTAGTCTGGCTTCGACTAATAATGGATGGAAGCACTTTGCTCAATCTATTTTACATGACTTTTAATATGTTTTTATAGACTGTTGTATAACATGATATTGGCCTGTATTCCCTTATGGACTTAGCATGATCAGTTTTTGAAATCAATGCCACTAATGTTCTATTAAATTTCTTCTCCATCAAACCTTTATCAAAGAAGTCCAACACCACTTTAACCACATCATATTTCATTAGTTCCTAGGATGTCTTGAAAATTTTTGCTCCATAACCATCCACCCTAGGGGCATTCATGTCTCTAATATAGCTCAGAGCTTTTTCAATCTCAACCACAATTACTGGTTTAACAAGCATAACTCGATGCTCCCTTGTGATTTGAGGCCCATCTCTTAATGCTTTAATGTCCACACCATCCATATCATCCTGCTTTATTCCAATTAACTTCCCATAAAAGCTCACAATTTCCAACACAATATCTTCATGGCTTGATGCAACAGTACCATCATCTCTGAAGAGCTGGTGAATACTCCTAGATTTCTGTTTGCTTCTCACTTGGGCATGAAAGTAAGCATAATTGGTATATCTTATCCAATAAATTTTCTCTCTTTGGCTCATAACCTGTTCATCAATGTCAATCAGATTCAACAGTTTTCATCCAAATGTTTCTCCTGCATAATGAGCTAAGTATTCAGCTTATCATTGTGTAACCTTTCCTGAACTGCTTGTAACTCACCTCTTGCCTTCTCAATCTGCTGGTGGGTTCCAATCAAAGGTTCACTAAGCTTTCTAATCATATGTTGCAATGTTATGAGTTTCCTCCATAAAACACTGCTAGATGTTCCATTGATGTTCCTGCTCCAACTTTTTGCAACCTCTATGCCATAACCATACACTTCAATTACCTTATTAATGAATTTGAACTTATGTTGTTTCCTTCTAATCTCATCATCATTCTTAATGCATAGCAAGGCAATGTCAGATATACCTGGTTCCATCATATACAAGGTTGATTTGATATTCTGCTGCATCTAATCTAGATTTGCAACTGCTCTATCTATACGAGAGTAAATTGCACCAGTAGTGTGCTTATTGAACCATGTGTACGTATCACCCTTAGTTTCTACTTCAAACAACTCTGCATGTTCCATCATACCTTCAAGATCACAATATTCTCATTCTTTCACTTATGTTCCTCCAATTTTGTCCTGAACATGGAGTACATTATGGAAATTCACAATTACCACCCAAGGGCCTTGTTGATGTACTCCTATCCATTCAATTTCTTTCCACAGTTATTTCCTACGATCCAGTAAGTTTGAGGCACACACAACCGTTATCCAGATTTGGAACAGAGCATCTACACTAAATATGCCACAATGAACAAGTTGTGAGGTACTTGCTGTTTTCCTAACATCCACCTTATTTTCATACCAAAGTATCCACACTCTTCCGTTTTCATGGTCTTGATAATTGTCACGGAATTTCCAGTTTGTACCAAGCATGTATCTAACTTTCTCTGCATTCTTTCCTTTCAGCCTAGTTTCTACCAAAATGGCAATCACAAGGTTAAGCCTCGAGAGACGGGAGCTAGTCTCTCTACTTCTGGCTTTTTTATTCAGCCCCCTAACGTTCCATGATATGATCATAGGACTCCTTCAGGAGTCGCTTTTAGGTCTTCCTAAACTCCAAAAGCCCCAAAACCATTTGAACAGAAAAGGTTATTATTATGAGTTTCCTTCAATACCTTCTTTCCCGTGTATCTCTTCTTTTTGTTGACCTCAATCCATTGTCCTCCATCACTTGTGGTTGTTATTACTTCTTCTCTTGGTGTGACCGGTGTTTTATCAACATCTCCTTTTTCATCTTGAAGTTTCCTGATTTGCTCCCCTTGATTCTATTTAGGTTTCTATTCCTTGACTTCCATCTTTCTTTCATTGGTACACATGTGTCCTACCTTTTAGCATCTCTCACAATATTTAGGTTTCCATTCGTATTCCACCTTCTGCCTTTGCTTTTTGCTTTCGTAATATTTTATGGTGACTTCCTCATATAGTTTCTGCGTGACATCAACCTCTACCAATATTTGCGCATAAGTGACCCTTAGCTTCCTTGCAGTACACTCATCTATGAACAAAGGATTACCTATAGCGCTACCAATTTTGCCCATACTTTTCGCCTCCTATAAATGTAAAGGAAGTTGAGGAAGTTTGACCCACACTGGCACTGTTCTAAGCATATCTCGTTCCATCGAAAAATCTTGTCGCAGTTCCATGATAACCGTTGGCATATTCTGAAACATATATGGTCCATTCATCATCACTTTGTCTCTATCCTTACATGACTTGAATTTCAGAATGAAGTATCCTTCATTATTATAGTAGATTTCCGGAAATGTCACAAAATTCCATGTTCTAGTCATGTAGTTATTAAAAGCGTGCATTCTCAAATTCGTTCCAAGAACATACATTATCAATGATGTTTCCCAGAATCTCATCTCCGCTTCAACATCTTCTTCTGCAATTTCTACTTCCACTTGGCCATCGACAATCTTGGGCGTAATAAACTGGATTCACATTCCATTTGTAGCATTACGATTGACCCTAATTACATCCACCCACAACTTTTTATCTAATTTCCCTTTATCCCTTTTCTCCGAAGATTTAGAGTTTCCGTTGACCTCCGTCTCATCATTCCTATTCACCTCCTCGCATGCGTCAGGTGTTGCTCCCACAATCTCATCTTCCAATTCATCTTCAATCAATTTTGAATCCTTTCCCATTGAACTGCTTTGCTCCGGAGGCTGGGTTACCTGTTTCTTCGGTCTCCCCCGCCCCTTGACATAACTATTTTCTTTTTCGAAGAAGAGGTATTTTTGCTATTTAAATTTTTTTTAGTTTGATATATTAATATTTTGGTTTTTGGTTGCTGTTTAATTTTATTTTTGTTTTTGTAAAATATTTTGTGAATATGTAAAACGAAAAATATTTTTGCTGTTTAAATTATTATATTGTAAAATGAAAAATAATTTAATATATTTAGTTAAAACGAAAAATAGTATATGTTTAAATAATTATTTTCTGTTTTTATTTTCAAAACGAAAAATGATTTATTTTTTATGTTTATTTTTTTTTATTTTCAAAACAGATTATATATATATATATATATATATATATATATATATATATATATATATATATATATATATATATATATATATATATATATATATATATATATATATATATATATATATATATATATATATATATATATATATATATATATATATATATATATATATATATATATATATATATATATATATATATATATATATATATATATATATATATATATATATATATATATATATATATATATATATATATATATATATATATATATATATATATATATATATATATATATATATATATATATATATATATATATATATATATATATATATATATATATATATATATATATATATATATATATATATATATATATATATATATATATATATATATATATATATATATATATATATATATATATATATATATATATATATATATATATATATATATATATATATATATATATATATATATATATATATATATATATATATATATATATATATATATATATATATATATATATATATATATATATATATATATATATATATATATATATATATATATATATATATATATATATATATATATATATATATATATATATATATATATATATATATATATATATATATATATATATATATATATATATATATATATATATATATATATATATATATATATATATATATATATATATATATATATATATATATATATATATATATATGTTTTTATTTGTTTATATTATATTTTTGTTATTAAAAACAGAATTTTATATATAGTATAAAATTTTATATTAAAAATAGTATATGTTTAAAAATATAATTTTTATATTAAAAACAGAATTTTATTAAGAATATAATAAGTTTTAATAGTATATGTTTAATAATATATATAGAATAAAATTTTAATAATATATGTTTAATCGTATATAGCACGTTTAATAGTTAAAATAAAAAATAATATGTTTAAGAATAATATTTATTAAGTAGTTTAATTTTTAATAGTTTATGTTGAATAGTATATATAGAATATTTAATAGTTAAAACAAATAAAAATAATATGTTATATTAATTATGTAATATGTTGTATTATATATTATGCATGTATTATATGTCATGTTATATGTTATGCATTTGATGTTATGTTATACTTACTAATTATATGTATTATATTTTATGTTATATGTTTATTAAGTGTTTAGCTATAGTAGAAAGTTTGTTTCAATTAGAAATAATTTTTAGTTAATATAAGTTTATGTTAAAGAATAATAATAAGTTAGTTAATCCTTGTACTTAATATTTTATAAAATTTTTTGAAATTGATATTAAAATCACATTTGTAATTAAAAAGACAATGAATGTATAAATGTGCAGTATGGAGTATTATAGTACTACTGTAGTTGGATGTACGATAGGTTGTATTCAGGAAGACGCAAACTTAAACTAAATTTTGAGGAGGGAGTTAAAGGGTTTATAACATGGCATTTTCTCAGAAATGTTGTTGGAGTGAAGGAGGAGTCAGATGTCCTTGTATTAAATGTGGATGCAGACTTATAATTAGTGATCCAGAGGATGTAGAATAACATTTAAAGAGAAGAGGTTTCATTGAAAATTATTGGGTTTGAATATATAATGGAGAAGAACTGTCGAGTAGCATACTAGAGACCAGTAATACGCATGCTTCAAGTAGTCGATCACCGATAGAACATGGAGAAACTTTAATATGATCAGTGAGATGGTGGACGATGCTTTTGGTGTGAACGTGACCTATGACGAACCTGAAGATTTTGATGGGGAAGAGTTGCTGAATGAGAAAGCCTAAAGATTTTATCAGTTGTTGAATGAGATGAATATGTTGTTGTTTGAGGGGGTCGTCGGACTTAAAATTATCAATGTGTGTTAGATTATTGGCTGCCAAGAGGTTCTGAGCCGCTTAATCCACGAGTGAATTTTTATATTTGGGGTTTAGTAATTGGAAGAAAGGGACCGAATGGATATTTATTTGGTGTTGGAGCTTTGGTTGGTGGCATGAGAAAAGGGGGACAAAACTCTCTTTCAAAGAGTTAGAGAGGGTGAGGAAACGTCACATCCACCACAATTGACCCCTGAGATGCTAGAAACGGTAAAACAACTGACGCTTACTGAAGCGAGACACGAAACAGCGCAACGTGAGGCGACACTAAAGGCCAAAATGGAGGAGCAACAACGTCAGATAGAGGCAATAAAGAAGAGGCAAGTTGAAATGAAGGCAACGATGCGCCAATTTATGCAATCACAAGTTGACGGTAATCTAGTTGTTGGAAATGAAGAAGTTGGTGGTCAACAACAGATGGATGGTGACGATGACGATGATTTTGAACTTGACGACTTTCCCGATCTGGATTAATCCGAAGAATTTATTGTAAATTTTAAATTTTTATTTTTGTAAAATATTAATTACATTTTATTATATTATACAATTTTTATTTAAAATTTGTTTTCTTAATTTTGGTATTTATTTATATTTATTAAATTTTCAATTTAAATTATTATTTTAAAAAAGTTATTATTAATCTTGTATTTTAAAATAATTAAAAAAAAACAAACTATAATTAAAATTTTAAACTATAATTTTAAACCCTAAAACGTGTACTACAAAATTAATCAGTTTTTAGAAAAAAAAATCTCAGCCACGTGATATTCACGTTGCAACTTGCCATGTGAAATTCACGTCATAACTTGTCACGTGAAATTCACGTCGCAACTTGCCACGTGAATATCACGTCACAACTTGCCATATGAATATCACGTTACAAGTTTTTTACACACGTCTGCCATCTTCTTTGCTACACATGTTGTGCTTGCAATTCTGTTTTATAGGTTGCGACGTAAAAATCACATGGCAAAATTGCGACGTGATTTTCACGTGGCAATAGAGTTGTCACACATGCTCCTACCACGTGAATAGTCACGTCGTTAATACCAATTAGTGACATGATTTTTCACGTTGTGAAGTGAATTTCACATGGCAAAATCCAATTCTTTTTGTAGTGTTTAAACTTGCATTTATGTCATTCTTAGACTTTTTTGATACATTTATAGTAGATTTGAACTTACCTTTATAGTTTTAAAAATATTTTTTTTCAATATGAATAATATCAAAGAAATGTCTTACATACAATGACTACCACTATGAAACTTCAAAGAAAATTGACTTGTTTTTCCATCTACTTGTAACAAGTTCTCCTAATATATGATTGATAGATCTAAATGAATCAAATAAACATAAATTATAACATATTATTATATTAAAGAATAATCAACAATGATAAGAATGATGTATCTTGTTTGATTTGAAAGACGACCATCAGAAGAATGAGTATGAGAGGATTACTACCTTCATTGTCGCCTAGGGTTTTTAGAGTATGTTAATTGTCTAATGGGTAAACAGTTAAATAGCTAAACGGTCGAGAACAGTGACCTTTCATTGGGCTTAACTGATTGTTCAATCCATCACAGTCCATTAGGGTGCAAAACTCAATCAAACAATTCATTTATTTAGTGTTTAATAACAATAGACTATACTACAATTAATTAATACTTAATTAAGTCAATCCATATTTGATTAATTAAATAATTAATTTAACAATCTCCCACTTGGATGAAAATAATTAATTATTAAAAAATATTGATTTTAATATTAAAATATCAATAATTGTCGAAATATTAATCAATTAAAATAAGTAAATTTCAACGCTGCATAAATTATATTCGATAGAGAAGACAAATCATACATGTTAAAACTCACAACTTTATATAAAAAATAATTAATTTGGAGTAATATATTTAAGTTAAGAGACATATGTTACTAAAAATGGGCCAAGCATATGAATATGCTAATGATAAACTCCCACTAACCCAAAATATCATAAGACTTACTCATGTGTATAAGTCTGTAGTCAGTGATTTTACTAATGAGTTTTTAAATTAAAGGTCATAGAATATCCACATAGTTTTAAGAATAGTAATTACATATAGAGATACCTTATTACGAGAGTAACTATATTTAATCATAAGTATCTTCATAACACAATATCATACTCGATATGAATATTGATATTTACTTGTACTTTCGTATTCATGACCTCAAGATTTTGGATGTTGAAGATAGAATAACACAATATTATTGCATGTTAAAGAATTATTGTGTATTTTTAATATCGACATTAACATCAAGTTACGATGTTTTCTGAGAGTAAGAGAATAATATATATTTCAGTATAAGACTTCTTAGAATTAATTTATATTTTGAAGTCTCTTTAGAATGTCATATTTACAATGCGTGCAAGAATATATGACACTATAAGAATAATAATCCCCTTTTTTTAGATTATATAATTATGTACATATGCACTCCCACTACTCTAACATGTATAAGTAGGATAAGAATTTATCAGAGTTTGTTAGCATTAAATACTTTAATGATACAATACTCAATAGTGAGATATTTAATTGCTTGTACAATTTATTAATATTTCAAAACTTAACCACTTATTTTGCAAATGAATATAGCAGATCTATTGACACAAGTGGTTACAGAATAACAATATGAAACTCATTATTTATCAATGACCGATTTTTTAATCAAAATTTGAGTTTCATAGTTAACCACATATTATGCATTTAGAATTAAGGAGATTGTTAATTTTCACTTACAATTTATAATATAAAATCTCCTTATAACAAATAAAATTCTTAAAAGAATTTTCATAAACAAAATAACCTTCACAAAAAATAGTATGATAATTATTTAAAACAAAATTAGCATCATATGAGTGAGATTGAATCCCTAGTATTTTAAATTGCAAAATGAGATTATATGAATTATTTTAATAGCTCACTCAAAATTAAGTGTTATAATTAAAGTCACACACACTTAAGACATAATTAGGTTACACGCAACGAAAATAAAATAAAACTTTTATTTTATTTTTATTGAAGATACAAGAAAATAGTCATAGACTTTTGTATATATATAAGATTATATTATTTTCAGTATAAGTCTCTATACTAAACAAGAGTTTATTAAACAAATAATATTTATTTCTTATTTTTATAAAAATGACATTTTTATAAACTTGACATATTAGATTCTCCCACTTGATAGAGAAAGATAGTTGAATTATTAATATAAGAGTTTAAAAATATTTAAACAAATACTCAATTATTTTCCCTATCACACACTGATAATGGCAAATAATGTCACGTCGAAAGAGTATGTCCATCACTTACGTAATACAAATAGAATTGAAATTCATTTATAAAAAATTATTGAATAAAAATTATTGAATTTAATAAAGTATCACATGTCTTTCAACAATTTCAAATAAAAAATTTAACGGTGTACAAATATTATGTCACAAAATTCTAATATTGATAATGTACTCGAATAATAATTTACATAATAATAAATCATAAGTACATTAAATAAAATAAATTATATTAATAATAGTATATATAATTATTATAATTACAAAGAATTTAATTATTTTACTAATCAAAATTTGTACAATTATACCTATAAATTAAGAATGATTATATTTTATTTAAACTAGATAAATTTATATAAATATATTTACGATATGTTAGATTACAATTATACAAATCCATAATGATTATTTAATTTTTCCAGAATAAAACACTCAAAATAATAAGATTTCTAATATACTCATAAAACCATATTTTTATTTATTTATTTGAGTATATAATAAGAAATTATTTTATGACAATAAATAAGGAGTTTTTAGTTTAAAATATTCCGGAAAATTAACAATTTTATATAAATGCATTTTTTGAAAGGAGTAGATAATATTATTAACAAATGTCTACTTACATAAAATTATATATTTAATAAAATAAATTAAAATAAAATTAAAACAAATTTTGAATAACCTCACAGAGTGTACCATTCATCCTTGCAAATAGAGTTACTAAACTTTCATAACTTATAAAATATTACATTGTCATCTCAAATACTTCATAAATTTACGACAAATCATTATAACAAATTAAATAAGCATAATATATTCTAGCAAGCATAACACTTAAATAAAATAATCAACAATAGTGTTACTACAAATCAAATATATTTCCAAAACATATATATTTTAAACTCAAATCATGAGAATATATCATATAATATAGTCTATAAATCTCAAATTTAATTTGTTGGTGCAAAGGTGAATAAATGATGAACAAAGGAAATATTCTATTAAGAATAACGGCTACAAAAACATGATAAAAGTTACAATGATTGTCACCCTATTTATAAGCTAAAACTAGGGTTACTAGAATAAGATAAAATACTAAAATACACTCTAACAAACTTAGGGGTTAAGAAAATAGTACAACTAAATAAATATGAATTACTATTAATATTCTAATACCATCCCTTAATTCATATTCCATCAAAACTTGTAACACCAATTCCATCCCTTAGTCTGAGAAATTGATCAGTCTTGATAGCTTTCGTCAGAACATCTGCCAACTGCTTCTGAGTGCTGCAGTGTACAACTTCTAACACTCCACTCTGAACTTGATGTCTCAGAAAATGATACTTGGTCTCAATATGCTTGCTTCTCCCATGCAACACTAGGTTTCTGGCAAGATTGATTGCAGACTTGTTGTCAATCATCAACTTCAGAGGTTTGTCTACTTTAATCTTCAGATCCTGCAACAGATTCAGAATCCACACAGCTTGGCATGCAGTAACAGCACCTGCAATGTATTCAGCTTCACAGGTTGACAACGCCACAATAGGTTGCTTCTTGGAACACCAAGAAATGGAACCTCCCAGAAATTTGAACAAGTACCCAGATGTACTTCTTCTGTCAACTCTGTCTCCACACCAATCAGAGTCTGAATAACTCAGAAGTTCTGACTCATTATTTCCTCCAGAGGGAAATAACACTCCATACTTCAGAGTTCCTTTGATATACCTCAGAATCCTGACAGCAGCTTGGTAATGGGACCACTTAGGTTTACTCATGAACCTACTAACCATCCCAACTGAGTAGCAAATATCAGGTCTGGTATTGCACAGATACCTCAGAGAACCAACCAACTGTTTGAAGGTTGTAGCGTCCACATCCTTTCCTTCAGAGTCTGAATCCAGTTTCTAATTTGTATCAGAAGGTGTGACAGCCATCTTACAATTCTTCAGATCAAATCTCTTCAGAAGTTCTAATTCATACTTTAGCTGATGCAAAATGATACCTTTCTCAGAATATCTGAACTCCATCCCTAGAAAATATGTCATTTTGCCTAGATCAGTCATTTCAAATTCATCCATTAGAACCTTCTTGAACTTGGCTATCTCCTGTTCAGAACTTCCAGTCAGTAGTATATCATCAACATATAAACATACCAGAGTCATATTGCCTTCAGAAGTATGCTGAACATAGACACCGTACTCCATCTCACATTTCTGAAAGCCTTACTTCTTGAAAAATGAATCAATCTTTTGATTCCAAGCTCTGGGTGCTTGTTTCAATCCATATAGAGCTTTGTATAATCTGTACACCATCCCTTCCTGATTCTTTTTCACAAATCCAGGAGGTTGTGACACGTAAACTTCTTCTTCTAATGGACCGTTCAGAAATGCAGATTTTACATCTAAATGCATCAGAGGCCAATTCCTGTTAGCAGCTATTGCAATCACCATTCTGATTGTTTCATGTCTTGCTACAGGTGCAAACACTTCAGAGTAATCCAGCCAAGGTTTTTGTAGAAATCCCCTAGCTACCAACCTTGCTTTATGTTTGCCAATTGAGCCATCTGGCTTTAACTTCTGCTTGAAAACCCATCTGACGCTGATGGCTTTCTTGTCTTTTGGAAGTTTTGTCAACTTCCAAGTCTTGTTTCTCTCTATAGCATCAAGTTCTTCTTTCATGGCCTTCAGCCAGAGCTTCTGCTTAAGAGCCTCCTCTGTACTTATAGGTTCAGAGTCTACTAACATGGCACACTGAATAACTTCTCCTTCAGAGTCTACTTCAGTGTCTTGCAGCATGTCAAATTCTGCAAATCTTCTGGGAACGCTTCTGATTCTTTGTGGTCTCTGAACTTGTTCAGAGTCTTGAGCTTCAGAGTTTCCAGCTTCAGATGGTTGACTTCCTCTAGAGCTTTGACCATCTTCAAGATCTGGCATATTTTCATAGTCTTGCCCATCTTCAGAGTCTGAATTTCCACCAGAATCTGGATTACCATCAGAGTCTGGATCATCAGAGTCACCTTCATCTTCTGAGTCTTCTCCAGAGTCAGAATCACTATCAGAGTCAGAATCAACGTCAGAGTTTACTTCAACTTCAGAAATTCTTAACTCTGACCTTTCTTCAGAAGTTCTAACATCAGAATCAGGTTGAGACTTATCCCAATTCCAAACTTCTGATTCCTTCACAATCACATCTCTGCTGAATTCAATTTTATTGGTTTATGGACAATAGACCTTGTATGCACCTGTATTGTGGTACCCTATCAGAATCATCACTTTGCTTCTATCATCCAGCTTCTGTCTTCTGGCTTCTGGAACATGTTTATAGCAAACAGAACCAAACACTTTCAGATGATTAACACTTTGCTTGTCTCCAGTCCACTTCTGCATAGGAACTATTTCCTTCAACTTCTTCGTAGGACATCTGTTGAGTACATACGTTGCAGTGGCAACAACTTCTCCCCAGAGCTTCTGAGGAAGCTTCTTCTCCTTTAGCATGCTTCTCACCATATCAAGCAAATTGCGGTTTCTTCTTTTAGCAAGACCATTGTGTTGAGGGGTATAAGGAGCAGTAACCTCATGCTCAATTCCATTCTCCTCACAGAACTTCTGGAACTCTTTGGAGTTATACTCACCTCCACCGTCAGTTCTAAGAATCTTCAACTTCTGACCACTCTGATTCTCAGCCTTCATTCTGAATTTCTTGAATTCATCAAACACCTCGTGTTTGAACTTAATAAGGGATACCCATGTCATTCTTGTGAATTCATCAACAAATAACACAAAGTATTTATTCCCTCCAATTGATGCTACTGGAAATGGACCACACACATCAGAATGTACAACTCCCAAGGCATGTTTTGCTCTTGGAGCAACTTCTGACGCAAATGGCAAACGTGGTTGTTTTCCTTCCATGCAAACTCTGCATGACTTCTCAGGCTTCTTAATTGCAGGAATTCCATGTACTAGCTTCTTTGAATTCAGATGTTTTAGGCTTCTGAAATTCAAATGACCAAATCTTCTGTGCCACAGCTCACTCTCCTTCTCAGCACATGTTGCACTAAGACATTCTGAGTCTGCAGTTCTGACATTCACCTTGAATATTCTATTCCTTCCCTGTTCTGACTCCATAATCAACTTCTGATTGTAGTCATACAGCTTCAGAAGATTGTCCTTCATGGTAACTGAAAAACCTTTCTCAATTAATTGTCCCACACTCATCAGATTGCTTCTGATGCCAGGTACATACCACACGTTCTGAATCAATGCTGTTTTCCCATTGTTCAGAGTCACTCTGACATTTCCCATACCTTCTGCATTAAGATATTTGTCATCAGCACATCTGATCTTTGTCCTCTTTTCAGAGTCAAAGTCAACCAGCCATTTCTTGTTTCCAGTAAGATGATTTGAACAGCCAGTGTCCATATACCACCAGTCTGTCAGATCCATATCATCAGATTCAGAGGCCATCAATAGCGCAGATTCGTCATCAGAACTTCTGGCTATATTTGCTTCTTCTGATTTCTTCTCCTTGTTTGACCAACAATCTCTAGCAAAGTGACCAAACTTCTTATAACAGTAACATTGGATCTTCTTCTTGTCATACTTCTCTTTTCCCTTCTGAGCATTCTTTTGCCTATCAGAGATTGAGCTTTTCTGACTTCCATCAGATCTTCTCTTGGCTTCTGACTGCTTCTGATACCTCATATCAGAAGTTGCTTTCAGAGCCTGCTGCTCTACTTCCCTTTCAGAAGTTCTCTCAGTCAAACGCAACTCTTGCGCTTCTAAACTGCTCTGCAGCTCTTCAATTCTCATGGTACTCAGATATTTGGAATGTTCTATTGCTACCACAATGTAATCAAATTGATAGGTAAGTGATCTCAATACCTTCTCCATGATTGTTTCTTCAGAAAGAGTTTCTCCACACGCCTTCATCTCATTAGTGATCAGAATCACTCTGGAGATGTATTCAGAAACTTTCTCATTATTCTTCATGTTGAGATTCTCATATTGTTTTCTCAAGGACTGAAGCTTCACCTTCTTCACTGATGCGTCACCACCATAACATCTAACCAGTGTGTCCCACGCAGCCTTTGCTGTCGTTGAATCTGCAATCTTCTCAAACACATTTACATCAACACATTGATGAATAAAGAATAATGCTTTCTGATCCTTCTTCCTTACTTCCTTCTGCGCGTTTTTCTGTTCATCCGTTGCATCTGCTGCTACCGAAACATAACCATCAGTGACAAGATCTAAAACATCTTGAGCACCAAACAGTACACGCATTTGGATTATCCAACGATTCTAGTTTTTACCGTCAAATACTGGAAGCTTGGTGTTCATGTTGCCGTTTCCGTTCATCTTCACCTTGCACAATACACTCAGATTTCTCACACAGTGTTTCCCAACCCACAGAATAAAATTCTAATCAGATTTTGTTCAAGATTCAACACGAATCTAAGAATCAAAATCAAACACACAAGACCTCACGTTCACTCGTGTTTCCCGTGTTTCCCAATGAATCCGAACCGGAGCTCTAGATACCAATTGTTGGTGCAAAGGTGAATAAATGATGAACAAAGGAAATATTCTATTAAGAATAACGGCTACAAAAACATGATAAAAGTTACAATGATTGTCACCCTATTTATAAGCTAAAACTAGGGTTACTAGAATAAGATAAAATACTAAAATACCCTCTAACAAACTTAGGGGTTAAGAAAATAGTACAACTAAATAAATATGAATTACTATTAATATTCTAATATAATTCACACCAAATGTTTATTTATTTTACATGATGAGCTTCAATCCCAAAATAAAATAAAATAAATATATTTAAATTGATTAATATTATCAAATTGAAATATAAAAAATATTTTGAGAACAAATAATTTAAAATAGAATAAGATTCTCATATAAATTAATTATTCAATATTTATAAATTTTAATAAAATCATTGCCAAGACCAAATTTTAGAATAAATTTAGGAACTAATTACATAAAACATTATATTTGAAAGCAATTAATTTATCAATCATTTATAATTTGTTAGCCAACAATTCTGAGACTAGCATTCACAAAATTATATAGTAGAGAAATTATCATATAATTTGCCGATGATTAAGCCTAAATTGTGGGTCATAAGATTAAAAAATGGAGATTCCATTATTCTCCCTACAACATATTTATAGTGTTTAAAATAAGAAATATAAACCAGAAAATATTTCAAAATATGTTCCAGTGATAATATTAAATATCAGTTAAAATATTAAAATCACACGACCCTTTTTCTTATTTATTTGTGTATATTGATAATAGGTATCATAGATTGATCACTCAACCAAATAAAAAGATAGGGAGCAGTAAAAAGAGACATGCCAAATACACATAATCAAAATGGAGAATAATGATACAATGTATCACCATAAAATATTTCACCAGCATGTATGATTTTACCATATAATATTCATAACATTCTATAAAATATATTTAATCTAATGACTCTGATATTAATTGAATCAAATAAACACAAATTATAAGGTATTATTATATTAAAAAATAATTAATGATAAAAATGATGTACTTTGTAGAATTTGAGATACGTCCATCAAAAGAGTAACTATAAGAAAATTACTATCCTCATTATTGTTTAGGGTTTTAAGAGTATGTTAATTGTCTAATGGAAACACACTTAAAAAGCTAAACGGTTGAAGGCAATAACATCTCATCGGACTTAATTGAATGGTCTAATCTATCACGGTTCATTCAGACAGAAAACACAATCAAACAATTCATATATTTAATACTTAATAATAATAAACTATAATATAACTAATTAATAATTAATTATGTAAATTTATATTTAATAAATTAAATAATTAATCTAACAAATAAGGTCTACCATCTTTTGATTTAGCATTAATTTTTTTTTCTACATTTCTGATATTGATGTTTGTTATTCAAGCATCTACGGTGCTCTTGAAATGCATTATTCTCATCATGCTCCAACCGCGTCTAATTTGTATCATATCCATATACGGGCATGTATACTCTCATGTGACAATGTATCATAATAGATTAATGTAAGCTAACAAATATTAATTGTTTCAAATGACATAGCTCTTAGTGTGAATAGTTATTTCTATGCACTCATCATATACCTCCACACTTGTTTCTCACAAATAATTTAAATCTTCAATTAATGGAGATAAGTACATGTCTATTTTATTTCTTGATTGTTTGGACCCACAAATAAAGATATTCAACAACATAAACTTATGATATATGCACAGCCATGGATGTAGGTTATAAATAAACATAATCAGTAGCTATATATAATGAGAACTTCTTTAAATATAAAGTGTCTTTATTCTGTTAGTAGATAATGCAACACTTAGATTTATTGTCTCTTGTTTGAAATATGGGTACCTATTATCGATTTTTTCCAATTGTTGAAAATTTGAAGGACGTCGAAGCATTTCATTACTAACTATGTCATTTTCATGCCACATTAAGGGTTTTTTATCTTCTGCATTCTTATACATACGCCTAAATCTTGGGATTATTGAGAAAGACCATATTATTTTGGTTGGAAATGTTTATTTCTTCTTATGTTACTGCAAAAACAAGTTTGGTTCTACAACTATTCTTATATTTTGATGATAATAAAGTGTAGAGAACAATTTTGTACTCTTACTATACTTGCTTAGTGCGTAGATAAAAAAAAACAAATTCAAACTCTGAATAAGTCAAATCTAAACGCATATGAAGTCTGAAGAAAGCTATTAAGCATATTATAAAATAAGGACACACTCTGAGCAAAAAGGAAGAATTTAAAGGTGTGTTTAAAGCATGGTCAAGCTTCAGGATTATCAAAGTCAACACTCTTGCAAAGGACCATTCAGAACGGTTCTTCCAAAAGACTTTGATCTCTACTCATGCTTCAACAAGTTTCTTTATATGAATCCTCTGACTAAAAGTCAGTGAGCAAAGATAGTGTAGCTCTGAACAATCTGAAATGCTAAAGTATGTTGATCAAAAACAGACATTGAACCATGGTCTTAAAGAGACTCTGAATCTAAATAATTGGTATTCTTGTAGAAGTTCTAAAGATATTGTCTACTCTGGTTGTCACTAGTAAACACTTTTGAAGAAGGCACCACTGATACATTCTGTGTCATCCTAAACTTATCAAGTCTTTATACTCTAATCGGTTCTAAACTCTGAACTGTTTATCACGTATGCAAAAACATCATTTTGGAGTATTTTAATGGGTGAAGAGTTACTATGTATTGTGATAATCAAACATCAAATCAAGAAATTACTACTTCAAATGGCTAGAAATTTTTTTCTATCTACCTAAGATTTTCTGATGCATTCTGATTCCTAAAGCGACTAATTTGGCCAGACTCTTGAGAAGTCAGTGACAAGAATTCATTGAGGATTAAATCTTCTTGAGCAGCCAAGTTGGTCAGGATCTTAAGGAGTCACTGACCGTCAGATTTCTTAGGGGACCAGTTGGGTCAGAGTTCATAAGAAATCAATGACATGTTGTTATTGCATTTATAATAAGTGTTGATTATTGGATTAAGTCCTTTTCTAATGCGAAATAACTCAAGTGGGTGGACTAGATGTAGCCTATTTAATGATGAACCAGGATAAAAAAAACTTGCGTTCATATATTTATCCTTATTATTAATGTGTGATAGATTGGGTGGGAAACGTTTTTAATCAAGAAACATAATTCAACCCCCTGCCCCTTTTCTTGTCTTTCTTACACCTTCAATTGGTATTAGAGCACCGATTCTAGAATTGACTAAGTTATGTCAAACACTTAACCATGTCATAAAAAGATCAACGGTCTTGAAACACAAATATCTCATACTTCAACGATAATGATTATCATTATGCTAATCCTACAAGGCTTAATGGAGATAAATTTGATTACTATCAAGACAAGATAAAAAGTTTCCTTCTTGGTCGAGATGAATATTTATGTTATATGTTCTTAACTGGATACTCATATCCTTTAGGTGCTAATGGCATAAGGCTTAGAAGAAATCAGATTAATGAGCACTAAAGAATGGGTCACAAAAATCATCATGACCTAGAAATATAATGCTTCATGCCATTTCTTATTCAAAGATGAGAAGAGTTCAAATAAAGACTCTATAAGTCTATATTTGGACTCGTCAAGTGAATAAGAAAATGGAGAAATCTAAAGCCTAAACCCAAAAAGATAATGAAAAAGCCAAGAACGTTGCTTTTCCATCCTACCCTTGGTTATTATTCATGTCCTGCTCATAAACCCTTGGTTGATAAACTTTCAGGAAAACTAATCTCTTGGGACACATAATGATATGGGTACCAAAAGATAAATTTATTTATGTTGCATATTTTCAAGCAAAGATGAGATGTCAATCATAGTGCATGGATATTTGATGCTCTTTACATGTAAAAAAAAGAAGGCATATGTTCTAAGATCTTGAACTTAAGCCTAATGGCCCCATAAATTTTATGGAAAGCCAAGAGTGTAAGATCATTAGTTCAGAATCTATTGGTCTAAAGATTAAGGTAATCTGGCTCTAAAGACATAACTCAACAGTAGAGTAAATCATCAGAACCTATAACGCTAATCAAATCCCAAGAGCTCCGACAATGTTTTCTTAAAAAATAAAAGGTAAGCAAAGGTAAGTCTAACCGTCCCTCCCAGATCTCTCTTATTTTATGGTGAAAATCAAGTGTTGTATGCGTGAATCTAATGCAAGACAATAGTCATACATATAGCCAGGTGAACAGTTGAGGTAACCCATTATGGATACTATTACTTATTTTTAGAGTAAATCATTTCATTTCTCCTCCCTTGTCATATTGAGTGTTTTCAATTTATTTTGATTTTTAATTTTTATATTTTAACCACATTCACTTCTCACACATTACGCAACTTCTTCTCACAACCCACACTTGAAAATTTTCATCCTTCAAACTTTTTCTCTCCTTTCCTTAAAACTTTAACAATGGTTGACCAACAACATCAACAACAAGAGCTACTACAACAACATCAAAATCTACAATATAAGTCTTTTTAAAAACAAGTTACTATGATGGAAGGCGTCGATAAAATTTCTTTATCTACTCTAGTGGATCAATTGGAAGTTCTCTATGAAACTATTGTAGATTTTGATAACCTAGAGCGAAATGGGTATGATATCTCTAGAGATGTTGAATCCCAGGGATGGGAAGTCTACTTCAACAAATTGAAGGGACCCGTTTATTCGGCACATGAAAAATATTTTTGGATTCATGCCGAAGCTACATAATTTCAGGTACTCTCTAGTGTTCCAGGTCAGAAGATTCAGATTTATGAGAAATCCATAGCCAAGCTACTGAATCATGACGGGTCTGGCAAAATATGTTATCAAATGCTAAAAAAGGGAGAAAAAATGAATGATGTTATGGCTACCATCTTCCAAAAAAGAACAAATTTAGGTGTCAAGAATCCTAAATCTCAATCAAGGATTTAGGCCAAGATTATCTTGGGGTACATTCATCATCGTCCTGCTAACAACTCTGCTTACTACATTAATACTTATCAGAAATTATGTTGTATTATCTGGCCAAAGGTATCAAGATGAATCTTCCTTCCATCTTGCTTAAATACTTGAGAGAGATGGTCAAAGAAATAAGAAACGAAGGCAACAAACAAAGGAAGTGGGTCCTTTAGGGAGGATGATCTCTAACATCCTAGTTAAAAGCAAGTTGGTAGGCAAGATAAAAGAAATGAAACTTTGTGATAACCTCTACACAGATATAGAGAAATATTTCAATGGAAGAAATATTAAAAGCATGCTTGTGATTAAAGATGTTGTGATTCCTGATGGGATGGATAGGGAATCTGTCTCTTCCAAAAGAGTTGAAATCAATTAGTTTTCTCTATTCACTAAGCATGATACTCTAGAGGTTATATAGACTTACATGATGAGCTATTTAGCAGATGGATCTGATCCAGGTGTAGACATTCTCAACTTACTAGATGCTCCTCCTGATTCAACTCTCAAGAGGAAAATAAGGTCTAAAAAGGATGGTGAAGGATTTTCAAATCCTCCTTCTTCTCCAACTAAGAAACCAAAGAAGTCTAATGAAGGTGAGAAAAACACTTAGAAGGGGGGTTGAATAAGGGTTTTGAAATAATTATGGCAATAAAAACAACACAATATTTTTATCCTGGTTCGTTGAACACAACTAATCCAGTCCACCCTACCAAAGTGATTTGCCTTTCTCAACAAGGACTTAATCCACTATATTCAAACAAATTACAGTGTCAACCACTAAGAACAACTGTCTTAGTCTTCTCAAGAAATCCTGACCACAACTTGGTCTTCTTAAGGAACCTTTTACAAATAAATGTAAACTAACAAGTGTTTAAGATGCTTCTAAAAAGCTATATCACAACTGTGATTTTTACACTTAGATTAAGAACGAATAAAAACTATTCAGCTTACGAAATAAATTGTATGAGAGCTTGAGAGTAGTTTTCAATTTGATTTCTCAATAATACGTCAATTCGTCAAGATAAATCGTCAACTTTGAAATGTTGTTGAAGGCATCCTTTTATAGAGCAGAAAGTCCAATGCTTGAATATTGTGCGTAACAGAGTATCTGTCGCCATTTTGTCTTCTATTGACTTTAGCTTTCCCAGAAGAGGAATGTTCAGAGAAATCCCTTTTGTCTGATTTCGTGTGCCATACATGAATAAGGAAAGAGTCGTTTGAAATATGCCAACGGATATATCTTTGAATAATATCTTCTTCAACAAGCTTCTGTCTCAAAGTTATCAACATCAGAGTCTTGATATTATCAGAGTTTTACAGCCAATGTGCTTCAGCGTGAATATCAATCAGAGCAGAGTTTGAATAACAAAGCCTCTGTACTTGCAGCAAAAAGTACTTTCAGAGTCTTCTTGAAACAATGCTTGAAAATTTTCATACAAATTCTTCAACTACGCTTCAGAGTCTTCTGTAGCTTCTGCTTCAGAGTCTTCTGCAACTTCTACTTCAGAGTCTCTTCTGGCAGCGCTCAGAGTCTTCTGATGACTTGCTTCTGATGCTTCAGAGCTTTGCGTAGAGTAATGTTCAGATGCATTTTTGCTTCCATAAGAATATTTATTTTAATATCTGAAACAAAAACACTTGAACAAAATTAGAGTATATATTTTCTTAATACAAAATTTCATTAGAGTTATCATCAAAACATAGAGATATAGTAAACGCCAATCTGTGTTCTTACAATCTCCCCCTTTTTGATGATGACAAAAACATAGGAAATTTTGTTCAATAAAAAGGATAAATATATAACTCCCCCTGAGATAAAGAATCTCCCCCTGAAATGAATACTCTAATAGAAGAAAATACTTCCCTTTTTGCATGAGTATACTTTTCAGATTAAGAGCCTGGTTAGAATATACTTTCCAGAATCAGAGCTTGATTTACTTTCCAGAATCCGAGCCTGGTTTACTTTTCAGAATCAGAGCCTGGTAATCAGAACCCGGTTTGAATTAAGGTCTGGTTTGGGGATTCTCAGGGTAACTTCAATGAATTTTGTCAGATGATACGTTATAGTTCTGAAAGACTAAAATTCAATGTTAGTTATAATATTATGTCTGAATTCCATTTTAGTAACTGTTTATTTTTGAACAATCGGAATTTCTTTTTCTCCCCCTTTTTGTCATAATCAAAAAGAAAAACTTTTAAGACAGAAAAGAAAAAACAGAGAAAATAATGTAAAAAAAGATAAGGAAACAATTAACTTCATTGATAAACAGATATTCAGAAAACATTTAGATAAACAACAAAACAACAAAAACAGCAAACAGGTGCACAAACATAACAAAAAAAAACAACTAAGGTTGGCGAGAGGCTATAATCTTCAGAAGGTCTGTGATCTGAGAAGTAGATTCCTCTTGTCTAGACATCCAAGTCTTAATCTCATATGTGGTTTGTTCTTGCTTGACCATCCATGTTCTGATTTCTTTGGTGCTGGCTTCTAGTTGAGCAAACTTTTCTTCTAAATCTGGATTTTCTTTCTTGATTTTAGAAGAAGTAGGATCAGATGCAGATGCAGGAGCTGGAGCACTATCAATTACCATAGCAGATGCAGATGCAGTTTCTTGAATCACAGAAGTAGATGTGTGTTCCACAATCATCAGAGCTGACTGATTAGGCACAAGAGTTTCTTTAGCAACAACCGCTTCTGGAGGAGTATCTTTAGACATAGGTTCTTCAGCAGGTGCATTGTCCAGAGGAAGAACTGGAGATCTACTCATGTTCAGAAGAGTCTGTCTGATAACTTCAGCAAATTTCACCTTTGCATCATCAAAGCAAATGGTGCGAAGATTTGAATCTACAGAGTTGAACCTTGAGATAAATCTGTTCCAAGTGGCTTCAGAAGCATCTGGATTCACACTAGATAAACACTCCTTCTTTACAGTAGATATCCACATGTTTAGTTCCTTTTTGAATCCATTAAATAATGTACTAACATCCATTCTAGGTTTTGGTTTCAGAAAGTTTTCTATAGATGGTGTTTTGGATTGTTCTGGTGAGGGTGGTATTGTAAAGGTTGGGATAATGAACATAGGACGAGAGAAAGATGAAAAAGATGTTTGGCCAGATGATTCAGGGATATCCTGACGTTTTAGATAAAAGTGTTTAAGTTTGAGTCCAGAGGGAAGGTCATCAGATGGTAAAGGTTTTAATGAAGCAAAAGAAACAAAATCAAATGATCTTGGTTCATAGCCACGGAGTGAGGGGGTGAGTTTACTTCTGGGGGTACATCAGATTCAGTAGAATCAGATGATGCAGAAGAATGACAGGACGTGGAAGAGACGTCAAACATAATTTTTAGGGGTTGTACATCAAGAACATCAGAATCAGATATAAATGATTCAGAAGTTTGATGTTGTTCTGGTTGAGGAACAGAGGGAATGGGTTGTTCTGGTTGTGGTTCAGTAGTTTGTAGTTTTGGTGGGGAAATTTCAGAAGTTTGTTGTGGTGCAGAGGTTTGTTTGTCAGAGGGGGGAATAACATATGGTTGTTTTACAAATGGAGTTGGTTGTTGTTGGGGTGCAGAAGGAGCTTTTTCAGAAGTTTTCTTTGGTTTAGGTAAAGAAGGAGATCATTGAGATTGTGTTGGTTCAGATGGAATTGGTTCATGAGGAGGAGAAGGTGAAGGTATGGGTTCATGGATAGGGGGATCAAATCTAGTACCTCTTTGACAGTTTCTAAGATTGAATCTAAACTGGCCATAGGAGGATTACCTTTTTGCTTCTTGACCCTTTTTGGTTTAACAGAAGCTGCTTCTCCAGAAGCTTTCCTCTTTGGTTTTGAAGATCCTTCTTCAGAAACTTTCCTCTTCTTCCTGTGTCTATCTCCATAAAAATCTGGTGCAGGTTCGCCTTCTTTCTGAATCAGATTTGCTGGTAGAGGAGTTCCATCTTTCAGACACGTTGCTATATACTTCAGAATAATTTCCCTTGGTTCATCAGCGTAGAACATAAGAAAATCATCCACTGGTATCCTTCTTTTATTGACCTTTTCAGAGTTTATCTGTTTTGGTGCAGAAGTGATTTCTTCTACAACCTTCATCCTCTGAAGACTTTTCCCATTCAGAGGTTTGCCTACTAGAGAAGCTAACTCTTCATGCAATCCAACTTCTACCAGATGTCCAACCAGACCATTCTCAGTCAGAATGTCTGAAATGAGTCTTCCCATTGGAATCCAATTCCTCATTTTCTGATGTTTAGTTCTGACCTCTTCCCTTGACTGTTTCACGTGAGTCCATAGATGATTGAAAAGTAGATAAGGACGATCCACTTTTGTGCTCTGACTCAGACAGTACATGAAATACATCTGATCAATATTTACATAATCAGGAGAGTTTGAAGACTTCCTGTGATGTATGCACCCCATAAAGATCTTAGCCCAGATCCTGTAGTTTGGCTTCAGATCTTTCACTTTGTTAGATGCTTCTCCAGATGAGCAGACTTCACTATAAACCTATGTCATGTCAACACGCCTAGCTGGCAGATTTGTAACACCATCAGTTTCTTCATAACCTATGAGCTTCCTAATCAGATCCTCAGTTATGATGATTTCCTTACCCAGAACATATGAAACAATGAACTTAGGGCAAGTAGTAGCATGAATCCAAAATTCTTTCACCAAACATCGATAAACTGGTCCCATCAGCCTATCAAAGAACTTTGTCAAGCATTAAGCATCAACAATGGGACGAAGATCAAACCCATTTTCAGCAATTGATTCAAAGTTCATAATAGATTCACGCAATACTTCATGTTTATCAACTGGTGTGAGTAGGGTTCTAACAGGTTCTTTAAAAGTAACAACACCTATGTTGGAAGATGAGACAGCAACCATGGTAGATTGAAACTGAGCAGAAGTTGATGAAGAAGTAGCCATTGTTGTTCTTGAGAGAGATTTAGGGTTACGGAAGGTTTTGGGTTTGGGAGAGAGATGAAAGCAGTGAAACAGACAGAAATGCATACAAGAGTGTGAGAGAGTGAAAAGTGTGAGAAGTGAAGTGTTGTGGTATTTATAGAAGAAATTAGGGCACACATAGAGTCACACGTTCAACACGTTTACACTTAGCATTTAATAAAAAGAATATAATCATTTCAAGCAATTAATGATTCTGACAATTTGGGGGGGGGGGGGGGGGGGGACGAGAAACTCAATACTCAAAAACAGTACCTCAAACATCATTTCAGTAATGTGCACTCCACCTTTTCAGATTCAAAGTTACACGTGTTTGCTTGCATGTGCTTCTGAAACTTCTTTGAGAAATGAAACGCTAGCCAACGTTCAGATCCTCTGAGGCTTGTTAGTTCAGATTTGCACACAATAAATAAAATATTAAATAACAAATAAAAAAAATGTAATACTTCAGAGTTAAAACATTTTCATCTGAGGAAATTTTCTTCTGATAAACATTTTATTCTGGACAGAAATCCATACTTATATTTTTCAAAATAAATTTAAATCTATCTTCAGCAAGGGGTTTTGTAAAGATATCAGTCCATTGATGGTCTGTATCAACAAAGTTTAAACTGATAATTCCCTTCTGAACATAGTCTCTGATGAAATGATGTTTTATTTCTATATGCTTTTTCTTAGAGTGTAAAATAGGGTTTTTAGACAAGCATATAGCAGAAGTATTATCACAGAAGATTGAAATGTTACTCTCATGAATCTGATAGTCTTCTAGTTGACTCTTCATCCAGAGCATCTGAGTGCTACAACCAGCAGCAGCAATGTATTCTGCTTCTGTTGTTGAAAGCGCAATTATGGGTTGCTTCTTGCTGAACCAAGAGATCAGATGACTTCCCAGAAGTTGGCAGCTTCCATAAGTACTCTTACGCTCTACTCTATCTCCAGCATAGTCAGCATCACAAAATCCAACTAATTTATAGTCATCAGATTTTCTGTAACATAAACCCACATTAGTAGTACCTTTCAGATACCTTAGAATCCTCTTAACAGCTGTTAAATGAGATTCTCTAGGATCTGATTGGAGTCTAGCACACAGACAAACACTAAATAGAATATCAGGTCTAGAAGCAGTCAAATACAGAAGAGATCCAATCATACCTCTGTAGAGCTTTTGATCTACCTTCTTACTTACCTCTTCATTTCCAAGAGTGCTTGTAGGATGCATTGGAGTCTTTGCTAATTTGCTTTCAGTCATGTTAAACTTCTTCAAAAGCTCCTTCACATACTTAGTCTGATGTATGTAGGTGCATTCTGGAGTTTGGTTAACTTGAATTCCCAGAAAGAATCTGAGTTCTCCCATCATCTTCATCTCAAATTCAGCCTGCATAGATAGAGCAAACTCCTTTCCCAGTGTAATATTGGTAGATCCAAATATAATATCATCTACGTAAATTTGACAAATTAACAAGTCTTTCTTAAATGATTTACAGAAGAGAGTTGTATCCACTTTGCCTCTGATAAAGTTCTTTTCCAGAAGAAAGTTACTTAATCTCTCATACCAAGCTCTAGGAGCTTGTTTTAAACCATAGAGTGATTTTTTAAGTTTAAAAACATGTTTTGGAAATTTATCATTTTCAAAGCCAGGAGGTTGATGAACATAAACTTCCTCTTCTATAATACCATTTAAGAAGTCACTCTTAACATCCATCTGATATAGAGTTATGTTATTTTGTGCAGCAAAAGAAATGAGTAGGCGTATAGACTCTAACCTGGCCACAGGAGCATAAGTCTCTGTGTAGTCAATTCCTTCTTGCTGACTATATCCTTGAGCAACTAGCCTTGCTTTGTTTCTTACAACTTCTCCTTGCTCATTTAGTTTGTTTCTGAAGACCCATTTAGTTCCAATAATATTGAATCCTTTTGGTCTTGGAACCAGATCCTATACGTCATTTCTGGTGAATTGATTTAGCTCTTCTTGCATAGCAAGTATCCACTCATTATCGTTCATAGCCTCATCCACAAAAGTTGTTTCAATGATAGACACCAACCCAAAAAGTGACGTTCCAGATGATCTGAGAAAAGACCTTGTTCTGATAGGGTCATCCTTCTTTCCAATTATCATATCCTCTGGGTGAGAGGCTTTGATTCTGGATGATAATCCTTTAACATTTGGTTCTTCAGAAATATTCAAATTGTTCATCTGAGCATCCAATGGAGTTGCATCTGGCGTTGCTTCTGGTTATTTTACTTGAGCCTTTTCTGCCTCTGAGTCTTCAGAGTCTGTGAGAATTACTTCTCTATCTGCAGAATTATCAAGCTGCTTTGGCTTTTGATTGCCAAGCTTATCATCAAATCTAACATGAATTGATTCCTCCACAATCTGTGTCTCAGTATTGTATACTTTGTAGCCTTTAGAGCGTTCAGAATACCCAAGCATGAAAAACTTCTGTGCTTTAGAATCAAACTTGTTCAGATTCTCTTTAGTATTCAACATAAAACATACACATCCAAAAGGATGGAAATAAGAAATGTTGGGCTTTCTATTCCTCCACAGTTCATAAGGAGTCTTCTCCAGAAGAGGTCTAACTGATACTCTGTTCTGAATATAACAAGCTGTATTCACTGCTTCTGCCCAAAAATGTTTTGCCAGATTAGTCTCGTTGATCATGGTTCTGGCCATTTATTGCAATGTTCTATTTTTCCTCTCTACAACTCCATTCTGTTGAGGAGTTCTAAGGCAGGAGAAATCATGTGCAATGCCATTTTCTTTAAAATATTTTTCAAAATATTTGTTTTCAAATTCACCACCACGATCACTTATGACTTTAACAATTTTAAAATCTTTTTCGTTCTGGACTTGTTTGCAGAAGTCAATGAATTCAGAATGAGACTCGTCCTTGTGTTTCAGGAATTTTACCCGTGTCCATCTGCTGTAGCCATCAACAATGACTAATCCATACTTCTTGCCTCTGATGGATGCAGTTTTCACTGGTCCAAACAGATCAATATGAAGCAGCTCTAATGGTCTTGAGGTTGAAACAACATTTTTTGTTTTGAAAGAAGATTTTGAAAATTTTCCTTTCTGACATGCTTCACAAAAAGCATCTGAGTTGAACTTCAACTGAGGAAGTCCTCTGACCAAATTGAGTTTATTAATCTGAGATATACGTCTCATACTAATATGCCCCAATCTTATGTGCCAGACCCATTGCTCTTGATTAACAGACAGAAGGCATTTTATATTTTGAACCTTAAGTTCTGAAAGATTGATTTTATAAATGTTGTTCTTCCTTTTTCCATTAAAGAGGATTGATCCATCCTTTTGACTGACAGCTTTACAACATTTTTGATTGAAGATTATGTCATAACCATTGTCACTTAATTGACTTACGGACAATAAGTTATGTGCTAATCCTTCAACAAGTAAAACATTAGAAATGGAAGGGAGGTTACCATTACCTATAGTTCCAGAGCCAATTATCTTGCCCTTCTGGTTCCCTCCAAACTTCACATCACCTCCAGATCTAAGCTCTGACTTTAGAACATAGACCTTCTTCCCGTCATATGACGCGAGTAGCCAGAGTCCAGGTACCAGGAATGGTGTTTCAATTTGCTGCTAAGGATGTTTGCAACAAAAATAATTTTGTCTTTAGGTACCCATATTTTCTTGGGTCCTATGGGGTTAGTAGGTTTGAAATTCTTTCTGAATTTCTTTCCCTTATAAGCATCCTTGTTCTTCTGAGGTTTTGATTTATTAAACACAGGTTTGTTCAGATCAGAACGTGTGTGTTTAATATAATTTAAATGACCAAATTTGAAATGAGTATATATAGGATAGTACTTTATGATCATTTTATCAACAGGTTTTGGATTTAAATCCTTCCCAGAAGGTGATTCATATCCAATACCCTTTCTGTTGTTTCTGCTTATGCCATAGATCATTGAAGCCATCTTGCTTCTATCTAGGCCTCTAGCTAGAAACTTCTAAAAGCTATAGTCATACTCTTATAAAATATTTTTAGAGCATGATATAGGTTCTGAGTCAGATTTCTGAGCATTTTCTAAATCATTTTTTATTTTAAGATTTTCTGCTTTAAGCTCAGCAACCTCAGACATCAGCTGATCATTCTCAGATGCAAGACAACTTTGAAGCTTCTTGTATTTGAGTTTCATTTCGCTGTAGCTTTCCAGAATTTCTGATAAACTTTCAGAAAGTTCTGCTCTAGAAAGTTCAGAAAATACCTCTTCAGAATCAGATTCTGATTCATATCCAGATGTTTCTGCATGGTCTTCTACGTCAGCCATAAGTGCCATGTTTGCACATTCTTCTTCTGACTTTGATGAAGAATCAGATGCATCTGAATCATCCCAGGTTTCCATCAGAACTTTCTTTTTATGAACAGACTTCCTTCTTGGCTTCTCCTTCAGAAGTTTTGGGCATTCATTCTTATAGTGCCCAGGTTCCTTGCATTCATAGCAAACCACCTCTTTCTTTCCAGATCTTCTGTGTCCAGAAGACTCTTTACGTTGATCTGGCTTCTTGATGTTTCTGAACTTCTTCTGTTTATGCTTCTAGAGTTTGTTGATCCTTCTGGACAGCAGGGACAATTCATCTTCTTCTTCAGAAGAATATTCTTCAGAACTTTCTTCTATAACCTGCAAAGCTTTAACAAATTTGTTAGATTTTAAAGCAACTAACTTACCTTTCTTCTGAGGCTTGTCTTCCTCCAGCTCAATCTCGTGACTCCTTAAGGAAATGATCAATTCCTCCAGAGTGATCTTATTCAGATCCTTCGTGAGCTTCAGAGCTGTCACCATGGGTCTCCATCTTGTTTGTAGACTTCTGATGATCTTCTTGACATGGTCAGAAGTAGAGTAGCCTTTATCCAGAACCTTCAACCCAGCAGTTAGGATCTGAAATCTAGAGAACATAGTTTCTACAGATTCAGACTCCTCCATTTTGAAGGCTTCATACTTTTGGATGAGGGCCAGAGCCTTGGTCACCTTTACTTGTGAGTTCCCTTCATGCATTATTTTGAGAGACTCAAACATATCAAATGCAGTATCTCTGTTTGTTACTTTCTCATACTCAGTATGAGATATTGCATTTAATAGGATAGTTCTTGCTTTGTGGTGGTTTCTAAACTCCTTCTTCTGTTGATCAGACATAGATATTCTGTCAATCTTTTTCCCTTCATCATTGGTAGGATGAATGTAACCACCAGTTACTAAATCCCACAAATCAACATCATAACCTAGAAAGAAGCTTTCTATTCTGTCATTCCAGTAGTCAAACTTCTCACCATCAAACATGGGAGGTTTGGTGCTTATTCTGTCTTTGTCATCGTATCTGTTTTTGTATGAAGTTGAAGTAGAAGCTTCAACAGCCATGTGTCGCTTCCGCGAAAATAAGGTGCCAGCAAAACAGAAGAGTCGCCACCTTTCGTTATTTATCCCTCAGAACAGGAAAGGAAACGATTGGAAAAACCTGACGAAAAGGTATAAGACAAGGTCATCGCAACCATTGTCTGGGTTCGGGAGTCGGTTACGTAAGGGGAAGGTGTTAGCACCCCTCACGTCCATCGTACTTGATGGGATCCACGCTTGTTGTGTTTACTGGACGGGTTGGTTTTATCTATCTACCTATCAAAGCTGGCTTGAAAAGAAAAATGACTCGGCAAAGCGTCGCACTTTATGCCTACGTATTCTCATCAGAGAATGAGAAATCAGAGTCAACGTAGCTCGCCTAAGTACGGGTTACGGGGAAGGTGGCTCGCCAATACATCAGTATTGTGCCTACGTACTCTCAACAGGTATGAGAGATTAGAGCTTACGTAGTTCAGGATAATACGGATTACAGGAATTCAGATTCATCTGTTTTATCGAGTAGGGTTAACAAACAGTTCCAGCAGTTGGATGTACGCGGCTCGACCCTTGAAGACTTAAGCGTTACCGTTTGCGGTAGAACTGGGAGTTAACGACACTCTTTTCTTCAGAAAAGCTTCCTTTGAATTATGGGCCCACGGGGCAAAAAAGTTTGAAGTTTGTTTTCTGTCTTTTACGGAAGAACTGTTTTTTACGGTGTTTGCAACTAGTATCGCACTAGAGACTATGACCTGAGAGTGAATGCGTCGCATGTCACCCAAAGGGTGTCATACTAAACATCCAGACTGTTGAAAAGAAACTCTCCAACAACCCTTTCTCAAATAGCTTAAGGCTCGTAACGTACGACATCAGTTAACCTTTATTACTGTATTTTTTATTTGTTTTGAGATGAGAAGAGAGAGGGCTCAACTAAGGGGAGACTATCAAGTCCTATGTTGTCATGCCAAAGATTCATCCTATGGTTGAGGTTTGAAATAGGGAACTCCTAGAAGTTATCATGCATAGGTTTCAACCTAAAGTTCTAATCATCACTTCCTCATCAAAGGAAGTGAGATTCCTAGGGGATCATGTCAATGATAAACATAAACAGATAAAGCATCAGCTTAAATAGTAAACCGTAAACGACTGTACAATGCATGCAATGCAAGTGAGGGAGGAAATGTGTGCGGGGCATCAGCCTCCACAAGCTCATCTCAACCTCAAGCCAGATATGAATAACTGCAGTCATACAGGAAAATAAAACATGCTATCAAGCAAAATAATGAGCAACAGCAATCATACAGAGGAGATAATATGCTATCAAGCAAACACCAGACCACATAGGCAAGGGAGCAGGGCTCTACCGGATACCCGCAAGCAAAGCCACACAGTAAAAATACAAGCAGAGGGAGCAACTCAACCTCTAGAGCAATCATGCTCCTAACTTAAATCAATCTAGATATGGACTTATTCTAATGCATCAAGCAAGTCAAGCAAGACACAGCAATACAGAGAAGGAAACAGATCAACAGCTTCCACAACTTCAAGCTTCAGCTCTGCAGCAATTCAGTCTTCAGACCTCACCTACCCTTCAAGGCTATCATCTTCAATAGCAAGTATCAACTTGCTTCTCCAAGTTTTCAATGCATCAACATAAGTATCAACTTATTCTTTCTTCTTCAAGCTTCAGCTCTCCAGTCAATTCCACCTTCAGGCTCCATTCCTAACTGCAAGTATCAACTTGTTTCTTTAGGCTCTCAATGTATCAACATAAGTATCGACTCATCCTTTATTCTTCAAGCCTCAACTCTTCACTCAATCTAAATTGGATCTTCCTTACAAGTGTCAACTTGGTCTTCAAGCTTCAGTTCTCTTTGCTTTACCAATATCAACTAGTTCCTCTTCATCCACAAGCTTCAGCTTCTCAGAATAGTCTTCAAACACCAAGAAGTATCAACCCCATCCTTCAATCCTCTTCAAGCAAGGAACTCAATCCTCTGACAAGGGATAAATATGCATCTATCAAGAGCAAAGTTTGGATGACTGGTAGCAGAGTGAAGACCAAAGGTCACCACTAAGCATCCTATCATCAGAGAAAGGAACCCTCAAAGGTTCTACCAACTTGCAAAGAGCCACACATCCTACCAAAGGAGGGATGGGGCCTTTACAAGGGGACCTTACATCATAGGGAAGAATGGAATTGATCAACATCTTCCATGTTTATGAAGGAAGAGAATCTATCTAGAAGCTCTGCCTACAAAACCATAATCTTAATACCTAATCAACACTACACCAAAAGAAGGGAAGATCTTCAAATCCAAGCCTCTTCAAGCAATCCAATGCATCTTCAACTTGTATTCATCATCATCCAAGAGCAAGCAAAGCAAAACCCTAATCTAAGGGAACTAAGGAAGTTAATCTAGTTGAATTAGTGCATTAGAATCATCTAAAACTAGCACCTAAACTAAAATCAAGCAAAAATAGAAAACTATATTGAAAATTCCTACAAATATTCCTAAGGGATCCTAATTCAATCATGAATATACCCTACAAAAATCAGAGGTTGAATCATCCACCTAGTTACAAAAATAAAATCTAAACCACAAGGTATCAACCATAAACCCTAAAAATGGAGCATCTAAAGGTTTCAACCTAAACTACCACTTATATTCATCACAAAAATGTGAGAAAAATCTATGGGGAGCATGCGTATCTAAGCTAACTACTCACAAAAAATCAAGATCAAAATCATCATCACGTGATCACACAAAATTCCACAAAATCAAGTATCAAACATGACTATTTTAATATCAATTAAAATGTAAAAATCCCCATAAAATCAGAAAATGCATGAAATAATAATATTTTTTATCTAAAAAAAACTATACCCTATCATGAATCTAATTCAAAAAGAATGGGATTAATTGTATCATTTTTCCATTTTTTATGATTTTATCAAGAACCATAAATAAAGTGAAAAAATAATGAAAATCAAAATAAAATGAACAAGCACACGGTGCAGATAGTAAGCAAAAGCAGTTCATTCTATGGATTGGGCCATAAGGGGGGGTGTGGTTAGCAGCTAATGCATTAAGGCCAAAATACAACTTAAGTGAAACGCCGCGTTTCACATTAGTTCAGAATCCTTCACAAAATGAGAAACATTCGTGGCCATTGGATCATGCCCTCAGTCAAAGTTCAACCCCAATCTGATGGCTATCAAGTCATCTTCTTCATTTGAAATCCTGAAACACGCGTGCAGCCATGGCCGTCACCGGTGGTGCTCCGGTCATTGTCCCCAACCCTAACTCTCTCCACAGGCCTCCATTCCAAGAGGTCTCTACATGAAACTCACCCCAATTTTCACAAGGAATCTTCCTATGCCATTTAATCATGCTAACAGTTCAAGAATCCAAGAATAACAATCTCAACCGAAAATTCCATAAACCCTAATTGGTCACTAATCTTCAAATTTATGATCCAGAAATCTTCCTACACCATTCCACTATGCATCTACCATAACAATTCATCTTAATTCTACCTAATTTAAGCCATGGAACAAGAGTTGCATACCTGGTAAAATTGAGCAAACAGAAGGGTTGAATCTTCAAATCAACCTTCAAGAACTTGCAGAATCCTTCACTGAATCACAATCAATCTTCTGTATGCAAAGAAAAGAGTTGAACCTTCTTGAATTATCAAATCCGATTATGAGTTGCAAGCTTCCAACTCCAATGGCTATTTCACGATTCTTCCACCACAGTGCCTTGAATTTGATCTGGAATTGATCACCAACCTCAGAGCAAGCTATTGAGATCAATTTCTTGGACTGAAATGGCCTCTAACCTTGTAACCGATTTTGATTTGCAATGAGAAATTTCAAGGTGCAAGCTCAGTTTTCTCTCTCAATCATCACCAACCTTGGCCTTGGATCACCTCTACTCAATATATAGAACATGTATGGGTGATCTAGAAGGCTCTAGATCCTTCTAATGAGAAGTTCAATCTCTCATGTCATGAGAATTTCAATCACATGCCATGGTATGCATAGTTCTGCTAACAACTTGAAATCAATCTCAATTCCTTCCAATTTCTCCCCTCATGAAATTTTGGAAGTGTTTGGCTTGCAAGGTACCTTGATTATGCCTTGAATTTAGGGGTCAAACTAGGGGATTTTACACTGTCAAGCCTTAGAAACCCTAGCTTGAAACTTCTCAAACTCTTCAATCATGATGAGTTGACCTTGGAATCATCCTTATAACATCTCAATGCATCAATCCATGATCACATGGCTCTTGGATTAGGTCTCAACTTCCTCCAAGTCTTCAGTTGACTTAGGGTTGACCCAGTCAAACCCTAGCTGTACCACTCATGGCTGAGTCTTCTTAACCCTGCACAATGACCTGTCTAGGTCTCAAAGTGACCTTCACCACTTCTCATGAGCTCTCTCAAGACCTCAAGTCTAACTCCATGGCTTCAGAATCATCTGATGACTTCCCACAACTCTCAAGTTGGGAGGCACACACTCTTGATTTCAACCAGTCTCTCTGGGGATCTTTTAATTTCTCTGATAAGGATGTCCACTCTTAAACACTTGAATAACCTTCTTATCTAGCTTCAAAGTCTTGTGTAGCTCTTGATTGGTAATCATACCTCTTGATCTCTTGCACACATGTCAATGAAATGCAAATGATAATGCTAATGTGAATGAAATGAAACATAAGCTAGGTAAAGAAATGTTGGGCAAATTTTGGGGTGCAACAGCTGCACCTATTTAAGCGGCTTGGACCTGACTGGGTGAGAAGCGAACGACTCTCAAACAATCGAGGTACGAGACGGTTGAATACCAATAAACCAGGAAATTTGCCAACTGCCGGGGATTTCAGGAATCATCTTGAGCAAACCTCTCTGGCGACTTCACTGGGGATTTTAAGAATCATCTTAAGCAAACAACTTTCGCTGGAGAATTCAAGAATCATCTTGGGCAAACGAATTTGCTGGGGATTTTAAGAATCATCTTAAGCAAACAACTTTCGCTGGAGAATTCAAGAATCATCTTGAGTCACTTAACTCTTCCGAGACTTCAGGAATCACCCTGAGCAAACACCCTGCCGGGGAATACCTGCAAAACAAGAACAGTAACGACCTAGCTCATGTTTCGTATGCATATGCTTGACGATGGCGCAATGCTCCACACGGTGGAAATGCTACGCGTTTTTAGGGTAAATGCTATGCAATCATGCAACATGCTACGGCCCCATTGTTGCACCCTAAAATTTGACCAACCGGTTCCAGTATCTGGTTTATATTTCAACGCATTTTTACATTCGCATTTGCATACCGCATACAGTGCATTTGTCCAGTCATATTGATTTTATCGGGATCGCAGCCTCCCCTGGCGCTTCAGGCATTTCAGGCCAATACGAGGATTTATTTTGAGAAATTGGTGCTCGTTCCCTGTGTTTTCATGCCATTTCGGTGTCCGATTTTTACCGCTTATTTCACTATAATCGCGTAGTTGTTCTCTAATCGATTTAATCGGCTTCCTGGCGTTTTAGATTTTTTCCTCTTATTTTCTAGATTGTTAAGTAGATGTTAATAGATTTTTTTATAGATTTGTTTGAGTTTTTTTTAGAGATTAAATAGTTTTTTTTAATAATATTTTCTTATGGATCTAATAATTCTTTTAGAATTTTAAATAGAAATGTTTTTAAATAGTTATATAGATTTTTGTTTTGATAGTATTTTTTTTTAATTGGTTTAATAGGAACTCTCTTTTTTCTATTGTTTCTAATAGGGTTAATTAGGTTTATTTTCTTTGTAGAATTAATAGAGTTTTTTTTTAGAGTTTAATTTCTTTTTTAGGATTAGTAGAGATTAATATTAGATTTTAATCACGTTTTTAGAATTAATTAGGATATTAGCATTTAATTTTCAGTTAATTAGTGTTAATTAGGTTCAGAGTTTAAGAGTCTTAATTAGGGTTAATGATCATTAGCTCTTAATTGTGATTTTAATTGAGTCTTAAGTGTATTAATCAGGTTGTAATCAAGTTTTGTCCTTAATGGGCCAGATGGCACATTTTTGGGGGCCCAACTCGCTGCCACTTGGCATCAGTATGAAGCCACCATCTCATCCACTTCAGTTCTCTCGGCCAGCCACATCACACATCACCCTGCCAGCTCACCGTTCCACTCACCCCTTCCTTCCACACGTGTCTCCCATGCAAGCCACCACCTCCATACGTGTCTCCACCTCCATCCTCCTCCTCATGCATGCATCCCTCGCCGGAGCTCCTCACCGGCCGACATGCAATTGCCGGCGGCCACCCTAACCACTCACCGGCGACCACTCCAACTGCCTCCGACCGCCACAACAACCGCCGAAAAAACAAAATCTCCAGAAAATCTTCATCCAATTCATCATATCTTCATCATTTTTCCAGATTATCGAAGAACATCTTCATGTTCTTCATCAACAATCATCAATTCATCACCGATTCACCATAATCATATCATTTTTCTAGAAGTCTTCAACAGGTTCATACGATTTTGAACTCTGTGTGTTCATCCTCCTTCAACTCCCCTCAAGAACTTTCCACTGCCTTCAACCGATTTCCAGACTCGGTTCATCACCAACTTTAAGATTCATAAGTATTCATCATCGCATCGTGTTCCAAATCTTCGTTTCATATCTTCGCGGATCATCAAGATCTTCGTAGAATCTTCAGTGGTCATCCGAGCCTCAAACGACCTTCATCTATCGCCAGAAATTCTCCAGATTCAAGATCTTCAAATCTTCGCATGAAGTCTCCAGATCCTTCAATATTCATCAGTTCTTCAGCAGGTTTCCAGATCCTCATCAATATACAATGTTCGTCTCAAGTTCTTCATCCAGATTTTGTTGACGCTCTTCAAGATCCTTCGAAGATTTCCGAGTCATCAACTTCATCCCGTTTCCAGATCTTTCCCAGAAGTTCATGAGCTTCTTAATTTCTTCATGAATCTCCATCCGCCATTCTCCAGGTTTGCTTTGAACTCTTCATCCATAGTAGCTTATTTGTTTTTAGCTGAGAACTAGGTGGTGTTTGTGAGATGGAGATTGTTGAGAGAGTTGTTAGGGAGTTTCAGAGAGAGAGGGTTTCGGTGAGAGAGATGGAGAGTGGTAGCGCCGCTAGGGTTTCGTTGAAGAGGGTAATGAACAATAACGAGAAGATTTAGGAGAGGTTAGTTTTGTTTTGCTGAGGATGAGTGGGACTGGGCTCGGGCATTAGGCCCATTTGCAAAGGTTTGCTGATCATACCCCCTATTTTCTCTAAGCACCCCCCTTCCTCCCATGTGTGAATTTCGCTTGGGCTTAGCCCAGGTTTGCTGTTTACACCCCTGCCTGGGGCCCAACGTGGATAACAAAGCGAGTCTGTCGCTATCTTCCCCCCCCCCCCCCCCCCGTTTGTTTTTTTTTGTTTTTTCTTTTGTGTTTTTTTCTGAAGCAGACTGGGCCCAGCGCGTGCTACCAGTACCCCCCCTCCTGGGCCCAATGTAGTTCTGAAGTGTAAATAATTGCTGTTGACGCCCCCCTGTTTTGTCAATTTTAATTGAATTTTCTCATTATTTCATATTTGCATATAGTTTACAAAATAAATCATAATAAATCCAAAATTAATCAGAAAAATATTTCAAAAATACCTCCATGATCTTGGATTTATTTGTGATTTTAGGAAAATAATAAATTTCATATTCACCCATTTTTCAATTTAATTTGATTTTTTTCCATTTTTATCAATTTCTTTAATTTTGTACATTTGATACATGTTTTTGTGAATTTTCTTGTGACCAATTGGTGAATAGTTTTGAGTTGATTCTTGTTGGGTTGATTAGATTAGAAGTATAGGTTCCCTTAGAGATTTATTCCACATTTTTGTGGATTAATCTTGATTAGTTTTGATTAGAGAACATTAGGTTAGTCAGAGTAGGGTTCAAACTCAACATAGGTGCATTCTAACATTTTATTTTTGGGTTTTTTTTAGCATGAATTAGGTTCTGGGACATATAGGGTATGTAGGGTAGATGTAGAAATCCCCTTAGAATTAATCTTAGCATTTTAAATACTATATTACAATTTTTAGTATATTTTGCAAATGGAGTGTTTGTTTGGTGTTCCCACTTGGGGTTTATATTTGTTTGCTTGGGCTTTTGGGCTTTTCTATGGGGTATGGGGCTTGGTTTGAGCTTATGGAGCATGAAGACATCAAAAGAGAAGATTGAAGATAATAATCAAATGTTGAAGCTTGAAGATTGTTTGTGCTTGGAGTTGATTGAATCCATAGGACATAATAGGAATAAGCAGAGCCTTAGAATAGACTGAATTGTTTTGTACAAGCATGGATAGCTTCATGTGCTTCCATTACTCTCTATGACATAAAGTCCCTCTATGGTATTCACCTCCATCCTTTGGAGGGATAAGTGGCCTTACCTTAGAGGTAGAACTTTGAGAGAACCACTCTTCTATAATGTTAAACTGTTTGTAGGCTTCCTTTGGTAGTCAATGAACTGTTTAACATTCAACTCATCTTGTTAAGTGACTATCATCTAGGAGAGCTTGCCCTGAAGAAAGAATCCATTGAAGATAGAGATGAAGATCAAATATTGACAAAGACGAAGATTATTCATGTCAAAACTGTGCAGCTGTTAAAGCTAGGGTTTACTGCTGTCTGGAGATATCTGCTGTCTGATGCTGTCAACTGGTTAAGAATCTGTGCTTGCTTGAGCTTGGTGATTTCTTGGAGATGGAAGCTTGTTGTAGCTTGGGTATCATTGGAGTTTGACTTTGGGGTTCATTGTAAGATTGCTGTTTATCAACTGTCAGAGTTGGGTGTTTTTCAGAGTTGCTGCTGTAAGAGCTGGTGAGCTGTCAGAGCTGGTTTTGGGGTTTATTTTTTTTGCTGTATTGTTTGTTAATTTTCCCCGTGGGTTTGAAGTGAAGCTATTTCACTTTGCCTATTGTTTTCTAGGTTCTAGGTTGAGTGGGACTCCCTTGCCTCGCTTGTACTGCTGCATTCATGCATTTTACTGCTTTACTGTATATGTGTGGTTTCTTTTCCGTTTATCCCCTAGGATCTCTGATTTCCTCTGTGCAGGAGGGAATTATGACAGACATTAGGTGTTAATCCATGCATGCCAACATTAGGGTAGTTTTGATTCCCATTTTAACCCTAGGTTTTAGAGTTCTTTCTCTTCTCATCTCAAAATCATTCAAAAACACAGTAATAAGATTACAAACATCAGTAAAAAAATCAGTTCTTGCGTAAAAGACTGAAAACCAATCAAAGAGTCATTTTTGTCCGCTTGGACCCGTAATCAGGAGAAAACCTTTTTCAGAAGGATAAAAGATAAACAGACAAATCTGTGTCTTCCGTAGCCCAAACTACGTTTGCTCTGATCTTTCATGCTGTATGAAAGTACGTAGGCATAGGATGTTGTATCCTAGCGAGCAACCTTCCCCTCCTTTCCAGTAGGTAGGCGAACTACGTTGACTCTGATTTCTCGTTCCAGACGGGAATATGTAGGCATAAATTGCGATACTTTGCCGAGTCATTTTATTTTCTTTTAACCCTAGACCTGTAGAGTAGATAGAATAACAATCCGTACCAGAAAACAAGCGTGGATCCCGTCGAGTACGACGGACGTGAGGGGTGCTAATACCTTCCCCTTGCATAACCGATTCCCGAATCCAGGATTTAGTTGCGACGACCATTCCTTTCCCGTTTTGCGTTAGGTTTACTCTGAGCGTTTCCTTTCCCTCTGTTGGGATGAATAACGCACGGTGGCGACTCTTCTGTCATAGCCGGCGCCGATTTTCGCAGTAGCGACACCCATCAGCAAAATAAATGCCGAAGGGAGAATCCTCCTGTCAAGGAGAAAGAACCAATATGGTAGAGGAAGGAATCATCCTGCCAAGGAGAAAGAGTTACGCAAATCTCAATCGGACTCCGCCTGGAGAAACGAACTTCAGTCGACTGCTGCGGGGGAGTAATGCTCTACGAGAACCTAGGTCTACTCATCTGAGCATACGAACCACAACTGCTGAGGAAACAATATCAATCGCAGCAATAAACTGCACAGCCCTCGCGGCAAAAACTTCCTGGAGATAACGGCTCCGGTGGGGAGATACAACATCAGCTATTCAATACTTTACCGGGGAAAACCAATCATGGCCTCAACGGTTTCCCAAGACTCAGCTCTCTGGGGGATCTGCAGACTCGGTTGGGGAAGAAGGAATCATCCTGCTTTCCGAGGAGAGTACGACTCTGTGGGGAACTTCAATTCTCCTGGAGACTTCAGTCTTGAACTATCAATTGCTGCGCACTTCAGTGTATGACTCAGCTGGGGAGATGACGATCCTTCAGGATGCATCTGACTGGGGAGAGAATCTTCTCGGGTTGGGGAGATATATCAATGCTTACGATCTCATGTTCAAACTCCATGGGGAGGCGCTGCTGAACTTGCTGGAGAGAAGGAGGAATCATCCTGCTTGGGGACGCATACGGCGTACTGCCTGCTACACCTATAACAACGCAAACAAACAGACAAGAGACCCTTCTCAAAGGGGCCTATCAAGGTTATCATCTTGTGACCATGTTTAAGTAATTCATTGTTTCAACAATCAGTGGCCTAGGCCAGTAAGTTTATGTATGCGCATTTTATCAAAAACATCGGCGTTCTTTTTTGCAAACAAAACAGATAAATGCTAAACAAACAAATAGAATTGCTGAATAGCATACATTTTATTGATAACGAACCCCTGAATGGGTAAAAATGTTTTACAACAGATGCAAGCTCCTGGAATGAGGAAGCCGCGCGAATATAAAACATAAATGTACATCAGTATATACACAAATGTCGGCAACAAGGCGTAGACGAACACCATGAGTTGATCCCTCTATGACCCACTCGACTTCGATACCTTTCCGACGCTTCAGCTTCAGAAGAGATTGATTCAGATAAACGGCCCTCAGGTCTTCCGAACCACTAAACAATGAAAGTCCACACGCGGAACGCAGTCATTTGCTTTTTCAAATCCCTAACTTTTGCCTGAATCGCCCTTCCGGGTTTTCGATTCACCGGGATACCCTTTTTTGCCAAAGTCGCCCTTCCAGGTTTTCGACTTTGCGGGTGTACATTCTTTTCTTTTATATCCCTAATTTTTACCCGAACCTTTTTCCTTTTTTATGGTTCGCCGGGATGCCCCATTTTTGCTTGGATATCCTTTTTCTTTCCAGCGGGTCATTTTTAAGCAAAGTATTTTTTAACTGCGTCCGCGTTCACCGGGGATGCAAAATCTTCGCCATCCATCGTGGATAACAACAAGGCTCCTCCCGAAAAGACCTTGCTGACGACGTACGGACCTTCGTAATTGGGAGTCCACTTGCCCCGGTGATCGGAGTGTGGAGGAAGAATCTTCTTCAAGACGAGGTCACCCGTCTGAAAGCTTCTAGGACGCACCTTCTTATCATAAGCTTTCTTCATTCGGCTTTGGTACAGACGACCATACGCAATCGATGCCAACCTCTTCTCGTCCATCAGGCTGAGTTAGTTTAATCGGTTCTTAATCCATTTTGCCTCTTCGAGTTTTACGTTAACCAAAACTCGCAACGAAGGGATCTCCACTTCTAACGGTAGGACGGCTTCCATACCGTACACTAAGGAGAAAGGAGTTGCCCCGATTGATGTACGTACCATTGTACGATAACCGTGCAGTGTAAATGGAAACATCTCGTGCCAATCCTTGTAGGTCACAACCATCTTCTGAACAATCTTCTTGATGTTCTTATTGGCCGCTTCAACGATGCCATTCATCTTTGGCCGGTAAGGAGATGAGTTATGGTGTTCAATCTTGAAACTCTGGCACAGCTCCTTCATCATCTTGTTATTCAGATTCGAACCATTATCAGTAATGATCCGCTCGGGAATTCCGTAACGACAAATGATGTCCTTCTTTATGAATTTAGCCACCACCTGCTTGGTCACGTTAGCATACGAGGCTGCCTCCACCCACTTGGTGAAGTAGTCGATGGCTACTAGAATGAAGCGATGACCGTTAGATGCAGTGGGCTCGATCTTGCCTATCATGTCGATGCCCCACATGGAGAACGGCCACGGGGAGGACATGACATTTAACGGGCGCGGCGGCACATGAATCTTGTCAGCATAAATCTGGCACTTATGACATCTCTTCGCGAATTTAAAGCAATCTGATTCCATCGTCAGCCAGTAATATCCTGCTCTCAGGATCTTTCTTGTTATAGCATGCCCGCCGACGTGCGTACCAAATGTGCCTTCATGGACTTCTTCCATGAGCATACTCACTTCTTTCTCATCTACACATCTGAGTAGCACGAGATCATGGTTTCTCTTATACAAAACTCCATCAGGATTGAGATAAAAATTTCCAGATAGCCTCCTCAGAGTCTTCTTATCCTGGGTTGACGCTCCCGTAGGATACTCCTTAGTCATAAGGAAAGTCTGGATATCATGGAACCATGGCTTGCCGCCGGAGGCTTCCTCGATCGCAAAGACGAATGCAGGTCTATCAAGACGAGAAAGGACAATTATTGGAGCTTCATTCTAAAAATTGACTTTATACATCGAAGCCAACGTGGCTAAGGCATCAGCCATCTTATTTTCTGCTCTAGGCACATGATGGAGTTCCACTCGATCAAAGAACGGAAGTAGCCTTCTGGCATAGTTCATGTACGTCACCAAATTCGATTGACGAGTCTCCCACTCCCCTTTAATCTGGTTAATCACAAGCGCCGAGTCACCATATACATCTAGGTTCTTGATTCTCAAATCAATTGCTTCTTCTAGACCCATGATGCATGCTTCGTACTCCGCTTCATTATTGGTGACTGGAAACGTCAGTCTCGCAGTGAACGGGATATGGGATCCGTGGGGAGTTGTGATGATCGCCTCGATACCACTTCCATAAGAATTAACCGCCCCGTCAAATATCAATTTCCACTGGGATTTCCTGTCTGGCCCCTCGTCGGGCAACGGTTCATCACAATCCTTCGCTTTAAGAAACATGATATCCTCATCAGGGAATTCAAATTTCATCGGCTGGTAATCTTTGATCGGCTGTTCGGCAAGGTACTCAGACAATATGCTACCCTTGATGGCCTTCTGTGAAACGTACTGAATGTCATATTCCGTCAACACCATTTGCCATCTGGCAATCCTGCCCGAAAGCGCTTGCTTCTTGAAGACGTACTTGATCGGATCCATCTTCGAAATTAGCATGGTTGTGTGATTGAGCATGTACTGTCGTAAATGTTTGGCAGCCCAGGCTAGTGCACAACACGTCTTCTCTAGCATCGAGTAATGAGATTCACAATCTGTGAACTTTTTACTCAAATAATAGATGGCATGCTCCTTTCTGCCCGTCTCGTCGTGCTGACCGAGAACACACCCCATACTATTCTCAAGAACTGTCAAGTACATGATTAAGGGTCGTCCAGCCACTGGGGGTATCAAGATCGGAGGTTCCTGTAGATACTGTTTTATCTTATCAAATGCCTTCTGGAAATCCTCGTTCCAGATAATCGCCTGATCTTTCTTTAGCAGTTTGAACATCGGTTCACACGTGGCCGTGAGCTGAGAGATAAACCTCGCAATGTAGTTTATTCTGCCCAGGAAACCACGAACTTCTTTTTCTGTTTTTGGCGCTGGTATTTCTTGTATCGCTTTTATTTTCGCAGGATCGACCTCAATGCCTCTTTCACTCACGATAAACCCTAGTAGCTTTCCGGACCGTACTCCGAAAGTACACTTGTTAGGATTCAGCCTCAACCTGAACTTCCTAAGCCTCTCAAAAAGCTCCAGCAAATTGACCAGATGTCCCTCCTCCGTTTGGGACTTCGCAATCATGTCATCAACATAGACTTCAATCTCATGATGAATCATATCATGAAACAAAGTAACCATTGCTCGTTGGTAAGTGGCCCCTGCGTTCTTCAGACCGAAAGGCATTACCTGGTAGCAAAATGTTCCCCAAGGCGTAATAAACGTAGTTTTCTCCATGTCCTCCGGCGCCATCTTGATCTGATTGTAATCGGAGAAGCCATCCATGAACGAAAACACAGAGAAATGAGCTGTATTATCGACCAACACATTAATATGAGGCAGTGGGAAATCATCTTTAGGGCTCTCCCTATTCAAATCCCGATAATCGACGCACATTCGTACCTTACCGTCCTTCTTCGGTACAGGCACTATGTTGGCGACCCACGGAGGGTAAGTAGTGACCGCTTAGAAGCCAACATCAAGCTGCTTCTGCACTTCTTCTTTGATCTTAACGGCCATATCTGGTCGCGTTCTCCTAAGCTTCTGCTTAACGGGAGGACAATCTTCTCGCAGCGGCAAGTGGTGGACCACGATGTCAGTATCAAGTCCGGGCATATCTTCGTATGACCAAGCAAAGACGTCACTATACTCTCTTAGCATCTCGACCAATCTTTGCTTGACATCACTCTGCAATGCAGCCCCTATCCTGACATTCCTGACAAGCTCCCAATTCACAATCTCGATCTCTTCTTCATGAGACAGAATAACTTTCTCTTCTTGTTTCAACAAGCGGACCAACTCCTCGGGAAGGTCTTCGTCTTCATCAATCTCTTCTTCGGCTTGATAGATCGGGCAATCGAAGTCGAAGTGAGTCATAGAAGGTCCAGAGTCGATGTCATCTGCTATGTGGATCCTGCAATAACAAGGGTTAAGCTTAAAACAAGGATATGCAGGTTAGCACAAACCCCATTGCCATTTTATTGTTTTTCAAAACAAATATAAAACAGGAATAACAAAGATCACAATATTTGAATACGAAGAAAAACGCCTTTTGATTATTGATAAAATGCATGTACATAATCAAACAAGGCCCTGACAATAAAACCGCTATGCCCCGGGTAGGACATAGGGTTTTACAATGATTGGAAAAAGTAAATCATTACTCTTTGCCTGCCACTTGGATGATATCCCTGACGGACCAGTTGTTGAGGCTCTTGCCTGGTTTGCTTGGCTGGATCCAAGAGTCTAAGTCACAGTCGCTGTCTCCGCTATCTTCAGACACTGCGTTGATGCTTTTAAATATCACCCCGCCGCTGGTAAACTGGATCGGCCCTTTACCTCGCGACACACTGCTAGAAGAGGAGGCTTCATCCGCAGGAGAGTACCCTAACCCAAACTTGTCTTGCTTGTTAGGTATTTCTAGAAATCGCCCCCAGCCTGAGGTAGATCTGGCTTGAACAACGGCTCGGGCTTCCTTGAAGGACGAGAGAGTCATCTCTGGCTTCTCAGTGATTACAGGAGCTACGTTCTTGACTTTAACAGCTTCGAACGCCTGGCATAGGGTTTCGTGGATTTCCCCATCCATCTCAACGTACTTGAAGGACGACAAATGGCTCACCATTATGTCTTCCTCGCCACATACAGTCACGATGCTACCTCCGACAACATACTTGAGTTTCTGGTGCAACGTAGAGGTCACGGCGCCAGCCGAATGGATCCATGGCCGGCCCAAGAGACAGCTGTAGGCAGGCATGATGTCCATAATGTAGAAGACTGCGTCGAATGTTTCGGGCCCAACTTGGATTGGCAGGGTCACCTCCCCGAAAACATGCCGTTTGGTTCCACCGAACGCTTTCACAACCAGATCAATGGGTGTGCAAATCAATCCACGAGTATCTAACTTCATCAATGCCTTCTTCGGAAGAACATTGAGCGACGATCCTATGTCCACCAACACATGAGACATAATCGTTCCCCTACACTCTATCGAGATGTGCAGGGCGCTATTGTGGTTCCTCCCCTTCGGCGTCAGCTCCAGGTCAGTAAACCCTAGCCCATTTCCAGCATTCACGTGGGCTACGACCCCTTCCAACTGGTTTACCGATATTTCCTGCGGTACGTACGTGGCATTTAACACCTTCCGCAGCGCGTTGCGGTGTGCCTCAGAACACGGCAACAAATTCAGGATGGAAATTTTCGAGGGCGTTTGATGGGGATGATCCACAATCTTGTAGTCACTCTTTTTAATCAACCGCATAAACTCTTCGGCGTCTTTAACAAGTAAGTCTTTGTCTACCCCACGAGGGATCTCTTCAACGACTTTACTCTTACCTTTATTAGTTGCATCAGCTCTGTCCGCTTTGTCCGCCACAACCTCAGGTGGTGCAAACACTCTTCCGCTGCGAGTGATTCCGCTAACGCCCACTAGGTTCTCCACAGACGACCCTGATGGCTCCAATTCCAACTTCTGTCCGTTGCAGTAGACTTTTGCCCCGTAATGCCATGGGACAACATTGGTGCTTTCGAAGGGTATCGGCCCAGCTTTGGTGATCTGGCCATTGGCGACCGCTTGCATGAGCTCCATGACACGGTCCATCCTTTCTCGGAGTTCCTGAACGTCAATTTGCACTTGCTCCATGATTCTGGCTTGATTTGCTCTGGTCGGATAGCGGTGGATAGGTCTCTGATCAATCCTGGAACAACCTGAAACAACCTGTAAACACAAAAGGGTTAGAAAAAACAACAAAGTGCTCGTTATGCAAATGCTTCATGCAAATGCAAACGCGTGTCTGTGTATTAGGGAGGTATCCCCCGATCCTAGTGCCTGAGTGCCAGTGTTGATAATAAGAAGTCCGAGTCCAGTCATGGAAATAACATCTCATATATAAAGAAAGCCCATCAAGGCGGTACACAACGTCACTGAGTACAAGCAGACTCTATAGCATGACCTCGACCAACAAGCCTGGTGATGGTCAGCATACAACAACGATCAAAACAAAAGGATTACAAATATAATCAAGCACGGCCACGGGAGTGAAACTCTTCTAACAACCCCTTCGTTTCTGGATGATCAGGCCGAGTGAGCAACCCTTCGACGAGTAACTCCCTCTGCACAATGGTGTACTGAAGACCTTCGACCGAATCTTCCCATGCTCCTTCGCCGAAACAATCTTCTAACTTCCGCTTCTTGGATTCAAACATCAGTTTGCGCTCCTTCAGGTTAGCAAGAGCCTTATTGAGCTTCCTTCAGCAGCATATCTACGAGCAGTTTCTTCATCAAACGTCTTCTCACTAGCCTTCACCTGGGCTTTCAACTTGGAGATCTGTTGCTTCAGCTTATCCTCCCGTTCTTTGCCGTTGGCTAGGGTGGCCTTCCAATGCTGGTTAAACTTGGATATCCTCCGATACGCTTCGTCCAAGTGCTGCTTCTTATTGGCCAGTACATTGTTGACAGCTTTGAAGTCTCGACCCATGCGCTCACGCTCAGCTATCTGCTTAGTCAAATTTGTCCCTAGCTGGTTCACCAGCTCTGTCTGCCTCTTGAAGGAATGGACGGCCTCGCTTCTCTCGCTTCTGAGTTGAGCCAATTCTCTCTCCAGTTCTTCATTTGCCTTCTTCAATTCATCTCTCTCAGCTAACACCTGATTATGCTGCTGAATAGGCACGGTGGTAGGCTCTTCAATCATTGGAGGGCTTTTTGGCTTGGCAGGATGAAATGACATCCCTATAGCATCCGCTCTGGCTCTGATCCAAGTCACATACGGAGCGTAGGCTTGGCTATTACTTTTCCCCAGTAATGGTTTTCCCCGCTTACTGATACCATTCCAAGCGTGCTGAAGCTTAGATAACATATCCCCCTCTAGAAGACCAGTGAGGTACAGAGATTCCTGCACCTCTTCATCCTTCGGCGGAGCTCTCAAAGCATAAGCAAACTGTCGGACCAGCAGAGATGGATTATAGTTTATACAGCCCTTCCTGCCTATCAAAGGCACGTTCGGAAACCCACTGCAGCTGAAGATGATCTCAGTACACAACCTATCTCTATCAAACCAGTCAATATCCTCCGCTGACAGACTCATCAAACGCTCGGACCACTCAGCTGTGGCTGCAGACAAAGCAAAGGGACCCTTCTTGGGTAGGTGACTATCAAGCCATCTATAGAGCAGGGGCACACAGCACGAGACGTTCTTACCCCTTCTGTTCTCGTTTTTGTAGTGGACAGAATGGTAGACATCTCCTATCAAGGTAGGGACTGGATTCCCTGATGCAAAGATGTGAAATGCGTCGAAGTCTACGAAGTCGGGCATATTGGGGAATAGAATGATGTCGTATATGCACAAAGCGAGGATGGCGTTGAACACGACCCAACATCCGTCTTTCGCGCACTGCTGAGCCTTTCCCACTAAGAACTGCAAGGAGAAACCGGGAACCCTGTTCCAACTAGACAAAACCAACTCAGAAGCGTCCAGATGAAGTGAAGGAGCTAGACTAGCCAGATTAGGCTCAGCATCCATATGAACAAAGGGCATCTGACTCTTGATAGGCACACCTAACAAATCAACATACTCCTTTAGTGTGGGTGCGAGAACAAAATCCTGGAAAGTAAAGCATCTCAACGGAGGGTCGTAGAACTGCAGCAGAGCGTGCAACCCATTCAACTCAAACACAGAGGGTTTACGAACCAAATTGAGCAATTTACCGTACGACTTTCTGAATTCATCTCTTACAGAATCATCTGCTAAAACAATCAAACCAGTCAGCTGAACAACATCAGGAGTGGGGAGCTTGTAAGCCACGGTCTTCCTCAGAGAACCCATAATAACACAATAGAAGGCAAGGAATCCTGAATCGGGGGGAAACGGTACCTGCAACACAGACACACGTTAATGAAATGCAAATGAGTATGCAAAGCAATGTAAAATGCAGTCATGCAGCAGGAGATCAAGACAACCGTGCTGTTGAAGATGAAGGTGAAGATTCTGTATCAACAAAACCATAATGCTGCTCTATCAAGAACAACCACTATCTATGATAAGAAGAAAACCCTGGTATCGGACCACAAATTTGTTCTGTCAAGAACACACATATCTGATAATAAGGACCTCTGATACAGGACGATAAATCTGCTCTGTCGAGAACAAACATATCTCTGAAAATAAGGACCTCTGATATAGGACCATAACTCTGCTCTATCAAGAACAAACATCTCTGGAAATAAGGACTTCTGATATAGGACCATAACTCTGCTCTATCAAGAACAAACATCTATGGAAATAAGGACCTCTGATACAGGACCATAACTCTGCTCTATCAAGAACAAACATCTCTGGAAATAAGGACCTCTGATATAGGACCATAACTCTGCTCTATCAAGAACAAACATCTCTGGAAATAAGGACCTCTGATACAGGGCCATAAATCTGCTCCATCAAGAACAAACATATCTGCTGATGAGATCCTCTGACACCAACAAAACTAATTCACTATCAAGAAAACCAGGTAATCTGAAGGTTAAGGTTTCCTGCAATAAACCCAACCCTGCTCACAGGTATGGACCTAAACTGACACAAGTTCGGCATCCAATGCGGTCATCAGCGTCACAGACATTCAAGAGGGGTGATACGATACCCAGAAGGTGTGGCATCACCAGCTCATGAAGCGGCCTCACTCGGCTGAATCCTAAATAATCGGTCCCCAGAGTCGACAATCCTCCAAACCAACAACCCCCTCAACCCAAAGGGTTGAAAAAGAAGTCAACTGGGAGAACCTCGTCTGAGCGTGGATTTCATGAGACACTAGTGCCTGCAAAGCAAGCACGCGCCCACTAATTTCCACAAGTAATGCTAGGTACACTCAAGCCTGGGTCTGGCTTCTCACTCAACAGAATGCCCCTCCCACAACAGCATAGATAATCATATCATACTGAAAAATAAACTGCGGGAAATAAAATGCGATAAACAAACACAACCCAAAAGGTAATCATACAGGCGCTAGGATTGACTGCGCAGGGGACGTTGGATCCCCAAACTGACTCGCATACGGGACGTTGGATCCCAGGAAACTATCAAGTCCCCAGTAGAGTCGCCAGTTGTCGCTTCCGCGAAAATAAGGTGCCGGCAAAACAGAAGAGTCGCCACCTTTCGTTATTTATCCCTCAGAACGAGAAAGGAAACGATCGGAAAAACCTGACGAAAAGGTATAAGACAAGGTCATCGCAACCATTGTCTGGGTTCGGGAGTCGGTTACGCAAGGGGAAGGTGTTAGCACCCCTCACGTCCATCGTACTCGATGGGATCCACGCTTGTTGTGTTTACTGGACGGGTTGGTTTTATCTATCTACCTATCAAGGCTGTCTTGAAAAGAAAAATGACTCGGCAAAGCGTCGCACTTTATACCTACGTATTCTCATCAGAGAATGAGAAATCAGAGTCAACGTAGTTCGCCTAACTACGAGTTACAGGGAAGGTGGCTCGCCAATACGTCAGTATTGTGCCTACGTACTCTCAACAGGTATGAGAGATCAGAGCTTACGTAGTTCGGGATAATACGGATTACGGGAATTCAGATTCATCTGTTTTATCGAGTAAGGTTAACAAACAGTTCCAGCAGTTGGATGTACGCGGCTCGACCCTTGGAGACTTAAGCGTTACCGTTTGCAGTAGAACTGGGAGTTAACGACACTCTTTTCTTCAGAAAAGCTTCCTTTGAATTACGGGCCCACGGGGCAAAAAAGTTTGAAGTTTGTTTTCTGTCTTTTACGGAAGAACTGTTTTTTACGGTGTTTGCAACTAGTATCGCACTAGAGACTATGACCTAAGAGTGAATGCGTCGCATGTCACCCAAAGGGTGCCATACTAAACATCCAGATTGTTGAAAAGAAACTCTCCAACAAACCTTTCTCAAATAGCTTAAGGCTCGTAACGTACGACATCAGTTAACCTTAATTACTGTATTTTTTATTTGTTTTGAGATGAGAAGAGAGAGGGCTCAACTAAGGGGAGACTATCAAGTCCTAATGTTGTCATGCCAAGAATTCATCCGATGGTTGAGGTTTGAAACAGGGAACTCCTAGAAGTTATCATGCATAAGTTTCAACCTAAAGTTTTAATCATCAGTTCCTCATTAAAGGAAGTGAGATTCCTAGGGGATCATGTCAATGATAAACAGAAACAGATAAAGCATCAGCTTAAATAGTAAACCGTAAACGACTGTACAATGCATGCAATGCAAGTGAGGGAGGAAATGTATGCGGGGCATCAGCCTCCACAAGCTCATCTCAACCTCAAGCCAGATATGAATAACTGCAGTCATACAGGAAAATAAAACATGCTATCAAGCAAAATAATGAGCAACTGCAATCATACAGAGGAGATAACATGCTATCAAGCAAACACCAGACCACATAGGCAAGGGAGCAGGGCTCTACCGAATACCCGCAAGCAAAGCAACACAGTAAAAATACAAGCAGAGGGAGAAACTCAACCTCTAGTGCAATCATGCTCCTAGCTTAAATCAATCTAGATATGGACTTATTCTAATGCATCAAGCAAGTCAAACAAGGCACAACAATATAGAGAAGGAAACAGATCAACAGCTTCCACAGCTTCAAGCTTCAGCTCTGCAGCAATTCAGTCTTCAGACCTCACCTACCCTTCAAGGCTATCATCTTCAATAGCAAGTATCAACTTGCTTCTCCAAGTTTTCAATGCATCAACATAAGTATCAACTTATTCTTTCTTCTTCAAGCTTCAGCTCTCCAGTCAATTCCACCTTCAGGCTCCATTCCTAACTGCAAGTATCAACTTGTTTCTTCAGGCTCTCAATGTATCAACATAAGTATCGACTCATCCTTTATTCTTCAAGCCTCAGCTCTTCACTCAATCTCAATTGGATCTTCCTTACAAGTGTCAACTTGGTCTTCAAGCTTCAGCTCTCTTTGCTTTACCAATATCAACTAGTTCCTCTTCATCCACAAGCTTCAGCTTCTCAGAATAGTCTTCAAACACCAAGAAGTATCAACCCCATCCTTCAATCCTCTTCAAGAAAGGAACTCCGTCCTCTGACAAGGGAGAAAGATGCATCTATCAAGAGCAAAGTTTGGATGACTGGTAGCAGAGTGAAGACCAAAGGTCACCACTAAGCATCCTATCATCAGAGAAAGGAACCCTCAAAGGTTCTACCAACTTGCAAAGAGCCACACATCCTACCAAATGAGGGATGAGGCCTTTACAAGGGGAGATTACATCATAGGGAAGAATGGAAGTGATCAACATCTTCCATGTTTATGAAGGAAGAGAATCTATCTAGAAGCTCTGCCTACAAAACCATAATCTTAATACCTAATCAACACTACACCAAAAGAAGGGAATATCTTCAAATCCAAGCCTCTTCAAGCAATCCAATGCATCTTCAACTTGTCTTCATCATCATCCAAGAGCAAGCAAAGCAAAACCCTAATCTAAGGGAACTAAGGAAGTTAATCTAGTTGAATTAGTGCATTAGAATCATCTAAAACTAGCACCTAAACTAAAATCAAGCAAAAATAGAAACCTATATTGAAAATTCCTACAAAAATTCCTAAGGGATCCTAATTCAATCATGAATATACCCTACAAAAATAAGAGGTTGAATCATCCACCTAGTTACAAAAATAAAATCTAAACCACAAGGTATCAACCATAAACCCTAAAAATGGAGCATCTAAAGGTTTCAACCTAAACTACCACTTATATTCATCACAAAAATGTGAGAAAAATCTATGGGGAGCATGCCTATCTATTCTAACTACTCACAAAAAATCAAGATCAAAATCATCATCACGTGATCACACAAAATTCCACAATATCAAGTATCAAACATGACTATTTTAATATCAATTAAAATGTAAAAATCCCTATAAAATCAGAAAATGCATGAAATAATAATATATCTTATCTAAAAAAAACTAAACCCTATCATGAATCCAATGCAAAAAGAATGGGATTAATTGGATCATTTTTCCATTTTTTATGATTTTATCAAGAACCATGAATAAAGTGAAAAAATTATGAAAATCAAAATAAAATGAACAAGCACACGGTGCAGATAGTAAGCAAAAGCAGTTCATTCTATGGATTGGGCCATAAGGGGGTGTGTGGTTAGCAGCTAATGCATTAAGCCCAACACAACTTAAGTGAAACGCCGCGTTTCACATTAGTTCAGAATCCTTCACAAAATGAGAAACATTCGTGGCCATTGGATCATGCCCTCAGTCAAAGTTCAACCCCAATCTGATGGCTATCAAGTCATCTTCTTCATTTGAAATCCTGAAACACGCGCGCAGCCATGGCCGTCGTCGGTGGTGCTCCGGTCATTGTCCCCAACCCTAACTCTCTCCACAGGCCTCCATTCCAAGAGGTCTCTACATGAAACTCACCCCAATTTTCACAAGGAATCTTCCTATGCCATTTAATCATGCTAACAGTTCAAGAATCCAAGAATAACAATCTCAACCGAAAATTCCATAAACCCTAATTGGTCACTAATCTTCAAATTTATGATCCAGAAATCTTCCTACACCATTCCACTATGCATCTACCATAACAGTTCATCTTAATTCTACCTAATTTAATCCAAGGAACAAGAGTTGCATACCTGGTAAAATTGAGCAAACAGAAGGGTTGAATCTTCAAATCAACCTTCAAGAACTTGCAGAATCCTTCACTGAATCACAATCAATCTTCTATATGCAAAGAAAAGAGTTGAACCTTCTTGAATTATCAAATCCGATTCTGAGTTGCAAGATTCCAACTCCAATGGCTACTTCACGATTCTTCCACCACAGTGCCTTGAATTTGATCTGGAATTGATCACCAACCTCAGAGCAAGCTATTGAGATCAATTTCTTGGACTGAAATGGCCTCTAACCTTGTAACCGATTTTGATTTGCAATGAGAAATTTCAAGGTGCAAGCTCAGTTTTCTCTCTCAATCATCACCAACCTTGGCCTTGGATCACCTCTACTCAATATATAGAACATGTATGGGTGATCTAGAAGGCTCTAGATCCTTCTAATGAGAAGTTTAATCTCTCATGTCATGAGAATTTCAATCACATGCCATGGTATGCATAGTTCTGCTAACAACTTGAAATCACTCTCAATTCCTTCCAATTTCTCCCCTCATGACATTTTGGAAGTGTTTGGCTTGCAAGGTACCTTGATTATGCCTTGAATTTAGGGGTCAAACTAGGGGATTTTACACTGTCAAGCCTTAGAAACCCTAGCTTGAAACTTCTCAAACTCTTCAATCATGATGAGTTGACCTTGGAATCATCCTTATAACATCTCAATGCATCAATCCATGATCACATGGCTCTTGGATTAGGTCTCAACTTCCTCCAAGTCTTTAGTTGACTTAGGGTTGACCCAGTCAAACCCTAGCTATACCACTCATGGCTGAGTCTTCTTAACCCTGCACAATGACCTGTCTAGGTCTCAAAGTGACCTTTAACACTTCTCATGAGCTCTCTCAAGACCTCAAGTCTAACTCCATGGCTTCAGAATCATCTGATGACTTCCCACAACTCTCAAGTTGGGAGGCACACACTCTTGGTTTCAACCAGTCTCTCTGGGGATCTTTTAATTTCTCTGACAAGGATGTCCACTCTTGAACACTTGAATAACCTTCTTAGCTAGCTTCAAACTCTTGTGTAGCTCTTGATTGGTAATCATACCTCTTGATCTCCTGCACACATGTCAATGAAATGCAAATGATAATGCTAATGTGAATGAAATGAAAAATAAGCTAGGTAAAGAAATGTTGGGCAAATTTTGGGGTGCAACACCATGATGAATAAAGAACAAGATATTTGGAGTTTTTCTCAACTGGATTTTTTTTTGTTCATGGTGAAGTGAGAGCACTAACAGAACTGGAGCTCTGATGCCAACTGAAGGTGAGAAAAACACTTAGAAGGGGGGTTGAATAAGGGTTTTGAAATAATTATGGCAATAAAAACAACACAATATTTTTATCCTGGTTTGTTGAACACAACTAATCCAGTCCACCCTACCAAGGTGATTTGCCTTTCTCAACAAGGACTTAATCCACTATATTCAAACAAATTACAGTGTCAACCACTAAGAACAACTGTCTTAGTCTTCTCAAGAAATCCTGACCACAACTTGGTCTTCTTAAGGAACCTTTTACAAATAAATGTAAACTAACAAGTGTTTAATATGCTTCTAAAAAGCTATATCACAAATGTGATTTTTACACTTAGATTAAGAACGAATAAAAACTATTCAGCTTATGAAATAAATTGTATGAGAGCTTGAGAGTAGTTTTCAATTTGATTTATCAATAATACGTCAATTCGTCAAGATAAATCGTCAACTTTGAAATGTTATTGAAGACATCCTTTTATAGAGCATAAATTCCAATGCTTGAATACTGTGCGTAATAGAGTAGCTGTAGCCATTTTGTCTTCTATTGACTTTAGCTTTCCCAGAAGAGGAATGTTCAAACAAATCCCTTTTGTCTGATTTCCTGTGCCATACATGAATAAGGAAAGAGTCGTTTGGAATATGCCAACGGATATATATTTGAATAATATCTTCTTCAACAAGCTTCTGTCTCAATGTTATCAATATCAGAGTCTTGATGTTATCAGAGTTTTGCAGCCAATGTGCTTCAGCGTGAATATCAATCAGAGCAGAGTTTGAATAACAAAGCCTCTGTACTTGCAGCGAAAAGTAATTTCAAAGACTTCTTGAAACAATGCTTGAAAATCTTCATACAAATTCTTCAACTACGCTTCAGAGTCTTCTATAGCTTCTGCTTCAGAGTCTTCTGCAGCTTCTGCTTCAGAGTCTCTTCTGGCAGCGCTCAGAGTCTTCTGATGACTTGCTTCTGATGCTTCAGAGCTTTGCGTAGAGTAATGTTCAGATGCATTTTTGCTTCCATAAGAATATTTATTTTAATATCTGAAACAAAAACACTTGAACAAAATTAGAGTATATATTTTCGTAATACAAAATTTCATTAGAGTTATCATCAAAACATAGAGATATATTAAACACCAATCTGTGTTCTAACATCTAAGACCTCAAGAAGGATTCTAAGGTTTGTAGATTCTAAAGTCCAAAAAAAAAGGTAGGTACTAAAGCAGCTAGAGTTATTGAAGTTTTCAAAGCTGCTAAAGGTTCCAGAGCTTCCAAAGCTACTAAAGATGTAGAGGCCGCAATGTTGCATAAATTATCGATGAATCAAGTAATCTGAATAAGGAAGGTGAAAAAGGATCTACTGAAGCCTTTTCTCATCAGAATCCTTGTAAGTCTTATAATGCTGAGAACTCCACTATTTATGACTCTATAATTGTGGATACTTCGTCTATCTATGTACCAATCACAATCACTGCCAATCCATCAAATGTTTCTCCAACCACAAATGATCTAGAAACCAAAAATACTTTTGGAATAATTGAACCAAAAAACACAATGCATCAACAACCTACATCTCCATCACAATCTCCATATTCACCTCAACAAACACTACTTATTCAACAAACAACAGTCCCCACCAGCCAACTTGAAATCATAACAGAAATTGAATTAACTCTACAATAACCTCAAACACCAACTTCTTATGAACACACCATTTCTGAACATCCAATCATTTTTGGAGACACACCTGTGAACATATAACGTCATCCCATAAATCACATTGATATACCTGTCCTTGACCTATGTTTTTATGATATTTCTTAGAGGACTCCTCTATCGAAAGGTAATTTTTCTATAGTAAGGATCCACTTGTTATTGAAATTTTCTCTTATATTTCCGATATTAATTTAGAAGTGAGAACCCCCATCAATTCATCTGAAAATATCCCACTAAAACCCTCACTTGATGAATCTTTAACATATAAGAATAAAAAACTGTGGAATGTCTAAGTGTTATGAGGGAGATTGTCACATTTTGTGTAAACCCTATTGAAAGCAATACATTATAGGATCAATTCATAGACTGGCCCAATATGTGCTTCAGCTTCCTCAAAGAAATTTCCTCTAAGGTTGCTCTTGGAAAATTCATTGTCAGACTGAATTATTATTTAGAAATTTTGAGAGATGTTGCTTTACTCCCAAGAAGAACTAAGTTTTGGCGCTCCATGCACCAAATCAGAGTGAAGTTGAAACCTCTATTGATCTGAACGTAACCATTTCGCTTGTACTAGAAACATTATGGCTTCCATTCTTTGAAAATAACTTGGTTCTTCCATCTGAAGTTGTAGAAATTAATAGGTCTCTGAACCTCGACATGAAGATAGGAAAGCTTCTCAGATTGCATCATCTGAACCTCATGCTTTTGAGGCAGTTACCTCTGTAATTCAGAAAAATCTGGATGATTTGAAGAAAGAGAATGAAGTTATAAGAACTAGGCTAGATTGCCAAGAAAAGACTGATGTATATCCTCAAGTGCACAAAAATGACAATTATAGTATAAAAAGTGTCGAACCCACATAGACCAATGTCAACCTATTGTAGTGTATTGTCGCTTTGCAAATATAAGGCTAATCGGGAATATTCTAGGTTTTTATGAAGGAAACTAAAAGTGAGAATAAAAATTGTTTTAAGAAATACTAATAAAGCGAGATCGGAATGTAATATCCAATCGCACCTCTAGGGCTCAATACATTCTTGGCGTTTGTTTCGACTTTTAAAATATTTTTCGGAGGAAAATGTCAACTTAAAAACACTACTCTTTTCGCACAACGCATGTTTTGTTTCCAAACCGTAAATGCTTTGCTGTCACTCACCCAGTTACAATTTCAAACAATCTTTGAAAACTAATATTTACTAATCAATTATTAAAGCGTTGTCGTTGTTTTTAGAAATTAAATCCAATTTTTACGATCAGGTATGGGTCTCACACTACCGTGTTGTTGACCAGTACCTGAGTGTTTTCTCTTTTGCACAAAACTTTTTGATTTTAAAACTAAAAATCAGAACCTAAAAATTAAATTAATATTATAATTATATGCCAAACTAATTTATTGAGTCCTGTCAAAACGATGGTCCTCACACCCGGACTCAGGAAATTTAGCCGGACATGGTTGCGTAAATAAACATGCAATTATAGACATTCAAATCAAATAGAGACTTGATAAACGATTTAAAACAAAGGATTGCAAGGGTTGTAGATGAATTAAAGGAATAAAATAAGAACTCAGAGCAATAACAATGGAAATAAAGTAATAAGGCAGAAATGCAAAAGACTTAAAGTAAAAGCTGCAGAATATAAATAACTTAAAATAAAAGTTGAAAAGTAAAGCAACTGTAAATTATATGAACCTGTAACGTAAAGCTGGAAATAAATTGAATTAAACTTCGAATGATGGATGAATTGTTTGATCCAAGCGTACAGTGAATTCCTAAAAACACTAAGGTGTAGTGGTTCATCGATGTGAGAAAGCTACCACTTTACAATGGTGAATTTCTGCTTAAAACTAAAAATTTCTAAACTTGCACAAAACTTGGATGCCATAAATCTCATAAAACTACCTATTTATAGTGTTGCAGCTGCATAACATCAGGTCGAAACATGTAGAAATCGTGAGAGAAAATATAGGTGAGTGGGGGAAGACTGAGTCATTTTCCGTTGCTATTTTTCAAGAAACGAAGTGCATGGAAGGTGCCATGCATTATGGCGGTTGCCACCAATGCAAAAACATGAAGGTGGCTAGCAGGAAAGGGGTGGCTGGTGCCATGGCCCCTGTGGCAGGAACCATGGCTCCATGACTCCATCTCTTTGATCCTTTCTTCCTCACTTGTGGATCCCATGATATCCTGGTCATGGCTAGCACCATGGTAGACGCCATAGAGGTCGCCACCAGTGTATCTTTGCCATATTTTCACCGTTTCTTGCTATTTTTTTCCGGTTTCTTCATATAACAACTTCTACCTATAAAGTACCTGAAACATGCATAAATACCAGAACAACACTGCAAAATATGGTACACTAACACTAAAATGTATGCAAATCGAGTCAAAATGAACTATGTGTTTTAGTGTTATCAAACTCTCCCATACTTAAACATTTTCTTTTCCTCAAGAAAACTATTACACATATGAAAAAGAATTTGAAAATTTTGCAGCAGATAGTATAAAGACTCATGAAAAACAATAGCATACGAGTACACATTCTAGGATACAAACTCCACTTCGACTAAGATTGTGTTGATAGGTATTGGCTTGCACACTAAGGATATCGTAAGAACATAAATTCACAATTGTGCGTTCATAAGCCTCCCTCCTATACAGACGAATCCGAATCGTGTCATTATACCTAAGCTTAACCTACTCATCCCCTTTTCCGTCCTCTTTCATTCTAATGCAAATCACATTAAGCCTATTATCCCTACACACTCATAGTAGGATAACCTATTAGTGACTATGATCCCATCATCATTATTTTTTCTTTTTCTTTCACATTGGCTTAAGTATAAACAAATAAAGGAATTTGCACTATCGGACTAAGTGACCGAGTGAGGATCACTAACTTAGAAGGAACACTCCTTTTTATTTATTTTTTTCTCTCTATTTTTTTTAATTTATTTTAATTTTAAGCATGGGATGTTTCACTTATATGCATTAGCTCCTATGTAGTGTGTCCTTAGGATGATTTTGACTACTAAATAAACTACTTAAGAGCTAATAAATGATGAGAATTCAAGGCTACTATATAATAAGTCCTCAAATTGATCTCCATAATCGGGATACTTAAGGTGCTAGAACGATACCGATCTTGTGGGGTCTTCCTAAGTCTGCATAATCTAACCTCAATTTCATCTGCAACCTAAAACTTTAAAAAGATGCACTGTGTTTCTAAGTCAAAATATTTAAAAACAATTTTGGTATGGCTCAATAAAATGGGAGAATCAATTAAAAACAGAAAACCATGCATAAAGACACGACAACACATGCAATGACTAGACTAACAATATTTAAACTAAAAATCCCAAGAACATGAAATAAACTAAAGAACGATAAATCTAACTAGGAAGTGATAAAATGAAAGCAGTAAAGTTCCTCCCCCACACTTATACCAAACATTGTCCTCAATGTTTTGATAAAAGGTGGAAAAAGGAAAAAAAGAACCTAAAAAAATGCTACTGCGTGCCATCATGGACAACTCCTCTTTGATCATGTTCTTGCTGGTTATGTCTTTGTTGACCACTTCTACTTCAACGTCAGACATTTTGAGATATCTGCATTTGCTGAAGCTACTCTTGCATGGCGGGCATGTTCCCTAGCATGGCTACTTGGTTTTCCTGCACAACGGTGAAGTTGTTCATCATGCGTTGATGTTATGTTGCTTGCTGGTACTGCATCTATAATGCCATGTTTACTTGAGATTCTCGCATCACTTGCATATAAATATTCATTTGAGCTTGTGATGCTTGCATATGTTGCATGTAACCCATCATTTCTTGTTGTTGTTGATACATGGCATAAAATAAGCTTTCACACTCATCATCATGAGATCTTAGACTGCGTAATTCCTGAAGCAGCTCTTCATATTATCCGCTTTTGATGGAAGTACCTGCAAAAGTGTTAGAAAGATCTGGTGTTGTGTGTGCAGGTGGAACATTAGCATGTGAAGAACGAGAAGGGGGTGAGTTACAGATGGGAGAGATATGTTATCTCCGATCATACTCATCATCGGTGTCACCACCAGCAACGACATTCTCAGGAATGTCCATAGGCACCGGCTCATCTCTAGGATTGTTATCCAGGTCATAGAACCAATTTTCCCCATTTTTGCATATTGGTGTGGTTTAGGCATGGTAAAATAACAATCAAATCAACAACATTATGAATTATTAAAAAAAATTATCCCCTCACGTCTCATCTTTACAAGGTGCATATGTCTAATGGTGGTGAGATCAAGGGATCATGGTGGGAGAGGCTTTAGTGTGGTGAGCTCTACATCGAGCTCTTTGGCATAAGCTATGGAGGTTATTAATCTTCCAAAAGAAAAAAGGCCTTCTCTTTGTGGGCCAAGATGAATGAAGCCAAGTTTACTCGCTCAGGTGAGAATATAGCAAACAAGTAAAAGAACTCCTTAGAATTTACTTTGTTAGAATTTTCCCGTCCATAAATAGTGCTTGCCAACAATCGGTGAAAATACTTGATGGTCAGGTTATGTATCAAGGAAGCAAGGTTACCCTTAAAACTATCAGTAGTCTTCCCTATTAATCCCTTCTATAACAGACTAATACCTTGCGACCAATTAGCTTCTAACAGTGTTTCACAAACGACACCTTCCCCATGTGGAAAATGCAACATGTTAGCAATTTGAATAAAACTATACAGGTATTCCTTATTGAACATGCGATAACTAACCATGCCTGAGGTGTTAGCGGAGTTAGGGTGTGGGATGTAAATTAGAGAACTAAGGAATTCTAAGGTTAGTCTAACATATGTAAGGTATCTACTTGCAAGAAAATATGTTAAACTTACCTTGCATAGCATCCAATATATGCTATCAAATAATCCTAAATCACGTAGACAAGTGTCATCAGCATACCTGGTCGAGAGAATTTCTCGTTTCTACAGAGCTTCATATTTCTCCTTTTTCCTCCGACCAACTCTTCCTTCCTGAAAAATTACTCCATTGAAATTAGCTTCTCCTTCTCGATCCATTGTTAGAATTGTAGAGAAAGTTGTAGATGTTCATGTGGATCAGAAGTGTGAATGTGATGAAGATTGGGATAATAAGGTTGGGTTTAAATAGGAGTGGGTGTTTTAAAAGTTGGAGAAGTGAAAAGGTTTTGATAGGTTTTGGAAATTGGAAGAGTAAATGTGAGTGGCTGTATTGGAATTGTGAAGGAGTAAATAAGGTGATTGGATATTGTGAAGATGAAGTTAATGGAGTAAATGGGTAAGTTTAAAGGTTGCAAAAACATATTTTTTTCACTTTTGAAATGCATGGAGGGCGCCATGTAGGTCGTAGCGAGCGCCACGAAGGCAAAAGAATGCTTTTATGCTTGTTTTTGTGATTTTTAGTGTTTGGTTGCTGGCTTGATCCTTTTGGGGTTCTCGACTATTTTTTTGGACCTGCATCATGGTTAGTGGTGCAATTTTAGTTTTTGAAAAATATGAAAAATCAAAGTTAGATAAGAAAATTTCAAACGAAATGCATAAAAATTGAAAATTTTGTGGGTTACCTCCCACACAGCGCTTTGTTTAACATCAATAGCTCGACAACTAAAATGGAAATGTTGTTTAAATAAGGATTAAATAACTTGAAAATTAAAAATTAATGAAAAGAAAGTGAAAAGTTAAACAATCACTGAAAAAAAAGACTTAAACAAAACTAGAAAGTTTTCTTGCCTCCCCCACATTTAGTTTCAACATCGACCACAATGTTTTCATCTATGCTGGAAAAGGAAAGAATAAACTAGTTTGCATCTCATGTGTCATGATGTATGGATTGGTGACCCAATACTCTCCTCAAGGAATGTATTTCTTGGAATAGATGGTCCACCTGCTCAGCCGATCTATCAGATTGATCTTGAATGGCATGGCAGAGAGTTATAACTTCTCTTCATAGCGTGTTGATCTCATAGTTAACCTTGCGCTTGTTATTAAGATCTATAGAAAATGATGTTGAAGATAAAACTGATGGAGGAGTAGGGTGATATTTAGGAGTGGGAGGAGTTTCAGGTGGTATTGGTGTCTCGTCCTGATCCTCTAATAGGTAATGCCAATTTTCACTATTGAAGACACTTGTATTTTTAGAGTTTGGAAGGGTGAATTGGTGAATAACCTCGCTCAGAATGAATATTTTGAACTCATTAGATCCCTCTTGCCTCACCAAACTTGTGTTAAGGAAATGCTCCATACCTAGTAGGTTATCCACATACAGGAGTTAGGTGAGCTACTCGGTTACATAGGCCTAAAGCTAAGGCTATGGATGACTGCACTGCCTACATAAATGTTTTCAATCTTCTGGTTAGCAACTCTATCTAAAGCAGCAAGCAAGAAAGCAACATAATTTATGGGGTGAAACTAAAAGACACTGAACATAATGAATAATTCTTCTCTTTTGACCGGTCCAATGTTCTCAGCTTTCCTAAAGAATGTCTGGGCCACAACCATCTAGAAGTACCTAATGGTTGGATTGTAGATTAGGGTGGCATTCATTCTCTAATAATTTGGTGGAAAATCCTTTATGATCCTATCTTAGAAAAAATCTAACTCAATTTGAATGTCATCATCGATGGGCCCCTTAGTGTGAACATGAGGGTCATGCTGGAATGCTAGGAGTTGGGCTAACATGAGGTCATGCTGGAATGCTAGGAGTTGGGCTAACTCTTTGTGGTTAAGGCGATAATCTTGTACAAAGATCCTAAATGTAGTTAAGCCTCTATTTTTTTCTTAATCCTATGTGATAGAGGTAATGAAAAGAGCTTAGGAAATCCAAAGTCAGGTTTTTGTAAGTTGGATACTTCATAATTGAGAATCTATCTCAGTTGATATGGTTAAATGTGTACCAGACACTATCTCTGAGTCCTAAGGTTACTAGGCACGGGAATTCAGGATATTAGGTAAGTGATATGATCCTTTCAGCTAAGACTTCGTAACGCCTTCTCTGGGCATTGTTCTTGAAAATGATCCTCATGTTATCATCGTGTAGCATTCTCAAACAATGTTAGTGGAAAAATTCTCTAAGGAGAATATAGTAGACCTGAAAAGAAAAAACACATGAACAAAGTTAGTAAATAATTAACCAGTTCTAAATTTTTCCGTTTATTTATTTGGATACGGAAAAACGAAAGTAAATATATGGGTTGCCTCCCATGTAGTGCTTTATTTTATGTCGTTAGCTCAACATACTTGTTAAACATATTCTTCGTGCGGACTGGCATGTAGCTCACTTAGTTTCCAGCTAGGATAGTTTTCTATCATTGTATCACTGTGATAGTGTTTGAGCCTCTGCCGTTTACTATAAACGATCCAGTTGACTTACTCCAAATTTTGACTACTCCAGACCGCATAACATTTACTACTTCAAACAGTCCCACCCATCGGGAATGATGTTTTCCTAGGAACAATATTAGTTTAGAGTTGAAAATGAGTACTAGTTCTCTTATAGAACATTTTGTTCTAGCAACACACTTATCATGCCATCTTTTTGTTCGCTTTTTGTAAATCTAGGCATTTTCATAAGTGTCTAACCTTATTTATTCTAACTTGTGAACATCTAATACACTATTCCCTCTGGTGGCTTTGTAATTCATGTTTAGGGCCTTAACGACTCAATAAGCTTTATGTTCTAGCTCGATCGGTAGATGACATGATTTTCCATACACGAGCTTGAATGGTGTTGTCCCTATGAGCGTCTTATAGGTTGTCCTATATGCATACAATGCTTTAATCATATTAGACGACCAATCCTTTCTAGAGGTTGCAACAGTCTTTCCTAAAACATGCTTAATTCCTATATTGGAAACCTCTACTTGCCCTCTTGTCTGGGGGTGATAAGGTGTAGTGAGTCAATGCCGCGCGACATACTTTTGTAAGAGCTTTTCGAATATCGTATATATAAATTGTGATCCTTCTTCACTTATGACTAACCTTGGCAGTCCAAACCTAGGGAAGGTATAATTTTTTAACATTTTAATTACAACCCACACATCATTTGTGGGAGAAGCAATGACTTCTATCCATTTAGGTACATAATCCACAACTACAAGTATGTATTTATTTCACATTGAGGATGGGAAAAGACCCATGAAATCGATTCCCCATACGTCAAAGACCTCTACTTCTAATATATTGCTTAAATGCATTTCTTCTCGTCGGGAAATGTTTCTAGTGCATTTGCTATAGTCACAATTCACGATGATAGTATGGACATTACACCACATGCTGGGCCAATAGAGGCCAGCTTAAAGAATCTTTGCTCATGTCTTATAAGTGCTTGCAATTTCCTCCTCAGGAACACAAGGCGGAATAGGCCATCGGCTCATCTCCTAAAAAGAAGGGGTTCTTCCCAATAGAAATGTTTTAAATAATGAAAGATTTTTTTCTTTTGTTGGTGGGTTATGTCAAGGGGTAAAACTCTAGCTGCTAAGTAATTTATGTAGTCAGCATACCATGGTACAATCTTGTGTACTACAGCAGCTTCCTCTTCTTGTTCGCTTTCAATGGTTGAGGATTGTTCCTTAAAATATTCGTGATAATGATCATAACTCATTCCTTCGAGGTCAACTGACGCAACTAATATATCGTAAGTAAAGTCATCATTTATAGGTATATGCTATGGCTTTTGATTCTCTAGTCTTGCGAGGTGGTCAACTACCACATTCTCGGCCCCTTTCCTGTCTCGAATTTCCATATAGAATTCTTGTAACAATATGATCCATCGAAGTAACCTAGGTTTTGCATCTTTCTTGGTTAACAGGTATCTTATAGCAGCACGATCTGTGTATATGATGATTTTAACTCCTATTAAGTAAGAACATAATTTGTCTATTGCGAATACTACAACTAAAAGTTCTTCTCAGTAGTGGCATAATTCATTTGGGAAGCATCTAAGGTTCTGCCCGTATAGTATATAACTTGAAGTTTCTTATCTTTTTGTTATCCTTAAACAATGCCTATGACATAGTCACTAGTGTCGCACATTATCTCAAATGGTTTACTCCAATCAGGAGGTTGTATAATAGGTGTAGAGATTAGCGCTTGCTTAAGGAGATTAAAAAATTCCATGCATTTTTCTTTGAAATTGAACTTGGCGTCTTTCATCAAAAGATCGGTTAATGGTTTAGTAATTTTATATAAGTCTTTAATAAAACGTCAGTAGAAATTGGCGTGTCCAATAAAGCTTCTAACTTCTCTAACTGTTTTAGATGGTTGATGATTTTCAATGACCTCAACTTTTTCTTTATCAACCGATCAATTTCTCTTTCAGACACTATGTGTCCGAAGACTATGCCTTCCCTCACCATGAAGTGCCATTTCTCCCAATTTAGCACATGGTTGACTCTAACACACCTTTCTAACACTTTTTCCAAGTTATCTAGGCATCCTTCAAAGGTAGATCTACAGACAGAAATCTTCCATAATATCATCAAGGAAGCCTGTGAATATTGCCATCATGCATCTCTAGAAGGTTGCGGGAGTATTAAATAGTCTGAATGGAATTTGTCGGTAGGCTAACGTTCCATAAGGACATGTAAAAGTAGTTTTCTCTTGGTCATTTGGATGAATTGGAATTTGGAAAAATCCTGAATAATCGTCTAAATAGTAGAAATACGAATTTCTAACTAAACGTTCAAGCATTTGATCAATGAAAGGAAGTGGAAAATGGTCCTTCTAGGTTGCTTTGTTTAGATTTCTCTAGTATATACACATACGCCATCCGGACTCTACTCTTTTAGCTATAAATTCTCCTTTTTCATTCTGAACAACTGTGACACCTCCTTTTTCTTTCGTACTATGTGCACTGGGATAACCCATTGACTGTCGGAGATTGGATAGATTATTCCAACATCAAGTAATTTAAGTACTTCCTTTTTTATTACATCGCTCATAATAGGGTTGATACTCCTCTGGTGTTCTCTAAAGGCTTTAGAGTCCTCCTGGATCATAATTATTTGCATGCACACAAAGGGGCTTATGCCTTTTAGGTCATAAATGTTGTATTCTAAGGTTTTGGATAATTTTCAATATCGTCAAAAGTTTTTCTATTTTTTCTTTATTAACATCAACACTAACTATGATCGTGCAATCAAGTCGTTTGTCAAGAAACTTGTATCTTAGGTTTTTAGGCAGTACTTTAAGTTCTACTAACAATTGCTTAAGGCTCGATATAGGATTTTGTGTAAGTGCTAAACACTCCCTAAGGATATCGTCAGCATATTGTCTATGGTATTCATCTTCGTCTTCTTCTAAAATATCTTTGGCTAGAATTTCTACTATTTTAGAAATTGGTTAAGGTGGTTCTGAGCCTAATTCTTCAATACATTCGTCAATGATGTCTCTAAAGCAACATGTATCATCTATAGTTGGGTTTTTTAGAAACAGAGAGAGAAAGTATAAATTCAATTTTCTCTTCTGCTACCTCGAATGTCACCTTTTCTAGTTTCACATCTATTATCGCTTCAGCTGTGGCTAAGAAAGGTCTACCTAAGATGATAGGCATAGTTGAGTCTTCATTTATATCCATTACCATGAAGTCAGTAGTGATGTAAAATTGACCAATGTGAACTGGAATATTTTCCAGCATTCCCACAGGGTATTTAACATAACGGTCTGCAAACTAAAGTGCCATCCTAGTAGGTCTCAAGTCTCCTAACTTAAGTTTCACACAAATAGAGAGAGGCATTAGATTGACGCTAGCTCTAAGATCGCATAATGCCTTGTTGATGGCAAACTTGCCAATAACACAAGGAATAGGAAAACTACCAGGGTCTTTCAATTTAGGTGGCATGTTGTTTTGGATAATGGCACTACTTTTAACAGTGAGTACCACAGTCTCGTCATCTTCAATTTTATTTTTATTCAAGAAGATCTCTTTGCATATGATGGCATTTGAGTAATAGCCTCAGTGAAAGGTATAGTGAAATGGAGTTTTTTTTAGGATCTCTATAGATTTCTTAAACTAACACTCATTTTTGGATATGACAAGTCTTTAAGGGTAAGGTATCTTTGGTTTATAGGGTGGATGAGGCACTTATGATTTTTCTTTCTCAACAACCTCTTCGATAGTATGTGTAATCTCCTCATTAGTTGTTGTCTTTCCTATTAGATCTTCATCAATGACCTTTTCATGTTCCTCCTCTAACCTATCGCGAGGTTTTTAACTCTTGGATCGACATGACCATCCAATTATGTACCACTTTGTAGTGTGATAGCATTTGCATGGCCTTTAGGATTCAATTGAGTTTGGAAAGGAAATGTGCCAGTAAAAGAAGCAGTGCCAACTTGTTGCTGAGCTACTTGAGTTATTTGAGTTGCAAGCATCTTGTTATGAGTAGCCATGGCATCAACCTTAATTGCTAATTGTTTCACCAGCTCGTTGGTATGAACATTTTGATTCATGAACTCTTTACTTTTCTGGGTCTGAGACACGATGAAGTTTTCTGTCATGAGCTCTAGATTTGATTTTCTAGGAGTGGGAGGAGCATCAGGGGATCCATTTTAGAACTTTTGAGAATTAGAAGGTGAAGGACTTAAAGCAAATAAAGCATTATTGTTCTTGTAGGAGAAATTAGGATGGTTCTTCCATCCAGGAGGTGTTTGAATCAGGGTTACCTTAGGCATATGAAGCTAGCAGAATTATACTTGAGTGAATCGCATACTCAAATATACAATAGAGTAACCACCAAACTTTATTTAGTCCCGAAGGACAGGGAAAATATCGATAAAACCCAAAGGGAAGAGAAACGGGTAAGGGGGCCGGTTATGCGAAAGGAAGGTACTAGCACCTTACGCATCCGTCGTACTCGAAGGGAACCATTTCTCTTGCTTTTAGGCTTGGATGGGTTATCTATCTAAAGTATTATAGCTAAAGAGGGATGTCACTACTGCGAAAAACGTGGCCGACAATGACAGAAGAGTCGCCACCTTTCGTTATTTATCCCTCAGAGCGGGAAAGGAAACGATCGGAAAAAACCTGACGCAAAGGTAAGGAATGGTCATCGCAACCATTGTCTGGGTTCGGGAGTCGGTTACGCAAGGGGAAGGTATTAGCACCCCTCACGTCCATCGTACTCGATGGGATCCACGCTTGTTGGTTTGTCTACGGGTGAAAAAACGATCTATCTACGGCTGCTAAAGCTAAACGGAAAGAAACTGACTCGATAGAGCATCACGCTCTATGCCTACATATTCCCTCGTGTAATGGGAAAGTCAGAGTCAACGTAGTTCGGGAAACTACGGGGAAAGGTTGCTCGCCGAGATATCGCATCTTGTGCCTACGTACTTTCACACAGCGCGAAAGATCAGAGCAAACATAGTTCGGGCTAACTACGGGTAAACAGGGTGTTCTCGATCACACGGGGGTGAGAGAAAGGATTGGCGATATTAGCGTACGCATTCTAGCAGTTTAGGTGTATGCTGCTCGCTCGACAGAGACTTAGGAGTTACCTGTTTGCGGTAGAACGAACGTAGTATGTCGATTTTTAGAGGTATGGGAACCTACGGAACTTAGAACTACGGTCTGGCCTCGATTGCACTAGGGAAAGAGAAAAGGAACATCAATCATCAGCAGGAAAGTCTCGATCGAACGACAGCGAGAGAACATAGAAGTTAGTTGTTAGTGTGCTCACTAGGATATCGCATCCTATGCCTACATATTCTCGTCTGGTACGAGAAATCAGAGCAGCTGTAGTTCAGCTAGAAAACGAGTCTCGATTGCACAGGGGCAAGAGAAAGGGTCTCAATCGCCTGAACGCAAGAGAAAATGGATTCGATCGCGCGAGGGCGAGAACAAAGAGGACGCAGGCCTAACACGCCTAAACGAGAAGGAACTCGGGACACACACGCACGAACCTAAGGCGTAGGAGCGAATGCGTCACATGTCTCCCAAAGGGTACCATACTAGACACCCTAGACGATTGAGAGGAAACCCCTCAACTGTCATTTCCTACATATCTAACATTACGGCTCACAACACTCGACGGTTGCACGAAGACTTGAATAAGAAAGATGATGTTGAGCGAAGCGGCTTCGTTGGCTTCTGACTTGCGGGCAAGCTCCATTCCAATCTTCTCCTCTCTGGATCCTTGATGATGACACTCGAATCAGGACCAATGTAACGCTTAGATCGTCATGGTTCGACTTATAAGAGAAATCGAACTCTAAGAGGTAGCGTATTGATGTCCGTGTCAAAGACAAGATAGAGAAATGATATTGAAAATCATTCTCCAATTGAATCATGTCACACGGCCAGCCAAGAATAAAATCGAAAATAAAATCGGATGAGAAATGAGAAATGAGGAGAGAAAATCACTAACAAATGAGAATAAACTCTACTCCTAAAATTAGCAATTAATTTCTAATAGAAAAAATTCCTAAAGAAAAATTAAAAGAAAATCGTATATGAAAAATATAATAAAAACTCTATAATATCCTAAAAAGAAAATAGAAATGAAAATTCTATATTAAAATCTATATATCCTATAATTCTATAATTTCCTAAAAAGAAAAAAAGAATATAAATTCTACAATTATTACAATCAATTATCCAATATAAAAGGAATAAAAAAATGTAAGGGAAGGGGGGTACATCCTGAAAACTGGGGTGAATGCAGAAAAAACAGGGCCCAGCCCACAATACAAAAATTCAGAAAAATAACAAAAACAAAAAGGGGGTGCACGTAATGAAACGGAGGTATAGTACAGCAACTCGTTGGGCCCAGCCCAACAAAACAATTCCAACAAGGGGCTTTTCGCAGGGGGTGCGTCTGGGAAAATGGGGTGTACAGATCCAGCAAAACATAACTGGGCCCAAGATTCAGCCCACCAACCCGAGGTTCAGCGAAACCTTTCCTCCCCTTTGTCCCATACTCCATTCTGAAACCCTAATCTTCTCCTCTCTAACCACGCCGCCGTTATCGTACTTCTCCCTCGCCGTCTCCACTCCGTCAATCTCCATTCACGAAACTTCTCCCCTAAACTTTCTCTCTTATCTTCTTCACCGGCCTATGTTTCCATTTCCCAGTCTCGATCTTCCTATCTCTCTCTGTCTGAGCCTCGTATACATCCTCATCCATCCAAAAAACAAAACCCTTGCGAAGGCGTCATTGCACGTGGATCATGAAGAAGGTGATGATCGATGGAGCGTGAGGATCTTGATGCAGTTACAATTATTGTTTGCGAATGAAGACTGTGAAAACCTGGAGTGAAGGTTCTGAATGTTCTTCTGGACGAAGATCTCGACGAAGATCTTGACGAAGATCTGACGAACGACTCATGAAGTTGAGACGAACTTGAAGTTTTCTTGAAGATTTGGGGGATCTGGTGAGCTTCTGATGAATAGATAAAGATCTGGAACTGGTTGAGGTTATTACGGATTGCTTTATGAAGATCTGAAGGATGACGATTCTTCATGTTGATTTCTGCAAATCTGGACGGAGGTTGAATGTTCTTGGGTAATTGGACGAGGAAGCTTCATGAATCTCGCTTGAAGATCTGGAGAACAGAAGTGAAGAACACACTGATGTTCTTGAATCTTCTGGAAAAATGCACATGAACATGAAGGTTTCACGATGAACAGTGGATGAATCAGGATGAACGATGAAGATCTGGAGGTGATCTGGAGATGATGGACATTGATGATGATTCTGGTGACAGTGGATTCTTGAATCTTGAGGAATTTCTGGAGGTTTGATGGATGAAGATGAACAAAGGATGATGTTCATGTTGGATTGTTTGATGGAGATGAATTTCCGGTTGATTTATGGGGAAATGATTGATGGAGGTCCGGTGAAGAGTTGATTTTTGAATGAGGATGAAGATTTGCAGTTTCCGGCGACGGTTGCGGTGGTCCCGGCGGCGGCTGCATGGCTGACGGTGAGGGGAGACGATGAAGGACAGGTGGCAGCACGTATGGGAGTGGGGAGCGAGGTGTAGCCACGTGTGCGTGCGAGGTGGCGAGCAAAGTGTGTGGTGGCGTGGTGAGAGAGAAAACATGTGGCGTGTGCAGAGTGAGGTGGTGGAGAGAGAGATAAACGCGTGGCAGGTTCGTATATGGACAAGTGGCAGAATTGGATCCATGGGCCTCCAAAAATGTGGACATCTGGCCCACGAGATCAGCCTCCATTAAACCGCAATTAACAGCTGATTAAGGACCTGACTACCAAACTGACCCACTTAACTCTTAATAAACTCAATTAAGACAATCAATTAAATGAAGGTCAGACTAATTAATGCAAACGAAATGGATAAAAAAACTGGACCATTAACTCCTAATAACCCTAATTAAAATTCACTAAAATCCACCTTAACCAAACTAATCACAGCCAATTAACACTCTACTTAAAAGAAAAATTAATATCCTAGTTAAACATCTAATTAATATTCTAAAAAGAAATTAATGTAGAAAAATAATTTAAACTCTATTAAACTCTATTAATATCTAAAAAATGATTAAAATGGAGACTAAACTAATTAAAGCCAATTAACATGATTAAAATCCAAATTAATATCTAATTAAAATCTATTGAACTCTAAACCAAATTAAATCTAACAAGAGATGACTCTATTAATTTCTAAACCTATTAAAAATAGAAAAAATTTATTAAACCTATTTAAAAATTCTAGAAAAAGAGTTAACCTATTACAAACCATTTAAAAATCTATTAATATCTATATTAAAATCTAAAAAGAAATAGAACTATTTAAATCAATTTAAAATCTATTTAAAAAATCTAACAAATAAGGGAAAAAATCTAAAAATACAATAAAGCCAATTAAATCGATTAGAAAAAAAGATATGTGAATACGGCGAAATAAACGGTAAAAACCGGACACCGAAATGTCCTAAAAAACAACAGCGAAAGCTGAAAACACCGGGACGAGCACCAATTCCCAAAATAAAATTCTCGTATTCGAACTGGTATGAAATGCCTGAAGCGCCAGGAGAGGATGTAATCCCGATAAAATCAATCTGACTGCAAAAATGCAATGTATGCGGTATGTAAATGCAGAATGTAAAATAAGTCGAAGCATAAGCCAAATGCAAAAATTGGTTGGTCAAATTTTGGGGTGCAACAGCTGCCCCTATTCAAACGGCTTGGACCTGAAGGGTTGAGAAGCGGACGACTTTCAAACATTCAAAGTTAGAAGACGGTATAATACAAAAGAAATCCAGAAATTTGCCAACCTGCAGAAATAAACAGCACAAACTGCTTGGGGAACAAATATCCAGAAACTGAATCCAGTTGTCACGGCAACAAACTGATCAATCATCTGACAAAGAAACTGACTTTAGCACCAGTTACCTGTGTGATGCCACAGATAACAAACCCGAAGGTTGGATCAAAATGCACTTGATCCTCTTACGTCGTCTAATGATAGACAGGAAGAGAAATACTCACATCGTCTAAAGGTAGACGGAAAGACACCATCCCGAAGGAGAACAATATCCATACTCACATCGTTTACTGATAGACGGAAAGGCACCATCCTGAAGGCTCACACTGTCTAATGGTAGACAGGAGGAAAAACAATCTTGATCTCGCATCGTCTAATGATAGACGAGAGGAAAACTATATTCAAATCTCGCATCGTCTAATGATAGACGAGAGGAAAACCAATCCAAATCTCACATCGTCTAATGATAGATGAGAGGAAAACCTTGTCCAAAGAACCACATCGTCAGTGAGAACTAGCGGAAAGAAAACCATATACTGCAACACTACCCATCAAATTTCAGCATCCTTTCGTCTACAAGAATTGATGGAAAGAAAAATATCCTCAAAGGGGCCACATCATCAGTAAGAACCGACAGGAAGAAAACCACCTTCAAAGAGCCATGTCGTCGATAAGAATCAACAACTAGGAAAACCAAACATTCTTCAAAGAGCTTCGACGTCAATAAGGATCAATGGTCAGAAAAACCCCTCTTGAAATGTCATCTCATCCAATAAACAGAAAGAAAGCCAATATCTAAAAGATCGCCTTGAAACCTCTCGACGTTTAAAGATAGACGGAGAGAACACCATACCCAAAACTCATGACGTCTAATGATAGACGAAGAAAACTCGCTGGGGAGACACATCATCAATATGAACGGACAGTAAGAAACCCGCTGAAAAATCACCTGAAACTTCACGTCGTCTAAAGATAGACGGAAAGAAAACCATACTCGAACTCATGATGTCTAATGATAGACGGAGAAAGCCATGCTGAAACTCACGACGCCTAATGATAGACGGAGAAGACCATGCTCAAACTCACAACGTCTAATGATAGACGGAGAAATCCATACTGAAACTCACGACGTCTAAAGATAGACGGAGAAAACCATATCCAAACTCACGACGTCTAAAGATAGACGGAGAAAATATCTTGCTCAAACTCACAACGTCTAAAGATAGACGAAGAAAATTATGCTGAAACTCATAACGTCTAATGATAGACGGAGAAATCCATGCTCAAACTCATAACGTCTAATGATAGATGGAGAAATCCATGCTCAAACTCACAACGTCTAAAGATAGACGGATAAAATTCCTGCTGGGGAGACACATCATCAATATGAACTGACGGGAAGAAAACCTGCTCGGAGGTACACGTCGTCAATAGGAATTGACGGAAAGAACAGTCTGTCGTCATCAGATGATTGATAGACAAATCATAACCGTCGTATGATCTGAGAATCAAATAAACCACAGAGCTATCTGAACAAAGCTGCTGGATAAATGCCCCTGAACTGATTGCAGAGTGATTCCCATTGCCACGGAAGGCTGATAGAAAAGCTGGCTTATGCTTCGCATGCATATGCGTATGTTTGAATTTTTCTATGGCGTAATGCTCCATATAAAATGGAATGCTACGCATTTGGAGATGAAATGCAAATATGATGCAAATATGACGATATATGCAAGATGCAAATGCAGGCTCGGGCTGCGGGAGAAAAGCTGGATACAGAAGCGCTTCAGCAAAATAAATGCTGAAGACAAAGCCAACTCCGCTGGGGATAACCGGGTATCATAGAATTATTCCAGCAAAATAAATGCTGGAAAGGCGAACCGACTCCGCTGGGGATAACCAACTGTGTTAAGCATGATCGGACTTCCCTGGGGATAGCTTACGCGTCCCAATGAAAATTGGACTTTTGATGGGGAAAACAGACGGAGTCTTCCTGCGTATCAATGAAGATTGGATTTTGAGATTGATGAGCCAACAGGGATTGGGCCTCACGGTGATTGCCAATATGGATTGGGCTTTAGGAATGGTGCGCCAATAAGGATTGGGCTTCTTGACAATTGCAATACAAATTAGGCTTTTAGGCTGTCCATGATGGGTCAGGTAAAATTGACGCTGGAAAACACTCTACCTGAATTCACGGTCTCTGGTGGAAGGGCCAAGGGATAATAGCACGACTTCCCGAAATTCTTCTCACACTTGAAGATTGGTTGAACCTGCTTGAGTAGCTCTGATGACACGGAGAGGAACAATTCCTTCGCTTCTGATATGCCTCAGTCTGTGGGATCTCTGTGGGGATATTCCTCTAAAGGAAATCTGGAAATCTGTAGCTTGATGGTCTGACATGAACTGCCCCAGCACTCTGAACCTCGGAGAGATGCTTCGGATCAAATGCCCCTCGAGCCCGAAACAACTTCTGCATTTTTCTTAGAGTGGCCTGCCCCTGTCTGCAACGACTTTGCCCCTGATTGGTTGATCTGCGAGGAGATACCATGGTTGTCCTCGAGAGATTCATCAAGTCTCGACCTGACTGTTTTGAAATAACTGACTTCGGATGGCTGACATCACTAGGGATTACTTGATATAGCTTGCCCCGGTCCACAGAGTATTTGGGTGTTCCGCATTCTATCCTGATCAGACTTTCCACTGTAGGAAACTTTCTTGCTGTCAAGCGCTTACTCGCAAGTAAAAAAAGTTGTTCTGCATGAAAGATATACTAATGCAAAGCATATGACAGTTGTGACATCCAATCTATTCATTGGAAAAGGAAAAAAAAGTTTGTGGCATATGATGAAACAAATCATCTATCAGAATATCAGTATCAGTACCAACATGGTAAGAAGAACCCTTTTAGGAGTCAGTTTCGACGCGATCTTTTACCGAAGTATGCCTTTGAAACAAACCTGCTTCAATTAGGACTTTTTCCGGTTGGAACGTGGTCAGGTTCACGGTTTTGAAGGAAAGGATAAAGGCTCAAAATTTATTTTCACCCACCCGTTCTCCTTGATGTTCTCCAATCCTACGTTTAGCTAATTCGACCTTAGCGCTTACCTCTTAAAGGTTGCAAGATAGGAGTGATAGTTCGAGAAACTATGAGTTTTTGGAGTGAAAACCACTCACTTCGTCTTTGCCACGTGGGGTCACACGACTCGTATTTGTTCGAGAATTTTCCTTTTGTAATCCTTTCATTTTTCTTTTTCTTTCCCTAACTTTTGCCGGGACTGACTCCTTTGAGTTTCTTTTGATTTTTAAGTCCAGCGGGATGCCCTCATTTTTGCCTAAGTCATTTGTTTTCAAGTTTTGACTTAGCGGGCTTTTGGTTCTTTTTTCTTTTCTCCTTTTTTTCTGAACAAGTCGTGTGACACTGATTGTCTGACTCTTAGGGGAATAATGTGACTGTTTCACTCCTGACGCTTAACCAATGTGGTTTTTAGGCACGACCTCTAGAGGTGTGACTGATCCTCGAACGGACACTCCTTTCTGCACTTTAGACGCTCGGTCAAATTAGCTAACACCTACCCTGCCCCGGGTTAAGATTGAGGGTTTTTCGTGTTCCGAAAGAAACTCCTACTACTAGGCTCAAAGGGGTTGATAAGGGATTATCTTCCTTATATCTCCGGTGTTTAGGGATTTGAAACAATGCATGTACATCATCAGCAGGTTTTATTTTCAAAAGCATACAATCAGAAGTTTGCGCGTCTTTAAACTTCGTCATCCTCCCCAGATTCCTCTTAACCAAGCGTTGGATATCTGTAAAAACTTGAGTGAACACGACTGGATTACATCAAAACATGCATACTCATTTCATTATCAATATCAATTGAAAACAATACAGGTTTTACGAATGCAATTTGCGCTTTAATAGAAAAGAAACTACAAATGCAAATAAATGACATTATAAAACAAGGATTGCCAGCTTCTGTGAACCGAGCTTTTCGAACTTGATTTGCTGCTGAGCCATCCATCTTCAGAATTGATCGTCGAAGTCATCCTGATACTCTTCTGAACATCTACTTTCAGTGAACTCTCCCATAACATGAACTGATTCACCCACTTGGCTGGATGAAGGAAGGTCGACACCCTGAGGCGTGATAGATATCCTGTTGGAATCCAGCAAGGTCTGAATTTGGCTTCGAAGCACCTTACAGTCATCTGTTGAATGCCCCTGTGCCCCAACATGGTACTCATAGTGAGCATTGGCATCAAAATCTGGAGGGTAAGGCGGGATCATTGGATCGGTCTCCTTCGGCACTATCAGCCAACTTTTGACCAAATCCGACAACAATTGACTATACGACACCGGTAGCAGAGTAAACTGCCTTTCAGGTTTCCTTGGTCTTCGTCGGAAGTGCTGACGCGGTTGACGATGATACAACTGTTGACTCTGGTTGGTAACAGATATCTGACAGACAGACGCAACAGGTTGCTGGCTCTGAACACTCGAAGTGTCTGGATACTGAATCTGAGGTACGAGAGATTCTGAGACATCACTTTCTTTCTCCCACTCTTCTTGAGAAATGGCAATTGATTCATCTTCATAAACTGCAGTATACGGAATATCTTGAATCTTTCCGCTCTTGATTCGGCTCTCAACATGTTCTCCTACTCTTATCAAGTCCGCAAAGCTTGTCGTTTCACAACTGAACATTATGTCATAATAACGGCCCTTCAGAGTACCCAAGAAGAGGTCAACCATTTCTCTCTCATCAAGCGGTGGTTGAACACTGGCAGCCAATTCTCTCCACCTCTGCACATACCCTCTAAAGGATTCATTCTCCGCCTGAGATAATTCTTGCAAATGCACACGACTAGGAGTCATATCCAGGTTGTAGTCCTACTGCTTCACGAAGGCATTGGCTAAATCAGACCATGATTTGATGCTATCACTCTTCAACTGCATGTACCAATCCAAAGATGCTCCGATCAAACTATCTTGGAAACAGTGAATCATAAGCTTGTCATTGTCAACATGCGAAGTCATTCTTCTGCAGAACATAACCAAATGTAGCTTCGGACAGCTATCCCCGTTGTATTTCTCAAAATTGGGCATCTTGAACTTTGGAGGCATCACAAGGCCTGGCATCAGACACATGCTCGCAGCATTCAGATCAAGAGTATTCTTATTCATCAGGGCAGCCATCTGATCTTCCAACAACTGAAGTCTTCTCATATACTCAACAATCCGTGGGTTCTGAACATTAACTTGCGGAACAACTCTTGGATGTGGGACAATCCAAGGAGAAGGAACAATCCTTGGAGAATCTGGCGTGGAGAAAGTGAAACCTTGATACTCTGTGTCATCGAGAGAAGATGCATCCCTGTCTCCGGCAGGAGTCTGCACAGACAGAGCTTGAACAACATTGTTCACCAGAGTTCTTTGAATGTTGTTCTCTCCTCTATTCATAGCTGTAATGGCTTCCATGAACTGACTCAACTGGTTCTTCAACAATTCAAACTCGGCCCTGGTAACAAACTGATTCCGCTCTGCTGAGTCCATGATCCTTCCAGCAACTAACTCAAGTTCAATGCGAATGTCGGGAAGTCAACTGCGAGTTAGACAAAAGACGGGTAAGCTCTCTGTTCCGGCTGAGGATGGATATGCAAGCATGAGATACACATGAAATGCAATGCAAAATGCAAACAAACACGGGATCACAGCCCCCACAAAGCTCTGAATACTGCTGCACTGCTGACGAGATAAGTTCGCTTTGACGAGAGAAAACCAAAATACCGGGTAGGCTGGAAGTCAAGTTTCCTGCAAAAACCCTCCCACTCACGGGTATGAACCTAAACTGACACTGGTTCGGCATCCTATGCGGTCATCAGCGTCACAGACTTTCAAGAACGATGATACGATTCCCAGAAGGTGTGGCATCATCATCTTTTGAAGCGGCCTCACTCGGCTGAATCACAAGTGATCAGTCCCCAGAGTCGACAATCCTCCAAACCAACAACCCCTTAAGCCCAAAGGGCTAGAAAAGAAGTCAACCGGGAGAACCTCGTATGAGCGTGGATTTCATGAGACACTAGTACCTGCAAAGCAAGCACGCGCCCACTACTCTCCACAACTAATGCTAAGTATACTCAAGCCTGGGTCTGGCTTTTCACTCATCAGATCTCCCCTCCCATAATAGCACAATAGCAAAAGATAATAAAATAGTGCGGGAAATGTAAATACAGTAATATACAACATACAACGCACAAAAATAAACACCCACAGACAAGCAAACAAGCGCTAGGATTGACTCTCGTCGGGACGTTGGATCCCTCAGATTGACTCGCATAGGGGACGTTGGATCCCTAGGAAACTATCGCAGTCCCCAGCAGAGTCGCCAGCTGCTGGGGATTGCCCAGGCAGCTAGGAAGAGAATCCAAGACAAGACTCGCTTAAAGAACCATCATTCCCCAACAGAGTCTCCAGCTGTCGCTATTGCGAAAAACGAGGTCGGCAATGATAGAAGAGTCGCCACCTTTCGTTATTTATCCCTCAGAGCGGGAAAGGAAACGATCGGAAAAAACCTGACGCAAAAGTAAGGAATGGTCATCGCAACCATTGTCTGGGTTCGGGAGTCGGTTACGCAAGGGGAAGGTATTAGCACCCCTCACGTCCATCGTACTCGATGGGATCCACGCTTGTTGGTTTGTCTATGGGTGAAAAAACGATCTATCTACGGCTGCTAAAGCTAAACGGAAAGAAACTAACTCGATAGAACATCGCGCTCTATGCTTACATATTCCCTCGTGCAATGGGAAAGTCAGAGTCAACGTAGTTCAGGAAACTATGGGGAAAGGTTGCTCGCCGAGATATCGCATCTCGTGCCTACGTACTTTCACACAGCGTGAAAAATCAGAGCAAACGTAGTTCGGGCTAACTACGGGTAAATAGGGTGTTCTCGATCACACGGGAGTGAGAGAAAGGATTGACGATACTAGCGTACGCATTCTAGCAGTTTATGTGTATGCTGCTCACTTGACAGAGACTTAGGCGTTACCTGTTTGCGGTAGAACGAACATAGTATGTCGATTTTTAGAGGTATGGGAACCTACGGAACTTAGAACTACGGTCTGGCCTCGATTGCGCTAGGGCAAGAGAAAGGGAACATCAATCGTCAGCGGGAAAGTCTCGATCGCCCGACAGCGAGAGAACAGAGAAGTTAGTTGTTAGTGTGCTCGCTAGGATATCGCATCCTATGCCTACATATTCTCGTCTGGTACGAGAAATCAGAGCAGCTGTAGTTCAGCTAGAAAATGAGTCTCGATTGCACAGGGGCAAGAGAAAGGGTCTCAATCGCCTGAACGCGAGAGCAAAGGGTTTCGATCGCGCGGGGGCGAGAACAAAGAGGACGCAGGCCTAACACGCCTAAACGGGAAGGAACTCGGGACACACACGCACGAACCTAAGGCGTAGGAGCGAATGCGTCGCATGTCACCCAAAGGGTACCATACTAGACACCCTAGACGATTGAGAGGAAACCCCTTAACTGTCATTTCCTACGTATCTAACGTTACGGCTCACAACACTCGACGGTTGCACGAAGACTTGAATAAGAAAGATGATGTTGAGCGAAGCGGCTCCGTTGGCTCCTGACATGCGCACAAGCTCCATTCCAATCTTATCCTCTCTAGATCCTTGATGATGACGCTCGAATCAGGACCAATGTAACGCTTAGACTGTCATGGTTCGACTTGTAAGAGAAATCGAACTCTAAGAGGTAGCGTATTGATGTCCGTGTCAAAGACAAGATAGAGAAATGATATCGAAAATCATTCTCCAATTGAATCATGTCACACGGTCAGCCAAGAATAAAATCGAAAATAAAATCGGATGAGAAATGAGAAATGAGGAGAGAAAATCACTAACAAATGAGAATAAACTCTACTCTTAAACTTAACAATTAATTTCTAATAGAAAAAATTCCTAAAGAAAAATTAAAAGGAAATTGTATATGAAAAATAGAATAAAAACTCTATAATATCCTAAAAAGAAAATAGAAATGAAAATTCTATATTAAAATCTATATATCCTATAATTCTATAATTTCCTAAAAAGAAAAAAAGAATATAAATTCTACAATTATTACAATCAATTATCCAATACAAAAGGAATAAAAAAATGTAAGGGAAGGGGGGTACATCCTGAAAACTGGGGTGAATGCAGAAAAAACAGGGCCCAGCCCACAATACAAAAATTCAGAAAAATAACAAAAACAAAGGGGTGGTGCACATAATGAAACGGAGGTATAGTGCAGCAACTCGTTGGGCCCAGCCCAACAAAACAATTCCAACAAGGGGCTTTTCGCAGGGGGTGCGTCTGGGAAAATGGGGTGTACAGATCCAGCAAAACGTAACTGGGCCCAAGATTCAGCCCACCAACCCGAGGTTCAGTGAAACCTTTCCTCTCCTTCGTCCCATACTCCATTCTGAAACCCTAATCTTCTCCTCTCTAACCACGCCGCCGTTATCGTACTTCTCCCTCACCGTCTCCACTCCTTCAATCTCCATTCACGAAACTTCTCCCCTAAACTTTCTCTCTTATCTTCTTCACCGGCCTACGTTTCCATTTCCCAGTCTCAATCTTCTTATCTCTCTCTGTCTGAGCCTCGTATACATCCTCATCCATCCAAAAAACAAAACCCCTGCGAAGGCGTCATTGCACGTGGATCATGAAGAAGGTGATGATCGATGGAGCGTGAGGATCTTGATGCAGTTACAATTATTGTTCGCGAATGAAGACTGTGAAAACCTGGAGTGAAGGTTCTGAATGTTCTTCTGGACGAAGATCTCGACGAAGATCTTGACGAACATCTGACGAACGACTCATGAAGTTGAGACGAACTTGATGTTTTCTTGAAGATTTGGTGGATATGGTGAGCTTCTGATGAGCGGATAAAGATCTGGAACTGGTTGAGGTTATTACGGATTGCTTTATGAAGATCTGAAGGATGACGATTCTTCATGTTGATTTCTGCAAATCTGGACGGAGTTTGAATGTTCTTGGGTAATTAGATGAGGAAGCTTCATGAATCTTGCTTGAAGATCTGGAGAACAAAAGTGAAGAACACGCTGATGTTCTTGAATCTTCTGGAAAAATGCACATGAACATGAAGGTTTCACGATGAACGGTGGATGAATCAGGATGAACGATGAAGATCTGGAGGTGATCTAGAGATGATGGACATTGATGATGATTCTGGTGACGGTGGATTCTTGAATCTTGAGGAATTTCTGGAGGTTTGATGGATGAAGATGAACAAAGGATGATGTTCATGTTGGATTGTTTGTTGGAGATGAATTTCTGGTTGATTTCTTGGGAAATGATTGATGGAGGTCCGGTGAAGAGTTGATTGGTAAATGAGGATGAAGATTTGCAGTTTTCGACGAACAATGTTGTTTCCGGCGACGGTTGCGGTGGTCCCGGCGGCGGCTGCATGGCCGACGGTGAAAGGAGACGGTGAAGGACATGTGGCAGCACGTATGGGAGTAGGGAGTGAGGTGTGGCCACGTGTGCGTGCGAGGTGGCGAGTGAAGTGTGTGGTGGCGTGGTGAGAGAGAAAACATGTGGCGTGTGCAGAGTGAGGTGGTGGAGAGAGAGATAAACACGTGGCCGGTTCTTATATGCACAAGTGGCAGTATTGGATCCATGGGCCTCCAAAAATGTGGATATCTGGCCCACGAGATCAACCTCCATTAAACCGCAATTAACAGCTGATTAAGGACCTGACTACCAAACTGACCCACTTAACTCTTAATAAACTCAATTAAGGCAATCAATTAAATGAAGGTCAGACTAATTAATGCAAACAAAATGGATAAAAAAAACTGGACCATTATCTCCTAATAACCCTAATTAAAATTGACTAAAATCCACCTTAACCAAACTAATCACAGCCAATTAACACTCTACTTAAAAGAAAAATTAATATCCTAGTTAAACATCTAATTAATATTCTAAAAATAAATTAATCTAGAAAAATGATTTAAACTCTATTAAACTCTATTAATATCTAAAAAATGATTAAAATGGAGACTAAACTAATTAAAACCAATTAACATGATTAAAATCCAAATTAATATCTAATTAAAATCTATTGAACTCTAAACCAAATTAAATCTAACAAGAGATGACTCTATTAATTTATAAACCTATTAAAAATAGAAAAAATCTATTAAACCTATTTAAAAATTCTAGAAAAAGAGTTAACCTATTACAAACCATTTAAAAATCTATTAATATCTATATTAAAATCTAAAAAGAAATAGAACTATTTAAATCAATTTAAAATCTATTTAAAAAATCTAACAAATAAGGGAAAAAATCTAAAAATAAAATAAAGCCAATTAAATCGATTAGAAAAAAAGATATGCGAATACGGCGAAATAAACGGTAAAAACCGGATACCGGAATGTCCTAAAAAACAACAGCGAAAACTGAAAACACCGGGACGAGCACCAATTTCCAAAACAAAATTCTCGTATTCGAACTGGTATGAAATGCCTGAAGCGCCAGGAGAGGCTGTAATCCCGATAAAATCAATCTGACTACAAAAATGCAATGTATGCGGTATGTAAATGCAGAATGCAAAATAAGTCGAAGCATAAGCCAAATGCAAAAATTAGTTGGTCAAATTTTGGGGTGCAACAAGGGAATGAAAAAAGAAAGAGAAAGTGCTCGTGGAGGATTAGGGCCCTCGTTCCTACATATCCTCATAGTGCAATAAGGAATTCAGTGCTCCGTAGTTCATGGAACCATGGAAAAGAACGGAGAAAGTGACTCGCCAAGATTTCGTAATCTCGTGCCTACATATCCTCATAGTGCAATGAGGAATTAAGAGCCTACGTAGTTCAGAAAAAAAACGGGGACATCAAAAGGAAAAAGGTGTCAAAACCAAGGGCGAAAGGGGATATAAAAACTCTACTGAGGAACACAAAAGAATAGTGTGAAAACCAAGAAATAAAGGCAAATGAATAGTGGCGACTCCACTGAGGAGAAAGAAAAAGGATGGTACCGATTCCAAGGAAATAAAGGAGCAAAGGAAATTGAATCGAGACAAAGTAAGATCCACTGAGGATTCAGTATAATAACTGGTAGGCAGTGGTTAACCGAAGGAAAAGAAGAGTATGACTCTGTTGGGAAAAAATGTTGGTGTTAACAGACAGAGTGTGATGAACCAGAAGGAGATTATTGAACTAAGAGAAGGTGTTTGACTTTTAGAGGGACTCAGTATGTTAACTGATAAATAGTGGTTAACCAAAAGAGCGGGTGCGTAACCAAACGAAGGTTGTGACCCAAAGGAAGGGTGTGGAACCATGCGAAGGTTGTGACCCAACGAGCTAGTGTAGAACCAATCGATGGTTGGGACCCAAAGAACAGGTGTGGAACTAAGCGAAGGTTGTGACCCAAAGGACGGTGTGGAACCAATTGAAGGTTGTGACCCAAAGGAGTTTGATACACTGAATGAACAAGCAGTACTTGACCGAAGAAAAAAGGGTATTTGAACCAGAGAAGGTCACTAACCCAAAGGTGCGAGTATTTGAAACAAAGAAGGTTACTAACTCACAGGGGTATTGGTTTTTAATTAAACGAATATGATTAACCAAAAGGAATGAGTGATTAACCAAGAGAAGGTGATTAAATCAAAAGAGGCTCAGTATGTTGACATATGAGTCATGGTTAACCAATCAACAGGGAGAGAGAACCAAGAGAAGGTTGCAAACTCCGCTAGGGATTCGGTATTTAACAGACAGACTGTGATTAACTGAAGAGAAGGATTGCGACTTCCTTGGGGAAGAAACGCATTTGGTAATTAACAGAATGACTGTGATTAACCAAAGGGAGAAATGATTACGATTCTCAGGGGGAATCAATGAACAGTGATCGACCAAAAGAAAATGTGTTAAACCAAGAGATTTTAGACAACAAAGATCTAGAAGGGGGGGGGGGGGGGTTGAATAGATCACTAATCCTTAAATAGAGTCGGCGCTTATAATAAGTTGATTTTTAAAAGTTTTAAGCGGAAGTGGCTGAGGAACTACAATTGTCTAACCGAATCATTACCAAAAGGATCAGATATACGCTACGTCTATATGGAATACCGATAAAGATGAGAAATTGAATCAATAATTTGAACATGAACCAATAAGATTTTATTCACTCAAAGTTGTTCAATTTCCAACGCTTGTTAAGAATAAACAAAATTAAAAAACGGCTCAAATGTTTGTATATAAGTAATTTGTCGAACAATTGGTGTGCGAAGCACTCCAAGTAAAATTACTAAGTAAATATAGTGCCAAGCTTTTCTGATTACAATCAAACGAAATGTAATGAGATTTCTAAATATGTTTCAACACTACCATAAACCAGAATTTTAGTCAACCAATTTGTTTGCACACAAACTTAAAATTTAGTAATGAAAATAATAAAAAGAAAGAACACCAATTTGTTGAGGTCGTTCCCCCGTCGTCCTTGCTCGGGGTATGTCTGCCTTAAATTCTAAAAATAGAATTGAGACCTGTATATATAACCTGTTGTAATTTTTTTACAAGAGAAGCAATAGAAATCAAACACTCAATCCCAATCGTTGATAGTGAGCCTATGCCTTCTCTTCCCTTGATTTAAGATGAATCAAATCCTTCGAATGTGATGAGTAAACCTCCGATTATGGCACCACCTTTGAACAACCCTCTGGTCTTCAAATCTATCCCGACTGATTTCAAACACCCACAATTTGAACCCAAACCTTCCTTCCACAATTCTCCGGTTAATGCTACTAAATTGAAAGAACCTCCAGTTTTTGAATTACCTTCGCTCGGTTGAATCTGTGAAGGAACGATTTGTGCAAAACCCCCAAAATCCCAGATTCTTGGAGGACAAAACCCTATAAAGGTTTTATTCAAGAAAAAAGCACTGATTTCTTAACCCAAACCTGATACACAGATCCTATGTTTGGATGTTATGACCTTAACGATGCAGAATGCACAACAAAAATGATTATGTGTATTTGTTGAGAAAATGCAAGAAAGATGATGAGAAACAAATCAATGTATATTTTCACTTTTCTGGTTATTTTATAAAGAATGAGCTAACTCAATATATATGCAAAGGTATGACCAAATAACCAATATAACATACACTTTGAATGATAAAAATAACAGAAAATTAATGTGAAACGAGCAAATGGTCGACCAAAAAATAGGGGGGGTCGACTTGAGCTCTCCCGAATATAAAATTGTGTAGAAAAATGCTCTTCGCGTCGACCGGAACAGATCCATGCATTGACGCAAAGCAACCTAGATTTGACAAATATAAATGCACATAGTATGAGTCGACCAGAGAGTCGACGGGAGCTCTCCTGAGAGAAAATCACAAAAATTGACTTCTACATGAGTCGACTTAAAATTAGTCAAAGCTTAGCTTGCTTAACGCATGGTTTTAGTACCAATCTTGAAAACATGGCCCAAAACGACTATGAGAATGAGGATGCATATTTTATCTTATCTCCTCTTGAAATTCCACACACTTGCAAGAGCCTCTAATTACAAAGAGTGCAAACCAAATGTCCATAACCTATCCTTTAGAGGATCATGACCAAAAGTCACCTGATCATCTTGAGAAAGGTCATAAGGCAACAAAATTCTTAGCATAAGAAACTTAGAGGGTAGGACAAATTTGTGGTATGACACCTTCAAAGCTGAGATTTACTTTAGTAATTGTTGATTCACTGTAAATTGATAGTTCCAAGCTAGAAACCCAAGAAATCATCAAGATCCAAGAACTTTCTTGCAATAGAAGTGAAGAACAAGCAAAAATGAGCCAAAATTGATCCAAGAATCCAAATCCAAAAGAAAATCAAATGATGAATTATAGATGACGGAGATGAATGATGGAGGTTTAGCTCTAGAATTCAATGATTCCAATGAAGAATCAAAGAAATCAAGTGACAAAGAGCTTTAATGAAGGTTTTGGAGTGTAGAAAATTTGAGAGAATTTTGAGAGCAAATTCTCAAGAATGAGTGTGAAATATGAAATTGTGAGGGTTAAGGGTGAGGTTTGGAGCAAATTCATTTAAATAAGCTATTGGTTAGGAGTAACATTATGGTTAGGAGTGAGGTTTTGAAATTTGGAATGGGATTAGGAATGGAAAATTAGAGGGAAATTGAATTGATTTTGAAAGTTAATCAAAATTTAGAGGGATTCTAGATCCTTCTTTTGGTGTAAAAATCAATTCACAAGTGATCAAAATAGACCCCAAAAGTGGCAACATTGAAAATACACGTTACTAGGAAAAATTTACTATGGTTAATCAATTAACCATTTGCTAGTGCAAATTGGTTAATCGGTTAATCACTAACAAATTTTCAAAAATTGCGCCGTTTGGAGGGAGACATGCACATTCGTCTGTTTTCACCCGTTCTGAGCCCTGTTAAGCCTCTGAAACTTGCCCTTGGATATTATAACTATGAGAATGCTTGAGATATCATGTGACCTGTCTCTTGTGCTAAGAATAACCTGCTGAATAAAATAAAATCGGCCACTCGATTGCTGGGCAAAATAAATGCCGACGCCTCTAACGCTCGTTGTTTAAACTCTTGCAATAAAAAAGAACCCTGAGCCATGGAAAACCTTGATCCCACATCCCAAGAACCAATGCAATGATATGGAGAAATGCAAAATGCAGAAAAAAGCCAATAAATAAAGAAACGATGAGGCAAATTTTGGGGTGCTACAACTGCCCCTATTCAATTGACTTGAACCTGAAAGGATGATAGCGACGACTTTCAAACATTCAAGGTGCACGAAGATTGAATACCGAAAGATCCCGAAAATTTGAAACCTGCGGGGCTGTATAATAGCGGATCACAACCAAAAGTTAGGATACGACTTGCCGCGGATACACTCCAATATGAACAAAGAACACAAACCAAAAGTTGGAATGAAAACCACCAAATGCCAACCAAAAGTTGAGATTACGGGAATGTCGACCAAAGGTGACCCTCTGGGGACAAAATCAAACAAGATACACAGGAAGTTCAATCAACGGACTTAAGATCTGGGGATAAAAAGAGGACTCTACTAGGAGAGAAGAGAAGCCAAACCAGACAACTCTGTGGGGGATAAACATCAACCAAAGACGGGATGAACAATGACTACTAACCAAAACTTGGAATCACCGGAGCACCGACTGAAGGCGACCCCAAGGGGATGGACCAACATACCAACCAAAAGTTGGAACAAAGGATACTCCCTGGGGAACAAGCAAACACGAATACCAACCAAAAGTTGGGATAAACTAAGGCTACCAACCAAAAGTTGGAATCACCCGAACACTGACCGAAGGAGATATGATGGGGAAGAAAATACCAACCAAAAGCTGGTAAGTTCCAAGAAAAATGGCAAACTCACTAGGGAGTGTAGCAACCAAGAGTTAGAGTGAAAGGAAAAGGTTACCAATCAAAAGTTGGAATCACCCACAAACTACCAACCAAAAGTTGGAGCATAACGAAGGTATAAACACAAACTACCAACCAAAAGTTGGAATCACTTGAACACCAAACAAAACTGGATCTACAAACGAAGGCTACCAACCAAAAGTTTTGATGATGACTTTGCAAGGGATAATATCCATCCAAAAGTTGGAAACAAGGCTACTAACCAAAAGTTAGAATCACCAGAACGCCGATCGAAGGCGAACTCTGCAGGGAAAGACACCAACCCTAACAGTTGAAACCACAAAGAAAGACTACCAACCAAAAGTTGGGATCATCAACACAAAAATGAAGACTACCAACCAAAAGTTGGGATCATCAACACATAAACGAAGACTACCAACCAAAAGTTGGAATCGTCAACAAGGAAACGAAAACTACCAACCAAAAGTTGGAATCGTCAACACGAAAATGAAGACTACCAACCAAAAGTTGGAACTGTCAACATGGAAACGAAGACTACCAACCAAAAGTTGGAATCTTTAACACAAAGCGAAGATTACCAACCAAAACTTGGAATTGTCAACACAGAAACAAAGACTACCAACCAAAAGTTAGAATCGTCAACATAAAGCGAAAACTACCAACCAAAAGTTGGAACCGTCAACACAAAGCTATACCAACAAAAAGTTGGAATCAAGAAAAGGCTACCAACCAAAATTTGAAATCACCGAAACACCGAAGGAAGACAAACTTACCACAATGAAGACTATTAACCAAAACTTGGGTTAACGACTCTGCAGGGGAAACAATACCAACTAAGAGTTGGAATAACAAGGACTACCAACCAAAAGTTGGGATAACATCCAAGAAAAGTAGGACTACCAACCAAAAGTTGGGATAACATCCAAGAAACAACAGACTACCAACCAAAAGTTGGGATGACATCCACAAAAGACTAAGCTGGGGATTACCAAGCAAAAGTTGGAATAAAACACTCGGGATAGGCAGGATGTAGAATCAACCGACTCACAACCTGGAAAGAATACTCCGACGGGGAAAGAGAGGTTTAAATAAAAAACTCTGCCAGGGAGAAGCAAGTGAAATGAACACATATGTTAATGACTTCTTCTGAGGATGAAGTTAAACTCTTGAATCATACCATTATCTGCCGGAGAGACGACTGACAACAAAGATATCAAACCTGGCTTATGCTTCTAATGCATATGTTTGAAGATGGCGTAATGCTCCATACGAAATGGAAATGCTACGCATTTGGGAGGATGCTATGAAAAACGCAAATGCAAAGGAACACCATCCAGAGAGGTGCTTAGCAGATCCGCAAACCAACTCTACTGAGGAATACGCATTGAAGGGCCTTCATTAATAAAATTCTTCTAGGGAAAATTCCACTATGAAGGGGAAAAACAAAACTCCACTTACTGGGGAAATAATAAATAACACCATCTGAGAAATCTACCCTGTCAAGGATAACGAGGAACATCTGCTGGGAATGCCACCTACTAGGGACAAATGAAATTTGTTGAAAATTCGACTCTGTTGGGAATACAAAAGTAACACCTGTTGAAAAACCAACCATGCTAGGATATGATAGACTCTATTGAGGATTCCATTCCGAGGGGAATTAAAAATACCAACCGCTGGGGATTCCCCATAAACGCCTACCGAGAATTCCACTCTACTGGAAGTTAACATGCTCTGCTTAAAATATATTCCCTGAGGAAAATGAAAATACCAACTGCTCGGAGATCGTCCCAAAACCTGATTCTGAAAGATGCCAATAACCATTGGACTTTGCTGGAGATATCAAACTTCCGTTGACGTACCTGTCGAGGGAACCAGCACCAAACTCTGCTTGTGGAAAGAAGTCAAAGATACCGATCTTGCTGGGGAAAGACGTCAAGAACGTCAATCTTGCTGAAGAGGAATCCATCATGTTGGGGATAAGTGTACACCTCTTCTGGTGACAAAATTTCTAACCTGATGATTGGACTTTGTGGGGAGACAAAATCTCTATTGTGGAAAGACAAAGGTCCTTGCTGAACAAATGTCTGACTGCACATCAACACCATTCTACCTGAAGTAGACAACCCTTGAACACTCGCTGAGGAGTACAAATCAAACTGGGCTAGAGAATACGAAACTCTGAACTCCTGCTAGGGGAGGATTGATTCACCATACGCTGCTATTAGAACTTCATCAATGGGGAGAAAAGCTCTACTGGAGAAAATAATCATGTCATCCTGCAAACAAAAAGCAATAGGATATTATACATGTGAAAACGAACACCTTGGTTTCCATTCATGATACCTATCATTTAAGTAAATTCATTATTTTCTTTGTACTCTGCAAAGCCTTATGTTTTCACCTGTGATGTTTATCAAAAATAGGATTTTTTTTGCAAACAAAACAATAAAAGTAAAAACAGAAATGAAAGGCCTGTAAATAGGCAAGTTACAATTTGGATGCAATTCCTAAAAAGAGGTAATTGCGCAAAAAGAAAAAGAATATACAAAAATGTCGGCAATGTGGGAACAGATATCCACCATGTGTCAATTCAGCTATGACTTGTGTCTTCAATGTCCACAAATGCTTCGCCTTCTGAAAAGACTGATTGTACAGATTCCTTTCCTTTGAGATAACCAACGTATCAAGATAAGCTCAAAGATCGAACGCAGACTGCATTCGTTTTCTTTCCAATCGCTAACTTTTTCCTGGATCGCCCTTTCAGGTTTTCAATCCACCGGGATACCCATTTTTGCCAAAGTCGCCTTTTCAGGTTTTCAACTTTGCGGGTTTATTTTTTCTATATTTTATTACTAAGTTTTTCCCGAACCTTTTCTTTTTATGGTTCGCCGGGATGCCCCGTTTTTTCCTGGACTTTTCTTTTTATTGTCCAACGGGTCTATTTTAAGCAAAGTATTTTTTTAACTACGTCTGCATTCATAGGGGAAGTAAAATCTTCGCCATCCATAGTAGATAGTAATAAGGCTCCACCAGAGAAAACTTTTCTTACCACATATGGATCTTCATAGTTTGGAGTCCATTTGCCTCTATGATCTGTCTGAGGAGGAAGAATCCTTTTTAAAACCAAATCACCTGTCTGGAAGCACCGAGGAAGCACTTTCTTTTCAAAGGCTTTCTTCATCCTGCTCTGGTAAAACCGGCCATGACCAATGGCTTCCAATCTCTTCTCGTCGATAAGGCTCAACTGATTAAACCTAGCTTGCACCCATTCAACTTCGTCAAGCTTCACATCAGTCAATACTCTCAAAGAAGGAATCTCAACTTCTAATGGTAGGATTGATTCCGTACCATACACCAGTGAGAAAGGAGTTGCCCCGGTTGATGTATGCACCGAAGTACGATAACTGTGTAGAGAAAAGGGCAACATCGTTTGCCAATCTTTGTAGATTACAACCATTTTCTGCATAATCTTCTTGATATTCTTGTTCGCTGCCTCAACAACACCATTCATCTTCAGAAGATATGGAGAAGAATTTTGATGTTCAATCATGAAACTCTGGCACAGTTCCTTCATCATCTTATTGTTCAAATTTGAACCATTATGAGTAATGATTCGCTCTAGAATTCCATAACGATAGATGATGTCCTTCTTTATGAATCAGACGACCACAAGCTTCGTGACATTTGCAAATGAGGCTGCTTCCACCCACTTTGCAAAGTAATCAACGGAAACCAAAATGAAACGATGCCCATTGGAGGTAGTCGACTCAATATTTGCAATCATATCAATGCCCCACATCACAAAGGGCCAAGGAGATGTCAATATGTTCAGAGGTGTCAGTGGCACATGCATCTTATCAGCATAAATTTGGCATTTATGGAATTTTCTGGCGTATTTAAAACAATCAGATTCCATAGTCTTTAAATAATACCCAGCTCTCAACAATTTTTTTGCCATTGTATGCCCACCAGCGTGAGTACCAAACGAACCCTCATGGACTTCTTCCATTAATAGGCCTTCTTCGTGTTCGTCAACACAACGCAACAAGGCCATGTCGAATTTTCTCTTGTACAATTTTCAAATAGAAATTGTCGGCTAACCTCCTCAGAGTTGTCTTATCTTTTTCAGATCCCCAGATGGATACTCCTGAGTTTTGAGAAAATCCTTGATATCAAAATACCAAGGCTTTCCATCTAATGCCTTTTCAACTACAAACACGAAGGCAGGTCTATCGAGACGCATGATGGTGATCGGTGGAGCTTCATTCCAGAAATTCACTTTATACATTGATGCCAACATTGCCAAGGCATCTGCAATTTGATTTTTAGCCCTAGGCACATGGGAACTCAACTCTGTCGAAGAAAGACAGAAGTTTTCTTGCATAATTCTTGTATTGTATAAACTTGGCCTGACGCGTCTCCCAATCTCCTATGATTTGATTAACAATCACCGTTGAATCGCCATATACATCAAGATTCTTGATCCTCAGATTAATGGCTTCTTTTAAACCCATAATGTACGCTTCATATTCGACTTCATTATTGGTGCAAGAGAACGTTAATCGGGCAATGAATGCTATTTGGGAATCGTGAATATTTGTAATGATTGACCTAATTCCATTGCCATATGAGTTAACAGCTCCGTCATAAACCAACTTCCACTGAGATCCAATCTCAGGACCTTCGACAGGTAAAGGCTCATCACAGTCCTTCATCTTCAGAAACATGACGTCTTCATCTGGAAATTCAAACTTCATCGGCTGATACTCTTCAATTGGTTGTTCAGCAAGATATTCGGATATAATATTTTCCTTAATGGCTTTTTAAGAAACATACTTAATATCATACTCTGTTAAAACCATTTTCCATCGGGAAATACTTCTGGAGAGTGCTTGCTTTTTAAACATGTACTTGTTCAGATAAACCTTTGAAATCAATAGGGTTGGGTGGTTTAACATGTATTGTCTCAAACGCTTAGCGGCCCAAGCGAGTGCACAATAGGTTTTTTCCAACATTGAGTACCTTGACTCGCAATCAGTGAATTTCTTACTCAGGTAGTAGATGGCATGCTCTTTTCTACGTGTCTCGTCCTGTTGACCAAGCACACATCCTATTGAATTCTCAAGAACCGTGAGATACATGATCAGAGGCCTCCCTGCAACTAGAGGCATGAGTATTGGAGGTTCCTGCAGATCCTCTTTTATTTTTTCAAACGCCTTCTAGCAATTTTCGTTCCACCTGACTGCTTGATCTTTTCTTAACAATTTGAATATTGGTTCGCATGTGGCTGTAAGATGAGATATTAACCTTACAATGTAGTTCAACCTCCCTAGGAAACCACAAACCTCTTTTTCTGTCTTCGGCTCAGGAATTTCTTGAATAGCTTTTATTTTGGTAGGATCTACCTCAATACCTCTTACACTGACAATAAACCCAGTAACTTTTAAAATTTCACCCCGAAGGTGCACTTGTTAGGATTCAGCCTCAGCTTGAAGTTCCTTAGTATTTCAAATAACTTCAGAAGATTGACCAGATGTCCTTCCTCCATCTGTGACTTCACAATCATGTCATCAATATAGACCTCTATCTCTTAATGAATCATATCATGAAAGAGAGTCACCATCGCCCGCTGATATGTTGCCCCAACATTTTTCAATCTAAAGGTTATCACCTTATAGCAAAAAGTCCCCCACGGTGTAACGAAAGTAGTTTTCTCCATGTTCTCTGGGGCCATCTTGATTTGGTTATACTGAGAGAAGCTATCCATGAAGGAAAACACAAAATATTGCACGGTGTTATCAACCAACACGTCAATGTGAGGGAGCAAGAAACCGTCTTTCGGGCTCGCTCTATTCAGATCTCTGTAGTCAACATACATCCTGACCTTTCTATCTTTCTTAGGCACAGGAACAATGTTAGCGACCCATAGAGGGTAATTCATCACAGCAAGAAAACTAGCATTCAACTGCTTCTGAACTTCTTCTTTAATCTTGACTTCCACGTCAAAACTTGTCCTTCTCAACTTCTATTTTACTAGCAATCATTCTTCTCGAAGAGGCAACCTGTGTACCACAATATCTGTATCCATCCCGGGCATGTCTTGGTAAGACCAAGCGAAGATATCCTTATACCCAAATTCTGACCTCTTTCTTATCGTCTTCGATACCCAAATTGATGACTTCAATATCGTCTTAATGAGGCACAATGATCCTTTCCTCTTGCTTCAGAAGTCTGGCTAACTCTTCGAGTAGTTCACAGTCATCATCAGTCTCTTCTTTAGCTTCATAGATGGGATTATCAAAGTCATACTAAGCCATAGCTGAGAGAAAAGACCTGCATGATTGATGTTTATGTTTATTATTAAATGCAAACAAACAAAACACATTGCCATTTTTTTGTTAATAAAAATGCAAAAACAAGAAAAAGGAAAAACAGGGATCACAATATTTGAATGCGAAAAACGTCATTTATTTATGATAGCATGCAAATAACAAAAGGCCCCACATATTGGGTCACTATGTCTTGGGTAGAACATAGGACTGAACATAATCAAAATAGGGAAAATTACTCTACAGTAGTAGCATGAATGACTTCCTCGATGGTCCAATTGCACAACATCTGAATGGGAGTACATGGATGAATCCAAGCATCCATATTGTAGTCACTATCACTTTCATCATCCCCTATGGCATGAATCCTGTCAAATATGACTCTACCACTGGTGAATTGAATAGGCCCCTTATATCTTTGAGGGTTTTGAGAAGAATTGGGAGGTTGGAACCTGTTGTACCCCAAATTTTGACCCCTTAGATCTTCATCATCATTTTAGGATCATATTCATTTGATTATCTAACCTTAACCTGTTCCTAGTTTTTTGTTAAGATACAGGTAAATTAGGATTCCGTACAACCGAGAATCGAGGTTTCGATGGTTAATCAGTCAACGTATTGGATTGATTCTCCATGAAATAAGTCTCCAAATCATCAAATATACTCCATTGGTTCAAGAATGAATCCAATTTGAGGTTGTCACCCAAGAATCAAGAACAGTGCAGTTCAGGATACCCGATTAGGGTTTTCGATTAGGAAAAGTCAACTTTAGTTTGAATTTTGATTTAAATGGTGTTCCAATGGTGGGATCATGGTCCATGATGTTCATATGGATTAGTGAAGTCTACTCAAGAAGTTTCAAGGCCTCAAAAGACCCGGAACATCAACAGTCGACTCGGTAGTCATCGATCGATCGTTCGGTTGACCGAAAAGTCAACTTTTCAATCATAAGGAATTTGACCTCAAAGTATGAAGCAAAAATGTTCCTAGTAACATATTACACCTATACATGAAGTTTCATGACCATTGAATCAAGGATTGAGTAGTAATCGAAAAATCGGGAAATTAGGGTTTTGAAAGGGGCAAGACCATAACTCCCTAACCACACATCCAATTGAGTTGGTTCAAAGCTCATTGGAAAGGTATTGGCAAGTCCTACAAAAGTCTCACAGTGGTCCATGAGCATAAAATGAATAGATTTGGAGTTGTGGCCAAAGTCATTACAAAAGGGAAAAACACTTAGAAAAATTCTAAGTTGTTGGCCTTTTTAGGCATGTTTTTAGCAACTTTGAGTGGATTTTTGACCTAGTTCCACTTGGAATCTGAAGATCTTGAAAACATGAAAGTTGTATAGCTTCATGAGGGCTTTCCAAAATTTACTAGAAATCCTCCATAGCCCTTATGAGTTGAGAGTTATGAATTCAGCAAGTTGGGGTTTCAACTTTTGAGTTCACCATTTTCACTTTTTCACAAACTCACTCTTTAACCACTTGAGCTAATCGCAGCCATTTGATCATGTTTCTATCTGATAGTTAGAGAGTATGATGAATAGAAATGCATAAAATTAAGAGATTTGGTGGATTTACTAAGTAGTATGCAAGTGACATTATTTTAATCAAACAAAACAAGAAAGAGAAACTTTATGGAAGTAACTTGCAGCTGCATCTCCCCTACTCCCTAGACACACTACTGTCACTTCCATGTCTTCCTTTCCACTTGATTTGCGCATCATCTTGAGCCAAGAACTTGGACTGACAGCTGCAACAAATCTTGAACAAGATTGCATTTGCAAAACTCCCTCCAAAATGCCAAAATACAAATCTTCCCCAAAATCATTCCTTGCCTATAAATATGGGTTTCCTCTATGCCGAAACACACACCAGAGCACTCTAAAACCCAAAAGAAAACCATACCTCTCATCTTGCCTTGCTTTGCTTATAAGTGAAGAAATCATTCCAAAACTTCTCAAAAATCTGCCTTGAGCATTTAGCCTTCCAAAACCATTTCCACTCACTCAAAATCATCACAAACCGTTGGTGTTCAAGCTCTTAAACCAGTCAAAAACTTCATTTTCTCAAAAGTCAACTTTCAACCAAGCAAAGTTTGACTTTACACTCAAAATCTGCTAAATCTCTGCTCAGGCCTGTTTTGATCATCTTAACCCTCCAAACACCCTTGGTTTATGATGTACCAACTGTCCATAACCTAAAACACACTCATCATCACTTGTTTTAAGTTTTGTCCTAAAGTTCACTTGTTTACTTCAAGTGCAAGAAAAGGTGTATTTTCATCAAAGCATTGGTTGGATCTCACTTAGGAGTCTTCAAGGTTTTCCCTACTATATTAGCTTGCTTGGAGGTCTACAAGAGGTTAGTGGTCACTATCCTAATTTTTAACTGTCATGAACATGATTAGTGTACATTAGTTGTTACAATGTGTTTTAAGTGTAAATGCAGTTCATGTTTGAATCTGCCAAGATTGGTTTTGTTTTGCTCATCAATATGTGTAGTGCTATGTATTGTTGAAGTTCTGATATAAATCATGAGTGGATGTTTGGCATGGCTATTGTTGAAGGGATACTACCTGTTTTGGCTCAAAGTTTGCTTGCAACTTTATGAAGTTTGATGTTGTTTTGATCTGGTTCTGTTTGTGAATGATGTTGATTTGTTTCTGTTGCAGTAGCATTTTTAAATCTTGAATCTGTTTGTTGGAATTTTATACTAGAAGTACTTGTATGTTTGATTCATGTGATGTTTGACTTGGTATTAGTTGAAACTATATCATGTTTTGGTTCTGCTACCATTCTGTTCTTGCCTTTTTCAACTCATGTGCATTTTTCCAACTCATAGGTCATTTTCAATGCTAGTACATTTTTGGATCATCCTTGTGCTTGAACTTTGTCTATAACATGTTTTGAATGTGCTTGTAAGCTGCATGTGGCTGTTAGGCTTGTTGATGACCAATACCTTATTTTGCTGTCATATGTTTGTGACCATCATGATATATGCATTGAATTTTGTTGCTTACCATTGTTATGCTAAGTGTACATCTGTGATGTTTTGAACTGTTGTTTGTGTTTGATCTATGCTTGTTAACATGAGAATCTAGTATCATTGAAACATGTTTTATTAAGATAAGTGACATTATCATGTTCTTTGTTGCATCAGTTGCTGCCATCATTAGGCATTGTGGTAGGACTGTTTTCAAGCTTGACATGATCATATTTTATTTATGTTGTTAATTATGATAGGCATATATGTATATTCTGTTGTTTCGAAAATCATGTTTGAATCTATCTTGAATTTGCTTGTGAGCATCATTGATCCATGATTTGAATGATTGCATTAACATGTCATACCTTTTCTGTTACAAGTTCAAACTGCCATTTAGCCCTAGCACTATTGTTATAGGATGCATATTGTGATTAAACTTGTAAGTTGTCATGTGCATTGAGACATTAGGACTAATTGTTGATTGTGCTAGTATTGTCATGCTAGGTTTCACCATATTGCTGCTACCACCCCTTACTGTCAACCATTGCCAAGTTTTTGCTGTTTCTGCTTGCTTGTAAACAAGAACATGTTTGTTTAATGCTAATTAACATGTTTGCATCTGTTTGCTGCTAGAACTAGGTTTTCATGCTAGACTTGGTTTGTGTTCATTACCATGGAGTTGTAACTTTCATTTTAAGGCATGTTATAAATTGATATGTTGGATTGGCATAGTAATGACCAAAAAGGACTGGCTGCTACTTTTGTTGTTTTCTGTTGCAAAACCATTTAGTCATGCTTAGCTTGTTAGGCTATTTTGGTTGAGATCAAGTTGTCTTCGTATGGAAATTATGTGTGTGTGTAGAATTCATCATGCCTGCTTGTTTAAAATGTTGTTTTGACCAAGAACTTACTGCCAGCTTCTGTTTTGTGTTTTCACCTCATGTGCTATCAATCTTTATATTGAGTTTTCTTGCAATTTCTGTTTAGAATTCATGTCTTGATGTATGTGAATCATCTATGTGTATTAATGAGTGGAAGTATGGACTGCTGCACCATGAACTATTCTTATTTTCCAAAATAACATTTCAAGCACTTTTGTTCAATAATTGCAGTCGACATGCCAGTTTCTGTTTTGGTTGATTTTTGAATGTTCTTTGCATCTAGAATCCATAGGCTATGTATTTGAAATTTGTGCACACCTTCATCTGGTCTTAATCACTTCGGTTTTGAGTTGTAGCTTCCATAATGCATATCCAAGCGTCCATCTGCACTTGCAATTGTGTTTTAATTTGTGCGCCTTATTTTGAAAAACTAATGATGCCATCGTGTTCCTTGTTGAATTTCACATAAGATAGACCCAATTTTTGTTAAATTTAGTGGTGTTTTGACCAAGTTGTGATGAAACGGTTTCCATGTCAACTTGCCTTATTGTTTGTCTTGCTTTGTCCAGAATGCTTGTCTTCTTAGGCTTATGTATTTATTGGGGTGGCATAATACACGGATGTATCGCCACCCCAGTGGTTATGCCTTTCTTCTCATTTGCCTTGCCATGTTACCTGACCTGAGTTCGATCCATAGGGTGATCAACTCTTTTGCATTTTCATTATTTTCCATGTTTTCACATTTTCTCTCTCTTTTTCCTTGGTTTATCACGCGCGCGCCTCTAGTTGGTTTGGCCAAGTTTTGAACTGGTGATCACAAGGTGGTGGGTTCAACACCCACCAAGCGCACATCCTTATTTTTAATTACTATGTTTGTTTGATTTTTCTTTAAATTTCAAAATAGCACAACTTTGTCAATTTTTATCATTTTTGATTGATTCTTTTTGCAATTGTCTTGTATTTGTGCATATTTTCATATGGTATGTGAATATTCTAGAATTTTCATTTTGGAAAACACTTTGCATTAAAAGAAGTCATGCTTCATTTTTAGGGTTTTTACCCTCCTCTCTTGCAATCTTTTCCATTTCAAAACTTTTGATTCCTTTCCTTGAGTTTGATTTTGTACTTGATATGAGCATTGTTTGTCAACTCCTTTATGTATGTAATTTTGATTTCAACTTTTGCTTGTAAGCATCATGATTGTTTCATATGATTTCCATTTAGAAATCCCCATGAATTTTGAACTGTTTGTCAAGTTATAACTTGTTTGCATTGGTTGTTACCTTTATCTTTGTCAAGATATGGTTTGGTCCTTACCTTTCATTTAATCTTGTAAGAACTTTCCCCTTTCATGATATTGTAATATCTTGATGCTATGCTTTCATGCTCTTGGTTGTGACCATCTATCTTGTTTAAAATCATTGATATTGTGATATTCTTGTACGTCATTTTGGTTATAACCATTTATCCTGATTGTAATCCTTTCTTATTGTAATATGCTTGTTTATTCTTGGTTGTAACCATGTCTCTTGTATTCATCATGTTTGAATGATTATTGCTTTGTTATGTTTGTTTCCCTAAGGGATGAAACTCTTTAGTTCTCATCCAAGTTGCCTCCTCTTTTCCCTTCTAAAGGAAAGTCTTTCTATGGACATTTGGGTCATAGATAGCTCATTACTCTCCCTTGACTTTGTAAAGTCATCTATACACTTAGTTAAGTTAGAACCTATCCATTAGACTTTGCTTAAGTCTAAAAAGCTTACCCTTTGTTAGAAGTGCTCCTTCAATTAGAACTTAAGATAAAGTTTGTTAACTCTATGTAAGAATCATGGAGATGATTACTTACTCCCCTTTCTTGAGTGTTCAATGTAGATCTAGAGAGTTTTCTTAAACTCTACACAAGCATTGTAATGTTTGTTCCCCTTTGAACCTTGATCATAATCAAGTGTTCTTCATCCCTGGTAAGGTGAACTACGATTGCTCTGATTCTATCCTAGTTAGGATACGTAGGCAGAGGACGCGATGTCTTTGCAAGCAAACTTAGAAATTATCCTTAGGTCTTAACCTACGCCTTTTACCCAATCCCAAGCCATAGAAAACATTTAGCAAACTTAGCATACAAACAAACAAAAGGTTCCTGTAGAGTACTACAAATGTTTAGGATGTGAAATACCTACCCTAGGAATAACCAACCCCCGATCCCCGAATCTCTTAGCATTGTTGTAACATCGCGCAAAAGGTTATTTCTTTCTTTAGACCTTTCCTTTGGATAAATTAAAGTCCATTTGTGAATTTAAGAATTAAGATTCAAGTTAATCAATAGCTTGGTATCACGATTCTCACTGCAACAGAACCCTAAGCCAAATTTGTCTTGTGTGATGGGAACATCAAGCACTTGGCCCCACCTCTGAGAAGATCTAGATTCAACGATAGCACATGCTTCTTTGAAAGACGACATGGAAACCTCTAGGCCTTTGACTTCAACAGGAGGCTTCTCCTGAATTTGAACTACTTCGAAGGCTTGACAAAGCGTCTCGTGGATTTCCCCATCCACCTGGACGTACTTGAAGGATGACAGATGGCTGACCATGATATCTTCTTCACTGCACACCATAACAACCTTTCCCTCCATCATAGACTTCAGCTTCTGATGCAAGGTTGATGTAACTGCTCCCGTAACATGTATCCATGGTCGGCCAAGCAAGAAGCTGTATGCCAGTTGGATATCCATTATGTAGAAAGTTGCATCGAAGGTCTCAGGTCCAACCTGAATTGGCATGGTAATCTCTCCGAATACAGACCTCTTTGATCCTTCAAATGCTCTCACCACCAAATCACTTGGTGTACAAATCAACCCCTGGCTATCCAATTTAACTAACGCCTTCTTTGGAAACACATTGAGCAACGACTCTGAATACCGTAGATAACCATCATATCTGTCAAACGCCTTCTTCCTCAACAGCTCTGTCAAACTGTAGATAACCATCATCAATCAATCTCTGAATACCGTTCCTCAAAAGATCACAGCCCTCGGGTTGCACTTCACACTCTGAACAGTCAGTAGAACATCCTGGGAATACTACCCCCTTTAAAAAACATTTCTTTCACGAAAGTCAATGGAGTTTTCAAATCCTAAACATCCGTTATCAAATTCAATCTTTCTCCGTCAATAACAGCATTCGCCCTTGCCACACCGTGATTCGGCATTGGGGTTTGATTCACATTAGGCCCCTCGTTGGTAAAGTTAATAATAGCCTTTGAGTCAAGTAAGTCCTAAACGTTATGCTTGAAGGCTTTACAGTTGTCAATATTGTGCTCTACCTTTACCCTGGTGAGAAATAGAATTAGCATCCCCTTCCCTCTTCTTAGGGTTTGCTGCATATGGTTTTTTGATTCCTCCTGAAGAGGATCCACTTCCATTTGGAATTTTCCCAAACTTAATTCCACTTTCCACTCTCTCACCTTCCATCACCAGGTCGGAAAAACCTGCAGACATACGACCTATCAATTTTCAATAATACACTCCTGGCTATATAGCTATAAACATGTCAGTCAATTCCCTCTCCTTCATGGGAGGCTACACTCTTGCTGCTAAATACCGCCACCTCTGGGCGTATTCTTTGAAGCTCTCGTTATTCTTCTGCGACAAACTCTGTAATTGCACCCTGTTCGGTGCAATATCACTATTGTACTGATAGTGGCAAACAAAAGCCTTATCCAATTCTCTCCAACTTCTGATATGGATTCTCTCAAGCCCCATGTACCATTCCGAAGATGCTCCTGCTAAACTGTCTTGGAAAAAATGCATTAACAACTTCTCATCATCAGAGTATACATACATCTTTCTGAAGTATACCCAGATATGTACTCTAGGACAGGTCGTCTCGTTGTACTTATTAAAATCTGGTACCTTGAACTTCGGAAGAATTTTGACCCGTGGAACTAGACCATGATCTGACATATCAAGACCCAAAGAATTTTGGTTCTCATTGTTGAACCCTAAAATTTGCCCAACCTTTTTTCTTCACTTGACTTGTGTTTCATTTCATTTTCTTTAGCATTTGCATATACATAGCATGGTTCTTTGTAGGGGATCAAGAGAGGTGTGTATCCAAGAGAAGAGTATCAAGGGGTCTAAGCTCAAGCAAGAGTGTTTACTCAAGTCATCAAGTGCTTATGGTCACCAAGAGGCAGTCAAAGATCATTGAGAGAATTAATTGGTATGTATTTCTTACCTCCTATCTTGGAGGTCAATTGAGGATCATCAGAGGATCATAAGCTCATGGTTATGGATAAGAGATGTTTTTAGAGCTCATTTAGTGCTTTTGGAAGCCATTGTGGAGCTCATATAAGTTGTTATTTCATGTGCAAGAGGTTGCAGTCAAGGATTGTACACCTAGGGTTTCATCTGCTTAGTGCCAAGTCAACTGTGGATTTGAAGGAGTTTGAGACTTGGTTTCAAGTCATTAGAGTCATGGGAAGTCATGTTGAGACATCTAGGATGTCATTTCAAGTTAAAATCAAGAAGAATCAAGAGTGTGAGAAGTTACTAAATTAGGGTTTCAAAGGTTTGTCAGTGTAAAGTACCATGTTTAGTGCCTAACTTCAAGACCTTATATCTCAAGACACAAGTTGAATCTCATTTTATTATAAACATGAGACTTGTAGGGAATGTTCTAAGCTTTCTTTTGAGTACTAGAACTCATCCATTGGGTTTGTAGAACTCAAGTTATGATGCCATCAAGTTATGGGTCTCAGATGAACATATTTTTCAGTCAACCAACTTCCGAGGCACTTTTGACTTAGAGTCATGTTTTTTCCTCAACTTTTGATGAACATGAAAGTTGTTTCTTATGATCTTAGATTTCCAAAAATTCCTAGAAGTCCTTCATCTCATTTGGAGAACTCAAGTTATGAAGCTTGCAAGGCAGGGGTATTTTGGGAAACTTTGATTATAGGTCATTTTGGTTATGAGTCATTTACATGCCTTTGTGCACTTCAAATGGAACTTTCACCAACATGAAAGTTTATCCAAATGACCTCAATTCCATCATGAAACTCAAGGTTGGCATGAAGTTTGAATGGATAAGGAGATTGGTGAAGAATTTCAAGGTGAAAATGGACTTAAAAAGGTGAAGTCAATTGGTATGGTCATAAGGCTTTTTCATGCCATTTTTCAATTCAATTTTGCTCACAATGTGTTCACAAGTGATATACACAAATTAATTTTGGTGTATGAAGTGAAAATCATGTGTAATTCAAAGTAACTTCACAAAGAAGTTTGCATTCCAATCTCCATAATTGGATAAACTCAAGGCCCAATTCCAATCCACATGTGAAGTGCATATTCTCAACTGTAATATGAAGCAAAATTCAAGTGTGTATGGTGTGAAATTCACGTGTGCATGAGAACTTGCCAAATTGGGGCATTTACAAAATTCAAAAGAACTGAGCCTCATTGGGCCTCCAATGCATCAGAGATCCATAATATAAAAGCTTAGAATGAAGTTTGAGAGCTCAGAAGTTGAATTTCGTGGAGAAAGCTCAGATTGTAAACTTTGAAAATAAGAGAGAATTTGAAAATTGCATATCCAGATCTAGCTCAATTCAAGCAAAATTGAGGTGATATTATTCTTCCACAAGTTCAATAGAGTGGATCTGCATGTTTGCAATCAAGCTCAATATCATTTGAAGCTCCAACGGAGAAACTTCGTTAGGTAATTTTCTTTCTCAGAATTCTCCCATGGTAGAGCTCAAACCTAGGTCATTATTGGCGCATCTGAAGCCCTACAACTTGTAGGCAATGTTTGCATGGTTAATTGTTGTGTTTGATGAGATTTCCAATTGAGCTTGAAAAACTTTCCTCGTTCGAATCTCTTGATCTATGTATGATAAATGATTTTGGAGTTTGGATTCATGATCTACGCAACTTGGCGTTTAATTTGATGTAAAATTTCGTGAGTTTTGGTGAGGTTTTGAACCTGGTCTCCAGCCACCTCGCCGGAGAAGATGATCGGAGCTAGGGCTCCGGCATCTGCTTCAAGACTCAGGCAAGCTGATTTGGCAATGGTTGAACTTTTGACTTACCTTGATGTGTGGCTATGATCTGTTTGACTGGATGATGTAGATGAGTTGAAAGCCACGTCAATTAGTGAAACGGTGCGTTTCACTAATTGAACTGAGTTCAATTTATTTGGGCCTGGCATGCTTTGCATCTTTTCTTTCCTTGCTTTGTGCATCTTCTTCCCTTGTTATCACCTCTTCCCAAGGGCCTTTGAATCCCATTTAAGATGATTTGGTCTCTCCTTTAGAGGTACTTTGAGTTTGTCTTAAATGGTGATTCATTTTGAGAACTTTTGGTGTGTTTCTCTTGCATGATCTTTGAGATGCTTTGGTTGAGTTTGCTTTTGATGTTGCTTGCTGAACTCATCTTATCTCCTATCATCTCATAGATCATGTCTTCTTCCCCTTTCTTTTTGGTTTTCCTTTGGGCTTGTGGTTGACGACAAGTGGTTGTAGGAATTCATTTTTCTCCCACTTCATCCCACTTTTGTGTGAGCTTGTCTAGTTCTTTGTGTGCATTCCTTTTTGTTCTTTCATCTCTCATTTGCAGCTTGGGGTTGATATGTGCTTGTGGAGGCTACTGCTCCACACTTTTTTCCTCCCTCTTTTCTTCATCTTTGTTGTGCATTACATGTTTGCATCTTCTTTCATCTTTTTATCTTATCATTCCTTCTTCTTTTTTCTTTGCCATATTTCCTTAGGATCTCTAATCTCTCTTATTCAAGAGAGGTTATGATATACCTTAGGCTTTAACCCATGCATGATAACATTAGGTAGCGTTCCCTTTTCATCCTAATCATAGGTGTACTTGACATGAGAACATTAGGTTGAGTTTAGCCTCCCTTTAGAGTTGTGTCTCTCTTCTCATCTTCAAACTTCTTCAAGACACCTAATAATGGATAATGAATGTTGTACGTTACGAGCCTTAAGCATTTGGGAAATGATGATTGGGGGGCCTCCTCTCAATTGTCTAGAGTGTTTAGTGTATGTCCTTTGGACGATATGCGGCGCATTCGCTCCTAAGTCATAGTCTTTAGTGCAACATGAATTATAAATCAAATTCAATTCACTTCTTCTCTAAAAGAATTCAAAAACAAACATCAAATTTTTTTGTCCTTCGGGATTAATTTGGAAACCATTTTCATAAGGAGAGTTTTGTTAAATCTTGGTTCTACCACAAACAGGTAACGCCTAAGTCTCCAATGGTCGAGCTGCATACACCTAACTGCTAGAACTAAGTTTTAACCCTACACGGGTAAAACACTTGAACCAACCTGTGGTCTTGTTAGCTTGAACTATGTTTGCTCTGATGTCTCGTACCAGGATACGTAGGCACAAGGAGGCGATGTCTTGGCGAGCAACCTTCCCCACCTTCACCCGTAGTTTTCCGAACTACGTTGACTTTGACTTTCCCATTGCACGAGGGAGTACGTAGGCATATAGCAGCGATGCTCTATCCAGTCTCTTTTCTTTTCTTTTGTCCCTGTGGCCTGTAGCTTAGATAGATAAACACCCTTTAGATAGATAACAAGCGTGGATCCCGTCGAGTACGACGGACGTGAGGGGTGCTAATACCTTCCCCTTGCGTAATTGACTCTCAAACCCAAGATTTGGTTGTGATGACCTGTCTTCTCCCTTTTCGTAGGTTTTTTCTGATTGTTTCCTTTCCCTCTTTTAGGATAAATAACGAACAGTGGCGACTCTTATGTCTTTGCCGGCTCCTCTTTCGCAGCGATGCGACAGCTGGCGACTCTGCTGGGGACTTTTTTCGGATCCCATATGCGAGTCAATCCTAACGCTTGTGTGTTTATCGTTGGGTGTGTATATATGTGTTGTAGTTTATTTGCATTCTCATTTTATTTTCCAGCATTATATATTATCATTGTGCTGTGCTATTGGGTGGGAGTTCCACTGTGAGATAAGCCAGACCTAGGCTTGAGTACAACCATAACACTAGAAGCGGAAAGTAGTGGTGAACCTGTATGTTTGGCATGCACTAGTTCCCACGAAATCTGCACTCAGACGAGATTCTCTTTGATGACTTCCTTTCCAGTCCATCTCGAATAGTTGAGAGGTTGTTGGATATGAGGGTTGTCGACTCTGGGGACCGATCATTTGGGAATCAGCTAAGTGAGGCCGCTTCGTGAGACTATGGTGCCAAGCTGGAAACAGTGATGACCGCATAGGGTGTCGAACCTCGTCGGTGATAAGGTCCACACCTGTGAGAGGGTGGGTTATGCAGGAAAACTTTGGCCTCCAACCTACCTGGTTCTTGTCAGTGTGAACCTGTGACTTTGATACAGTGGGTCCTTATGATGGTGCTGTGTTCTTGCCAAAGCGGAGTGCTAGTTCTTCTCAATCAGCAGCACAACAGCCTTGATCCCCTATTGCATTTGCATTTACATTTTTCATTTTCATATTAACATTGACATGTATTTATGTTGTAGGTGCATATTTTCCTTCGATTCTAGTGATCTGCTTCCTCTGCTGACATGGAGCCTATCTTGAAGAAGGCAGTGGTTTATAAGTTCCCTACTCAAGACATTGGATCTCTGCTGAGTTTGATCTTCGTGGCTGACAGGAAGGTGATGGAATATTTTAAGCAATCATATAGGAAGCTTTTGACTTGTGTGTGCAAGCCCTCAGTTTATGAGTTGGGCGGTCTCCATACTCTGCTGCAGTTTTATGATTCCCTGCTCCGGTGTTTCACTTTTCCAGGATATGTATTACTGCCTACTCTAGAGGAGTTATCTATGTTACTTGGAATTCCTATCTTGGATCAGATGCCATTCTATCACACTGATGTTGAGCCTGATCTAGTCAAGCTTGCTGGTTCTCTTCATTTGGATGCCTCTGAGCTACAAAGGAAGTTGGTCAAGAGAAATGAAATGTCTGGTTTTCCTCTGTCTTTTCTGATTGCTAGAGCTTGACACTTTGCGAAGGAGGGTTGTTGGGTTGTTTTTAATGCCATCCTGGCACTGTGCATTTATGGTATCATGTTGTTTCCTAATATTCCAGATTTTGTGGATGTGGATGCCTTTCACATTTTTGCTTCAGGGAATCCTGTACCTATGCTTCTAGGCGACGTCTATCATTCTGTGCACAACAAGAATGAGAATCAGAGAGGGAAGAACATATCTTGTTGCGTACCTTTGTTGTACAAGTGGTTTGTGAGTCACCTTCCCAAGACCGGTCCTTTCATTGATACTGCAGGTACCCTAGAGTGGTTAGAGAGATTGATGGGCTTGACATCTGAGAACATCATCTGGTTTGATAGAGACATGCTAGGTATGGATATTATATACAGTTGTGGTGGTTTTCCTAACGTCCTGTTGGTCGGAAGGAAAGGATGCATTAACTATAACCCATCCCTTGCAGCGAGGCAGTTTGGGTATGCCTTGAGAGAGCCTCCGAGAGAAGAGGAAATACAGGAATCTCTGTGTTTCACGGCTTGCTGGAGAATGATACCTTTGCTAGAGTTGAGAAGGCCTGGAACAAAATTCATCGCAGAGGGAAAGCTTCTTTGGGGAAGAGTAACAGTCGAGCTTATGATCATTATGTGACTTGGATTCAGGATAGAGCTGAGAGAGTGTTGATACCTTTTCCATCCTGTGCATCTTTATATCTTCTGATGATTGAGGAGCCTACCACTATTAATATCCAGAGGTATAATCAGTTGTGGTCCGAGAAAGAGGAGTTGCGCAAGGCAAATGAAGAGTTGGAGAAAGAGATATTCAACTCTGAGGTGAAAATATTGAAGCTACTCACTTTTACAAGCGGCAAACTGAGTTGGTCCACAAGCTAGGTACAGATCTTACCAAAGAGATTCGCACTCGTGAGCGTCTGGGTTTAGATTTGAAGGCTGTTAGTGATGTCCTTACTTCTAAGAAGAAGGAGTTGGATAGGGCGTATCTAGAGATTTCCAGGTTTAATGATCAGTGGAATGCTACCCTCACCAATAATAAGGAGCGGGAGGATGTACTCAAACAACAGATTTCCAAATTGAAAGCTCAACTCCAAGTGAAGGATGAGAAGATTTTAGTTGAAGCCTCACTCCGACGTGACAGTGATTGTAGACTAAACGAAGCGATTGCAATGTTGGATGATTACAAGTCTAGAGCTGATACGAAGAGGTGTAAGCTTGAGGAGGTTTTGGTGAGGGCACATGGGAGGACTATGCTCAGGATTTGCAGACCACTATTAGTCGGAGAGAGCTGCTTATCTGAGGATATCCAGTCTAGTTGTCGCACTTGATTGTATTTTCTTTTCAATCTGTTGTTATGCTGTATGTATTGACCATCACCAGACCTGTTGGTTGAGGTCATTCTGATTCCATTGTAGTGTTGTATCTGACTCTTGGCTCTCATTTTATTTATGAGAAGGTTGCTTAGTGCTTATCTGTAGCTCCATTGTCGTGTTGTGCCCTTGGAACTAAAATCGAGGGGGAAATTTCCCTAATGCATATATACATGTCTGCATATTACATCATTTCTGCATTTTTGCATCGCAGGTGCACCAAGACTGTTAACCTTATTTTTGTGGTTCATTAGTTTATTTCAGAATTGAACATCAAACTACTCACTGGTACGCCACTAGAGGGAATCAACGCAAGGACATGCAACAAATGCAAGCTGAGATGCAGGAACTTCGGGATAGGATGGCCCAATTTATGGATTTGATGCAGGGTGTGTCAAATGGTCAAGAGCAACTGAGGACTCTAGTACAACCACTAATTGCAAGGGTTGATGGTAATGGTGTACTTCACGGAGGATCTGCTGCTATTCCTCCTCGTAATGATGGTGGCACGTCACATGCTAATGTTATTCCTCCAGTTGTGATCCCTCCGGGCGGAGGTAACGTAGGAGGAATCCCTGTGCCTGAAATGACGTATGCTGCGCATGGTAACAATATTCCTCAGTGGGATGAAGATTGGTAGGAAGATGCTTTCTCTATGCGAGATATTGGTGCTAGGTTGTCGTCTGAGGCAGATAAGAGGTTTAAGCTGATCGTAGAGAAGATGCGAAGCTTTGAGAATCAGAACTCCATGGGACTGGACATGGTTAATCTAGGGATGATCCCAGACTTGAAAGTACCTTTAAAATTCAAAGTTCCCGATTTTGACAAATATAATGGCACTACTTGTCCTAGGGTTCATCTACGCTCGTATTATCGTAAGATGTCTACTTACTCACATGATGAAAAGTTGTTGATGCATTTTTTCCAAGATAGCCTTTCGGGTCCTTCTCTTGAATGGTATATGAGCTTGGAATCGGTCAATATCCGATGCTGGAGGGATTTGGCTGAGGCCTTCGTTAAGCACTATCAGTATAACATCGACCTTGTGCCTAACATGGTCTAACTGTAGAATCTGCCTCAGAAGAATGGTGAACGCTTCAAGGAGTACGCCCAGAGGTGGCGTGAGCTGGCAGCTAGGGTGCAAGCTCCCATGGTAGAGAGGGAGTTAATTGATATGTTTGTTACCATGCTACCTGATGTATACTATGAGAAGCTGATTGGTAATATGTCTAGAAGCTTTTCTGACCTGATCATTACTGGGAAGAGGGTCGAGAATGGAATTAAGCTGGAAAAGATTCAACCTAGCGAAGGGTCCTCGGAAGGAGGAGGAAACAAAAAGGTTTTTGGTAATAAGAAGCGTGAAGGAGAAACTAATGAAGTATCCAGTTCTCGGGGGAAAAATAGGAATCAACATTAGTAGTATCGTCAGCAACAGTAGGTTGCAAGTATCACAATACCTGCGGCACCACAACAGTAACAACAACAACAACCACAACAGAATCAGCAGAATTACACTCCTCGTTGTTTACAGGATCGGGGCAGGGCGGTAAATAGACAATTTGACACGCCTCCGATGCTATATTCTCAACTACTTCAACACTTGTTACAGTTATAGTTGATACAGAAGAGAACGTTGGCTCCATTGACAGGTGCGCCACCACCTGGTTACGACGCTAATGCTCGATGTGAGTTTCATTCTGGTGCTCTAGGGTACAATATTGACAACTGTAAGGCGTTTAAGCACAAATTTCAGGATCTCATAGACAGTAAGGCTATAAAAAATTTTCACGACGCGCCCAATGTCGTGCAGAACCCCATGCCTAACCATGGGGCCGCTGGGGTCAGTGTTATCCTTGAAGATGAGAGTTTGAATTTGGTGTCGGATGTTGATGAGTTGAAGATGCCACTGGGTTTTGTAAAGAGCAAGTTGTTGAGGGAAGGAGTATTCCTAGGTTGTGATGAAGCTTGTGCTGAATGTTTGAGCCATCCCGAGGGATGTGAGAAGCTGAAAGACCATATTCAAAAGTTGATGAACGATGGTGTCTTGCAATTTGATAGGGTTGTTGAGAAGAAGACTGAGGAATTAGTGGTTGAAGAGAGTGATGAGGTTTCTACAATCTCAATTCCGTACAAACTATTACCATTTCTGCGCCGCCTAGGCCACCAACCATCATCATTACAAAAGCTGGTCATATACCATACGAAAGTACTAAGGTGATTCCGTGGAACTACGGAGCCGAGTTATACTGCAACGGACAAAAACAGGAAGTGAAAATCCTACCGGTGGATTCTGTGGACAACATAGTTGGTGCTGGTGGAATTACTCAGAGTGGAAGAGTATTTTCGTCACCTGAAGTGGCTGCTGAAAGAGTTGACAAAGGGGAAGAAAGTAGTGGTGGAAGAAACTTCTCAAACTGGTGAGAAGGATTCCTTGGAGAAGGAGGTGGAGGAGTTCATGCGCTTGATAAGAAAGAGTGATTACAAGATTTTTGATCACGTGCAGTAGACTCCGTCCAAGATATCCATTTTGTCCTTGTTATTATGTTCGGAAGCGCACCGGAACGCTTTGTTGAGAATCCTGAATACAGCTTATGTGCCACAAGAGATTTTTATGAATCAACTCGAGGGGTTATATCACATGTAAATGCAGGTAATGGGCTGGGATTCACGGATTTGGACTCGACACCAAAGGGGAGGAACCATAACTGTGCGCTGCACATATCTATTAAATGCTGAGGAGCCGTTCTGTCACACGTACTTGTTGATACAGGGTGTCACGGTGAAAATCGGATACCAAACTATTGATTAGTTTGAATCTTTAATTCATTTTGCAACCGAACTTTGATTTGTCCAAAGGAAGGGATAAAGATCGAAATTCCCACAATGCAATGCAAATGCAAGCTAGAGAGTTTTAGGTTCGGGGGTCGGTTAAACTTAGGGAAGGTGCTAGCATCCTAAGTTTCTGTAGTACTCTACAGGAACCTCTTGTTTTATGTTGTTTATTGCTACGGTTTATCTGCTTAATGGTTGTAATACCTAGGGGTTTATTTCTAAGTATACTCGATAAGATGTCGCATCTTATGCCTACATATCCTTACGGGAGTGGAATCAGAGTATTTTGTAGTTCTCCTAAAGGGTTTGAGGAATTCTTTGACCGTGGTCAAAATTACTACGGGTTTAGGGTAGTTGATTGATTGATTTTAGGAGAAAAGACGAGTTGTCATTTTAAGAGAGATTTAACCGCCACGAGTTGTAGGAAAATAGTCTTTGCATCGTCTTAAGAGAAGGGCTCAAGTACTCGGATATTGATCGACGAGTACGCCTCTATCTCTCTTAAGGCAAAGTCCCTACATATTGATTGTATTGATGTGGGGTGGAGATTCTATCTCGCTTAAGATGATTGACATCTATTTCTCTATTGTGTTTGAATGTTTGAATTGAGTTGTATTTGTTTGTATATTGTAAAGATAAAGAACGGTCCTTCCTATGGGGTAGGATCTGTCCTAAAAGATCGACTTGAATGAGATCAAGGATCATGTGGGAGAATGATGCAAATAATGTGCACTACACACAATTGTTGAATCATGTGTAGGTTTTTCGTTTGGACAGAATGCGATGCGAGAATATAAATGCGAGAATGTAAATTGCGGAAAGTAAATACGATAATATAATTGCGGAAGATAAATTGCGGATAAAGATAAAACATACACACGCATGAAAGCGCTAAGTGTGTGAATTGTGGATGTGGTGTAAGCGTGCACGATTGGAATTTAGGCGAAGTTGATTAATTTTAGTTAGATTGATTTATAAGAAAATATTATTTTATTAGATTACAAACTATATGTGAATTTGATTTTAGGGGAAGAAATAAATTAGATGAATTAGCTTTATTTTTAAAAAATATGGGATATATTAAGTTGGATAGAAATATTTATAGATAAGTGGTGACTATAAAAAAATTCTTTTTATTATTTATTTATTAAATAAAAGACGTAGGTTTCTAATGTGAATAAAATTTTTGGTTATTATTTATTTTTTAATGAAAGCTGTCTTAATTTATTTGAGTTAATTTTATAAGAAAATGTTATTGTTTATTTTTAGTGAAATTGTTTTGTATAAAAGGTTTTATAATTATATTGTCATTTGATAAAAAGTTAAGTTAACCAAATAAATGAATTAATGAAGATACAATGAATATTTAGAAAAAAAAGTTGATTTAAATAAAGAGGAATTAATTAAATAGATTAAAAAACTTATTAATTGTTTTGCTAAAAAAAAGTTTATTTATAAAAGGATTTGATTAATCACTTAATAAAAGGGTTAATGATATATTAAAAAAAATTGCAGATTAATAGGTTTATTAATTTACTTAAAAAAGTTAAAAAGGTTGATTAATTAGATAGGTCAGATTAATTAAAAACAACAAGTGGCAGATTAGGGTGTTAATTAGGGGTTAAATTGGTTTAGTGGTGTTGTATGATTACGTGTAGTGTTGTGTGTGTGTGAATAACAATTTAATCAAAACAACAACAATGAAAGATAGCAGACACGCAAACGGCGGAAATAGTAAACCCTAGTTCCCAAATCCCTCGTCTTCCCCCTCCACTTCCCCAATCGCTCGACTTCTCCTTCGTTCCTTATCTCTTCCGTTTCTTTTAACCTGAAACACAAATTGAAAACGTCAATAGTTCAATGATCTTGATAAGAACAAGAGGTTTACCGAAAAATGGGGCGGCGGCGGGACTTCGATGGTGAAATTGGTGATGGAAGATAAATCCTCTCCTTTGTTCAAGAACAGATGATGACAGCTCCAAGATCTCGACCGTCGAAGGAGATAAGTTCTCTTTCAAACTTTTAGGGTTTCGCGATTTAGCTTTTGGGGTGATTATCGACTGTTTTTTTCTCTCTCAAATCCCTCCCTTTTATAGGCTTCAGAGGAGATTCTTTAATTTGAAAACTGATTAAATCAGTTTTGAAAGTTGATTTGGTTTTCCTTTTGGGGACAAATTGGATTTGAAATATTTCCTCTTTCGTTCGATTGGATTCAATGCAGTTGATGAGTATCAATATTCGTGTGATTTGAGTTGAAGGATATGTTAAATATTTATTTGTCTAGGTTCAATGTCTTGAGAATTTGATGGGATTTTTCGAATCTTTTCTTCTCACCCGGGTATATTCCTCTGAGGGTTGCTAACCCTGATTTGTGTTTTGGGCAGGTGCAGATAGCGGATGATTTGGGCCAAAGTGTAACTAGCAGCCCAAAGTTTGGTTCATGGGGAATTCGTCGGACCTGAGGATTAGGGTAATGTTCTTTAGAGACCTGCACTCGTTCCTGCTCTAAGACTAAACTCTTCTCTTCTGACGACTCGAAATTGTTCGTACCGACTGGGTTGTGTAGATACCACTCGTGGATTTAGGAGTCTGTAGGTTCCTGCATCGACTTGTATGTCCTAGGTGTGAATAACTAACATTGGGTTAGTTAATCTCGTTTGGTAAGAAAGGACAACACCCTGCTTCATTATTTGAATTGCCTTGAGCATATTTGATGATGATGTGTTGGTTATGCAGGTTACAGGCTGGTATAAGATGCCTCTTCATCATTTGTCCTCGTTGCTGATATTGTTGCTCGTATTGTTGATTCTGCAACATCTGATGTTCCTGGTGTTCCAGTTGGGGGCTGAAGCGCAGTGGAACCTGACTGATGGGTATTTTAGGTTTGGCTGGATCATACTCACCCCACTTTATGATGATAATGACTTGATGCTAGTTTGTTGATGGGTATTAACATTGTTGTTGCAGGGAGCTCAAAAGGGAACCTGTTGCGGGGAGTTTGCAGAATTTCCTTGCCTAACATCTACATTCTTATTTGGTTGAATTTTACTCAATGTGCTTTATTTTGCTGTTGCTAAACCACTCGTAGAATTATGTTGCAAGCCTGCAACCTTGTTCTGTCATAGCTGTCGCAGAACCTGGTAAGTTGGTGGCTGCAACTGAGTGACCACTTGTTTTTTCATGAGACTGTACTGAAATAACTTGGGGTTGTGACTGCGTTGTTGAAGACATACGAGTTAGGGAGCTGTCTAGGTTGCGCAGGCAAGATGGGTTTCCTAGGCCTAAAAGAATTTATGAGGTTTACAATCTTCTTCCTATGCTTTCAATTTTCTTGAGACTAGGCATAATGATACACTTAGGAGTCGATAGGGACATTATCATGCGTTCCGGCGTTATTCTGTATTGCTCCAACCTTTCCACCTGATCTGACTTGGGCTGCTGAGGGGTAGAATCATACTGCTGTTAATTCCCCATTAGGTGAGCCTGTCCTGATGTTTTCTTGAAAGAGACTGATGGAAATTACTTGTCTGGTTGTGTTTTCATTTTATGTATATCTTATGCTTTCTGAACATTGCCTTATGTGTAATTTACTCTTTAGTCTGAGGTTGGACCAATTGATCGTTGTGCAGGTAGCAAAGTTCGGGGACTAACAGGGCCTATGCAGAGACCTTGATTCGATGGGGCTTTTCCAAGCAAATTCTGTGCAGAAGGTTGTTTTAGTGAATAATATTATCGACATTCTCGTCAAGTCTGTCACTTATTACTATAATCCTGTCTTCTGAACTGGACTCAAATGGTAACAGCAGAGTTCTGTTCCCAATGGCCTGTTGATGCTCATGTTGTTAATGCAGGTGATAGAGGTTGAGTTATAGAGTCGTCATCATGGCGCAGGGCACTGGGGAATTGGTCTGTCAAGGACTGCGAGGTATTTCGCGAACTGCTCCATGGGTATGTAGACATTTGAACCTTACGTCTTAGTGAGATTACGACACTCTTTCTTATTTTGCATTCTTTGACAGGTTGATCATGCCCGAATACGAGGGGTCTCCTTATAGTAGTTGAATGCCTCCAGTTCATAAGGTGGTGACGGTTTAATTTCTTTATGACACTTAACTTATTCGTCTCTTATCAATTTCTGATGCCTGCGATGGTTGGCGTGGGTTGATTGAATTGCAGGAACAACTCGCTTGTTTGATTAAGGGGACAGGCGGATCTCTTGAGTCATGCCATTGAGGGACCTGCGGTGGAATCCTGAATTACAAAATCCTGAATTACAAATCCAGTTGTCGGTGACGTAACTGTGGTTTGCTGCCACACCAGGAGCTGGAAAATCTGCCTGTTGTCGTTATGTTGTCGTGAAGTCTTAGTATAAAAGTCAATTGAGATGTAGAGAAATGTAATGTGCAGTGACTATAGTCTTTCATGAGTCATGTAATATGGAACGTGATGTGCAGTAGGTGTAATATGATGTTTCTCACATAGTGGTTTCCAATCACTTGTTTGGATATTTTCATGTAATTGAATGTGCCGTGTTTGTATGAAATGGTGCATGAGAATTGATCATTTGGACCTTACAATGGCTTTTAGCATAAGTCTTTTCATGTATAAATACGAACTAACTTGCTGTCTTCCCTTGTTGGCAATCGACTCTAGAATTAAATGATAATCTTCAAGCATAATGCTATTGTTTTAGATATTTCCTTCTTTAAAACGAATCGTGACGTCAAATAGATCAAATATGGAATGCCTTCAACTTGCTTATACCTCAATTTCCTTATTTCTGAACTTAGCTTGGACTTCTTAGAGGTACCAAAGACGGGGTTTTAGGATCAAATTAATCAAGTGTTCCTTTGGCAACTTAGAACTTGTGGTCTCCTTTTTTTTAGGCTTGAAACGAATCATCTAGATGTGAATATTGATTTTTAGACTCTGAGGAAGGATGCTGGTCCTCTTGGAATAATTGCTTCTGCGCAAATTGGTTAGCCATAACGAGCATACATACAAAAGTAAAAAAATGAAAGAAATACGAAAGGGAGCGCACAGAGGGGTGGAGTCTTAAGGTCAAAAATTAGGGTGTGACAAATGCCCCTATCTAAGTTACTTCTATCCGGAGATATGGAGATTGAAATCTTCGTCTCGACGAGATAGGAGGGACTTAAATACAAACATGGCACAAATTTTTGGCCCCAAGAAACCACCGAATGCGAATGAGATGCAAATGATATGAAATGCAAGACAGACGGTCCTGTAAGGAAAAGAAGTTACAGGGGTTGAATTAGACATGACACGCGAAACAAAAGGAGCGACAGACCCAACGAAGCGGGACTCCATGGGGACAGGAAGCAACCACCAATAGGGAAATCTCCAGAAGTAACAGAAACACATACGCCTAGGATATGGCGATTAGACAATAGGTGAGAGGCTGGTAATCGAAGGACAGGTTTACTACCATGACATGGTGGTCGATAATAATCCAAATGAATTATCTTGATCGAGTCAATAATCCAGTTTTGCCTCGTATTTTGCTTTTCTTCTTTAAATCCAATTAAAAACATTAAAATGGGTAGACCTCCCCACGTTTCATGCTCTAAGTACCATGAACGGGTCTTAGCTCTGAAAAATGCCTCCCCACGCCTCATGGTCTGGGTACCATGAACGGGTCTTAGCTCTGTCAAATGCCTCCCACGCCTCATGGTCTGGGTACCATGAACGGGTCTCAGCTCTGAAAAAATGCCTCCCCACGCCTCATGGTTTGGGTACCATGAACGGGTCTTAGCTCTGAAAAATGCCTCCCCACGCCTCATGGTCTGGGTACCATGAACGGGTCTTAGCTCTGAAAAATGCCTCCCCACGCCTTATGGTCTGGGTACCATGAACGGGTCTTAGCTCTGAAAAAATGCCTCCCTACGCCTCATGGTCTGGGTACCATGAACGGGTCTTAGCTCTGAAAAATGCCTCCCCACGCCTCATGGTCTGGGTACCATGAATGGGTCTTAGCTGTAGTTTTTGCGGTAGATGTCGCTGTAAATTGTAGAACTTTATAAATGTTGTCGTAGGTGTTGAACTTTGTAGATTGTAATTTGTAATGTATTGGAGATTGTAAGACTTCACAGGGGATCCTCGGAAGAGATGTGAGCCGGTTGAATTGTAAAATATGCCTTCTTAAATAAAGATAGACTAATGTGATAAACTTCTTTGACTTCTCTGGGGAGATGCCACTTGATGAAAATAAGCTTGTGTGATGACTCACTGGGGAATTCACTTCTGAGGAGCATCTTTGTTGTAGTTGTAAAATATTATGTGAGCTTTCAAATAAAGAGAGATGTCTTGTAATGTCTTCGGCAAACTTCTCTGATGGATTTCCAAAGAGGTGTCATTTGATGATGTTGAGAAACCCACTGAGGGTGAACAACCTGTCTTATGGAGATTGTTTGTCGTTTTTCCTAAGACTTTAGTCAAAATGAGTTGCTCAAATAAAGAGATTATTTGTAGTCCAAATGTAGGGAAAACCTTTGTGATATTATAGGAGAAACATCTGTCTTCGCGAGTATTCTTCTTGGGGAGCTTAGTGCACACTTGATCCATGTTCAAAAGTGGGAAATGTCCACGATGTGATTGCCGAAGACCGAAGTTCAATTCGGGAGGTAGCCGAAGAGAAACTGTCAAGCAAGACTCAACCATTGAGGTATGAACTCAAATGGAATGGTACTAAAATAACCGTCTCCCATGAGGGTCGAACTTCATGGGGAAAAAGAAACATTGTGCTCTTTCTGCCTAGGGCTAACAACTATTCTTGGAAGGGAAAGACACACCCAGTCACTTGGGGATGACCACGACCAAGGTGACAGAAGAAAATAAACATAAAGAAAAAATGCACATGCCATGCTGTCTACTTATATGCTATGCGTATGCTGACGGACCGGGAGAGACAAAAATAACGTCTTCAAACGGAAGGGTACTCAAGCCAAATCTCCACAGACCTCGTGCCACTTTGCAAGGAAATCTTGAGCGTAAACAAACCTCGTATCTGGATAAAATAAATATCCTTTGCTTGCAGAATCATATATGATTGTCGTATTTCCATGGATGAAGTAAACGTCCATGGTCATCCTTTTGTCATTCATATATCAGGTAAAACAACTTTTTAAATCAATTTAGGTTTTCGCTATCAAGAATAAAGATTTTGATGAACGAAATTTTTTTTATTGAATGGTGGTCAACAGAAAAGCGTGACCCCAATATTACAGTGTTGGAAAATAATAGAGATTACATCAAGGGAATAACATTTTGCTCTTCTTAAGGTAATGAGAGCTCCCCGAGTTCTAAACGAAATTCTTCTTGACAGCGTCTGCATTCACAGGGCGAGTGATTTCTTCTCCGTCCATTGTTGTTAACATCAAAGCACCCCCTGAAAAAACCTTTCTTACCACGTACGGTCCATCATAGTTCGGGGCCCATTTTCCTCTAACGTCGGTGAGGAAAGACTGGATCTTCTTGAGCGCGAGGTCGCCTTATTTGAATACACGGGGTCAAACTTTCTTGTCAAATGCCTTCTTCATCTTTTGCTGATACAACTGCCCATGGCATATCACCGCCATCCTCTTTTCTTTGATTAAGTTCAACTGATCGTATCTGTTTTGGCACCACTCAGCTTCTGATAACTTCACATCCATCAAAATCCTCATAGAAGGGATCTCAACTTCTATTGGGAGTACTGCTTCCATACCGTAGACAAGTGAAAATGGAGTTTCCCCAGTCGATATGCGTACTGTCGTACGATACCCATGCAAGGCGAACGAGAGCATCTCATGTCAACCTTTATAAGTAACAACCATTTTCTGAATGATCTTCTTGATATTCTTGTTGGCGGCTTCAACAGCCCCATTCGTCTTTGGTCTGTAAGGAGAAGAATTATGATGCTCTATCTTGAATTCTTCACACAATTCTTTCATCATCCTGTTATTCAAATTGGAACCATTATCTGTAATAATTATGTTTGGCACACCATATCAGCAGATAAGCTGATTCTTGATAAATTTGACAACCACATGTCGAGTGACATTAGTATAGGAAGTTGCTTCGACCCACTTAGTAAAGTAATCAATGGCTACTAAGATGAATTGGTGCCCATTAGATGCTTTCGGCTCTATCATTCCAATCATGTCAATTCCCCACATAGAGAACAGCCACAGAGATGAGATAACATTCAACAAAGTCGGAGGCACATGGATTTTATCTGCGTAAATCTGACACTTGTGACATTTTCTAGCAAACTTGTAACAATTTGATTCCATCGTGATCTAATAATAACCAGCTCTTAAAAGTTTCTTGGCCATGGCATGTCCATTGGCATGGGTGCCAAAGGATCCTTCGTGAATTTCCGTCATCAATATATCGGCTTCTTGTTTGTCAACACATCTCAGCAAGACCATGTCGAAATTTCGCTTGTATAACACATTGTTACTTAGAAGAAAACTCCCAGCCAACCTTCTCAAAGTCTTCCTATCTTTGTTGGAAGCTCCTCAAGGATATTCTTGAGTTCTGAGAAATACTTCAATGTCATGGTACCAGGGTTTGCCGTCTTCAACTTCTTCGACGACAAAGATGTAGGCGGGTCTATCAAGATGTTTTACTTCAATCCGAGGACACTCATTCCAAAAGTTCACCACAATCATTGAGGCCAAAGTTGCCAATGCATATGCCATCCTATTCTCATCACGAGGAATATGATGAAACTCGACCCTATCAAAGAACGGTAACAGTCTTCTAGCATAATCTCTGTATGGGACCAAATTATCATGTCGAGTTACCCATTCCCCAGTGATTTGATTAATTACTACTGCAGAATCACCAAACACATCCAGATTCTTAATTCTCAAATCTATTGCTTCCTCCAGACCCATAATACATGCCTCATACTCAGCCTCATTATTAGTAGACTGGAATGTTAATCTAGGAGTAAATGGTGTGTGGGTCCCTTGAGGGGTCACAATAACAGCACCTATCCCTTTTCCATGAGCGTTGATAGCTCCATCAAAAACCAAACCCCATTGAGAACCTGGTTCAGGCCCTTCACCATGCATGGGTTCTTCATAATCCTTCATCTTTAGAAACATAACATCTTCGTCGGGAAAGTCGTCGTTTGAGGGTTGATAATCCAAAATAGGCTGGTGAGCCAAATGATCATCCAAAACACTTCTTCTCACAACTTTCTAAGTATGGTACTCGATATCATATTCAGACAACAACATTTTCCATCTAGCAATTCTCCCAGTCAAAGTGGGCTTCTCAAAAATATACTTGATAGGATCCATCTTCGAAACTAACCAAGTGGTGTGATTCAGCATATACTGGCGCAAACGTTTGGCGGCCCACGCCAAAGCACAACAAGTCTTCTCTAACATAGTGTACCTTGTTTCACAATCAGTAAATTTCTTGCTCAAGTAACAAGTGACATGATCTTGCTTTCCTGTTTCATCTCATTGACCGAGTACACAACCCATCGAATCTCTAAAACAGTCAGATACATAATCAAAGGTCGTCCTTCAACTGGCGGTATCAGGATAGGCGGTTCAAGCAAATACTCTTTGATACTATCAAAAGCCTTTTGACAATCTTCAGTCCAAACATACCCTTGTTCTTTCCTCAGAAGCTTGAAAATAGGTTTATATGTAGCAGTCATGTTGGATATAAACTTGGAAATATAATTCAAACGTCCCAAAAATCCTCTGACTTGTTTCTCGGTGGTGGGAGCTGGCATTTCCCGGATAGCTTTCACTTTGTCAGGGTCCACTTCAATCCCTCTTTGACTGACAATAAAACCCAATAGTTTCCTTGATCGTACTCCAAATGTGCATTTGTTGGGGTTCAGACGGAGCTTGTATTCCCTCAAACGACCAAACAGCTTAGACAAATGTTTAACATGATCATCCTCGGTCTTCGACTTAGCTATCATATCATCCACATAAACCTCGATCTCTTTGTGCATCATATCATGGAACAAAGTAGTCATAGCTCTCTGATATGTTGCCCCTGCATTCTTTAATCCAAACGGCATAACTCTGTAACAAAAGGTGCCCCAGGGTGTGATGAATGACGTCTTCTCTCTGTCCTCGGGAGCCATTCTAATCTAATTGTAACCTGAAAAACCGTCCATAAAGGAGAAAACCTCATATCTTGCGGTACTTTCAACCAAAATGTCAATGTGAGGTAACGGGAAATCATCTTTCGGACTGGCCTTATTCAAATCCCTGTAGTCTACACACATGCGGACCTTACCATCCTTCTTCGGAACGGGCACAATATTGGCCAACCAGAGCAGATACTCGACAGTGACAAGGAAACCTGTATCAATCTGTTTCTGTACTTCTTCCTTAATCTTTAGAGCCATGTCGGGTCGAGTTCTTCTGAGCTTCTGTTTTACTGACGGGCACTCTGGTTTCAAAGGTAGACGATGTTCAACTATAACAGTGTCTAATCCGGGCATATCTTGATATGACCAAGCAAACACATCAACAAACTCTCCAAGCAAATCAATAAACTGTTTCTTCACATCAGGTCTGAGCAGAGCTCCAATTTTCACTTCTCTACAGATTTCTTCTGTCCCTAAATTGATTACTTCCACCGGCTCCTGATGAGGTTAGATAGCTTTCTCTTCTTTCTCAAGAAGTCTGGAAATGTCTTCTGGAATATCATCTTCTTCATCCTCGGCTTCATACACAGGGAACTCGAAATTCGGAGAAGGCAATGGATCATTATTCCCAGGATGTAATTTACGTAGCAATCTGTGCAAGTGATGTAATTTTTTAATAAGTTTTCGTAAAGTGGAAAGTGTGTGTACGCGAGATGCTACTTATTATTTTCCAACATCGTACATAAATATAAAAACATAAATGAAAATGAAAGTAATTTATTGATGATAGCAAAACCAAAAAGACACGCCCAACAAAGTCACCTTTGCCTTGGGCAGAGCAAAGGGAATTATATTTAAAGTAAGCCCTAATAAATGCAGTTTCGCCTTAGGCAGAGCGAAAAATTTTTTAAAAAACAAATGCTTTACTTAGATATATGAACGACAACAGGGGCTTCAACCACACTCCAGTTCTTAACCAAAATGCCTGGGGTTACGAAGTCTGGAATATCCCCATCTAAATCTTCCTCGGTGACAGCATAAACTCCAAAGGTATAGTCAAATCCGTCTGAAACATAACCTGGATCTTCCATATAGGGTTCATAATCTTCGTAAGGAATGGAGGATCTTGCGAAACCATCTGATATGTAGTCTTCAAGCTCATCCTCTGACATAACATTAACCTGAGGATGATGGACGACTCCTCCACTACGGAACACTTCATTAATCAGCGGAAACCCTTGACTCTTGGTAGTTTGTTGAGCAGCACTGCTGGTGAAACCAAGACCTTCCTTATTTCTGTTTTCTGGCAAAGACAACACCTTTCCCCAAATTGTCTGATGACGATTGTTCACTACTCGCTGCGCGTCTTTAAATGATGGCATAGATGCCTGAGATTTCCGGACACCCTCGCCCATAATAGACAAAGCTTGAAATTGCGTGCCAACCTCTTCCTCAGCTTCGACATACGAAAATGATGACAAGTGACTCACCACCAAGGCTCTTTTCCCACAAACTGTAACCGTTTTTCCCTCAAAAACATATTTCAACATCTGATGCAAAGTGGAAGTAACTGCCCCAGCTTCATGTATCCATGGCCTCCCTAGCAAACAGCTATAGGGGGCACGAATGTCCATGACTTGAAACGTGATCATAAAAGTCTGTAATCCAATAGTCATCGGTAAATCCACCTCACCAATTATTGTGTTTCTTGACCCATCAAAAGCCTTGACAATAACATGACTTGGCCTCATCGGCGGTCCCTGATAGGATAGTTTAGATAGAGTAGTTCTAGGCATCACATTTAGAGAAGATCCAGTGTCAACCAACACACTAGATAGAGAGTCGTTTCCACAATTCACAGAAATATGTAAAGCCATGTTATGTTTCCTTCCTTCTTCCGGGAGATCATCCTCATTGAAACCCAGATTGTCACATGTATTAATGTTACCAATGATATTGTCAAACTGCTCCATAGTCACATTTTGTTCAACATACGCTTGTTCTAATATCTTCTGGAGTGCTTCCCTATGAGCCTCAGAACTCATTAGCAATTGCAACACAGAAATTTTTGACGGGGTTTGCAGGAGCTGATCTGCAACCTTATATTCACTACTCTTGATCACCTTTAGACGCTCATCTGAATTGGACAGATTAGATCCACCAGATTGCCCCACAATTGGATCTCTTGAGCCTGGTTGTTCCAATGGGACCTCTTTTTCTTTCGGTGGTACAGTCGGGTAGACTCGACCATTCCTTGTTACTCTGCTGACATCTGAAATGTTAACTACTGAAGGTATAGTGGGTAAAGGCACTTCCTTTCCATTCTCCAATGTTGTAGCGTTGTACCTGTAGGTGATAGCCTTACTGGAAGTATAAGGGACAAGTCCAGGCACATTGATTACCAACGGGGTAATAGCCGGTTTTCTGCTATTATACACGATTTCGATATGCTCCAACTCCTTAAAGTGAGGCACTATAACACAAACCTCTTCGGCCCTTTCAACTAAAACTTTCTGATCATCATCTGCCAAATAGTCTTGAATCATGTTAACGGTGGGTGAACCATGTGGGGGTAACAGATTAACTTGCACATTAGGCTCGAAATCTTTGAAGGTCAGAATTCCGCACTTAATGAGCCTCTGGACATCTGCTTTCATACTGAAACAACTCTCAATATCGTGCCCCGGAGCACCTTGATGGTAGGGACAAAACTTGTCAGCTCTATAGGAAGGAGGAGGATTTGCAGGAACCATAGGTGGAGCTTTCGTCTGAATATGGCCCTTCTAAACCAAAGCTGGAAACAAATCAACATATTTCATGGGAATAGGCTCAAAATTTATCCTTTTATACACATGACCCTGATTGTTGAATGACCGATTCTGCTGAGAATACTACAGATTTTGCTGAGGCTGTGACTGTTGAGCATTGGTGGATTGAGATGGCTGACTCGGTTGCGGAGACTGTTGAGGTTGATAAGCGGGAGCATTAAACACTGGTGTTACTGCCGCAACTTGGTATGATGGTGAGTACCTCCTCCTAAGTCTTCCTTCCTGCACGGCGTTCACCCCCTGTTCCTATTTCTTCATAAAACCACTCCGATATTTCTTAACATTGCGCACTCTCTTCCTTAGCCAATCTTCCTTCACGGACACCTTCTTCCAAGCGCATTCCCATATTAACCATTTCAGTAAAGTCACTGGGTGCACTGGCTACCATCTTCTCATAAAAGAAAGGACCAAGGGTCTTCAGAAAAATCTTGGTCATATCCTTCTCTTCTAATGGCGGTATGAATTGCGCGCCCAACTCGCGCCAACGTTGAGCATATTCCTTGAAACTCTCCTTATCTTTCTGCGTCATAGCCCTCAACTGATCACGGTCGGGAGCAATTTCCGCATCATACTTATACTGCTTGACAAAGGCTCCCCCTAGATCATTGAAAGTCTGAATCTTCACACTATCCAACCCTATGTACCACTTGAACGCAACGCCTGTCAGACTATCTTAGAAATAGTGAATGAGAAGTTGATCATTGTCAGTTTGGGTAGACATCTTCCTGGCATACATAATAAGATGACTTTGAGGGCAAGTATTCCCCTTGTATTTCTCAAAATCAGGGACCTTGAACTTCGGCGGAACCTTGACATTTGGGACCAAACACAGCTCAGAAGCGCTCTTTCCAAACAAATCCTTCCCACGAAGGGCTTTCAACTCCTTTTGCATTTCAGAAAATTGGTCTTGAAAACCATCCATTCTTTCTTCCAAACCCACAGTTTCGGTCGGCGACCCTTGTAAAATTGGCTCATCCAGAATGTATGGAACAACATTCACATGTGGAGATGCAGTAGTCATTACAACAGAAACTACAAGAACAACTTTAACAGTGGTCACAGCAGGGATCTCAGACACAGATGGATGGTAACCGATCGAAAAGAAATTAGGAGACAACCCCCATGGGAAACCTTGAGGCATACTGTAGGAGATTTCAGCAACAGAAGACACCACTGGGATCGGTGTAGGTGTCACTTCAGAGATCACGGTCCTCGGAACCTCTTGGCTGTTGATCGAGGCTTGATTGGACAAGGCTTCCACTAGACCATTCAACCTGTCCAGACTTTCTTTCAAGACTGCAACTTCATCACGGAGCACTCTATTCTCTTGTTCAAGTTGGTCCATCTTCTGGCGTTGACTAGCTCGAGTGTTGTATCGGTGATTCAACTTGTCTGCGGAGATGAAGCAAGAGTGAGACCCTGGAATGCAAACAATGTTATGCTTATGTAAAATGCAAATGGGTATGAAACTTCAAGAAACTCAAATTGTTTTCCGGTATTGCAACATGGAAGAAAAACTTATTTTATTTTGATATTTGAAGCCTTACAAAGCAGAGTACTCTTTTAAGAGTTTATTACATTGAACCAAAAGCAAAATAGAACTCAGAGATCTACTCCCTACGCTCCTTCTGTGTGCGAAGTTCCTCCTCTAACTGGCTGACATGTTCTTGTAATTCGGCCTTCTCACTGATGAGTCGATCGACACATTCCTTCCAAGCCATAGCAGCTGGGGGAAGATCATCTTTGTCGACAGTTCCGGAAGAGGTGTGAGAAGAAAATAAATCTCTCGCGCTTTTCTCTTCTTTGCAAATTCTATCTCTGGTAGCTTCTGGGACTTCTCTTTCTCTACCTTGAGGGTGAAAAACTTGTTCCTCCAAGCGGCTTTCAGTTTTCGAGCCTCATTCAAAGCGGCCTTCAATTGATCTACTTCGCTCACATCAAACCAATCAGGATCATGAAAAGCCAAAACTATAGGTTCATGGAAAGGAAACGATACCTTGAGGTCGAGAGCTCTCTCTCGCACCCAGTGTAGATATTCTTCAGGGAAAACACAGTTGGGGTATCCTAAAGCAGCCACTCCTTCCTTATTGATGTATCTCCATGCATAAATTATGACGGTCGTCAGGTCTGGATCTTCCCATTCCTTCAAAAAGATCCCTTCCAACAGAGCTTGGTCAGGTATTTCGGTCATGGGATGCCCAAATTGGAGGCGAGGCAAAGCAGGGTTGTAACTTATGCATCCTTCTCTCCCAATAAGCAGTATGTTAGTAAATCCTCTGATGCTAGGAATCATACATATACCTCCATAGGTAGGCTCGCACCACACAATGTTAGAGTGAGTAAGGGCCATAACTATCTCGGACCAATGGGGTGACTCTTCCTCTTCCCAAAGTAGATGGATGTCGAGTCAGGCGAGCAATGAACCATGAATACAATAAAGCGGTACAACAAACGATATGTCCTCCTCCTTCAGCATTCCTCGAGTGGATTGAATAATATGTGTCAGCTAACAAAGTAGGGACTGGGTTCTTAAGGATGAACAGCTTAATTGCATTCATGTCAACAAAATCGTCGATCTTTGGGAACTAGAAAATCCCATAAACCAACAAAGCAAAGGTGGCTTCCAAGATAAGGACTTCTCTCCTTTCAGCATGGTAACGGACCTTTTCAATCAGGAAATCAGCTGGGAATCCAAGGACTCCTTCCTTGGTGGTTAAGTACGCTTGAACATCTGCTAAGCTGAGATGAGTAGCGTTTTCAATTTCTTGGTGACTGGGTACGTCCTCCTGGCCGGTAAATATAGGTCGGGCCGTCACAGGCATCCTCAAGAAATCAGAATACTCTTCCAGAGTCGGCATCAACTAGTAATCCGGAAAAGTGACATAATGGTACAATGGATCATAAAACTGAACAAGGGTCTCCAACAACCCTCCTTTCATCTTGAGTTCGAGAAAACGGAAGACTTCTCCATATTCTGTTGTGAATGCGTGACGGTTCTCGATGAGATCTGCTAGTTCTCTCAAGCTTTCAATGTTAGGACTCTGAAAAGTGTACTCCAATGCTTTTCTCTTGAAATCCATTGTTACAATACCTGGGAAATAAAATTGAGTTTCTTGAAATGAATAAAGAAATAATGAAATGCAAGATGAGTAGGACTTCATGGGATCCCAACTATTTATAAACATTGTGGTAAAAGAAAACGTTTTTATTAATTTTGAAATGGAATACAAATAATTGCTTTTAAAAGTCCCAAATAAAAGCTAAATAAAAGCTAGTAAAGACACTAAGGAAGTTTCGAATTCTGCTGCTTGAGCTGCTCTTTTAATTGCGTCTTCTCACGGATAAGGTTGTCTACAATCAGCTTCCAAATAGTGCATTGTGGGTCGGAGAAAAATAAATCCTCCATGACTTTCCTCTTCTTGCAGGGGAGTAACTCCTCATCCTTCAACTGTAGCTGCTTCTGGAGTTCATCTTTATCTTTCTGAATGTCATCAATCTCTGCAGCAGACACTAGATACTTGTTCTTCCATGACTCTAACTCATGTTGCAACTTCTTCAAAGCAACCCCTAACTTCTCAGTTTCGGACATAAAGACATAAGTGGGCTCCCTTCTCGGAGGTATAGGATCTTGACGAGAGTAAGGCATCCTCAGCTTGATTGCCCTATTCCTTACCCATTGAAGATACGGTTCCAAAGACACACAGTTAGGCCTTCCCAAACTATTCTTATCTTTCTTTTGCAAATGTTTCCAAGCTTCCACAATCTTCTCTTTGAGCTCTGGGTTAACCTCAAAGAAAATACTCTCAACTTGTATGCTCTTAGGTGGTCCCTTCAACGGATATCCCAACTGTCGGCGAGCTAAAACTGAATTATAACTGATCCCCCCTCCAAAGCTGAGAAATGGTTAAAATCTCTACATCCATCAATGATTAGAATCCCATCATACTCACGGCTATACCAATCAATGTCAGAATGGGTCAAAGCCATAATCCTTTCTGACCAACACTTATCATTAAGATGCCAAAAGGAAACATACTTGGGCAAGTGGGTAAGGAACCATTTGTATAATAAGGGCACACAACATGTAATCATTCCTCCACCACGAAGGTTTCGGAGATGTATAGAATGATAGGTATTACCCAATAGAGTCGGCACTGGATTGTTCTTCATGAAGATCTTAATTGCGTTAAGGTCAACAAACCCCTCGAAACATGGAAATAGAAACACCCCATAGACAAGTAAGGCGAAGATTTCCTCGAATGGATCCTTGTTCATAAAATCAGTATAAAATGAAGCCTTCTCGAATAAAAAACCTGTAGTCAAACCAAAAGTCCCACTTTTAACAACCATGTTGGCCTTAACGTCAGATACCTTGAGATAAAGGGCCTTAGCGATGTCTCTTTCTTCGGGGTCCTTTTCCAAGAAAGGAAAAGAAGATTCCTCTATAATAGGCAGACCTAACAAAAAGGAGTATTCTTCTAAAGTTGGCAACAACTGATAATCTGGAAAAGTAAAGCAGTGATACATCGGATCATAGAATTATAATAGAGCGGAAAGGAGGTCTTCATTTGCCTTACGTCTCAACAAAGATAGTAACTTCCCATATTTACTCTTGAAATTCTCTTGGTCTTCAATCAAAGCCCCCAATTCCCTTAGGTCATCCAATTTGGGACTCTTAAAAGTATATTTTAGAGTACTTCGTCTATTGGAATCCATAATGTCCTACAATGTTCATAAATAAAGGGTAAATCCCATGAAGTCCAATGTAGTATGATGCTATATGAATGCAATAAACACAAGTAAGCACATAAGGGCACACAAAGATAAACAAACAAAGGTCTTAGGTTTGCAACGAGCATGGAGCCAAGGGTATACCCATTCCCAAAGGACAAGGACTAGAGGTGGATGGTACCCGCAGAACAAGGTTCTAAGGAGGTTTCAAAGTCATTAGTCCATCTATCGGATATTATCAATTTCCCAACTGACTCGGGGATTAATAATATTCTCAAGAGAACTTCTTTTGAGTGTAGCATCGCGTAGCACTATTTCGGGACTTACTTCCTCATAGCCTCGCACTACGTCCTAATAAAGGCCAAAGTGGGGTTAAAGGTAACTAAGGTCCTTAGTATCATGGACTCCAATTGAAAGTAGTAAAAGTTTTCACGACTAAACTCCTTCAACCGAACTATTTTCAAAAGGGTCTCAACTAAGCGGGATTCTCGAGTCAACTTAGTCGAGACTCACTCCCTATAAGCCTCATCGAATATATCACCATGCTATCATAATTTCTCTCAAGCCCGGGTGTAGAACTTTGCCTCACCACTCAAAGGTAGCAACCCAAAAAGCAACAAAGAAATAAGTAGGCAAATAAGCAGATATAAAGCAATAAATAAATAAAGCAAGGTAGGGAAACCCACTAGAGAGGCATCCCCAGTGATGTCGCCATTTCTGTCGCGGTGAAAATCGGATACCAAACTATTGATTAGTTTGAATCTTTAATTCATTTTGCAACCGAACTTTGATTTGTCCAAAGGAAGGGATAAAGATCGAAATTCCCACAATGCAATGCAAATGCAAGCTAGAGAGTTTTAGGTTCGGGGGTCGGTTAAACTTAGGGAAGGTAATAGCATCCTAAGTTTTTGTAGTACTCTACAGGAACCTCTTGTTTTATGTTGTTTATTGCTACGGTTTATCTGCTTAATGGTTGAAAGACCTAGGGGTTTATTTCTAAGTATACTCGATAAGATGTCGCATCTTATGCCTACATATCCTTACGGGAGCGGAATCAGAGTATTTTGTAGTTCTCCTAAAGGGTTTGAGGAATTCTTTGACCGTGGTCAAAACTACTACGGGTTTAGGGTAGTTGATTGATTGATTTTAGGAGAAAAGACGAGTTGTCATTTTAAGAGAGATTTAACCGCCACAAGTTGTAGGAAAATAGTCTTTGCATCGTCTTAATAGAAGAGCTCAAGTACTCAGATATTGATCGATGAGTACGCCTCTATCTCTCTTAAGGCAAAGTCCCTACATATTGATTGTATTGATGTGGGGTGGAGATTCTATCTCGCTTAAGATGATTGACATCTATTTCTCTATTGTGTTTGAATGTTTGAATTGAGTTGTATTTGTTTGTATGTTGTAAAGATAAAGAACGATCCTTCCTATGGGGTAGGATCTGTCCTAAAAGATCGACTTGAATGGGATCAAGGATCATGTGGGAGAATGATGCAAATGATGTGCACAACACACAATTGTTGAATCATGTGTAGGTTTTTCCTTTGGACGGAATGCGATGCGAGAATATAAATGCGAGAATGTAAATTGCGGAAAGTAAATACGATAATTGGCTAATCCTTAGCGGAGTCGGCAGAGCAGTTTTTCTTCCCCACATAGTGAAGTTACTCCCCGAGAACTGTTATCTTCAGCAGAAAGAGTGTGTTTGGTTATCCCCAGCTGAGTAATCCCCGGCAGGGTGGATTTTATCTTCAGTATAGTGGAATATCTGGCAGGATGGAGCTATTCCTCAGTCGTAACTCTAACTCCCCGGTAGAGTTGTCTGTTCCCCAGAGTTGTATTCTGGGAGGCCGCTCAAGGCTGATTTCTTCGATAATAAAACGTTAATCTCAGTGGTCAATTGTTATCCCCAGTAGAGTCGTTGATTTCCCTAAAAGGTTAGACTTATCTTCGGTGTATGGTTTGTCTTTCCTTGGTCGATTTTTGTATCCCCCAAGAGAGTTGTATCTTGGAAGGTCGTTCAGGGCATTGTCTCAGCAGGATTTGATTTGATCTCCGGCAGAGTAGTATTGTTGGTTAGCATGTGGTGCTATTTCCCCAGTAGAGTGGATGTGTTCTCCCCAGCTGAGTCGGGCGAACCCCAGAAGAGTGGTATTTTGGTTTGCTATTCAGCGCAGTTTTCCTCAGTAGAGTTTGCGTTGATTCCCAGCAAGGTGAAATTTCGTTCTCGTCAGAGCAATTTTATTTAGGGAAGTTCTTTTTCAGAAAGTCATCCAGAGCTTGTTTTTCCCAGCATAAGTCCAATAGAAATTGGCATGTTTAGTCCTCAGCAGGGTGGCCTTTGTCTCTTCAGCATTTATTTTGCTGATTCGGTTCTGGTGCATTTGCATTTGTGCATCGCATTCTCAGAAATGTGTAGCATTTCCATTTCGTATGGAGCATTACACCATATCCAAACATATGCATGAGAAACATAAGCCATGCTGTTACCTTTTGTTTTTCAGGTGTATTTCCGACTGATGGATGATTTATTTTGTCCGTGCGGGATCCAGACCCCGACAAACATTGATTATCCTTTATTCCCCGTGGTGTCCAGACCATGGCAATTTGTGACATGATTTTTTTAGCCCGTACAGGTATCCAGACTTTGGTAAAAATTCTTGACGAATGTGTTTCATCTTATCAGTTGTTTCCCAATAGAGTTGCTTGGTTAAGTTTCTCTTCCTTCCCCAGTGGAGTCCCCAACATAGTTTCCCTTTTCTCTCCCTACCAGGGTGCTCGTTTAAGGTCATCTTTCCCCAACGGAGTTCTTTTGTGAATTATCCTAAGAAGCTTATCAACTACATGTTAATCCGGCCTTCGGGTTCGATGCTTCGTGTTGAGCCGGCTTTCGGGTTCGATGCCTGTTTTTATTTAACAGATGCCTGGCAGCGATGTCAGATGCTCTTCTCAGCTTCGTGTTGAGCTGGCCTTAGGGTTAAATGGCTATTTTTATTTAACAGATGCCTGACAGCGATGTCAGATGCTCTTTTCAGCTTCGTGTTGAGTCGACCTTTGGGTTCGATGCCTGTTTTTATTTAACAGATGCCTGGCAGCGATGTTAGATGTTTCTTATCAACTGCGTGTTGAGTTGGACTTTGGGTTCGATGCCTATTTTTATTTAACAGATGCCTAACGGAGATGTCAGATGTTTCTTCTCAGCTGCGTGTTGAGTCGACCTTCTGGTTCGATGCTTGTTTTTATTTAACAGATGCCTGACGGTGATGTCATATGTTCTTCTCAGCTTCATATTGAGTCGGCCTTCGGGTTCAATGCTTATTTTTATTTAACAAATTCCTGTCGTAGATGTCAGATGTTTCTTCTCAGCTTCGTGTTGAGACGGCCTTCGGGTTCGATGCCTTTTTTTATTTAACAGATGCCTGGCGGCGATGTCAGATATTGTTCTCAACTTCGAGTTGAGCCGACCTTCGGGTTTGATGCCTATTGTTCTAATAGATGCCTGATGGTGATATCAGATGATCTTTTCCGACTCAGCGTCGTTGCCTGCGGGTTAACAGATGTTTCTTCCGACTGCGTGTCGAGGTTTTCGAATTGGAAATCAGTTAGTTTGTTGCTGTTGCAACTATCATTCAGCTATTTCCGGATATTTTTGTTCCCAATCAGAGTTTGCAGTTCTATTTCTGCGATTGGAAAATTTTCAAGTTCTTTAGTATTCAACCGTCTTTTACCTTGACTGTTTGAAATCTGTTCACTTTTCACTCATTCAGGTCCAAGTCGCTTGAATAGGGGCAACTGTCATACCCCAAAATTTGCCCAACCTTTTTTCTTCACTTGGCTTGTGTTTCATTTCATTTTCTTTAGCATTTGCATATACATAACATGGTTCTTTGCAGGGGATAAAGAGAGGTGTGTATCCAAGAGAAGAGTATCAAAGGCTCTAAGCTCAAGCAAGAGTGTTTACTCAAGTCATCAATTGCTTATGGTCACCAAGAGGCAGTCAAAGATCATTGAGAGAATGAATTGGTATGTATTTCTTACCTCCTATTTTGGAGGTCAATTGAGGATCATCAAAGGATTACAAGCTCATGGTTATTGATAGGAGATGTTTATAGAGCTCATTGAGTTCTTTTGGATGTCATTGTGTAGCTCATATAAGTTGTTATTTCATGTGCAAGAGGTTGCAGTCAAGGATTGTACACCTAGGGTTTCATCTGCTTAGTGCAAAGTCAACTGTGGATTTGAAGGACTTTGAGACTTGGTTACAAGTCATTAAAGTCATGGGAAGTCATGTTGAGACATCTAGGATGTCATTTCAAGATCAAATCAAGAAGAATCAAGAGTGTGAGAAGTTACTAAATTAGGGTTTCAGAGGTTTGTCAGTGTAAAATACCCTGTTTAGTGCCTAACTTCAAGACCACATATCTCAAGATATAAGTTGAATCTCATTTTCTTATAAACATGAGACTTGTAGCGAATGTTCTAAGCTTCCGTTTGAGTACTAGAACTCATCCATTGGGTTTGTAGAACTCAAGTTATGATACCATCAAGTTATGGGTCTCAGATGAACATATTTTTCAGTCAACAAAAGTCAACCAACTTCCGAGGCACTTTTGACTTAGAGTCATGTTTTTTCCTAAACTTTGGACGAACATGAATGTTGTTCCTTATGATCTTGGCTTTCCAAAAAGTCCTATAAGTCCTTCATCTCATTTGGAGAACTCTAGTTATGAAGCTTGCAAGGCAGGGATATTTTGGAAAACTTTGATTATAGGTCATTTTGGTTATGAGTCATTTATATGCCTTTGTGCACTTTAAATTGAGCTTTCACCAACATGAAAGTTGCTCCAAATGACCTCAATTCCATCATGATACTCAAGGTTGGTATGAATTTTTCATGGATAAGGAGATTGGTGAATAATTTCAAGGTGAAAATGGGCTTAAAAAGGTGAAGTCAATTGGTATGGTCATAAGACTTTTTCATGCCATTTTTCAATCCAATTTTGCTTATAATGTGTCCGAAAGTGAAATTCACAAATTAATTTTGGTGTATGAAGTGAAAATCACGTGTAATTCAAAGTAACTTCACAAAGAAGTTTGTATTCCAATCTCCATAATTGGATAAGCTCAAGGCCCAATTCCAATCCACATGTGAAGTGCATATTCTCAGCTGTAAAATGAAGCAAAATTCAAGTGTGTACGGTGTGAAATTCATGTGTGCATGAGCACTTGCCAAATTGGGGCATTTTCAAAAATCAAAGGAACCAAGCCACATTGGGCCTCTAATGCATCAGAGAACCATAATATAAAAGCTTAGAATGAAGTTTGAGAGCTCAGAAGTTGAATTTGATGGAGAAATCTCATAGTGCAAACTTGGAAAGTGAGAGAGAATTCGAAAATTGCAAATCCAAATCTAGCTCAATTCAATCAAAATTGAGGTGATATTTTTCTTCCACAAGTTCAATAGAGTGGATCTGCATGTTTGCAATCAAGCTCAACATCATTTGAAGCTCCAACGGAGAAACTTCGTTAGGTAATTTTCTTTCTCAGAATTCTCTCATGGTAGAGCTCAAACCTAGGTCATTGTTGGCGCATCTGAAGCCCTACAACTTGTAGGCAATGTTTGCATGGTTAATTGTTGTGTTTGATGAGATTTCCAATTGAGCTTGCAAAACTTTCCTCGTTCGAATCTCTTGATCTATGTATGATAAATGATTTTGAAGGTTGGATTCATGATCTACGCAACTTGGCATTTAATTTGATGTAAAATTTCGTGAGTTTTGGTGAGGTTTTGAACCTGGTCTCTGGCCACCTCGCCGGAGAAGATGACCGGAGCTAGGGCTCCGGCATCTGGTTCAAGACTCAGGCGAGCTGATTTGGAAATGGTTGAATTTTTGACTTGCCTTGATGTATGGCCAGGATCTGTTTGACTGGATGATGTGGATGAGTTAAAAGCCACATCAATTAGTGAAATTGTGTGTTTCACTAATTGAACTGAGTTCAATTTGTTTAGGCCTGGCATGCTATTTGCGCCCCCATCCTGAGTGAGCCCATTGATTTCAACTGAGTTCTTTGCTATTGGCACCATGTGTCATTTTATTTTATTTGTTTTCTGTTTTCATTTTAATCAACTAAAAATATCTCCAAATGTGATAAAATTCCCCAAAAAATATTTTCTGACACCTTAGGGTGTTAATTAATTTTTGATATTTTTTTATTTTTATTTTCCTTTTATTTTTTAATTAAAATGGGAATTAATGTTTGGAGAGGTTTTTAAATTGATTATTCATGTGTATTCATTTGTTCATGTTTGTTCTTGATCCAATTTTTATCTCCAATGATTGATACTCATTCCTCATTTCAATAATGAGTTGAGTAATCTTATAGGATGATTTTGGCTCTGGTTTGGTTTATTTTTGGTTGAATTTTAAGTCATTTTGTTTGACCCTCGACAACCCTCCTTCAAAATGGTGCATCCTTGTGGATCAAATCCTTTGATGATGTTTTGAATGGACATTGGTTCTGTGATTTTGGCCTTTGGTTTCCAACATTCTTATGTGCTTTTGATATTTTATTTGGATTTGTTTGAGCTACTTTCCAATTTTTGGAAAAACTTGCAAGTCAAGCTACCCCTAAGGATGGCTCACATACACACTTGACCTAATTTTGATGGGAAATGACTTTTTGTGGATCCCATATGCTTCCAACTCTTTTTGATCCATATTCATAACATGTTGAAGTTTTTGGATGCCAACTTATAGGTCATATACTTGCTTGATGCTTGTTGTAAGTTGCATTCTTTTTAGGCCTTCCATTTGGTTTCAAATGTTGAGAGTGTTTAGAACTTAGGTTCTTTACCATGCCTAATCTTGCAATTTGCTTTGCATCTTTTCTTCTCTTGCTTTATGCACCTTCTTCCCTTATTCTCACCTCTTCCCTAGGGCCTTTGAATCCCATTTAAGATGATTTGGTCCCTCCTTTGGAAGTACTTTGAGTTTGTCTTAAATGGTGATTCATTTTGAGAACTTTTAGTGTGTTTCTTTTGCATGATCTTTGAGATGCTTTGGTTGAGTTTACTTTTGATGTTGCTTGCTTCCCTCATCTTATCTCCCATCATCTCATGGATCATGTATTCTTCCCCTTTCTTTTTGGTTTGCCTTTGGGCTTGTGGTTGATGACAAGTGGTTGTAGGACTTCATTTTTCTCCCACTTCATCCCACTTTTGTGTGAGCTTGTCTAGTTCTTTGTGTACATTCCTTTTTGTTCTTTCATCTCTCATTTGAATGCGTGAGGTTGAGATGTTCTTGTGGAGGCTACTTCCCCACACTTTGTTCCTCCCTCTTTTCTTCATCTTTGTTGTGCATTACATGTTTGCATCTTCTTTCTTCTTTTTATCTTATGCTTCCTTCTTCTTTTTTCTTTGCCACGTTCCCTTAGGATCTCTAATCTCTCTTGTTCAAGAGAGGTTACGATAGACCTTATGCTTGAACCCATGCATTATAACATTAGGTATCATTCCCTTTTCATCCCAGTCATAAGTGTACTTGACATGAGAACATTAGGTTGAGTTTAGCCTCCCTTTAGAGTTGTGTCTCTCTTCTCATCTTCAAACTTCTTCAAGACACCTAATAACGGATAATGAATGTTGTACGTTACAAGCCTTAAGCATTTTGGAAATGATGATTGGGGGCCTCCTCTCAATTGTCTAGAGTGTTTAGCGTATGTCCTTTGGACGATATGCGACGCATTCTCTCCTAAGTCATAGTCTTTAGTGCAACATGAATTAGAAATCAAATTCAATTCACTTCTTCTCTAAAAGACTTCAAAAACAAACATCAAATCTTTTTTCTCCTTCGGAATTAATTTGGAAACCATTGTCATAAGGAGAGTTTTATTAACTCTTGGTTCTACCGCAAACAGGTAACGCCTAAGTCTCCAATGGTCGAGCTGCATACACCTAACTGATAGAACTGAGTTTTAACCCTACTCGGGTAAAACACTTGAACCAACCTGTGGTCTTGTTAGCCCAAACTACGTTTTCTATGATTTCTCGTACCAGACGAGGATACGTAGGCACAAGGCGGCGATGTCTTAGCGAGCAATCTTCCCCACCTTCACCCGTAGTTTTCCGAACTACGTTGACTCTGACTTTCCCATTGCACGAGGGAGTACGTAGGCATAGAGTGGTGATGCTCTATTGAGTCTCTTTTCTTTTCTTTTGTCCCTGTGGCATGTAGCTTAGATAGATAAACACTCTTTAGATAGATAACAAGTGTGGATCCCGTCGAGTACGACAGACGTGAGGGGTGCTAATACCTTCCCCTTGCGTAATCGACTCCTGAACCCAAGATTTGGTTGCGAAGACTTGTCTTTTCCCTTTTCGTAGGTTTTTTCTGATCGTTTCCTTACCCTCTTTTGGGATAAATAACGAACGGTGGCGACTCTTATGTCTTTTCTGACCCCTCCTTCGCAGCGATGCAACACTCATAAGAATTCATCTTCTTCTCAATCAGTTTAAACCTTTTATCAGCCTCAGATGGCAAACCCCCTCCATATCTCTTATAAAAAAGACATCATCCTGGTGATCTTCCAACTAAGGACCAGCACCCCTATGCACAACGCGCACACTTCGACCACCAATATTACCAGCTTCATAACAGCACCTCCACCCGGAGGTATGACAACAGTAGGAATATTAGTGCCTTGTGGAACAGAGCCACCAACAGGTGGAGGAATAACACTAGATCCTCGATGCAAAACACCCTCTTCATCGACCCGTGCTATCAAAGGTTGGACCAGAGTCCTTAACCATTCATGTTTGTTGGCAACATTCTGCATTAGTTTCATAAACTGAGCCATGCGAGCCCTGACTTCCTGCAACTCAGTGTTCACCCTAAAATTTGCTCAACCTACTTCACTTGGTTTATGTTTCAATTGCATTAGCATTTGCCTATTAGGTCATGAACATAATTCATTCATCTCCATAGCACAGCATGGGCAAGCCATCCAACAAGGGACCAAGTGCCATTCTTATCTCTATGAGCCTATCAAGAGGTTCTTATTCAAATTCAAGCCTATCCAAGTCATCAGAAAGAAATTGAAGCTTGAGAAGTTAGTGGACCAATCAGTGGGTTTTTCTCCTATCTTGAGGGGGTTTGAAGGTCATCAGAGAAGTTGTGGACTATGAATTGAAAGAATGGAGAGTATATTGACATCATGGAAGACCTTGAGGGTCATTTTGAAAGTGAAACAAGTCATTGATGTGATTACAAGAACTGCAGTTGAAGACAGTCAACTAGGGTTTCATCTGGGTCAACCCTAGGTCAACCCTAGGTCAAATGCTTGATTGAAGAGCATCAAGGCCTGTTTGAAAGATGTGGGAGGCCTCATTTGATATGTGGATATGGATGTGGTGTTGTTCCAAGGAGAAATCAGAAGAAATCAAGAAGAAGAGAAGTTTCTAAATTAGGGTTTCTATGTAAAATCCCCTGATTTAGAGCAAACTTCCAAGCAAGATAATTCAAAATGCAAGCCTCAAATGGATCCTTGGCCAACATGAAACTTGTAGAGTATCTCAAGACCTTTAATTTTAGTGGTGGAAGGCATCAAGGAGATTTATAGAACTCAAGTTATGGTTCTTGCAAGTTACAGGTCATCTGAGGACACTGAAATTTATCTGTGAAATTTACTTGACTTCCAAGCAACTTTTACCCCTCAAGGAGTTTTCAAATGGGTTTCTGGCCAACATGAAAGTTGTTCATCATGATCTTAGCTTTCTAGAAACGTATGGTATGCCTTCATATGGTTTGTATAACTCTACTTATGATCTTGGCAAGCCAGGGGTATTTTGGGAAAGTGGAATTACAGGTCATTTCAAGCATATGCCCAAAACTCCTATTTCCAAATTTCAAATGAAGAAATGGTCAACATCAAACTTGCTCCAAATGACATTTTGAGTCTAGAAAAGTGGTTTGGCAAGTTGGAAATGCATGGAAATTAGATTTGCAAAAGTGGCCAATTATAAAGGGAAAAATACCTTTTTAAATGACCAAAATTGTGATTTTTTGATACAAAAGCAAAACCAAGCATATGACCAACCATTTTGAAGGTAAATTGCATTTTAAGATCATTGGCAATATTAGTTTTTTGGTTTGAAGTCAAGAAATTGGAGTTATCATAAGTTGCTTGTAAAAGAAGATACACTTGCCAAATCAAGCTAAGACCAATGCACAAGGCAAGTAAGCATCCACACACTTTCTAATTGTCATGAAAAGAGAAATTATAGAGATTTTGAGGGGCTTTAACAAGGCAATGCAGAGCTGATTTTTCAACTTGGCCATTTTCACTTTCTGATGCAATGATATATGAAACTTCTCATGGGATTAATCTAGCATCTTCCAGAACTTTCCATCATCATCTATATAAACACTAGAGCTGATCCAGAAAGGGGTTGAACTTCATTTTGATCAAAAACTCATAGTTTCAATTCATCTTGCATTTTTGCAAATTGCTTCAAAACTTCTCAATTCTTCATCATTTCTTCAAGATTTTGTTCCCATTCTATTCAATAATCATCAGTGATCACATTGCAAGCAAGATCTGAGTGAATTGGGGCCTGAATCGTGCTGTGCAAATTCTCACATCCAAGTGCAAGATGAATCGGTTAGGGTGATCCAGGTGGTTTGAGCTCGAATTGTTGCATACAGAATCAAGATTATAGCACATTGAATGATCTTGGAGCATTGCAAGCTGTGAATTGAAGAGAATCCTCATCTGTTTTCAACTTCTTACCAGGTTAGTTTTTCTCACAATTTGGCTCGAATTAGGTAGCATGATGTAGAATGGTTAGGTTAAACATGGTTTAGGTGGTTAGAGGATTGATTCTGGAGCTTTAGGCAAGATTTCATGGAGGTTGATGTGTGCATGTAAATTCAGTTTGGACCTAGAACATAGTGATTAAGTTGTTATAATCTTAGATAATTATCTAGATTTGATTAGTGTAGCCTAAGGATTATTGTTGTGCAAAGAATGGTGAGATTGGTGATGATTGAAACTTGATGAAGTTTTGAATCTATGAAGTTACACCATTCGGTTTGGACAATAGAGGTCGTTTTAATGAAATCTAATGGCTCAGTCGTGTTCATGGTGGAAAATAGGCCAACTTTGGTTTTTGCATCGTGCAATTTAGTGGAGTAATGAAGTCAAACGATTGGTGGAAAGTTCCCTGCATGAGTATGTGTTCATGGCTTTTTGCTGAAACCCTAATGAGCCAAGGAAGAAGACGAAATCAGCATCGTTGATACTTTTTGACCAATTGACTTGGAAAGGAATCCAACGGATGAGATTTAAAATAAGAATGGAGGGAAATCAGCCCCAAGTGAAACGCGGCGTTTTACTTAATGTACCGGTCTGGGCTTTAAGTTCATCCGCTAACCACACCCCCCTGAGCGAGGCCCAATCAAAATGAACTATAATTGCCTGCTATTCGCACCGATGTTTTTTCTTTTTCTTTTAGCTTTAATTTGTTTTTCTGATTGTGAAATTGGGCCCAGGCGCTTCGCTATTGCCACCCCCCATGCTGGGCCCAGATGTGAATATTAACTGCATTTAATTTCTATTGGTACCCCCCTCATCATTTCTCATATTAAATTTCCTCCAAATTTTCTTAATCTTTAAAAATTCATATAAAAATGAAAAAACATTATTTTTTAATGAGACTTTTTTTCCCATTTTCTATTTTCTGTCAAGAAAAATATGAAACCATAAAATTGTCATTTTACTTCATTTTCATATTTTTTGTATATTTTTATATTTAATTGCTTTTTTTTAATTCTTTTGGTTGATGCTACCATTTGTTGAATTTAGTTTAGGAACTTCCTTTAGGATTTTCACCCCATTCTTTTTAGTACAACTAGATATGGATATTAGGTGTTCCCTGATTTTTTATACCATTTTTTAGGATTTATTTTAGGTAGTTTAGTTAGAAACTATTAGGATAGTCAATTAGGGTTGTGAATATGACATAGGTGTAACAGAATAGTTTCCTTTTGGGTTTTTTTAGGACAAATTAGAAGAGGGGACTATAGGGGTATTATGGGTAAGTGATAGATCCCTTAGAAAATGCTAGAAGTTCCCATATTATGTTAAAACTATTAGTATATTCTTGTAATTGATTGATTGTGTGGTGTGCCCTTTCTAGGGTTATTGTTTGACTGTGTGGGGTATTGGGCTTGCTTGGGGTTTGGGTTTGAAGTTGAGGACTGTGCTGAGGAAGCCATTGAAGATAAAAGGAGTGAAGGTCCAGTTCAAGAGTTGATGAAGAGTATAGCTTGCTTACAGCTGTTGAAGATTATAGGAACTAGGAGCTAGGCAGAGCTTAGAGTGGAAACTTGCTTCATAAACATGGAAGGTCTTGTTTGCCTCCATCCTTCTCTATGATTCAGAGTCTCTCTAGGATACTCACCCCCTTCCTTTGGAAGGCTTGGTGACAGTATCCAAGAGATAGAACTCTTGAGAGAAACATTCTACAGTTTGTTAAACAGTCTGTTTGCCACCTTTGGTGGTCAACTAACTGTCTAACATCCCAATTCATCCTCTTAGCTGTTCCTCATCCTGGAGAGCCTGATTTGAAGAAAAGCCACGAAAGATTGAAGATGAAGATTGTGCTGTTGAAGCTGTGCATTTGACTGTTGCTGTCTGAAGCCCTGTTGTTTGAAGCTGTTGAAGGTGTTTACTGTTAGAGTCTCTTTCCTTGAAGATTGATGCTTGCTTGAAGCTTGTAGATGTTTGAAGATGACTTGAAGACAGATGTTGATGGAGCTTGCTGTGCCGAGTTGCTGTTTGCTGTTTATTTTTGCTGTTTAGAGCTTTTGATGTATTGTTTGAATTTCTCGGACTGTATTGTTTGCAAATTAATCTGTTAGGTTGAAAGCGAATCTTGTTCGCTTTTGCCTGTTGTTTTCTAGGTTCGAGGTTGAGTGGGACTCCCTTGCCTCGCTTGTATTGCTGCCTCCATGCATTTTACTGTTTTACTGTATATATGCTGTTCTGTTTCCGTTTATCCCTTAGGATATTTGTTTCTCTCTGCGCAAGAGAGGAACATGATAGACATTAGGTCTTAACCCATGCATGATAACATTAGGTTAGTGTGATTCCCTTTTCAACCATAGGTTAGAGTTCTGTCTCTTCTTTCTCAAAACAAACAGAAAAACACCATAAATATTTCAAACACAATAAAAGACACTTCTTCCGTAAAAGAATGTGAACTCATCAAAATGTCAATTTTTGTCCGCTTGGACTGCTAATCAGGAAAACCCTTTTTCAGAAGGAGATAAAAGCAATCAAAACAGACTTGTGTCACGCGTGGCCCGAACTACGTTTGCTCTGATCTTTCATGCTGTATGAAAGTACGTAGGCATAGGATACGATATCCTAGCGAGCAACCTTCCCCTCCTTTCCCGTAGGTAGGCGAACTACGTTGACTCTGATTTCTCGTTCCAGACGGGAATACGTAGGCATAAAGTGCGATACTTTGCCGAGTCATTTTATTTTCTTTTAACCCCAGACCTGTAGAATAGATAGAATAAAAATCTGTACCAGAAAACAAGCGTGGATCCCGTCGAGTACGACGGACGTGAGGGGTGCTAATACCTTCCCCTTGCGTAACCGACTCCCGAATCCAGGATTTGGTTGCGACGACCATTCCTTTCCCGTCTTTGCGGTAGGTTTACTTTGAGCGTTCCCTTTCCTTCCTTTGGGATAAATAACGCACGATGGCGACTCTTCTGTTCAGCCGGCGCCGATTTTCGCAGTAGCGACAACTGGCGACTCTGCTGGGGATTCAACGTCCCCTAAGCGAGTCAATCCTAGCGCTTGTTTTCCCGTCGAGGATTTTGTATGGATTTACTTTTTCTGTATTTTACTTTCAGCATTATATTATTGTTATTATTGTTGTATTGGGGGTGTGACGGGTGTTCTATGATTGAGAGATAAGCCGAACCTGGGCTTGAGTGCACCTAGAATTAGAGTGGAAGGTAGTGGGCGCGCACATGCTTTGCATGTCCTAGTGTCCCGCGAAATCCACACTCAGACGAGGTTCTTCTAGTTGGCCTCCTGTCCTACCCTTTGGGTGGCTCGGGTTGCTGGTTAGTTGGATTGTCGACTCTGGGAACCGATCATTTGGAAGTTGGCTAAGTGAGGCCTCTTCAGGATTTGATGATGCCACTCCTTCTGGGAATCGTATCATCAACCCTGAAAGTCTGTGACGCCGAGTATTGGGTCTGAGGCTTGATTGGAGCTTATGTATGAGGTCTGTCTGAGACCATGGTTTGAAGAATATTGGAGGGTCTGTTGGAGACTTTGTTCTTGGTATGATTTGGGCTCCTCAGTCGGAGCACTTGGTCCTTTGTTGCATTTTATTTGCATTGCATTGTTTGCATAACCATTATCATCGCATTCCATTAACGTGTGTCTGTGCTGCAGGTGCATTTGCATATTCCCTGATTCTAGTGTCCGGACTGCTGATTATTGATCATGGCTGGTTTGAGAATGACAGTTGCCTACAAGTTACCTATCCCTGATGTTACTCCCCTACTTGGTTTGATTTCCCTTGCTGATGAGGATGTCCGGAGAAGCTTCAGGCAGAGTTACGGAAGACTGTTGAGATTGGTTCGCAAACCAACTGATGTTGAACTGAATGGGCTGTATGCATTGATGCAATTCTATGACCCTGCCTTGAGATGTTTCACATTTGCTGACTTTATTTTGGGGCCTACCATGGAAGAGTACGCAGAGTTCACCGAGTTGCCAGTACAGAATAAGGTTCCTTTCATTCACTTTGACGCCGAGCCCAAGTTAGAGGACTTAGCAGTGGCTTTGCACATGGACGCTTCTGAGTTATTGATGACTTCTTGGCGCGGGGTTCCAGGCTTCTCCCTCCAGTTTCTGATTAGTAAAGCCTAGGAGTACGCTAAGAATGGATGCTGGATAGTCTTTAACACTGTTTTGGCTCTGTGCATCTATGGGATAGTGTTGTTTCCCAATTTCCCGAATTTTGTGGACATTGATGCATTTCATTTGTTTGCTGCTGGCAACCCGGTACCCACATTGATCGGGGATTTCTACCATTCGCTGCATTACAGAAATGAGAATAGGAGAGGCAAGAACGTCTCTTGTTGTGTGTCTTTGCTGTACATGTGGTTTAAGAGCCACCTCCCCCTAAAGGGACCTTTTGTAGATGGTGCAACTACAACTGACTGGCCAGAGCGCCTGATGAGACTATCTTCTGAAGACATCGAGTGGTTTGACCGAGACTTGCTGGGGTCTGAGCTTATTTTCAGTTGCACTGGGTATCCTAATGTTCCTTTGATAGGAAGGAAAGGATGCATCAATTATAATCCGTCTCTGTTTGTTCGCCAGTTTGGATACGCGTTGAAGAACCCACCTAGGGAGGAAGAAGTACAGGAATCTCTGTACTTCACCGGTGACTTGGATGGAGAGTTACTAGCCAAGCTTCAGCATGCTTGGATGCATATCAACAGAAGAGGGAAACCACTATTAGGGAAGAATGATTGTCAGGCTTATGTACCTTACAAAGTTTGGATCCAAGAGAGAGCAAAACAGTTGCTAATGCCGTTTCCAGCTGCACCAGTCCATGTTCATATTCCAGTAGAGGAACCAACCACCATTACTATGGAGGTCTATGAGCGAGTTGTAAAAGAGAAGGAAGCCTTGCTGTTGGCTAATGAAGAGTTAGAAAAGGAACTGGCTCAGATGCGTAGTGAGAAGAACAAGGCTGTGCATTCTTTCCAACAGCAGACTGAGTTAGTAAACAGGCTAGGTGTTAAACTAACCGAAGAGAAAAAGAAGCGTGAACGCCTGGGGAAAGAATTCAGAAGCACTCATGATATGTTGGAGTCCAAGAAGAAAGCACTCGATGCCGCCCACCGGGAAATCTCTTCTTGTAACAAAACGTGGAATGCTACGCTAACCAACAATAAAAAGAGGGAAGACAAATTGAAGCAGCAAATTTCTGAACTCGAAGAACAGTTGAAGGCTAGCACTAAAAAGTATGAAGAGGAGGTGATGGCAAGATATAGTCTTCAGAACGCATTGAACAAGGCCATTGAAGGCAAGAAAGAGGCTGTTTCTCAGAAACGGAAGCTAGAGGATCGCTTCGGAGAAGGGGCATGGGAGGAATCTGCTGGTGATTTACGACGTGTTCTCAAACGAAGAGATCTACTTGTTGAGGGTCTGCTTACCCGACCAAGTCATCCAGAGACTAAGAGGTTATTAGAGGAGTACCAGGCCTATGGGAGCACTTGACCATTTCATGTATTAATGTGTATGCTTTATTTGCATTGTGCTGACCATCACCAGGATTGTTGGTTGAGGTCATGCCTTCTTATTGTACACTCATTGATATTGTATTCCGGGCTTAATGGATTTCTCTGCAATATATGAGGTGTTTTCTATGATTCGGCTCCGAACTTCGTATTGTTGTCACTGTCACCACACTGACACATTCGCACTAGAATCGGGGAATGATATTCCCTAATGCACAGACACATATTGCATTGCATTCACATTCATATTGCATTACAGGTGATTATTGAACTGTATCTCATTTCCTGCACCGTACAGGTCTTTTCAGGATTGAAAGTCAACGCCCGCACCGATACTCCACTCGTACCAACTGCAGAAGAGTTATGGATCAGATGCAGAATGAAATGCAGGACATGCGTGAGAAGCTGGCGCTATTCATGCAGACAATGGAGACCATTATGAAAGGCCAGGAGAACTTGCAAGCTTTGGTGCAGCCTTTGCTGATGAGAAATGTTGGGCACGGAAACGAAGACCATAATTCTGTGCGAGTCGACACTCTTCACGGGGATGGTACTCCTACACCGGTAGCTCCACCTTTGGTGAACGTACCTGCTGTCAATGTGAACAACGGCGCTGCCGCCGGGAACGGTAACGCTGGAATCGGTAACGAGACTGTTGTCAACAACGTTGGGTTCGGTGATGTCAATCTGGGTGGTGATAATATGGGAGGTAATGGCTTCGGTAACAACGGATTTGGCTTTAATGACCAGGGGTTTGATCATGCTGGGAAGTACGGCTTCAACGCTCAGGGCTTCGGACAGGATGGATTTGGTAATACCAATCAGGGTTATGGCGGACTCGGTAATGGGAATGGTGCTGGGATAATGACTTTTGGACCTGCCGGAGTCGCTCCGGGGTATGGTAACAGGGGGCGGGGCCCTGTAATGAATCAGACTAGATTTGGCCGTAACAACGGGTACGATGGATACGGAAATGGGAACGGTAATTGGCTAGAAGATCAGCAAGAAGATGCTTTCTCTGGTGGAGGTTTTGAAGGTCCTATGGATGATTCTCAGAGAATCAAGATGCTCGAGGAGCAGATGAAAGGTGTCGTGAATCAAAGTGCTGTTGGTTTAGATATGACCACAATGGGTCTGGTGCCTGGTCTGAGGGTACCGCTAAAATTCAAAGCTCCCACATTCGACAAATATAAGGGGGATACCTGTCCAAAGGTGCATGTGCGATCATATTACAGAAGGATGTCGGCTTATTCAAACGACGAGAGGATGCTGATGCATTTCTTTCAAGACAGCTTGTCTGGTCCTTCCCTTGAATGGTACATGGGGTTGGAGCCAACTCAGATAAAGACTTAGAAGCAGCTGGCTGAAGCGTTTGTGGCTCATTATAAGTACAATAGTGACTTAGCACCCAACCGGGTCCAATTGTAGGGGTTGTCCCAGAAGAAAGACGAGAGCTTCAAAGAATATGCGCAGAGGTGGCGCGACCTGGCTGCACGAGTCCATCCTCCTTTAGATGACAAAGAAATGAATGATATGTTCATAGGAACATTTACTGGTGTGTTTTATGACAAGCTGTTTCATACTTCCTTGTGCAGTTTCTCGGACCTAATCTTGATGGGGGAGAAAATTGAAAGCAATATTAAACTGGGAAGATTCCAAGCTGAGGAATCCACTTCAGCTGGCAGTAACAGAAGGGCTTTCGGTGGGCGCCGTCAAGGTGATGCAAGTGCAGTATTCGGGGGTCGAGGCCGAGGCCGGGGCAGAGGTCGGATTCAGTACAATCATCCGCAACAGGTGGCAAGTGTTACAATTCCCTTTCAGAAACAACTAATACCACCATAGCAGCAGTAGCCACAGCAGGGGGTACATCCTGCCCAACGCAGAATCCAGGGGGGCAAACCAAGGAGGGTGTTTGAAACGCCTTCTTCAACGTATGCAGAATTGCTATAGACGTTACTAGGTTTGAGCTTGGTGGAAAAGAGGACTATGGCGCCAGTAACATGCACTCCTCCGTACGACTTTGACGCGAACAAGCACTGTGAATTCCACTCCGGGGCTCCTGGCCACGACATAGAGAATTGCCACGCATTCAAGCATGTGGTACAAGATCTGTTGGATAGCAAGGCTATCAATTTTGGACAAGCGGGTCCGAACATAGTGCAAAAGCCCATGCCCAACCATGGGGCAAATGCTATTTTAACCGAGGAGGGTTTGAACTTGATTATGAATGTTGATGACCTCAAGACACCGTTGTGTTAGATAAAGAGCAGATTATTGAAAGGAGGTGTGTATCCGGGCTGCGATGAGCATTGTTTAGAGTGTTGGACCCAAGCTGAGGGTTGTGCTGAATTGAAGAAGGGTATTCAGACCTTGATAGATGGAGGCACATTACAATTCGACAGAACGGCAGTTGAAGAACCTGCAGAGTTATCAGCGGATGAGCAAAGTGATGTAGCTACCGTGACAATTCCCCGAAAAATAATAACTATAACAGCGCCAGCCAGGCGACCGCCGATCACTATCACCAAGGTAGGACCAATCCCTTATGAGAGCACTAAGGCAGTACCCTGGACCTATGGGTTGGAAGCATATTGTGATGGGGTGAAAATTGATATTAATAAACAGCCAGTTGAGGTTGTAGACAATGTCGTCGGCACCGGAGGGATGACGAGAAGTGAAAGAATCTTTATATCGCCTGAGGTAGAGGCTGAACGACTGGCGAAAGGAAAAGGAAAGATGAATGAGAATGTCCCTGTGCAGAGGAACGAAAAGGAAACATCGTTGAAGGATGTAGAAGAGTTTATGCGTCTTATTCGTAAGAGTGATTATAAGATTGTTGAGCACCTTCAACAGACGCCATCGAAGATATCCATACTGTCGTTGCTATTATGTTCCGAAGCTCATAGAAATGCATTGTTGAAAGTTTTGGATACTTCCTTCGTACCCCAAGATGTTTCTGTGAATCAGTTAGAGGGGGTGTTGGCGCATGTGAACGCAGGCCATAGCTTGGGATTTACGGACTTTGATTTGACCCTGAAGGGGAGAGAGCATAACATGGCGTTGCACGTCTCAGTTGAGTGTAGGGGCTCAGTCATGTCCCATGTACTGGTAGATACCGGATCTTCCTTGAACGTGCTGCCAAAGAAAGCAATGATGAAGTTAGACGTCAGGGGAATCATTTGTACGCCTAGCGACTTGGTGGTCAGGGCATTTGATGGTACACGAAGAACAGTCTTTGGATCCATAACGTTACCTCTACAGGTGGGGCCGGAGGTTTTCGAAACTGAATTTTACATTATGGACATACAACCCGCATACAGCTGCCTCCTCGGACGACCATGGATCCATGGTGCTGGGGCAGTCACATCTACCTTGCACCAAAAGCTGAAATACATGGTAGGGGACAATGTGGTCACGGTCTGTGGAGAAGAAGATATATTGGTTAGCCATCTGTCATCATTCAATTATGTAGAAGTCGACGGCGAGATTCATGAAACACCCTGTCAAGCCTTTGAAGGGTTGCGCATCAAAGACAAAGTTCCAGGGCCGAGTAAAGTGTCAGAGGTGGCCGTCTCGTCATACAAGGAGGCTCAGGCTCTAGTAAAGACTGGTGAGACAAAGGGCTGGGGCAAGGTTCTGGATATTCCCGTGAAGATGGACAGATTTGGGATGGGATATCAACCGTCGTCATCAACGCCTGCTGCGCCACCCCGTTTCAAGGGACCGATAACAATCACAGCTAGTGGAGTGTATCACGAGGCCATCAACGCTGTTTCAGATTCTGAAGAAGGAGACAGTGACTGCGACATGGACTCCTGGATTCAGCCGAGTGTGCCAGGACAAGGATTATGCAATTGGTCTATTCAGGAGATTGTTCCTGGGACTACCAAACAGTAATGCTTTGTTTTCTTAATTGTTGAACAATCTTGTGTCTTACCCGGGGCATCGTGATTTTGCTTAGGGTCGTGCTGTTATGTACATTGTGTTGTTTAATCATTAAATAAAAGGCGTTTTTTCATGTTGTCATCTCTGTTTTTCCTGTTTTTGTGTTTTACAATAAAATGGCAACGTGGTTATTCGCTTTATACATATTTTGAAGCATTTAACCATTCCTTGTGCAGGATAATATTTCCAGATGACATCATTGAACCGCCTATGACTCTTTTCGACTTTGAGCACCCGGTATTTCAGGCCGAAGAAGAGATTGTTGAAGATAGCGACGTTCCCGAAGAGTTGTCTTGGTTGGTAAAGCAAGAAGAACGAGTCATTCTGCCTCATGAGGAGGTCATTGAAATTATTAACTTGGGATCGGAAGTGGTTGAAAAGAACATACGTATAGGAGCCGCGCTGCAGAGCAACGTCAAGCGAAGACTGGTTGAAATGCTCAGAGAGTACAGTGATGTGTTCTCTTGGTCGTATGAAGACATGCCTGGGCTGGATACGGATATGGTTGTGCACCGTCTGCCGCTAAAAGAAGAATGCCCGCCGGTTAAGCAGAAGCTTCGCAGAACTAGGCCAGATATGGCAATGAAAATTAAGGAGGAGGTTTAAAAGCAGTGGGACGCTGGTTTCCTAGCTGTTACAAAATATCCCTCATGGGTCGCTAATATTGTGCCAGTGCCAAAGAAAGACGGTATAGTGAGAATGTGCGTAGATTACCGTGATTTGAACAAAGCGAGCCCGAAAGATGATTTTCCGCTTCCTCACATCGATGTGCTGGTTGACAACACTGCTCAATTCTCCATATTCTCCTTCATGGATGGCTTCTCGGGCTACAATCAGATTAAAATGGCGCCAGAAGACATGGAGAAGACTACTTTCATAACATCTTGGGGAACATTTTGTTACAAAGTGATGCCCTTCGGATTGAAGAATGCTGGGGCAACGTATCAGCGTGCAATGACGACTCTTTTTCATGATATGATGCATAAGGAGATCGAGGTTTGTGTCGATGATATGATTGTCAAATCCCAGACGGAGGAAGAACATTTGGTAAATTTGCTGAAGCTATTCAAGAGGCTTAGGAAGTTCAGGTTGAGACTGAACCCTAACAAGTGCACCTTCGGGGTGAGATCGGGTAAACTGCTGGGGTTTATCGTGAGCGAAAAAGGAATAGAGGTTGATCCTGCAAAAATAAAAGCAATACAAGAGATGCCGACGCCTAAAACAGAAAAAGAAATACGTGGGTTTTTAGGGAGGTTGAACTACATCGCTCGGTTCATATCTCACCTGACAGCTACGTGTGAGCCGTTATTCAAGTAGTTGAAAAAAGACCAGGCTGTAACATGGAATGAAAATTGTCAAAAGGCGTTCGATAAAATAAAACAGTATTTGCAGGAGCCTCCTATTTTGATACCCCCAGTGGCAGGGAGACCCTTGATTATGTATTTGACGGTTCTTGAGGGAAGTATGGGTTGTGTTCTCGGTCAACACGACGAGACAGGAAGAAAAGAGCAAGCAATATACTACTTGAGTAAGAAGTTTACTGAATGTGAATCTCGGTATTCAATGCTCGAAAAAACTTGTTGCGCTCTAGCCTGGGCCGCCAAGCGTTTGAGGCAATACATGCTGAACCATACAACCATGCTCATCTCGAAGATGGATCCTATCAAATATGTATTCTAAAAGCAGGTGTTATCGGGGAGAATTGCTCGTTGGCAGATGGTTTTGACCGAATACGACATCCAGTATGTCTCACAGAAGGCTATAAAGGGGAGTGTATTATCTGAGTATTTGGAAGAGCAGCCTATTGAGGACTACCAATTGATGAGATTTGATTTTCCTGACGAGGATATCATGTATCTAAAGATGAAAGATCGTGAGGAACCGTTGCCGGACGAAGGACCAGAATTGGGTTCCAAATGGAAGTTGATCTTTGACGGAGCTGTGAACGCCTACGGTAGCGGAATAGGGGCAATCATCACTACTCCACACGGGTTGCACATCCCGTTTACTGCTCGATTGAAATTTCCAGTTACCAATAATGAAGCCGAATACGAAGCTTGTATCATGGGGCTTGAAGAAGCCATTGATTTGCGAATCAAAAATCTGGATGTATACGGAGATTCAGCTCTAGTGGTGAATCAGATAAAAGGAGAATGGGAGACACGTCAGCCTAATTTGATACCATACATGAATTACGCGAGGAGATTGTTGCCTTTCTTTGACAAGGTTGAGTTGCATCATGTACCGCGAGCAGAAAATCAGATGGCTGACGCCCTGGCCACCTTGTCTTCCATGTATAAAGTCAACTCCTGGAATGAGGCTCCCAGAATTGTTATCTCTCGGCTTGACAGACCCGCCTTTGTATTTGCCATTGGCGAAGCATCTGATGATAAACCCTGGTATTTTGATATCCTTAATTTCCTGAAAAGCAAAGAGTATCCGGCTGGGGCATCCAGTCACGATCAGAAGACTCTCAGGAGATTGGCGGGTAATTTCTATCTGAATCCGGACGGTGTTTTATACAAGAGAAATCACGACTTGGTGCTACTACGTTGTGTAGACGAGAAAGAAGCGAAGCTGCTCATGGAGGAAATTCATGAGGGTACATTTGGTACACATGCTGGTGGGCATGCTATGACGAGGAAGCTGCTGCGGGCAGGTTATTACTGGCTAACTATGGAAACCGATTGTTTCAAGTTTGCGAAGAGATGTCATAAGTGCCAAATCTATGCGGATAAAATCCATGTGCCTCCAAGTCCCCTGAACATGATGTCGTCACCGTGGCCGTTCTCAATGTGGGGAATCGATATGATTGGAAAGATCGAACCGACGGCATCTAACGGGCATCGGTTCATTCTGGTAGCAATCGATTATTTTACCAAATGGGTGGAAGCGCCATCTTATGCTAATGTGACCAAGCAGGTGGTAGCCAGGTTTATCAAGAGAGATATCATTTGCAAATATGGAATCCCCGAGCGGATAATTACCGACAACGGTTCAAACCTGAATAACAAAATGATGAAGGAGCTGTGTCAGAGTTTTAAGATCGAGCATCACAACTCTTCTCCTTATCGACCCAAGATGAATGGCGTTGTTGAAGCGGCCAATAAGAACATAAAGAAGATTGTTCAGAAGATGGTGGTGACCTATAAGGACTGGCATGAGATGCTACCTTTCGCTTTGCACGGTTATCGTACGACGTTACGCACATCAACCGGGGCAACCCCGTTCTCGTTGGTATATGGAATGGAAGCAGTGTTACCACTGGAAGTTGAGGTTCCTTCCCTGAGAGTATTACGAGATGTCCAACTAGACGAGGCAGAATGGGTGAAAGACAGGTTGAACCAGCTGAGTTTTATGGATGAGAAGAGGCTAGCTTCTCTAGCATATGGTCGGTTGTACCAGAGCCGAATGAAGAAAGCATATGATAAGAAGATACATCCTCGGAGCTTTTAGACGGGCAACCTTGTGCTGAAAAGGATTCTCCCGCCACAGGCAGATCACAGGGGCGAGTGGACCCCCAACTACGAAGGGCCATACATTGTCAGAAAAGTCTTTTCAGGAGGAGCTTTGTTGCTGTCCACCATGGACGGTGAAGACTTTACGTCACCTGTGAATTCGGACGCAGTTAAAAAATACTTTGCTTGAAATCGACCCGCTGGACAGAAAAAAGAGAGTCCAGGCAAAAATGGGGCATCCTGGCGAACCAAAAAACAGAATGAAAGGTTCGGGCAAAAGTTAGGGATAAAATTGAAAAAATGTACACCCGCGAAGTTGAAAACCTACACTGGGCGGCTTCGGCAAAAAAGGGTATCCTGGTGAACTGAAAACCCGTAAAGGGCGGTTCACGCAAAAGTTAGGGATTTGAGAAGCAAATGACTGCGGTCCGAATTTGATACTGCGGTGCGCATTGGTGCGGGAGAATATACTTGAGGGGTCGATTATCAGATACAATCTCTTCGGAAGTGTGAATACCGGGAAAGCACTAGAGTCAAGCGAGTCATAGGAGGATCAGCTCATGATGTTCATCTGCATCCCGTTGCCAACATGTGTACAAATTTGATTTGTCATTGTATTTATGCTTCTTGTGCATATTTGTGTATTTGTTGTGCGTAGCTTCCTCTTTTCAGGAGTTACATCCCGTGTACAAAACTATGCCCATTTAGGGGCCCAATCAATAAAACATGTTATTCAGTATTTGATGCTGGTTCTTTACTGTTTTGTACATGACAAACGCCAAGGTTTAATAAAACTAGCAAGTGTATAACTTCGCTGGCCCTTGCCAATAATTGCTAAAACTCTGAATTAACTGAAAATAATGTCATGAACGCTAACCTGAATAGATTTGGTTGCATAGACTTGTCTTGTCTCGTTTGTGGTGTTGCAGGGTTCTTGACCATATGAAGTGGATGATCAAAAGATTGCAATACTGACCAGAAGCTCGTAACGGAAAGACTCGATCCTCACGCAGGTCGCGCTTCTGAGATGACAATGTTCCTTACTGAAGAAGGATCAAATTCCCCAGCTAGCCGTAGCTTATCCAAAGGACATTCTCCAGCAAGGTTGTTTACCCTCAGCAGAATTGATGACTCCAAGATCGAAGGTTGTATTCAGGCAATGTATCCCGAGCAGAGTGGTGTAGCCTCAGAAGACTAATATTTCTTAACTTGTGAGTTGTACTCAGATAGTCTACCCTTCCCAGTAGGGTCGTTTACTCTCCCCCAGCGGAGTCAGTTGATTTTCCCCAAGAGGGTCGTTTCTTCCTCAGCGGAGTTCTCTCTTTTTTCAGCAAGTGTTTTCTTTCCTCCCAGTGGAACTCGAAGATTAAAACTCTTCCCGGCAGAGTTGGTTGTGTGTCCCGGCATTTATTTTTCCAGAATACCGTGTGATACCCGTTCACTCTCCAGCAGAAGTCCAATCATGATTGGCGCATTTGGTTATTTCTCAGCGAAGTTGGCTTCACTCTGCCAGCATTTATTTTGCTGGAATAATTCTGTGACGCTTGGTTATCCCCAGTGGAGTTGGCGTTGTCTTCAGCATTTATTTTGCTGAAGCGGTTTTCTGTATCCCAGCAGTTCGAGTCTGCATTTGCATCGGCATATAGTGTCATATTTGCATCTACCGAATAAAAAAAATGCGCAGCATTTCCATGTCGAATGGAGCATTACGTCATTGTCAAACATATGCATTTTGAAACATAAGCCAGGTTGGTTAACCGTTTGTTTTCAAGTATGGTTTCCCTTGCAGGTGGAGAGAGCTCGTGCTCAAATTAATTACCAAACATTCAAGATCTCGGCGTAAGACATGTAATGATAATGTCAGTTTTGGCATTATTCCCCACAGAGTTGCTTGTTTAAGTTTCTCGTACCCCTCCAGCAGAGTATTTCTTCAAGGTTGTTGTTGTGACAGCATCAAAAAATTTCGTGAATCGATTTTTGGAAGTTGTCTGGCAGTGTGGATTCAGAAAATCCCCAGTAGAGTCCTTCTCAGATTTGCTGCCATGTCAGCACTAAAAATTGGAAGAGTAGACTCATATTGTGTTACTGATGGAGCTAGCTGCTGCAAAGATAGGCAGAAAAGCTGTATCAGAGTTATTTCCCGCAATGGTGGCGGAGTTATTTCCCGTAGTGGTGACGGAGTTATTTCCCGTAGTGGTGACGGAGTTATTTCCCGCAATGGTGGCGGAGTTATTTCCCGCAATGGTGGCGGAGTTATTTCCCGCAGTGGTGGCGGAGTTATTTCCCGTAGTGGTGACAGAGTTATTTCCCGTAGTGGTGACGGAGTTATTTCCCGCAGTGGTGGCGGAGTTATTTCCCGTAGTGGTGACGGAGTTATTTCCCGCAATGGTGACGGAGTTATTTCCCGCAATAGTGGCGGAGTTATTTCCTGTAGTGGTGGCGGAGTTATTTCCCGTAGTGGTGACGGAGTTATTTCCCGCAATGGTGGCGGAATTATTTCCCGTAGTGGTGACGAAGTTATTTCCCGTAGTGGTGACGGAGTTATTTCCCGTAGTGGTGGCGGAGTTATTTCCCGTAGTGGTGACGGAGTTATTTCCCGCAATGGTGACAGAGTTATTTCCCGCAATGGTGGCGGAGTTATTTCCCGTAGTGGTGGTGGAGTTATTTCCCGTAGTGGTGACGGAGTTATTTCCCGCAATGGTGGCGGAATTATTTCCCGTAGTGGTGACGGAGTTATTTCCCGTAGTGGTGACGGAGTTATTTCCCGCAATGGTGGCAGGAGTTATTTCCCGTAGTGGTGATGGAGTTATTTCCCGTAGTGGTGACGGAGTTATTTCCCGCAATGGTGGCAGAGTTATTTCCCGCAATGGTGACGGAGTTATTTCCCGCAATGTTGGCGGAGTTATTTCCCGTAGTGGTGACGGAGTTATTTCCCGCAGTGGCGGCGGAGTTATTTCCTGTAGTAATGACAAAGTATTCTCCGTAGTTATGGCGGTGTTGTTATTTTCCCAGATTATTACCCGTAGTGATGACGGTGTTATTTTCCTGTATCAGTGGCAGGGTCATGTTTTGTTGACAGAAGTACTTCTCCCAGTGAAGTCAATAAGTTCATTCCAGTATTAACAAGATGGGGTTAAAATCAGATTTGTAGATAGTGTCCCCCAAACAGTTGTGCAGTTTATTTCTGCGGTTGGCAAATTTCCGGGTTCTTAGTATTCAACCGTCTCGTACCTCGAATGTTTGAAGGTCGTTCGCTCTTCACCCAGTCGGGTCCAAGTCGTTTGAATAGGGGCAGCTGTTGCACCCTAAAATTTGCTCAACCTACTTTACTTGGTTTATGTTTCAATTGCATTAGCATTTTCGTATTAGGTCATGAACATAATTCATTCATCTGCATAGCACAGCATGGGCAAGCCATCCAACAAGGGACCAAGTGCCATTCTTATCTCTATGAGCCTATCAAGAGGATCTTATTCAAATTCAAGCCTATCCAAGTCATCAGAAAGAAATTGAAGCTTGAGAAGTTAGTGGACCAATCAGTGGGTTTTTCTCCTATCTTGAGGGGGTTTGAAGGTCATCAGAGAAGTTGTGGACTATGAATTGAAAGCATGGAGGGTATATTGACATCATGGAAGACCTAGAGGGTCATTTTGAAAGTGAAACAAGTCATTGATGTGATTACAAGAGCTGCAGTTGAAGACAGTCAACTAGGGTTTCATCTGGGTCAACCCTAGGTCAACCCTAGGTCAAATGCTTGATTGAAGAGCATCAAGGCCTGTTTGAAAGATGTGGGAGGCCTAATTTGATATGTGTATATGGATGTTGTGTTGTGCCAAGGAGAAATCAGAAGAAATCAAGAAGAAGAGAAGTTTCTAAATTAGGGTTTCTGTGTAAAATCCCCTGATTTAGAGCAAACTTCCAAGCAAGATAATTCAAAATTCAAGCCTCAAATGGATCCTTGGCCAACATAAAACTTGTAGAGTATCTCAAGACCTTTAATTTGAGTGGTGGAAGGCATCAAGGAGATTTATAGAAATCAAGTTATGGTTCTTGCAAGTTACAGGTCATCTGAGGACACTGAAATTTATCTGTGAAAGTTACTTGACTTCCAAGCAACTTTTACCACTCAAGGAGTTTTCAAATGGGTTTCTGGCCAACATGAAAGTTGTTCCTCATGATCTTAGATTTCTATAAAGGTATGGTATGCCTTCATATGGTTTGTATAACTCTACTTATGATCTTGGCAAGCCAGGGGTATTTTGGGAAAGTGGAATTACAGGTCATTTCAAGCATATGCCCAAAACTCCTATTTCCAAATTTCAAATGAAGAAATGGTCAACATCAAACTTGATCCAAATGACATTTTGAGTCTAGAAAAGTGGTTGTGGCAAGTTGGAAATGCATGGAAATTAGATTTGCAAAAGTGGCCAATTATAAAGGGAAAAATACCTTTTTAAATGACCAAAATTGTGATTTTTTGATACAAAAGCAAAACCAAGCATATGACCAACCATTTTGAAGGTAAATTGCATTTTAAGATCATTGGCAATATTAGTTTTTTGGTTTGAAGTCAAGAAATTGGAGTTATCATAAGTTGCTTGTAAAAGAAGATACACTTGCCAAATCAAGCTAAGACCAATGCACAAGGCAAGTAAGCATCCACACACTTTCTAATTGTCATGAAAAGAGAAATTCAAGAGATTTTGAGGGGCTTTAACAAGGCAATGCAGAGCTGATTTTTCAACTTGGCCATTTTCACTTTCTCATGCAATGATATATGAAACTTCTCATGGGATTAATCTAGCATCTTCCAGAACTTTCCATCATCATCTATATAAACACTAGAGCTGATCCAGAAAGGGGTTGAACTTCATTTTGATCAAAAACTCATAGTTTCAATTCATCTTGCATTTTTGAAAATTGCTTCAAAACTTCTCAATTCTTCATCATTTCTTCAAGATTTTGTTCCCATTCTATTCAATAATCATCAGTGATCACATTGCAAGCAAGATCTGAGTGAATAGGGGCCTGAATCGTGCTGTGCAAATTCTCACATCCAAGTGCAAGATGAATCGGTTAGGGTGATCCAGGTGGTTTGAGCTCGAATTGTTGCATACAGAATCAAGATTATAGCACATTGAATGATCTTGGAGCATTGCAAGCTGTGAATTGAAGAGAATCCTCATCTGTTTTCAACTTCTTACCAGGTTAGTTTTTCTCACAATTTGGCTCGAATTAGGTAGCATGATGTAGAATGGTTAGGTTAAACATGGTTTAGGTGGTTAGAGGATTGATTCTGGAGCTTTAGGCAAGATTTCATGGAGGTTGATGTGTGCATGTAAATTCAGTTTGGACCTAGAACATAGTGATTAAGTTGTTATAATCTTAGATAATTAGCTAGATTTGATCAGTGTAGCCTAAGGATTATTGTTGTGCAAAGAATGGTGAGATTGGTGATGATTGAAACTTGATGAAGTTTTGAATCTATGAAGTTACACCATTCGGTTTGGACACTAGAGGTCGTTTTAATGAAATCTAATGGCTCAGTCGTGTTCATGGTGGAAAATAGGCCAACTTTGGTTTTTGTATCGTGCAATTTGGTGGATTAATGAAGTCACACGATTGGTGGAAAGTTCCCTGCATGAGTATGTGTTCATGGCTTTTTGCTGAAACCCTAATGAGCCAAGGAAGAAGACGAAATCAGCATCGTTGATACGTGTTGACCAATTGACTTGGAAAGGAATCCAACGAATGAGATTTAAAATAAGAATGGAGGGAAATCAGCCCCAAGTGAAACACGGCGTTTCACTTAATGTACCGGTCTGGGCTTTAAGTTCATCCGCTAACCACACCCCCCTGAGCGAGGCCCAATCAAAATGAACTATAATTGCCTGCTATTCGCACTGATGTTTTTTCTTTTTCTTTTAGCTTTAATTTTTTTTTCTGATTGTGAAACTGGGCCCAGGCGCTTCGCTATTGCCACCCCCCCATGCTGGGCGCAGATGTGAATATTAACTGCATTTAATTTCTATTGGTACCCCCCTCATCATTTCTCATATTAAATTTCCTCCAAATTTTCTTAATCTTTAAAAATTCATATAAAAATGAAAAAACATTATTTTTTAATGAGACTTTTTTTCCCATTTTCTATTTTCTGTCAAGAAAAATATGAAACGATAAAATTGTCATTTTACTTCATTTTCATATTTTTTGTATATTTTTACATTTAATTGCTTTTTTTAATTCTTTTGGTTGATGCTACCATTTGTTGAATTTAGTTTAGGAACTTCCTTTCGGATTTTCACCCCATTCTTTTTAGTACAACTAGATATGGATATTAGGTGTTCCTTGGTTTTTTATACCATTTTTTAGGATTTATTTTAGGTAGTTTAGTTAGAAACTATTAGGATAGTCAATTAGGGTTGTGAATATGACATAGGTGTAACAGAATAGTTTCCTTTTGGGTTTTTTTAGGACAAATTAGAAGAGGGGACTATAGGGGTATTATGGGTAAGTGATAGATCCCTTAGAAAATGCTAGAAGTTCTCCTATGATGTTAATACTATTAGTATATTCTTGTAATTGATTGATTGTGTGGTGTGCTCTTTCTAGGGTTATTGTTTGACTGTGTGGGGTATTGGGCTTGCTTGGGGTTTGGGTTTGAAGCTGAGGACTGTGCTAAGGAAGCCATTGAAGACAAAAGGAGTGAAGGTCCAGTTCAAGAGTTGATGAAGAGTATAGCTTGCTTGCAGCTGTTGAAGATTATAGGAACTAGGAGCTAGGCAGAGCTTAGAGTGGAAACTTGCTTCATAAACATGGAAGGTCTGGTTTGCCTCCATCCTTCTCTATGATTCAGAGTCTCTCTGGGATACTCACCCCCTTCCTTTGGAAGGCTTGGTGACAGTATCCAAGAGATAGAACTCTTGAGAGAAACATTCTACAGTTTGTTAAACAGTCTGTTTGCCACCTTTGGTGGTCAACTAACTGTCTAACATTCCAATTCATCCTCTTAGCTGTTCCTCATCCTGGAGAGCCTGATTTGAAGAAAAGCCATGAAATATTGAAGATGAAGATTGTGCTGTGGAAGCTGTGCATTTGACTGCTGCTGTCTGAAGCCCTGCTGTTTGAAGCTGTTGAAGGTGTTTACTGTTAGAGTCTCTTTCCTTGAAGATTGATGCTTGCTTGAAGCTTGTAGATGTTTGAAGATGACTTGAAGACAGATGTTGATGGAGCTTGCTGTGCAGAGTTGCTGTTTGCTGTTTATTATTGCTGTTTAGAGCTTTTGATGTATTGTTTGAATTTCCCGGACTGTATTGTTTGCCAATTAATCTGTTAGGTTGAAAGCGAATCTTGTTCGCTTTTGCCTGTTGTTTTCTAGGTTCGAGGTTGAGTGGGACTCCCTTGCCTCGGTTGTATTGCTGCCTCCATGCATTTTACTGTTTTACTGTATATATGCTGTTCTGTTTCCGTTTATCCCTTAGGATCTCTGTTTCTCTCTGCGCAAGAGAGGAACATGATAGACATTAGGTCTTAACCCATGCATGATAACATTAGGTTAGTGTGATTCCCTTTTCAACCATAGGTTAGAGTTCTGTCTCTTCTTTCTCAAAACAAACAGAAAAACACCATAAATATTTCAAACACAATAAAAGACACTTCTTCCGTAAAAGAATGTGAACTCATCAAAACGTCAATTTTTGTCCGCTTGGACTGCTAATCAGGAAAACCCTTTTTCAGAAGGAGATAAAAGCAATCAAAACAGACATGTGTCACGCGTGGCCCGAACTACGTTTGCTCTGATCTTTCATGCTGTATGAAAGTACTAGGCATAGGATGCGATATCCTAGCGAGCAACCTTACCCTCCTTTCCCGTAGGTAGGCGAACTACGTTGACTCTGATTTCTCGTTCCAGACGGGAATACGTAGGCATAAATTGCGATACTTTGCCGAGTCATTTTATTTTCTTTTAACCCCAGACCTATAGAATAGATAGAATAACAATCCGTACCAGAAAACAAGCGTGGATCCCGTCGAGTACGACGGACGTGAGGGGTGCTAATACCTTCCCCTTGCGTAACCGACTCCCGAATCGAGGATTTGGTTGCGACGACCATTCCTTTCCCGTCTTTGTGGTAGGTTTACTTCGAGCGTTCCCTTTCCCTCCTTTGGGATAAATAACGCACGGTGGCGACTCTTCTGTTCATCCGGCGCCGATTTTTGCAGTAGCGACACTCAGCCTAAACCTGATCCATAATCCTTTGTTGATTCCCTCGGGTTGGGTATCTATGGAAACAGAACTCCTCAATCCTGTTACTGAAGAAAACCAAGCAGAGATAAGAACAAAAGGCCATTACAAACACCTGCGATGAAAATGAAAATGCAAAATGCAAACATGTCTATGTATTTACAAGGAGATCTCCCCCTTGATTCCAGTTTCAATAAATAGGAACAATATAGATGGATAAGAATACCACAATAATCTTATCATATATCAGGTAAAGCTAAGTCAATACATATCAACAAATGAGAAAGATCTGAATACAAAAGGTACTGATCCCATCCAACATATCTGGTGAGGATCAAGATACAAATAAGATAAACTACCATGACCTATTAGATGATGATCCTCCTCAACAACCATGATCCTTGCTCTAGGTTTGAGCCTTCTTGAGCATCGTCTTCGTGCCTGGATGATCTGGTCTGGAAACCAACTCTGTGACGAGGATGTCCCTTATGTGTATAACATCTCTGAGACAATGAAAAAACTCTTCCCAGGCATCTTCACCAAAGGCATCTTTCAACCCGGGTCTCTTCAAATCTGCCAGAATCTTGAGCTCTTTAACAACTGATAGAGTCTCACGGAGTTTCTGCTCACTGGTGTATCTACGAGATTATTCTAACATCACTTCTCTTTCTTTGACCTTAAGTTGCGCCTTCAGCTTGTCAAGCTAACTGTGAAGTTGGTCTTCCCTATTCTTGTTGGCAATTACCGCAGCATTCCATTGCTCATTAAATTTGGATATCTCCAAATAAGCTCAGTCTAAATCATTCTTCTTATGCTTCAAAATGTTATCAGTACTCTTCAGATCATGACCGATCCGCTCCCTCACCCTGATCTCCTCAGATAACTCCTTTTCCAGCTTGGTTAAAGATTCTAACTTCATCTTATCCAAGTAAACAACTTCACCTCTATCAAGCTTTAACTGACTGATCTCCTTTTTCAAATATTTGTTTTCTTTGCGCAGCTCTTCCTTCTCAGCCCAAAGCTTGTTGTACCACATGATGTAAATTTTTGTAGGCGACTCAATCAACAAAGGATATAAGGGTTCCTCAATAGAGAAAGGTAATAATATCTCCTCAACCCTATTCTGAATCCACTCCACATATGGATCGTAGGCTCTGTAATCACTCTTCCCTAAAGAAAGCTTCCTCCTCTTATGGATTTTACCCCACGCATCAACGAATGTTTCCAGAATATCAGGGTCAGCTACGCCAGTAAAGTACAGAGATTCCTGCACTTCTTTGTCATTTAGGGGTCCCCTCAAAGCATACCAAAGTTGTCTGACGGCGAGGGAAGGGTTATAGTAAATACCCCCTTTCCTCCCCATCAAAAGAACATTGAGGAAGCTATCACAACTAAAAATAATCTCTTTACCAAGCAGATCTCGGTTGAACTATACGATATCTTTGGCCGTCAAACACAAGTGCCTCTTAGACCATTCAGATGAATTCCTCGAATCCACAAAAGCTCTGGAACAAGGGACGTGATCTATAAACCACTTGTGGAGAAGCGGTGTATAACAAGACACAATCTTTCTCCTCCTCTTATCATTCTTGTAATGTACTGGATGGTACAAGTCTCATAGGAGAGTGGGTACAGGACTCCTGGAGGTGAAAATACGAAAGGCATCCATATCAACGAAATCTAGTATGTTAGGAAATAACAGAATGTCATAGATACACAAAGCTAAGATAGCGCAGAAAACCACCCAACAACCCTCTGTAGCATACTTACGGGCTTTATCTACCAAAAAAGATAAAGTAAAGCCAAAAATTCCATTTTTGATGACGACGTGATCAACCAACTCATATGCGCTCAAATAAAGAGCAGCAACCAACTTCTCGAAATCAAGTTCTTCCTCTAAAGGAAAGAATGATACCTTACCTTGGACTGGAACTCCCAAGATAAAAGAATACTCCTCTAAATTCGAAACCAACATATAATCTGGTAAGGTGAAGTAGCTTAGTGGAGGGTCATAAAAATGTAATAAAGCGTGAATGGACCCTTGATCATAGTTTGTGACCTTACGAACAAGGCTCAAAATCCTCCCATAATCCCTTCTGAATACCTTAAGAACTCCAGGATCAGTCATAGTAATCAGGCCAAATAAAGGTCCCAACTCAGGTGTCGGGAACTTGTATATAATAATCTTCTTCTTCTCAGCCTCCATCTTTACAAAAACCTAGGATCGGAATCAAAGGAGATACAAGAACCTGTAAAATACATAAATATGCAATGTTAAATGCATGATGATTATGCAAATGAAAACACGGGATCAAGGTATCTGTTGCGGTGTAAATAGGATATCAAATTATTAATTAGTTTGAATCACAATTCTTGATTCACAGCCGCTCTTTGATTTATCCGAAGGAAAAGGTCAAAAGAGGGAAAGACTATTTTTGCATCGTAAACACAATGCGGGGAGAGAATTAGGTAAGGGGTTGGTTAAGCTTAGGGAATGTACTAGCACCCTAAACTTTTGTAGTACTCTACAGAAACCTTTTGTTTATTGTATGCTTTTTATTTTATTATCTGTTTTAAGTATATATTGCGCTAAGGGATAGAGTGACCTAAAAGGACCTAAGGGTTAGTCCCAAGTTTACTCGGCAAGACGTCGCATCTTGTGCCTACATATACTGACGGGAATGGAATCAGAGTAATTGTAGTTCCCCTCGAAAGGGAGGTTAGAAACTTCTTGACTGTGGTCAAAGTTTCAAAAGGGAGTAAGCGTATCTTAAGGAATCGCTTACGTGGAGTCTTGAAACTCCTATTTCTATGTTGAAATTGTTAATTGAAATTAGGGTTAAATTAGGTATTCCATGGCGGCAAACCCTAAACAGAGTACGACGACTCTTTGACCTAATGTTAGGGTGAAGGGCATTTTTGTCCACAGCGGGACACCTAGGCTAATTAAGGTTTGATCCATTCAAAGGGTAAGGCTATTGACTCGGCGGTCAAACGACTAGACCTAATCCTTCGGAAGGAAAAACGACAAAAAAAACATGCAAACAACGAATATCATCACATGACAGAATTAAAGTACGAAAAATAAAGAAAACTGTAAAAGAAAGCATCGCGACGATCACTCGCGTTAATTACAAATCCCAAAATGTAAAAATAAATAATTGCGACGATTACTCGCACGATTACATACTGAAAATAAAGGCACAGACCAAAATGAAGCTACAATGAACAAGATAAACAGGGTTAGACGAAAATTGAAACGGCTATATCAAAGTTCTATTTTTGAATTTTTATTTAAAGGAAAAGTAAATTTTTGCATTTAAAGGAGAACTTATTTTAATTTTAATATCTTTTACTTACAATTTTTTTTAATTTAATTAAATAAAATGTTTAAATTTTAAGGTTTTTGAATAAGAAAATTTGGTCGTAATTAAAAAAAATGTTTTAATTGTAATGTTTTAAAGAAACTGTTAGTAATTGTTTTAAAAAATTTAATATCAGTTTATTTAAAAAATAGATTTTTATTTTGAAGAAAAAAGATTTAATTCTAAAAAAAATTCTAGCTTTAATCCTAAGTTCTAAAAGAAATTTGAATTTATTTTTAAAAATGATTTTTAATTTTAAGTTTTAAATATGAGTTTTAATTTAAAAAACAATGTTTAATTTTAACTTTATGATTTTTAGTTAGAAAAAATGGTTTAATTTTTTAAAAAATATTTTAATTAAATTAAGTAAGCTAATTTAATAAGATTAACAATTAGAAATATTCTGGTTTTAACAATTTTATTAACCTGCATTATGAAAATTATATATACTACAGTAATAATAAAACACTAATAAAAATATAATAATAATAAAATAAATAAAAAGAATAGGAGAAAGGAAAGGGGAAATAAAAAAGGGATTATCATGCTACTGAACGTGTTTTTTTAGGTTTTTTCATTTTTAACCCTTCTTCATAGCGGCGGCGGCTCCCCCATTGATGAAAATTTGAAGCTTTTTGTTTTCCTTATGCATGGTTGTTCTTACATCTTCTTCTTCCTTGCTTCACCATAATTTCCTCTTTTTCCTGTAAAAAAAAAGAATAACAGAAACCAAACGTGATATTGACGAAATCTTACGAGTTACGGTTAGTTGATGATTCCGCCGGTGATGACGCTTCTTCTGAGGCAGTGGTGGTAGTTTGTTGATCTTTATGATGAAGCTTCAAAGGTTTTTTCAAAAATCTCCCCTCTTCTGATAAGTCGTGAGAACGACCGCCGTTTTTTTCTTTTGTCTCCTTCTCCCCTTTCTCAAATACAACTTATGTTTATATAGGTAACAAAATTAGGGTTAACTCTAACCTAATGCCCACTTTAAAGCCCAACTTAAATAATTAGTTAAAACTAAATAAAATTTAAACAATTTAAAATAAACTTAAAATTCTATTTATTTATACTAAACATTTTTAAAATTCTATTTATTTATACTAAACATTAAAAATATTATAAAAAGAATAAATCTTTTCTAATATTTTTAATTTTATGATTTTTGGATGTATTTATAAATAATATGGAAAAAAGTGAAAAATATAATATTTTTTAAAAAATAATTTAAATAAAATACGAAAATAATAATTAAATAATAAAAAAAACTATTTTTGTTATTATAATTTTTTTTTATGAAAATAGAAAAGTTAGAATAAAAATAAAAGAACCAAAACAAAAAGTGAAGAAGGTGGGATTCGAACTCTCGACCTTTCACACTCACAACTCCTTACACACGGTCTCTTGTCAATTGTGCTATTTTATTTATTCAAAATAAAATGGCACTAGAAACCCTGTAAACTAAAAGAGCGCGCCACATGATATTTTCTTGCAACAATCAAACAACTGCACAACCCGTTAGTGGTTAGTTTAAATACAATGCAAAATGAAATGGGATGCAAGCTGAAACGACTAATCTTAGGGAAAAATTTGGGGTATTACAGTTGCCCCTATTTAAAGAGCTTCACCGGATGATTTGAGCAACGAAGGCTCGAGAAATCATGGTGGAGGGATTTAAATATAGATAACCGAAAATTTTGCCCTTAGGTGCAGTGATATGAAATGCTATGGACAAAACGGAATGGACTATAATGCTGGAAATGCCATGAATTTAATATAATGCGTATGATGAAATGGTAAATGCAAAGATGCAGACGGCACGACGACACATGGGACAGACGCGATGAACAAACCACACTGGGGGTATGACGCACTGAGAGACAGCACGACACTGGGGAATTCTAATATGATAGTCAACTGGTGCGAGTGCGACCAATTGTCACTTTCAGAAAAAGGAATGGTAAGAGCAGGATCCTCAATGGAGATGGCACCGGTGAGACAGCCTCCACTGGGGGAATTTAAGAGTAATTATAAACAGGTTTAGGCGTGACCGACTGATACTCTAGATTAAGAAAATAAAACTGGATCTGGACTGTAGAATCGATTAACAAGATGCTGGAGCATTGAGTAAAGAATAACATTCGAGCTTCTTTAAACTTTCCCTCGTGACAGGATCAAACGGAATTTAGGAATCCGTAGAAAATATACAGGGTAAAATCGGCTGTATGCCAAAATAAATGGTCTTAAATGGGAAACGCCCTGATAAGCTTTCTCGAGAGAGAACTGCCACTTATCGTTGGAAGGGATTTATATGCCAAACTGGATAAGCTCTCAAATAAAGAGACTGCCGCTTATCTGTGGATAATAGATTGATTGATAATATAAACTTATTCACGTCTCAAGTTTGTGCTCCCTGGACATGATTCAGTTTCTTCTTTTGCTAAAGGATAAAATAAACGTCTTCATAATTCAAGATCTGTGCTCTCCTGAATATGATTCGGCTCCTTCTTTTACTAAAGGATAAAATGAACGGCATCATAATTCGAGATCGGTGCTCTCCCGAATATGATTCAGCTCCTTCTTTTACTAAAGGGTAAACAAACTTCTTCAAAATTTAAGATTTGTGCTCTCCTGAATGTGATTCAGTTCCTTCTTTTACTAAAGGATAAAATAAACTTCCTCATACTTCAAGATCTGTTCTCTCCTGAAGATGATTCAGCTTCTTCTTTTACTAAAGGATAAAATGAACTTCCTCATGCTTCAAGATTCTGTGCTCTCCTTAACATGATTCAGCTCAAAACCTCCCCGTACTTTAAAATGAAAGGAAAATGGAAGCCCAACTGCTCGATGGAGATGGCCATTTTCTACAAGTCATGACGAAGATAGGATAAGCTCCTCAGGCGAGAAATACTGCTCATTTGCAAAAGTGGCATGGATAAGCTTCTCGGATGAAAACTGCTTGTAGAGGTGGTAACAGGTAATGTAAATTGTAATGAAGATTGTAATGAAGGCTGTAATGAAAGTTGTAATGTAAATTATAATGAAGGTTGTAATGAAAGTTGCAAGGTAAGTTGTAATGAAGTTTTGTAATGAAAATTGTAAGGTAAATTGTAAGGTAAATTGTAATGAAGTTTGTAATGAAAGTTGCAATGTAAATTATAATGAAGGTTGTAATGAAAGTTGCAAGGTAAATTGTAATGAAGGTTGTAATGAAATAACAAACTCCTTGTACGAGAAGATCAATTGTAGAGTGTAATGAAAAATTGTAATGAAAGTTGTAATGAGGGTGATATAATGGTGATAGGCTTCTCTGGTGAGAACAGTCGCATACCAGTTGTTGTAAGATGTATTGTAATGTCGAACAAGACTCCACTAAGGAAATGAAATTGAATGGGGACTACCTTATCTTAACGCGGAAAGGTAATGGAAATAACCATCGTCCACGAGGGTTGAACTCTATGGGGAAATTGGAAACAAGTAGTTATTTTATGCTTAGGGCTGACGATCTACTTGGAGAGAGCGGACAAACCCAATTACTCATTGGTAACGACCAAGGATGACACGGATAGCAAAGCAAGGTAGATGCTAATGCGCATGCCAAAGTGTATACTAATATGTATGTTAATGTGTATGAAAATATCATGCAATGAGTATGTAATGCTTATGCTGACAAAACAGACGAGAGAGGAAACATGAGATGAAATAAACATCTCAACGGGAATACCGTGCTACCTCTGCAACAGTACATCTATCGAGGGATAAGAAGAGTTGGTGATAGAACCAAATCTTGCTTCAAATTCTTCAAAGTTCTAACTTCCTTGGGGAGAAAATTTCATGAATTCCACATGGGGATACAGCTTCACTAGAGAGTACGATATCATGACTTCAACTGGGGATCCATGACCTCTGTATGAGGATACTATGTCAGGACTTCCCGTGGAGGATTGCTATCATGAACCATAATCAGCCAAAGAACTCTTAGGATCATAGACTTCCAGGGATAAAATAAATATCCGCTGGATGGGGAAGATGTGGAGCTAGGCAGCTTCATGGAGATAGAGTAGCAACTTCCTGGGAATAATACCTCGGCTTCCTGGGGAAAAGGTACATCCAAATGGGGATAAAAGATATCAAAATTTCCCTGAGGAGAGTTCGTCGGACTTACTGGGGAGAATTCACCAAGACCTCTTGGGGAAAGTATCTTGACTTCTTGGGGAAAACATGGCAATCTCATGGGAAGTATTCCTGAGGAAGGTAAGGCAATTTCACTGAGGAACAGATAATTCCGCTAAGAATGGGTCTTCAAGAACATATATCACTTGGAGGATACTGGGGATATCTCTGCAGTCTTGAGATCATTGGTGATTTATCGGATGGATCCCAAAAGTGGTGTCAGCTTAAAGTCTCGCTGGGGACTGTCACTCAGAAGATGTTGGTATGATCTCTGTAGTCTAGGAAATTACTGGCTCGATCCAAAGGGTTGTCAGTTTAAAGTCTCGTTGGGGACTGTGTCGGCTTAAAGTCTCTCTGGGGACTGCGTTGAGGCAATGGTTAAGACGTAGATTTTGCAATGATGAGATTTACTAGAGAATGAAGACTGCCGGGAGTAAAATCCATCGGGTACATGAAGAATGTCGCGAAACAAGCTAGTTTTGATCTTAATGGACTTTGTAGTAGTCGCCATTTTGAAAAATATCATGCCCCAAAGTACCTGCTTTGTAAGAAAGTCATCTCGAGAGGATTTTATAGAGAACATGGGGTTCGGTTGCCCCATTATTTTCAAACTCTTGGAGAGATATGTCAGATCTCGACATAACTGGCACGGATCAACCGTGTTACGAATGAGTCTATAAGAATAGCTCTTAAGTACGTCCATCTCGCATCAGAAAATGACTTGGAAACCGCCTGCCCCTGTTTAGCAGGATCTACGAGTCCCATTGACGATGTATGTATGTAAGTTTCTACGATATCAAGCAAAATCAACACGCGTGAAATGCTATCCTGAAACTATCAATGCAACAATATTTGTCTTGAAAATTTTTGTTTTTGTTTTTGTTTTGAGAAAGGATATCGCTATAACTCGTGACCGAAATCACATAGCTAGGATATGAATTTACTTTGTATTGCAAACGGAGAATTGAGCACAGCTCGTAGGAGTCAGGAAACATTATCTCGTCGAGTATGCTTTCAAAAGAATTCCTACTTCAATTAGGTCTTTTAATGGTTGTGCCGTGGCTTGGTTCACGGTTTAAGAAACAAAGGATAAAGGCTCAAAGTTTTATTGTACCCACCCCTCTTCATGATATTTTCTAATCCTAATTTAGTTAGTTGGATACGAACACTCACACGGATTTGATATGGTTGAGGAACCATCAAGGCTTTGGATGTGGCAGTCACCCACCTATTGTCTTTTGGTTCTTGAACCTCACGACTTTGCTCTTTTATTGGGGATTCTTTGTGGTAATCCCTTGTTTTTTTGTTATATTTTTTCCATTCCCTAACTTTTGCCTGGACGACGTCTTTTGGATTTGACTTTGGAGTCCAGCGGGATGCCCCAGTTTTGCCTAAGTCTCCTTCACAGGTTTTGACTTAGCGGGCTATATGTATTTTTTTTGTCGACTAAGTCGTGTGACTCTTTTGAAAGGCTTGTGACTGCCCCACTCTTTAGGTAGTATAAGGATAGTCATTGACTTCTAAACTTCCTAAGATGTCAAGGATAGACTGGATCCTCAAAGGTTCGCTCCTCCTTTTTTGAGAGTCTGAGGGCTCGATCCATTTAACTGAAAACTACCCTGACCCAGGTTAAAGTAAAGGGTTTTAATTTGGAAAAGAAGAAAACTCCTACTTCACGGCTCAAAGGGGGTAAAGAGGGATTATCGTCCTTATATCTCCATTGTTTTTGGATTTGAAACAATGCCTTACATCATCAGCAGGTTTCAATTGAAAGCATGCGACAAGAGATCTGATGTTTTTGTTCATCATCCTCCTCCCAATTCTCTATCAAAGCGAGAGATCGGGTATAGAAAAAATATTTTTAATGAGTGAAACGAATGGATTTAGTCAAGACAAATATGCATTGCATTAATTATTCCAAAATAAACAAGTTCGTACATGTTAATCATGCTAATCAAAGAAAAATACATATAAATAAACAAATGAAATGTATGACAAGTCCTTCAAGATGTAACTGGATGAGGCATGTTGAAGACCAGGAGAGGAGTCTTGATCTCTGGTTGATGATCACCGAAAGACAATATATTCTGCTCCAACAAATTTTTGACAAAGTTATGGAGCGCATGACACCCTTCCAAATCGTGACCAGGCGCACCCTTATGAAATAAACAATGAGCGGCGACATTGTAATTTACAGGTATCAGATTGGGAGGTGGACCCAAAGTTCGGGTAACAAGCAGACCTTGTTGCACTAAGAAAGGATACAACTCAATAAACGTCATTGGGATCGGAGGACAAGGCTTGTATGGTCTCCTATTTTGACGAGGTATCGTCTCCTCTGATGGTTGGCACATAGGAGCGTTGGCCACTCGTTGACAGTTGACAGGAGCTTGTGTAGGCTGATAAACCGGATGCTGATAGACCGGAGCCGGTTGCACAGGCTGACATGTAGGAAATTGTTGATTAAAAGGAGGTGCAACAGTAGCTACATAGGGTTGTGGAGCATACTGAACTGGATGACCTTGAACATAATTCTGCTGAGGTTGCCAAGGTTGATGAGTAGCCATCGAGCGATTCCTCGGACGTGTAGTTCCTTTATGGTGGTCAACGCTCGGAGTTTTGCACTTCGAAGGAGTAACTCGTCGAACTGGTTGAGCAACAGTAGGATTCACTGAACTGGATTGACGATTCTGAGGAGGTATGTTCTTGACAGTAACAGCTGGTTGAGGATCCACAACAGTATTGGTAATTTTAGAAACAACGGTAGGTTGATTATCCATCTTCACCTTAAGGGCTTGCAACATCTCCATAATATGCCCCACACTTCCTCGAAGATCTTCGAGTTCATGGCTGACACGATCGATCTCTTGAGCTTGTTCTTCCATCCTTTTTCGAGCTTGGGCTCTGGTGTTGTACTGATGCGGAGGACCCAGGGTGACGAAACTGGAAGGCGAGAGAACCAAGGATAAGACACTGGGAGACACATGTAATGCAATAATATGATGTTAAAATGCAAACTGTGAATGAAATGATTCATGGAATTCAAAATATTTACGAATATTACGGAATAACAAAGAAATTTTATTTATTAATTGAAAATGGATTACAAATAACATTCTTAGAAAAGTCTTGGCATAATAGCTAAATAAAAGCTAATAATGACCCTAAGGAAGCTTCCTGTTCTGCCCCTTGCTCTGCTCTTCTGGCTAGGCATTTTTGAGGATGAGCCTATCTTCAAAAGGTAGATCGAGAGTTAGAGGAAAACAAATCCTTCATCAAAACCAAACAAGGGTGCATTGGAAAAGTCTTCGCAACTGTTAGTGATTAGTGTCCTTGATGTTGGATGACTTTGAGAATACGGCTTTAGCAACACTCTTGTTCTTTAGGGTTCACCTCCAAGAAGTGGCAAATGAGATCCATCCAACATAGGTAGCCCTACAAGCTGAGAATATTCTTCCAAAGTAGGTAATAACTGATAGTCGGGAAATGTGAAGCAATGATAGTTGGGATCATAAAATTGTAGCAAAACCGACAGAAGTCCTTCGTTCACTTTATATTCCAACAGAGATAACATCCTTCCATACCGGTTACAGAATCCTTCTCGATCTTGGATTAAAGATCCTAGCTTCCTTAGGTCATCTAGCTTAGGACTTTTAAAAGTATATTTCAAAGTTTTTCTTCTATTGTAATCCATAGTCCTGCAATATTCATAAATAAGGTTTGAATTCCATGAAATGTAATGCAATGTAATGTTTTAATGGATGCAATGCACATATATTCACAAGTCCTAGGTTAAAGGTATATGCAAGGAGTTAGGATCTACCCATCCCGATAAGGTATGTACTAAGGTTAGTTGTACTTGCCAAACAAGGTTCTAAAGAAGTGCCCAAAGTCATTGGTCCATCCTTCGGATATTATCAACTTTCCGACTGACTCGAGGGTCGATAATATTCTCAAGAGAACCTCTTTTGAGTGTAGCATCGCGTAGAAACCATTGTAGGACTACTCCCACATAGTTCCCGCACTACGTCCTATATAAGGCCAAAGTGGTGTTAAGGTACTACGGTCCCCAATATCACAGACTCCAATTGAAAATAATAAAAGTTTTCACGACTAACTCGTTCAACCGAACCGTTTTCGAAAGGGTCTCAACTGAGCGGTAATTCTCGAGTCAACTTGGTCGGGACTCACTCCCGGCAAGCCTTGTCGAATATCTCACCTTCCTATAATAAGGTCACTCAAATCCGGGTTAGGACTTATCTCACAATAACAGGGTACCCCCCAAGCAAGGCACAATAATAATATATACAAGAGAATAAATAATGAAAAATATCATACAATAAACAAAATAGGGATAACCCTTAAAAGTTATGGCAGTCCCCAGTGAAGTCGCCATTTTCTGTTGCGGTGGAAATAGGATATCAAACTATTAATTAGTTTGAATCACAATTCTTGATTCACAACCACTCTTTGATTTATCCGAAGGAAAAGGTCAAATGAGGGAAAACCTATTTTTGCATCGTAAACACAATGCGGGGAGAGACCTATGTAAGAGGTTGGTTAAGCTTAGGGAAGGTACTAGCACCCTAAACTTCTGTAGTACTCTACAGAAACCTTTTGTTTATTGTATGCTTTTTATTTTATTATCTATTTTAAGTATATATTGCGCTAAGGGATAGAGTGACCTAAAAAGACCTAAGGGTTAGTCACAAGTTTACTCGGCAAGACGTCACATCTTGTGCCTACATATCTTGACGGGAATGGAATCAGAGTAATTGTAGTTCCCCTCGAAAGGGAGGTTAGAAACTTCTTGACTGTGGTCAAGGTTTCAAAAGGGAGTAAGCGTATCTTAAGGAATCGCTTACGTGGAGTCTTGAAACTCCTATTTCTACGTTGAAATTGTTAATTGAAATTAGGGTTAAATTAGGTATTTCACGGCGGGAAACCCTAAACAGAGTACGACGACTCTTTGACCTAATGCTAGGGTGAAGGGCATTTTTGTCCACAGCGGGACACCTAGGCTAATTAGGGTTTGATTCATTCAAAGGGTAAGACTATTGACTCGGCGGTCAAACGGCTAGACCTAATCCTTCGGAAGGAAAAACGGCAAAAAAACATGCAAACAACGAATATCATCACATGACAGAATTAAAGTACGGAAAATAAAGAAAACTGTAAAAGAAAGCATCGCGACGATCACTCGCGTAAATTACAAATCCCAAAATGTAAAAATAAATAATTGGGACGATTACTCGCATGATTACATATTGAAAATAAAGGCACGGAGAAAAATGAAGCTACAATGAACAAGATAAACAGGGTTAGACAAAAATTGAAACGGCTACATCAGAGTTCTATTTTTGAATTTTTATTTAAAGGAAAAGTTAATTTTTGCATTTAAAGGAGAACTTATTTTAATTTTAATATCTTTTACTTACAAAAAAAAAATTGTTTTAATTTAATTAAATAAAATGTTTAAATTTTAAGATTTTTGAATAAGAAAATTTTGTTTTAAATTTTGTTGTAATTAAAAAAAATGTTTTAATTTTAATGTTTTAAAGAAACTGTTAGTAATTCTTTTAAAAAATTTATTATCAATTTATTTAAAAAATATATTTTAATTTTGAAGAAAAAAATTTTAATTCTAAAAAAAAGTCTAGCTTTAATCCTAAGTCTACAAGAAATTTGAATTTATTTTTAAAAATGATTTTTAATTTTAAGTTTTAAATATGAGTTTTAATTTTAAAAAAAATGTTTAATTTTAACTTTATGATTTTTAGTTAGAAAAAATGGTTTAATTTTTTTTATAAATATTTTACTTAAATTAAGTAAACTAATTTAATAAGATTAACAATTAGAAATATTCTGGTTTTAACAATTTTATTAACCTGCATTATGAAAATTATATATACTACAGTAATAATAAAACACTAATAACAATATAATAATAATAAAATAAATAAAAAGAATAGGAGAAAGTAAAGGGGAAATAAAAAAGGGATTATCATGCTACTGAACGTGTTTTTTAGGTTTTTTCATTTTAAACCCTTCTTCATAGCGGCGGCGGCTCCCCCATTGATGAAAATTTGAAGCTTTTTCTTTTCCTTATGCATGGTTGTTCTTACATCTTTTTCTTCCTTGCTTCACCATAATTTCCTCTTTTTCCTGTAAAAAAAAAAGAATAATAGAAACCAAACGTGATATTGACCAAATCTTACGAGTTACGTTTTGTTGATGATTCCGTCGGTGATGACGCTTCTGAGGCGGTGGTGGTGGTTTGTTGATTTTTATGATGAAGCTTCGAAGGTTTTTTCAAAAGTCTCCCCTCTTCTGATAAGTCGTGAGAACGACCGCCGTTTTTTTTCTTTTGTCTCCTTCTCCCCTTTCTCAAATACAACTTATGTTTATATAGGTAACAAATTAGGGTTAACTCTAACCTAATGCCCACTTTAAAGCCCAACTTAAATAATTAGTTAAAACTAAATAAAATTTAAACAATTTAAAATAAACTTAAAATTCTATTTATTTATACTAAACGTTAAAAATATTATAAAAAGAATAAAATCTTTTCTAATATTTTTAATTTTATGATTTTTGGATGTTTTTATGAATAATATGGAAAAAAGTGAAAAAATAATTTAAATAAAATACGAAAATAATAATTAACCTTTCACACTCACAACTCCTTACACACGGTCTCTTGCCAATTGTGCTATTTTATTCATTCAAAATAAAATGGCACTAGAAACCATGTAAACTAAAAGAGCGCGCCACATGATATTTTCTTTCAACAATCAAACAACTGCTCAACCCGTTAGTGGTTAGTTTAAACGCAATGCAAAATGAAATGGGATGCAAGCTGAAACGACTAATCTTAGGGCAAATTTTGGGGTATTACAATATCCAATGCTTCAGATTGATGTTGTGTTGTTGAGTGAATATAACCAGAATTTCGCACTGATAAGAAACTCGGAAAACCAAAACACTGAGGTGATAGAAAACTAGAATGCACAAGATCAAAAGTCCGTTCTGACAAGAAAACTAGAAAATCGGGTTGGTTGAAGGTCAAAGTATCCTGAAAAATCCATCCCTCTCACATGTGGGTTCTAGTCTTGTACGGTACGACATCTTATGCAGGTCATCAGTATCACAGACTCTAAGATTGAGAGACGGTGATACGTTCACCATTCCTTGTTTGCCATCATGGTCAATCAAGAAGGTCTCAACCGACTTCCCAATGAACGGTCTCCAGAGTCATTAGCTTTCTAATTCAACACCCCCTCAACTGCCCAAGATGCGCAGGATAGGATGTCCCCAAAGAAAACCTCGTATATATGTAGATTTCACGCGGAATTTTACGTGTCAAGATGCCACACAAGTACACACTACTCTCCATACTACTCCTGTGTGTATACTCAAGCCTGGGTATTGGGCTTATCTCTCATGGAACAACCCACCCAACAGTAGCATAATATAGTATGCAACAATGAAATGCAAATTCAATAATATACAATAGATAATGTACATAAAAGCAAATAACTGCACAAAGTAAACACTCAAAGAACAGAAACAAACAAGTGCCAGGATTGACTCGCATAGGGAACCAGAGTCCTCAACTGTCGCAACTGCGAAAAACACTCGGCAAAAAAACAGAAGAGTCACCACCGAATGTTATTTATCTAAAAGAGAGGGAAAGGAAACAATCAAAGAAAACCTGAAGAACAGGAAAAGAAAAGGTCATCACAACCAAATCTTAGGTTCGAGAGTCGGTTACGCAAGGGGAAGATATGAGCACCCCTCACGTCCGTTGTACTCAATGGGATCGATAATCAAAGGGTGTGTTTTGTATAAGCTACTACTAAACAGAAATGCGAACAAAGAAAAAAGAAAGAGACTTGATAGGACATCGACGCCCTATGCCTACATATTCCCTTATGCAATGGGAAAGTCAGAGTCAATGTAGTTCGGAAAACTACAGGTGATGGGGGGAGGTTTCTCGTCAAGACATCATCGTCTTGTGCCTACGTTTCCTCATATGGTATGAGAAATTAGAGCAAACGTAGTTCAGGTAACTACGAAACCACATGTTGGTTAAGTATTTTTTATGAGTGATGTTAAGTTCCCATTCCAGCAATTAGGGTCGATGCTTGTTTGTGATAGAACGAAAAAGTAACGTACTCTTTTCGAAAATGATTTTTAAACACAAATCCCGAAGGATAATAAGGTTTGAATTTTGTTTGTGAGTTTTAGTGAAGTGAATTAGTTTGCTTTGTGATTCACGTTGCACTAAAGGTTATGATATATGAGTGAATGTGTCGCATGTCGCCCATGAGGCGTACACTAAACACTCTATACAAGTGAGGAGAAACCCCCAACTCATCATTTCCCATACACTTAAGGCTCGTAGCGCACAATGTTCATTGCCTTTATTAAATGTATTAGCATTTTTTTGAGATGAGAAGAGAGAAAGACGCATGAAAGGTCTAAGGGAAACTTGGTCCTAATGTTGTCATGCAAAGTGGCCCTAAGGTCGGGATACGGAAGGAAATTCTATCCTAATGTTAGCATGCAAAAGATAGACCTAAGGTCGAGGTTTAAAGGGACTAGCCTACTTGTTATCATGCATGGATTGCACTCCAAATATCTATCCTAATCCCAAAATTAATCAGAAATTAAATTGGAATAGGAATCATAAGGGAGCATGCAAAGGCAAGGCAAATAGCAAGAAAACAAGGTAAAAATAACAGCTACAACAACACCTCCTGCATAAAATAACAATAAAATCCAGCAAGGCAGCACAACATCATTTAATAGCTACTAATTCAGCACAAAAGTAGGTGTGAAAAGGCAGGCAACAAGCAAGCAATAACATAGACAACATGCAACTTCAGAATAAGACAGCTGTAGAAAGCGGGGCAGCAAGCATGTTTCAATGAAATCAAGTATGAGAAAACACCAATCATGAATAATTGTCATGCAAGGATGGACATGCATCAAAAATCAAACACAAATGTTCAACAAGAATGCATCATCAAGAATCAACGAGATCAACATGCTTTTCAAATCAATTATACAAATTAAACGATTATGCGGCAAACGGAATCAGAAGCACACACGCACATGCATCATAAGTTCAGTAAGATGATAATCAACAATCCATAGTTAACATGACATAAACAATCAAAGCATATGATTATCACATCAATCAATAAACATGAACATGTTAGGAATTTCAAACGGAAACCAAAAGTCACTCATCGAAAAATCGAGATCAAACAATCAAACATGATGAAATAGGTCAAGAACAGTCCACACAAATGCATCATATCAATCCATGAAGGTTAAAGGTGGAAAGAAATCAAAACATGCTTGAAAACAACCAAAATGACATTCTGGTCCAGTGTTAATCGATTAACCATTTGCTTGTGCAAACTGGTTTATCGATTAACCACTAAAAAATTTCAAAAATTGCACTGGTTAATTGATTAACCAGTTTTGTACTGCAACTGGTTAATCGATTAACACTGAACCCGAAGTAGAATAATAACAATTCAAAAGCATTTTCAGCAATTAATTCAATGTGCAATCATCCAAATGATCATGTAATCAATTATGCATGAATTTAACACCAAAAATCAGTGATCAAACATCAATCAAACTTAATCAAGCATTGAGATCACAAATCACAAAGATCAAAATCATCAAAATATTGTGATTATTCAAATAAGCTCAAAACAAAATTGGATCTAGAAGTAACCAACCTTGAAAGCTGAGATTTTCTTTGGTAATTGTTGATTCATTGTAAATTGATATATCCAAGCTAGAAACCCAAGAAATCTTCAAGATCCAAGAGCTTTCTTGCAATAGACGTGAAGAACAAGCCAAAATGTGCCAAAATTGATCCAAGAATCACTTACAAACTTGCTTCCAAGATCATATCCAAATCCAAATGAAAATCAAATGATGAATTGATGATGATGGAAATGAATGGTGGAGGTTTAGCTCTAGAATTCAATGATTCCAATGAAGAATCAAAGAACTCAAGTGATAAAGAGCTTTAATGGAGGTTTTGGAGTGTAGAAAAGTTGAGAGAATTTTGAGAGCAAATTCTCAAGAATGAGTGTGAAATTTGAAATTATGAGGGTTAATGGAGAGGTTTAGAGAAAATTCATTTAAATAGGCTATTGGTTAGGAGTAGAATTATGGTTAGGAGTGAGGTTTTGAAATTTGGAATGGGATTAGGAATGGAAAATTGGAGGGAAATTGAATTGATTTTGAAAGTTAATCAAGATTTAGAATGATTCTAGATCCTTCTTTTGGTGTAAAAATCAATTCAAAAGTGATCAAAATAGACCCCAAAAGTGGCAGCATTGAAAAGGCACATTATTGGGAAAATTTTACTATGGTTAATCGATTAACCATTTGCTAGTGCAAATTGGTTAAACGGTTAATCACTCACAAAATTTCAAAAATAACGCCAATTGGAGGGAAACTTGCACATTCGTCCGTTTTCAACCGTTCTGAGCCCTTTTAAGCCTCTGAAATGTTCCCTTGGATATTATAACTGTGAGAATGCCTGATATATCCTGTAACCTATATCCTATGTTGAGAATAATCTGCTGAATAAAATAAAATTGGCCACTCGATTGCTGGACAAAATAAATGCCGACACCTTTGACGCTCACTGTTTAAAGTCTTGCAATAAAAGAGAACCCTGAGCCATGGAAAACCTTGATCCCACATACCAAGAACCAATGCAATGATATGCAAAAATGAAAAATGCATAGAAACATAAGACAATAAATCAAGAAACGATGAGGAAAATTTTGGGGTGCTACTAGTATAAGGCGAAATCACCTTGGCGGGTGGACTGGATTAACTTTGAGATTTTCAAGTGAACCAATATAAAAATCCAAGCGTATTTCTCTTTGTTGTTAAGTAGCTGTGGTTTTTATTTAGTGAGTAAAAAGCTTTTGTTTTTGAAAACCTCAATTCAATCCCCCCATTTTCTTGTGTTTTTCTCACCTTCAATTAGCATCAGTGCTCTAGTTCAGATTGTGATAAAAGTTTATCAAACACTTAACCGTGTTCAATACATATCCAATGTGTGAGAAACAATGGTGGCTGCTGCTATTCCAGTATAAAAAGATAATTATAGTGCCAAACCACCAGTCTTTGATGGTGACAAATCTGACTATTGGAAAGATAGGATCGAAAGTTTCTTTCTTGTCCATGATGTAGATCTTTGGGATCTTGTTGTTGATGGCTACAATCATCTTGTTAATGCTTTAGGAGAAAAAGTGTCAACTAGTGCTATGACTGATCAATAAAAGAAAGATTATAAGAATCATCACAAGGTAAGAACTATACTGCTAAATGTTATCTCTTATACTGACTATGCGAAGATAACAAACAGAGATACTGCCAAGTCCATTTTTGATTCTCTAAGAATGGCTCATCAAGGAAACACTCAAGTTAAGAAGGCAAAGACGCTTGCTTTAATCCAAAAATATAAGGCATTCATAATGGAGGAGGATGAAACAGTTGAAACTATGTTTTCAAGATTCCAAATGCTAGTTACGGGACTCAAGGTTCTGGACAAAGGATACTCAACTGATGGCCATGTCAAAAAGATCATCAGAAGGATTCCTAAGAAGTGGAGACCTATGTTAACTTCCTTGAAACTATCTAAAGATCTGAAAGTATCAGTCTTGAAGAACTTGTTAGTTCTTTGAGAATTCATGAGATAGAGCTTGATGGAGATGAACCTCAAAGGAAAGGAAAGTCAATTACTTTGAAGTCCAACTCTGAAAAGTCAACGGCTTATCAAGCTGAGGAAATCTCAGATGATTATGATGAAGATTTAGAAGATGATGATGAAATTTCATTAATTTCTAGAAGGGTCAACAGACTCTGGAAAAATAGTCAAAATGGTCAAGGAAAGTTTAAAGGAGCTAGAAGGATTGTCGGTCATTCTGACTCAACATCAGGACAAAGGAAGTTAAGTTTTGGAAAAGAACTTATTTGCTATGGACGCAAAGAGCTAGGTCATTACAAAAATGAATGTCCAAAGCTCAAGAAAGACAGAAAGCACAAAAATAATTTTGTCAAAGGTAAGAAAGGACTCATGGCTTCCTAGGACGACTCTGATTCAGAAGAAGAAGATTATGAAGAAGAACAAGTTAATGTTGCACTGATGTCAACAACCTCTGATGCTGGAGTCTCTGGAGAATCCGAAGAAAAAGTATCATTAGACTCGAAAACAGAATCTGATCATGATTCTGAAGAGGTATTTTTTAATCTCTCTCGTTCTGATTTAGAATCATGTCTTTCTGAAATACTGAAGAAGTATCAAAGTCTTCAAAACAAATACAAAGACCTTCAACAGGTCCAAGTAATTGCTTCAAAAACTTGTGAGAAGCATGAAGAGAATATTTCTTCTTTAAATAAAAAAAAAATTCTTTAGAAAGTACAAACTCTACTTTGAGAAGTCAAATCTCAAATTTAGAAGAAGAAATAGGTCCATGTGCTTTTGGTAAGAACTGTGTATTTAGATATGACAGAGCTTTTCAGCACTTTGTGACTAAAAGCATAGATAGAAGAAAATTTCTTCCTTAATCTATGAATTTAGTATAAATGGCAAGAAAGGTTTAGCTTGTACAAATACCTCTAAGATTGATGAAAGTATCATGGTAAAACCAAAACCTCTTTATAAGCACTTTGTACCTTCTGGAATAGAACATGTTTATTTTGAGCTTGCACAGAAACCTCCACCGGCACAAAAACCTATTTCTAAGCCTTAATATCATGCACAAATACCACTTGAATATTTTGTTGCACATAAACCCAAAGTTGCTAAACACTCTGGGAAAACAAACTAAAAAGGACCCAGAAAGTGGGTACCTAAGGAAAAGATAATTTATGTTGCAGACATCCTTAGCAGCTTAATTGAGACACCAATCATGGTACCTGGACAATGGTTTCTTGCGACACATGATGGGAAGAAGGCATATGTTCCATAGTTTGGAACTTAAGCCTGAAGGCTTGGTTGGTTTTGGAGGAAACCAGAAAGGAAAACTCATTGGCTCTAGAAGTATCGGTAATGGTAAACTTCCCTCTATTACTAATGTTCTTCTGATTGATGGTTTGATGCATAGCTTATTGTCTATCAGTCAGCTTAGTGACAATGGTTACAATATCATCATTGATCAAAAGTCATGTAAGGCTGTCAGTCAGAACGATGGCTCAATCCTTTTTACCGGAAAGAGGAAAAGCAACATTTACAAGATTAGACTTTCTGATCTCTATGAACAGAATGTCAAATGCTTAGTGTTTGTTAATGAAGAGCAATGGGTATGGCATAGATGTTTGGGCCATGTTAGCATGAGGAGGATTTCTCAGCTAAATAAGCTTGAATTGGTCAGAGGCTTACCAAATTTGAAGTTTGCTTCAAATGCTCTTTGTGAAGCATGTCAGAAAGGAAAGTTCTCTAAAACTTCCTTTAAAGCAAAAAATATTGTTTCCACCTCTAAACCAATAGAGTTTCTACACATTGATTTGTTTGGGCCAGTGAAAACTGCTTCAATTAGTGGAAAGAAGTATGAATAGTTATAGTTGATGACTATAGTCGTTGGACATGGGAAAAGTTCTTGAAAGACAAGGATGAGTTACATTTTGTGTTCTCTACCTTTTGCTCTCTAGTGCAAACAGAGAAGAATTGTAAAATACTCAAAGTTAGAATTGATCACGGCTGAGAATTTGAGAACAGATACTTTGAGGATCTATTTGATTCTCATGGAATTTCCTATGATTTCTCCTGTCCTAGGACTCCATAACAAAATGGAGTTGTAGAAAGGAAGAATAGGACTTTGCAAGAAATGGCTTGTACCATGATCCAAGAAAGTAATATGGCTAAGGATTTCTAGACAGACGCAGTAAACACAACATGTTACATTCAGAATAGGGTTTTTATTAGACCTATTCTGGGTAAGACTCCTTATGAATTATGGAAGAATAAAAAGCCCAACATATCTTATTTTCATCCCTTTGGTTGTACATGTTTCATGTTAAACACTAAGGAGAATCTTGGAAAGTTTGATTTTAAGGTTCTAAAGTCTTTGTTGTTAGGATATTCTAAACGCTCAAAAGGGTATAGAATCTATAACACAGAAACACGAATTGTCGAAGAGTCAATTCATGTTAGGTTCAATAATAAGCTTGACCCTGAAAAGTCAAAGCAAGTTGAGAAACTTGCAGATTTAGAAATAACCTTCTCAGAACCTAAAGATAAAGACTCTGGATATAAAGATATAGCTGTTGAAACTAAAGACTCGGAAACAACTCAATTAGAAACTGTTGTTGAACCATCTCATCAGAAGAAAAACATACCAAAAACCTCTCATTCTGAAGAATTGATTCAAGGAGATAAAGATGGCATGTTAGAACCAGATCATCATTCAAACCTTCTGAAGAAACTCTCCTTGGCTTGGTTTCTCTCATTGAACCAACCTCTATAGATGAAGCTTTTCAAGAAAACAAATGGATTTTGGCTATGGAAGAAGAACTAAATCAATTCACCATAAATGATGTTTGGGATCTTGTTCATAAACCAAAAGGTGTCCATGTTGTTAGAACTAGATGGCTATTCAGAAACAAGCTTAATGAAAAAGGTGAGGTCGTAAGAAATAAAGCACGAATGGTAGGACAAGGTTATAGTCAGCCAGAAGGAATAGATTATAAAGAAACCTTTTCACCATTTTCCAGGTTAGAACCTATTTGTATCTTAATTTCTTTTGTTGTATATCATGACATCACTTTATACCAGATGGATGTAAATAATGCATTTTTAAACGAGTATATTTCTAAAGAAGTGTATGTGCCCCAACCTTCTAGTTTTGATAGTTCTGAAAACCCATATTTTGTTTTCAAACTTAAAAAATCATTATACAGTCTGAAACAAGCTCCTAGAGCTTGGTATGAAAGGCTAAGTAACTTTGTTTTGGAAAATAACTTTACCAGAAGAAAAATGGATATAACATTCTTTTGCAAAACCTATAAAAATGACATTCTGGTTGTGCAAATTTATGTTGATGATATTATATTTGGTTCTGCTAGTATTTCCTTGTGTAAGCAATTTTCTAAGTTAATGCAGGCTGAATTTGAAATGAGCTTGATGGCAGAACTGAAGTTCTTTCTAGGAATTCAAATTGATCAATGAACTGAAGGAACATATTGTAGAATCAAGATTCAAAAGCCTATATTATTTTGATGAAGACAACTCATATCAGCCTAGCTCGAAAGATTCTTACACTATATACTCGTGGGGGTATATATACTACGAAGCTGCTTGCACTATATACCCGTGGGGGATATATACTGAAGATAAAATCTGAAGCATCTCTATTTTGAACTCTTCAGAAAAAGCAAGAGGTGCAAGCATGTCATCAAGAATACATTATCAAGATCAAGGCAAAGTCATTTATCTATATTGGGTCAAGTTTCATCTATCATGTTTCAAGTGGTGTTGAAGATTCAAGACGCGGTATAACATTGTTTACTTAGAATTATGTATGCAAGTGTTCTTTGATTTCACTTCATTACACCACTAACTAAAACCATTTTAAATCTATTTTAAAATACTCTTGAATTTTTAAATTAAGTATTTTTGGAAAATCTTTCAGTGTTAACCGATTAACCTGTGGGGTTAACCGATTAACACAAATTAAAATTATGATTTTGGGAATTTCTTATAGTGTTAACCGATTAACACATGTAAAATTTGAATTTTTTATACGTTGGAAAGGTGTTACCCTATTAACCCATTTGGTTAACCGATTAACACTGAAGCAACAGCTAAAAATAGCATCTATTCATGGAGAATTGCATTGCTCTATGTTTTTCTTACTCGCTATTTTTCTGTCCCATAATCATACCTTTTTGAAAAAGTTTTTCACTCTTATAAATTGATTTTAGTTTTCAAAATCAAATTAACCTTCAAGAAACAAATTTCAAATATTACTCATTATCTTCAACCTTTTTTCATTTTCAAAAAGTGTTCAAATCAGAATTTGGAAACAAGCCATTGAAATACACTTTCACATTCTTACAGCTTGACTTCACAATAAAGAACACTTGTATAATTTCTGAGTAATCTTTGTTTCAAGAAGAAGATCAATATTTCATATTTATATACATTCAATTGTCACTTATATACAAAATTCAGAATTGACTATAACTTATTCTTATAATTTTAAAGGATAAGTTTGTAGGGTTTTCCTTGTGATCTGGATTGTGGATACAAGAGGTCCTTGTGTGAGACGATATTCATTCTCGGTAGGACATAAATATTGTGTAAATCCAAGAAGGGTGTTCTTGGTTGTTAGGATTGTCTTTTGTAGAAATCTAACATTGATAGTAAAATTCTCTTTCATGTTGAAAGGGGAGTGGAGTACTCTCAGATTCTGAGGGGAACCACTATAAATCGCTGTGTCCTTTTACCTTCTGCACTTTACTGCTTTTTATCATCTAGAAGAATTCAAAGAAGAAAAATCCAAGAATCATAAAAACCGAAAAAATTGTCTAAGAGCCTAATTCACCCCCCCTCTTAGGCATACTCTGAACTTACAATTGGTATCAGAGCAGGTTAAGGTAACCTGTTCCTATCGATTCAGTATGGCTTCCGCTAGCACCAACCCGGTTTTCAAAGACGGTGGAAGTAGTAATAAACAACCACTGTTTTTTGGAGAATATTTTGATTTTTGGAAAGTCAGAATGAAGGCGCATCTTGAAGCCCAAGGAGAAGGTATATGGGAAGCAATCGAAGAAGGACCACACAATCCAGTAAATGTGGTCAATGGCGTTGGAACTGCAAAGTTGAAAAGCACGTATGACAAAGACGATAAGAAAAGGATTCTTAATGAGAAGAAAGCAATCAACATACTCCAAAACACTCTCAGTATGGACGAATTCTTCCGTGTATCACAATGTAAATCGGCAAAGAAGATTTGGAAAACCTTGGTTGAAACGCATGAAGGAACCACAAAAGTAAAAAGATCGAGGCTCAACACGTTAAGTCAAGAATATGAGATGTTCCCTATGCAGCCCGGTGAATCTATTGTTGTCTTTCAAAAGAGATTCGTTCATCTAAAAAATCACTTGATCACTCTCAGGAAGACCTTCACCAATGATGATCTTAACTTGAAAGTCCTAAGATTCTTGACAAGAGAATGGCAACCAAAAGTGACCGCTATTTCGGAAAAGAAAAGTATCTCAACAATGACATCCACATCCTTATTTGGCAAACTTCAAGAGCACGAATTGGAACTTGGAAGGCTCGAGAAGCACGAAAATCAAGAAAAGAAGTCCAAGGGAATTGCCTTGAAGATTGACACAAAGGATGACAAAGACGATGAGACTTTCGAAGACGAAAATTTCATGCTTCTTGTAAAGAAGCTTGGTAAGTTTTTTAACACAAATAAAAATTCCTCTTTTCCTAAAAAGAATAGACATTTCAGGAAAAAGGATGCTTCCACATTGAATCAAGAAGTCACATGTTACGAATGTGGGAAGCAAGGTCACATAAAACCGGATTGCCCGAAACTTGCAAAGAAAGGAGGATTCAAAAGCAAGAAGGATTTCAAGAATAAAAAGGCTTATGTTGCTTGGGACGATAATGAGATAAGTTCATCATCGGAATCGGAAAGCGATGAATGTGCAAATATGGCTCTAATGGCTTCACACCACTCTGATGACGAAAAAGATGAGGTTAGTAGAAACTTTTCTGTTTATGATAATGATGCACAAGAAGTCATAGATGAACTTCTAAAAGAATGCAAGACTTTGTATAAAAGCATCTCATCCCAAAAGAAAAGAATTGCATCTTTAGAAGAACAATACTGCTTTTATAAAAAACATTGAAAATGAAAAACAAAAATTGATGGATGAAAAACAAAGTCTTGTATGCAAAAATTGTGAATCCTTATCTTTTCAAATTGTTCAACTTAAAAGAGTTTTAGAAAGATACGAAAAAGGTCAAATTGGCTTGGAGGAAATTCTTAGGCACCAAAGATATCCTAATGATAAAAGTGGATTAGGATATTCTAAGTTTTCCAAACCAAGCACAAATGAAACCATTTTTATGAAAGCAAGTGAACAAGTTGTTAAAGAAAAGGCAAACACTTCTAAAAATATGCATCAAAGTCATAAAAAGAAAAGAATTGTGAAGAAGAAGAATTATGTTCCTAGATATAGAAGTCATTTTCAACCTACTTGTTTTTATTGTGGAATTAAAGGCAATACACCTAATGCTTGCTATGTGCGCAACATTGGTGTTGCTAAAGGGAATTATGTGTGGGTTGAAAATGGTACTAACTATCAAGGATCCAAAGCAATTTGGGTACCTAACAATACTTGATTTTGTGTTATAGGTATGCTTGAAGACAACTTCTAATCAATGGTATCTTGATAGTGGTTGTTCAAAGCATATGACGGGAGATATCAACAAATTTTCAAGTCTATCATTAAAGGCCAAAGGATACGTCACTTACGGTGATGATAATAAAGGAAAACTTATTGGAGTAGGAACCATTGGTGCACCTCCATGTACAATCATCGAAGACGTCCTTTATGTGGAAGGCCTTAAACACAACCTACTTAGCATAAGTCAATTGTGTGACAAAGGGTTCCGAATCAACTTCACAAAGGATGAATGTTTGATAGAACATGAAGTCATCCATGACATCTTGCTAAAAGGTAAAAGATTTAATAATATTTTTATGATCTCTTTTGATGACTCATCCTTGAAGGTAAAATGTCTAATGGCGAACAACAACGAGGCATGGCTATGGCATAAAAGGTTTTATCACATTCACATGGAGCATTTAAACAAGTTGATAAAGCATGATCTAGTTGTTGGTCTTCCGAAGATAAAATTCATCAAGGATAAGTTATGCGACGCATGTCAAAAGGGGAAACAGACCAAGACAACTTTTAAATCCAAGCAAGTGGTTTCTATATCAAGACCACTCCAATTGTTGCATATGGATCTTTTTGGTCCATCGAGAACAAAAAGCTTCGGAGGTAGCATTTATGCTTTAGTTATTGTTGATGATTTCTCTCGATACACATGGACATTGTTTTTAGTGCAGAAAAATGATGCTTTCAAAGAACTCAAGAAGTAGGCAAAGCAAATTCAAAACAAGAAGTCACTCACCATAGCCTCCATAAGAAGCGACCATGGTGGAGAATTCCAAAATTCAAATTTTGAAGATTTTTGCGAAGAGCATGGAATTTCTCACAACTTTTCCGCACCAAGGACTCCCCAACAAAACAGTTTCGTAGAACGGAAGAATAGGTCACTGGTGGAGCTTGCAAGAACAATTCTTAGAGACTTAAATCTTTCTAAGTATATTTTGGCGGATGTGGTTAGCACGGCGTGCTTCGTAAGCAACCGTGTCAATATTCGACCAATTCTCAAGAAGACTCCGTATGAGCTGTTCAAGGGTAGGAAACCAAACATAGCATTTTTCCATATATTCGGATACAAATGTTTTGTTCTCAACAACAATAAGGACAATCTCGGTAAGTTTGATGAGAAGTCCGACGAAGAGGATAATATTATTATGGATGATGATGATGATATAGTAGATTCTTCACAACAATAAAAAGAGACTTCAAAGGATCAAGTAATACCACAAGAAGATGTCACTCAAATTATTGAAGAACATCAAGATCTTCCGAAGGAATGGTGAACTCATAGAGATCACCCGATATATAAATTTATTGGTGATATTAGCCAAGGCGTTGCAACTCGACTAAATCTTAAAGATGCTTGTCTTAACATGGATTTTGTGTCTCAAATTGAACCAACCAAGATTGATGAAGCCTTAAGCAATGACCAATGGATTGTAGCGATGCAAGAAGAACTCAACCAATTCGAAAGAAATCAAGTTTGGAGTCTTGTACCAAGACCGGACCACAAGCATATCATAGGAACAAGATGGGTGTTCAAGAACAAACTTGACGAGAATGGGATCATAGTTCGTAACAAAGCAAGATTGGTCGCACAAGGCTACAACCAAAAAGAAGGAATTGATTTTGATGAAACGTTCGCTCCGGTAGCAAGGTTATAAGCAATTAGATTATTACTTGCTTATGCTTGTTAAATGAATTTTCAACTTTTACAAATGGACGTCAAAAGCGCGTTTTTGAACGGATACATCAACGAAGAAGTCTATGTCAAACAACCCCCAGGCTTTGAAGACTTCAAGCACCCTTCACATGTATACAAATTAAATAAGGCTCTCTATGGTCTAAAGCAAGCACCAAGGGCATGGTATGATCGTCTCAGCACTTTCCTATGTGATAAGGGTTTTGAAAAAGGAAAGGTAGACAAGACTTTATTCATTAAAAAGATAAAGGGTAATACCTTACTTGTTCAAGTCTATGTGGACGACATCATCTTCAGATCAACAAACAAAGATCTATGTGAAGAATTTGCTTCAGTGATGCAAGGCGAGTTTGAAATGTCTATGATGGGGAAAATGAACTATTTCCTTGGACTACAAATCAAGCAATCAAAGGATGGAATCTTCCTCAACCAATCTAAGTATTGCAGGGAATTGTTGAAGAAATTCGATATGGATAGTTGCAAGGTGATGTCCACTCCTATGGGATCCGGAACGTACGTTGATCAAGATGAATCCGGTACTCCAGTTGATATCTCAAAGTATCGAGGTATGATCAGTTCATTATTATATTTAACAGCAAGCCGTCCTGACATTATGTTTAGCGTTTGTTTGTGTGCACGCTTTTAAGCAAGTCCGAAGGAATCACATCTCACCGTTGTAAAGAGGATTTTAAAGTATCTCAAAGGGACAACGAACGTCGGATTATGGTATCCAAAAGGTAGTACTTGTTCTTTAATTGGTTATTCTAACGCTGATTATGTAGGATGTAAGACTGATAGAAAAAGCACAAGTGGTACGTGTCACATTCTTGGGAATGCACTAGTGTCATGGTCTTACAAGAAGTAAGCATGTGTTGCACTTAGCACGGCCGAAGCGGAATATATTGCAGCAGGAAGTTGTTGTGCACAAATTATGTGGCTTAAGCAACAACTCCTCGATTATGGTGTAGATCTCGGTTGCATTCCTTTTCGATGCAACAACACAAGTGTCATCAATATCACAAAGAACCCGGTAATGCATTCAAGAACAAAGCACATAGACATCCGACATCACTTCCTTCGAGATCATGTACTTAATGGAGATGTAGATGTTACTTTCGTTGATACACACAATCAACTCGCTGACATATTCACTAAACCATTGGCTAAGGAACCGTTCTTCAAAATTCGACGAGAACTTGGTATTCTCGATGAAGGTGATATATAATCTGTTCTTTAATCAATGTATGCATGATATATGTTTTCAACCTGATTGCATTCTGTTTTTTAAGCTTTTTTCTAAAATTCGACTGAGGATATTTAGAAAATATTTGATACTATGTTTTTGTTTCTAGACTTTGATTCTGTTTTTAAGTTTTAAATTCAGTTTTGTTTTCAATTATGTACTCGTACAATGGTTTGCTTTTTTTTCATTCAAGTTATGACTTTTCCTATGATAATTGTTTATGCTTGTTGTGTTTGCTATGCATGATTGTTTGTTATTATCTTTAAATGCCCCTCTTCCTTTTTGCTAATGACAAAGGGTGAAAAGATTGTGGTTCTATCATTTTCCTATGTAGAAAAAAAGTGTTATCTCTCTTGAATTTAGGGGGAGATTCAACTTAGGGGGAGAAAATGTTTTTAAACCAAGTATGAAGCAAGATTTTCAAAGAAACGGTTGTCATCATCAAAAAGGGGGAGATTGTAGAATCAAGATTCAAAAGCCTCTATTGTTTTGATGAAGACAACTCATATCAGCCTAGCTCGCAAGATTCTTACACTATATACCCGTGGGGGTATATATACAGTGAAGCTGCTTGCACTATATACCCGTGGGGGTATATATACTGAAGATAAAATCTGAAGCATCTCTATTCTGAACTCTTCACAAAAAGCAAGAGGTGCAAGCATGTCATCAAGAATACATTATCAAGATCAAGGCAAAGTCATTTATCTATATTGGATCAAGTTTCATCTATCAATTTTCAAGTGGTGTTGAAGATTCAAGACGCGGTATAACATTGTTTACTTAGAATTATGTATGCAAGTGTTCTTTGATCTCATTTCACTACACCACTAACTAAAATCATTTTAAAACTATTTTAAATACCCCTTGAATTTTTAAATTAAGTATTTTTGAAAAATCTTTCAGTGTTAACCGATTAACCTGTGGGGTTAACCGATTAACACAAATTAAAATTATGATTTTGGGAATTTCTTACAATGTTAACCGATTAAGCATATAGGTTAACCGATTAACACATGTAAAATTTGAATTTTTTATACGTTGGAAAGGTGTTAACCGATTAAGCCATTTGGTTAACCGATTAAGACTGAAGTAACAACCAAAAATAGCATCTACTCATGGAGAATTGCATTGCTCTATGATTTTCTTACTGGCTATTTTTCTGTCCCATAATCATACCTTTTTGAAAAAGTTTTTCACTCTTATAAATTGATTTTAGTTTTCAAAATCAAATTAACCTTCAAGAAACAAATTTCAAATATTACTCATTATCTTCAACCTTTTTGCATTTTCAAAAAGTGTTCAAATCAGAATTTTGAAACAAGCCATTGAAATACACCTTCACATTCGTACATCTTGATTTCACAATAAAGAACACTTGTATAATTTCTGAGTAATCTTTGTTTCAAGAAGAAGATCAATATTTCATATTGATATACATTCAATTGTCACTTATATACAAAATTCAGAATTGACTACAACTTATTCTTATAATTATAAAAGATAAGTTTGTATGGTTTTCCTTGTGATCCGGATTGTGGATACAAGAGGTCCTTGTGTGAGATATTCAATCTCAGTAGGACTTAAATATTGTGTAAATCCAAGAAGGGTGTTCTTGGTTGTTAGGATTGTCTTTTGTAGAAATCTAACATTGATAGTAAAATTCTCTTTCATGTTGAAAGGGGAGTGGAGTACTCTCGGATTGTGAGGGGAACCACTATAAACCGCTGTGTCCTTTTACCTTCTGCACTTTACTACTTTTTATCATCTAGAAGAATTTAAAGAAGAAAAATCCAAGAATCATAAAAACCGGAAGAATTGTCTAAGAGCCTAATTCACCCCCCCCCCCCCCCCTCTTAGGCATACTCTGAACTTACACATATACCCATCAAAGAAAATACACCTAGGAACTTATGAATAAATTCAACATGTCAGAATGCAAGCCAGCAAAAACTCCAATGCATCCTACGCGTATTCTGGAGAAAGAAGAGGTAAGCGGTAAGATAGAACAAAAGTTATTCAGAGGTATGATTGGATCTCTCCTTTATTTGACTACTTCTAGACCAGACATCCTTTTCAGCGTGTGTCTATGTGCTTGTTTCCAATAAGATCCTAGAGAAACTCACTTGACAATTGTTAAGAGAATCTTTAAGTATCTGAAAGGTACTTCTAACCTTGGGCTATTCTGTAGAAAATCATCTGAGTATAAACTGGTAGGCTATTGTGATGTTGATTATGCTGGAGACAGAATAGAAAGAAAAAGTACTTCTGAAAGTTGTAAATTTTTGGGAGAAAATTTGATCTCATGGTCTAGTAAAAGATAGTCCACAATTGCTTTATCAACTGCTGAAGCTGATTATATTGCAGCTTTCAGATGTAGCACACGGATTCTTTAGATGAATAGTCAGTTAGAAGATTATCAAATTTCTGAGAGTAACATTCCTATCTTCTATTATAATAATGCCGCTATTTGTCTTTCCAAGAATCTTATTCTGCATTCTAGGGCTAAATATATTGAAATAAAACATCATTTTTTACGTGACTATGTTCAGCCGGGCTTTTTTCATTTAAAATATTTAGATACAGACCACCAGTGGGCTGATATTTCAATGTGTCAAGTTACCAGACCTTCTGAAATAATATTTTAATGAATTTATTTGTTTATTTTATTACGCGTTTGGTTTTAAAACATGAACTTTCTGAAGTAAGGAAGTTTCATGAATTAGAGTGTTTCTTTTCAAAAGGGAATATTTTGATTTGTCTTCTAGATTGTGAATATTTACAACATTGATTGTTGTCTTTTCATATGATAATGTGTGAACACTAGTGGTGACAACTGTCCCATTTAATGAACATGTGTAATCATAATTTGATGCATTGGGCTTGGTAACCTACTTGAGAATAGGTTAAATCTTTATGTCTTCCCCTATTACTGTGCATTTTTTGTGTGTAATTATGATTAATTATTTTAATTGTTTCTTTTGTGCCTATATATAATCACATCATTCACACTTCACACTACGCTCACTTCTCCCGCACTTTTAGTATTCTTACCCTAAAACTCCTCAAAACAACTGTTCACTAAAAACCTTCCGTCTTCAATCCTTCAACTTCAACTCTCAGGCTCAATGGATGAATCATCTCAACATCCCTCTCAATTTCAGCAACAAGAAAGACAGTTCATGATTCCAAAGAAATCTTCTATCACTCTCACAAGCTAGTACTTGATCTTCATGTTCTTTGTGAAACCATGGCGGATTTCAATAATCTGAAGAATAATGGGTATGATCTTACTCAAACTCTTGATTTCCAAGGCTGGAACGAATTCTTTAAAATAATGCAAGGACCCACCTTTTCATTCTTGGTTAAAGATTTCTGGATTCATGCAAGTACAAGCAGGAATGTCATTATCTCTTTTGTTTTTGGAAGACGTATTATCATCACGAAAAAGACTATCTGTGATTTAATCTCCCAAGATGAAAAAGGTCTAAGAATCTACAATGTTCAAGTGGATAAGCAAAGAGAAGTTAAAGTCGCCGCATCTATCTTCAAGGGAGGAACTTCTCTGAATTCTAAGAAGGATCCTTCTTCATCGCTCTTAAAAGATTCTCTAAGAGTTTGGTTCAAGATCATGTTGGGGAGTGTTTACCACCATCATCCTACTAATTTTTTTGATTACATCAATCTTTCTCATATGTATGTTCTATACTTCTTGATTAAAGGAAAAAAGATACATCTCCGAGTCATCATGTTCATATTCTTGAGAGACTCGATTATGACCTCAAGAACTGGCTCTACCAATAAGGGGAATCTAATCCCTTACGTCAGACTCATTTCTGACATTTTTGTTGAGTCTGGAATAGTTGAAGATCTGTTGATTGCTGGACAAACAAATGAGCTAGTAAAGGTTGCTGGAAACTCTTCTGGGAGAAGAATTTGAAGAGTATGAAGCTTATTGAAAAGATCACTCATCCAACCACTTTTCCATCAAAGGAAGAAATTGATGCTATGAGATTTCCAATTTATGGATTTCCATCCCTTTCAAAAACTTATCATCCAGATAAGTTAGCACACTACCTTGCTGGATACAGAGATGAAACATTGGATGTGTGAATTGACATGGGCAATCTTTCAGATACTCTTCCAGAGATTTTAAAGAAAAAAAGAGAAAAGGCAAGAAAAAGAAGACTGTTGATGGTGAAGAACCATCAACCAAAAAGATGAAGATGGCAACTACATCTGCTCCTCTTGCGGGTGATCTCAGTAAGTCTGCTGTCAATAACTCCTCTCTCGTCTCTAATTCTAGTGTTTTCAATGCTATCTTACTAACAATGTCCACTCCATTACCAAAACCCATCACTATATCAACTCCATCACCATCACATTCTAAAGAAATTGTGTCTGAAAAATGATTACTTAAACAACGTTCTTCTTTTGGCTACATGACCTCTTTACACCATTCATCAGCTCTACTAACACCCAACATATTTCCATCTGTTAATGCTTCCCACTCAGAAAATCCAAATATTTAAATGTCTAAGGGTACTCCTGATGACTTAACCAATGCTCCTCATTCAGAGGCTTATGAAGATCTTCCCTCCCTTGTCATACCCAGTATGTATCGTCCTGATCCCAACCCCAATATTTGCGACTTAACCATCAAATTCCCTAACATCTCTAAAACCAAAAATCCTAATGTTGGTAAGATGTTGCGGAAATTTGATCTAGTGTTCAAGAATCATCTGGATGCTACTATGCAGATTAGTCTCAAATCTGTTAATCCAGCATAAAGTGATTCAGCTTAGGAAGCGTACAGGAAATGGGTCAATTCCAAAATCTCAAAGATGAAGAATTTTGGATACAAATTAGCTTAAAAGAATATCCATTTGTGGCTTATACCTGCAATGGAAGTCTTAAAGCAGAAGTTTGCTCCTCTATGTCTTCCCGCCCCTGGGAAAGAGGAAGAAGAAAGGAATCATAATGTTGCCTTGGTTAATGTCACAACCGATAAAGGCAAGCAAGTTGTCTCTGAAGATGTCTCGCAAACTGCAAATTGTGGCTTTGAACAACTAGTTATTGTTTCTGAAAATTTGAATATTACTGATGGGGCTTCTACTTCTGGCGTGATCTCAGAAATTCTAAAGACTCTTGCTGAGCTGAAGAAGATAAGGATAAGATGAAGGAACGTTTGGATAATCAAGAAAAGATGTTTTAGATTATTCTCTCTAGACATCCCCCATCCAACCCTAACCCTTATTTGCACTTAGTTGTTTTATTTATTTAGGTTGTCTTAGTGGCTCTCTTGTTCTTTTGCTCCCCTGGCGTTATTTCCTTTTATTAACTGAATATTATCCTTTTGTTGCATTTGTTGTATTTTATTGCATTTTTTTATTACTGGCAAAACGCGGGAGAAACTCACCAATTAGACTCTACTACGAATAACGACTCCGTCGGGGGAATCACCCAATGAGGGAATCAGCATCCACCTCTGCTTGGGGAAATGAGCAATAAACTCAATGATATTAACCTCTGCTTAGGGAAATAAGTCCCTGACCTGAACTCTGAGGGGACACAAACTCTGAACTCGCTCCACTCCAAGGATAATTCCAAATCTACCTGTTAAGGGATAGGTGTACACCACTACTGGGGAATCACAGTTTCGACCCTCTGGGGATAACCCTGATATCAACCTGCTAGGGGATAAGATATATGCATTTGAACTGCTGAGAATAACCCTGATCACATCCTAATAAGGGATAACTGCAATCCCAACCTGATAAGGAGGAACTAGCCTCAAACTGTACATCTTCCCCTTGTGGGGACAGAGACATGGTGACCTTACTAGGGGATGCACCTCTAGAATAGTCTCAAGAACGAGAGCCCTGCAAATGACAAACAAGCAAAGTGTTATGTATGCAACAAAAGCTATCTTAGTTATCGTCTATGACATCATTCAAGAAAATCAATGTTTCAATTATGATTAGCAAAGCCCATAAGTTTATGTATGCAAAGTTTTATCAAAAACATCAGGCGTTTTTTGCAAACAAAACAGTAAGAGATAAAACAAAGAACAAAAGCTTTCTGAATAGTATACTTCATTGATAAATGGTGGCCTGTAAATAGGCAGATTTTACATCAGATGCAACTCCTGAAAAGAGAAAGTTGCGCAAAAAGTATAGAAATGCAGAAGATATACAAAATGTTGGCAATGTGGTACAGACAACCACCATGTGTCGACTCGACTATGACTCGCATGACTTTGATGCTTCTCCAACGCTTCGTCCTCTGAAAAGACTGACTTGATTGATTGACCCTCAGGTCCTCCCAGAATCCACTGTGCTCGTACCACACGTAGACCATAGTCATTTGCTTTTCAAATCCCTAACTTTTGCCTGAATCGCCCTTGCGGGTTTTTGATTCACCGGGATACCCATTTTTTCTAAAGTCGCCTTTTTAGGTTTTCAACTTTGCGGGTTTACATTCTTTTTCTTTTTATCCCTAATTTTTTTCCGAACCCATTCTTTTTATGGTTTTCCAGGATACCCCATTTTTTCCTGGATGTTCTTTTTCTTTCCAGCGGGTCTATTTTAAGCAAAGTATTTTTTAACTGCGTCTGCGTTTACAGGAGATGTGAAATCTTCACCATCCATGGTTGAGAGTACTAAGGCTCCTCCGGAGAAAACTTTCCTTACCATGTATGGACCTTCGTAGTAGGGAGTCCATTTGCCCCTGTGATCTATATGTGGAGGGAGAATCCGCTTCAACACTAAGTCACCTGCCTGAAAGTTCCGTGGGCGCACCTTCTGATCAAAAGATTTCTTCATTCTGCTTTGATATAAACGGCCATATGCAATGGATTCCAACCTCTTCTCGTCCATCAGGATGAGTTGGTTCAATATGTTCCTCACCCATTATGCCTCATCAAGTTGGACGTCAACCAGAACTCTCAAAGAAGGGATCTCGACTTCCAATGGTAGGACAACTTCCATACTATACACTAGCAAGAAAGGGGTTGCCCCAGTTGAAGTACGTATTGAAGTACGATATCCGTGTAATGCAAAGGGCAACATCTCGTGCCAATCTTTATAGGTCACAACCATATTATGCACAATCTTCTTTATGTTCTTGTTGGCCGCCTCAACAGTGCCATTCATCTTCGGGCGATAGGGAGAAGAATTGTGATGCTCAATTTTGAAACTCTGGCACAGCTCCTTCATCATCTTGTTATTCAAATTTGAACCATTATTAGTAATGATTCATTCAGGCACTCCGTAATGACAGATGATGTCCTTCTTGATGAATCGAGCCACGACTTGTCTGGTGACATTGGCGAAAGAAGCTGCTTCAACCCACTTAGTGAAATAGTCAATTGCCACTAAGATGAAGCGGTGTCCGTTGGATGCAGTCGGCTCGATCTTACCAATCATATCAATTCCCTACATGTAAAAGGGCCAGGGAGACGCCATGACATTCATATGACTTGGCGGCACATGAATCTTATCAGCATATATCTGGCATTTATGGCATTTCTTAGCGTATTTGAAACAATCAGACTCCATAGTCAACCAATAATAGCCTGCCCTCAATAGTTTTCGAGACATTGCATGTCTGCCTGCATGCGTTCTAAAAGCACCCTCGTTGACCTCTTCCATAAGAAACCCTGCTTCTTTTTCGTCCACACATCTCAATAGAACTAGATCGAAGTTTCTTCGGTAGAATACATCATCCTTGTTCAGATAGAAGTTTCCAGACAATCTTCTCAAGATCTTCTTATCCCGACTCGATGCCCCAGGTGGATATTCCTAATTCTTGAGAAAGTTTCGGATATCATAATACCATGGCTTCCCATCTGAAGCTTCCTCTATTTCAAATACGAACGCTGGCCTATCGAGGCGAGATATGAAAATTCTTGGAGCGTCGTTCCAATAATTCATCTTATACATCGAGGATAATGTATTCAAGGCATCTACCATCTGATTCTCAGCTCTTGGCACGTGATGAAACTCTACTCTGTCAAAGAAAGGTAATAATCTCCTAGCATAGTTCATGTAAGGAATCAAGTTAGGCTGACGAGTCTCCCATTCTCCTTTGATCTGATTGACTACCAAAGCTGAATCACCATAAATATCAAGGTTTTTGATTCTCATATCAATCGCTTCTTCAATACCCATGATACATGCTTCATATTTAGCTTCATTATTGGTGCAGGGGAATGTTAACCTAGCAGTAAATGGTATGTGTGAACCATGAGGAGTGGTAATGATTGCCTCGATTCCGCTGCCATAAGAGTTAATAGCACCGTCAAAAATCATTTGCCATTGGGAACCCAGCTCAGGACCTTCATCAGGTAGCGGCTCATCGTAATCTTTCATCTTCAAGAACATGATATCCTCATCAGGAAATTCAAACTTCATCGGCTGATAATCATCGATTGGTTGCTCTGCGAGATATTCTGACAGAACACTCCCCTTTATAGCCTTTTGGGAGACGTATTGAATGTCGTATTCTGTAAAAACCATCTACCATATGGCAATCCTTCCTAAAAGTGCTTGCCTCTCGAACACGTACTTAATCGGATCCATCTTTGAAATCAGCATGGTTGTGTGATTTAGCATATACTGCCTTAGACGTTTGGCGGCCCAAGCAAGTGCACAACACGTCTTCTCTAACATTGAATACCTAGACTCACAATCTGTAAACTTTTTACTCAAGTAGTAGATGGCATGTTCTTTTCTTCCTTTCTCGTCATGTTGACCGAGAACACAACCCATGGAGTTCTCAAGAACTGTTAAGTACATTATCAATGGTCTTCCAGCCACTGGAGGCATCAGTATCGGAGGCTTCTGCAAATACTCTTTTATTCTTTCAAATGCCCTTTGGCAATTTTCATTCCAGACCACCGCTTGATCTTTCTTTAACAATTTGAACATTGGTTCACACGTGGCTGTGAGGTGAGATATGAACCTTGCAATATAGTTCAATCTACCCAAGAAACCACGAACCTCTTTCTCAGTCTTTGGTGTTGGCATTTCCTGTATAGCTCTTATTTTTGCAGGATCGACCTCGATTCCTTTTTCACTGACTATGAACCCCAACAGCTTTCCTGACTGTAAACCAAAAGTGCACTTGTTCAGATTCAACCTTAGTCTGAACTTCTTTAACCTCTCAAACAGCTTCAACAGGTTCACCAAATGTCCTTCCTCCGTTTGTGACTTTGCGATCATGTCATCAACATAAACCTCAATCTCATGATGGATCATATCAGGAAACAAAGTCACCATCGCCCGCTGATAGGTTTCCCCTGCATTCTTCAATCCAAAGGGTATTACCTTGTAGCAAAAATTCCCCCACGGCGTGATAAAAGTCGTTTTCTCCATGTCCTCCGGGGCCAACTTGATCTGGTTATATCCGAAGAAACCGTCCATGAAGGAAAACACTGAATACTGAGTAGTATTATCAACAAGCACATCAATGTGGGGGAGTGGGAAATCCTTTTTCGGGCTCGCTCTATTTAGATCACGGTAATCTACACACATTCTGACCTTACCATCTTTCTTCCATACAGGTACGATGTTAGCAACCCACGGAGGGTAATTTTTTACGGCAAGAAATCCAGCGTCCAGCTGCCTCATGACCTCTTCTTTGATCTTTACCACCATATCCGACCTGGTTCTTCTGAACTTCTGCTTGACATGTGGACACTCTTCTCGAAGAGGTAAGCGATAAACCACAATATCGGTAGCAAGTCCGGGCATATCTTTATATGACCAAGCAAAGACATGCTTATACTCTCGGAGCAGTTCTACCAATCTTTGTTTGACATCATTCTCTAAGGCAACCCATATTCTGACCTCCTTCTTGGCCTCCTTCTTAGCCTCCTCTGTACCTAGGTTGACAACTTCAATCTCTTCTTGGTGAGGCAGAATAACCATCTCTTCTTGTCTTAGCAACCTGGCGAGCTCTTTAGGCAGGTCTTCGTCTTCTTCAATCTCTTCTTCAACTTGGAAGATTGGATTATCAAAGTCATACCGAATCATAGACGAGTCTGAATCGGTGGCATCTGTGATGTGAAACCTACAATGATGATGATTTGATGCTTAAAATGATATGTAGACAAACACAAACCACATTGCCATTTTATTGTAAAAATAAAAACAAGAAAAACAAGGATCACAAAATTTGAATGCAAAAATGACCTTTGATTAATGATAAAACAATTGTTCGGAACATAAACCAGAATAAGGCCCTACAGACAAAGACCAATATGCTCCAGGTAGAACATAGGGTTGCGCATAATTAAAAACAAGATAATTACTCTTTATACGTCACTTGGACAACTTCTTCGATAGTCCAGTTGTTCAGGCTTCGGCCAGGAACACATGGCTGGATCCATGCATCCATATCACAATCACTATCACCTTCATCCTCGGACACAATGTTGATTCGGTCAAATATCACCCCACCACTTGTAAACTGGACTGGTCCCCTGTAGCATGGCACGCTCTGAGAAGAAGAAGACGACGGGTTGTACCCCAACCCAAACTTATCTTGCTTATTGGGGATACTCAACACCTGCCCCCAATCTTGAGATGACCCAGACTTTACCATAGCTTGCGCTTCCTTGAATGAAGACATAGCAACCTCAGGAACTTCGCCCACAACGGGCACCTTGACATAGAGTCTCATGTATCTCCCCATCAACTTCCACGTATTTGAACGAGGATAAATGGCTGATCATAATGTCCTCCTCACCATAGACGGTGACAATGTTACCCCCACCATATACTTTAATTTCTGATGCAAGGTCGATGTCACTGCCCCTGCTGAGTGAATCCAGGGCCAACCTAACAAGCAACTGTATGCTGGTTGGATGTCCATTATGTAGAAGACGACATCAAAAACCTCAAGGCCAACCAGGAAGAGTCACTTCTCCAAACACAGACCTCCTTGTCAAATCAAATGCTCGCATAATCAGATCACTAGGAGTGCATGTTATTCCTTGAGTGCCAAGCTTCATCAAAGCCTTTTTGGGTAACACATTAAGTGAAGACCCAGTGTCCACCAGCACATGAGATAATACAACTTCTCTGCACTCAATGGAAATGTGCAGGGCGTGATTGTGGTTTCTCCCTTTAGGTGTCAAATCCAAGTTAGTAAATCCTAACCTATTCCCAGCGTTCACATGCGCCACCACTCCTTTCAGTTGGTTCACAGATATCTCCTGTGGCACATACGCAGTGTTCAGAATCCTCAGAAGGGCATTCCGATGTGTCTTAGAGCACAGTAGTAATGATAAGATTGATATTTTTGACGAGGTTTGCTATAGATGGTCCACAATCTTGTAATCAATTTTTCTAATTAGACGAATGAATTCCTTAGCGTCTTTCAACAAGGCGTTCTTTTCAGCCCCTTGAGACCCTTCTTCAAAAACAGCTTTCCCCTTTCCCTTATCCTGTATTTCAGCATTAGCCTTTGGAGGTGCAAACACTCTCCCACTCCTCGTCATTCCGCCTGTTCCCACCAAATTATCCATCGAGTTAGACGTTGTTCCCTTCAGCTCTTGTTTTTTACCATTACAAAAGACTTCAGCCCCATAATTCCACGGGATCACCTTAGTGCTTTTGTAAGGTACAGGCCCTACCTTGGTGATTATGACGGTGGTTGGCCTCGGCGGCGTAGATATATTAATGGTTCTAAATGGGATTGAGATTGTGGAAACCTCATCCGGCGCTTGGCAAATCACCTTTTCAGCTTTTTCTTCACCAATTCTATCAAATTGTAGTATGCCTTCATTCATTAACCTCTGCACATGGTTTTTCAAGTCCTCACATCCCTCAGGACACGCCAAACAACCTTCATAGCTTTCCATACAACCTAGAAACACTCCACCCTTCAACAGCCTGCTTTTAACAACACTCAAAGGAGTTTTTAGCTCTTTAACATTGGTCATTAAATTCAAACTCTCTCCCTCCATAATAGCATTTACCCTCGATGCCCCATAGTTGGGCCTAGGATTTTGCACAACATTGGGCGCATCATTCGTAAAATTGATTACCTTGCTATCTATAAGGTCCCGAACCTTATGCTTGAAGGCTTTACAGTTGTCTATGTGATGGCTGGGAGCACCTGAGTGAAAGTCACATCTGGCATTTGCGTCATACCCTGGGGGTGGTGTGCCAGTCATAGGTGCCGTTGTCCTTTTTTGTACCAACTGAAGTTGCAACAAGTGTTGTAAGTGTTCTGAGCATGGCATGGGTGGTGCATCAAACTGTCTGTTCATTACACTCCCACGGTCTTGAAACCTCTGCGAAGCGTAATTCTGTTGTTGTTGTTGTTGTTGTGTACATTGTTGTTGTTGTTGTGGTTGTACTACCAGAATAACAATACTCGCAACCTGAGGTTGCTGCTGATGGTACTGTTGATTTCTGTTTCTGTTTCTATTGTTACCCCTATATCCTGAGACCATGTTCGTCTCCCCTTCTCTTTTCTTGTTACCAAATTTTTTTCTACCTCCTCCAGATGAGGACCCCTCTCCTGCTTGGACTTTCCCAGCTTGATCCCATTTTTCACTCGTTCATCTGTAATGATTAAGTCTGAGAAGCTACCAGACATATTGCCTACCAATTTCTCATAGTACACGACAGGAAGTGTAGCTACAAACAGATCAATAAGGTCCCTCTCCACCATTGGAGGTTGAACCCTTGTAGCAAGTTCGCGCTACCTCTGGGCGTACTCTTTAAATCCTTCATTATTCTGTTGCGACAAATTCTGCAACTACACACTGCTAGGGGCCATATCACTATTATACTGATAGTATCTGACAAAAGCTTCTGCTAAATCTCTCCAGCTTCTGATGTTGACCGGATCTAAACCCATATACCACTCCAAGGACGGTTCAGACATACTACCTTGAAAGAAGTGCATCAACAACTTCTCGTCATCAGAGTACACAAACATTTTTCTATAGTAAGAACGAAGATGCACCCTGGGACAAGTCGTCCCCTTATACTTGTCAAAGTATGAGACCTTGAACTTTGGTGGGATCCTTAAACCTAGGATCAGCCCCAAGTTTGACATATCCAGACCTAAGGAGTTATGATTTTCAAGGTTCCTCATCTTCTCTTCTATCAGTTTAAACCTATTGTCTGCGTCCGGTTGCACACTTGCTCCTAGATCTACCCTAGAGAAAATATTGTCTTGCTCGTCTTCCTCCCATTGAGGACCAGCATTTCCATGTACAGCGCATGTCGGTGCTGGAATATGGACTCCAGTCTAATTACCTCCGCCCGGAGGGATAACAATTGTTGGGATTGTAGTGGCATGAGGGGTGCCATTGTCAGCTGGAGGAACAGTAGCAGTTCCACCATGCAGAACTCCACTCCCGTCAACCCTAGCAATCAGAGGTTGAACGAGTGTCCTTAGCTGTTCTTGACCATTGGCGACCCCTTGCATCAAGTCCATAAATTGCACCATATGGTCACGGAACTCCTGCATCTCAAGTTGAATTTGGTCCATAGCTTTTCGTTGATTTCCCCTTGTAGAATAGCGATGAATTGCTCGGTCTTCAATCCTGAAACAAACTAGTGGAAAGCCAACAGGAAGAAGTAAGGTCAACAGAACTTGGAACACCTGCAATGCAATATGAAAAATGATGCAAAATGTAGACATGTAAACATGGTTCAGGGAAATCTTCCCCTTGATTCTAATTCCAAGGGAACAAAAGGAGAATGAAGAGCCAGCGGATGGAGCCACACAACTTCTCTCATAAATAGATTTAGGAACAAAGTATCAACACACAACATATCATGGGAATACAACTAAGTCAACACGGCCTCATCCAACAATCATGGTGATGGTTGGAGGACAACAAAACAAAATACAAAAGAGAAAAATACATTAAGTGCGACAACGAGTCTGAAACTTCTCCAACAATTCCCTCGTATCAGGGTGATCAGGTCTGGAAATCAATCCCTGGATAAGCAATTCCCTTCTATTGATGGTAGTTTTCAAGCTTTGAGCATAGTCTTCCCAGGTATCCTCTCCAAATGCATCTTCAAGTCTGGGCTTTTTCAAGTCTGCCTTCAGCTTGTATTCTTTCAACGTTGCAAGAGCTTCTCGTAGTTTGCAGCCACATTTGTAATGACGAGAGGACTCACCTGGATATTTTTCATCTTTGATTTGGAGTTGAGTCTTCAGCTTGTCAATCTGCGGACGAAGCCCATCTTCTCTTTCTTTGTTGTTGGTTAAGATGGCATTTCATTGGGCGTTGAACTTTGATATTTCCATATGCGCTTTCTCCAACTCTTTCTTCTTTTCTTTGAGAGCATTACCCAAGTTCCTCATATCCTGACCGATGCGTTCTCTGATGCGTATTTCTTCAGTCAATTCTCTACCCATTTTGTTCACTGTCTCTGTCTGCCTCTTGGATAGGTGAGTGGCTTGATTCTTCTCACTCTTGAGCTGAATGACTTCCTTTTCCAACTCTTCGTTTACTCTGCGTAGTCCTTCCTTTTCAACCCACAGTTGATTGTACTTCTGAATATCAACTGTTGTTCGTTCTTCAACTACCAGAAGATACAAAGGCTCCCTGACTGGAAATGGTAGCAACAGTTTCTCAACTTTCTCCTGGATCCATTCCATATATGGTCCATAGGCTATGCAGTCGCTCTTGCCCAAAGAGGATTTTCCTTTACGGTGAACCTTACCCCAGGCCTTTTCCAGCCTGACCAAAGTCTCACTGTTAACTAAACTAGTGAAATACAGAGGTTCCTGTATTTCTTCTTCCCTTGGAGGTCCATTTAGAGCATATCCAAATTGCCTGACGGTGAGAGCAGGATTATAATTGATGCCACCTTTGCGTCCAATCAAAGGAACGTTGGGGAAATCTCCACAGCTGTGAACAATCTCCATACCCAAGAAGTCTCTGTTAAACCATACAATATTCTCCGACCTTAAACCCATAAGTCTTTCCGGTCAATCAACAGTGTCTGCAACATCGACAAAAGGACCGAACATAGGCAGATGCGAAATAAACCATATGTACAACAACGGAGTGTAACAAGAGACATTCTTTCCTCGTCTGTTCTAATTCTTGTAGTGGATTGAATGATAAACATCGCCAAGAAGGGTTGGCACAGGGTTCTTAGAGGCGAATATATAGAAGGCATCCAAGTCAACAAAGTCAGGTAGGTTAGAGAATAGGACTATCTTATAGATGCACAAAGCCACGATAGCATTGAAGATAACCCAACAACCTTCCTTAGCGAAATGTTTAACTTTACCTATCAAGAATGGAAGTGGAAAGCCAGGAGTTCCAATTCTCCATACCAAATTACCCTCCAACTCAGAGACATCAAGATGAAGAGCACCAGCCAACTTGGATAACTCAGGCTCCTTCTCAGAGTGCACAAAAGGCACCTCTTCCAACACAGGAATTCCTATTAGTTGAGCAAACTCCTCTAAAGTGGGCAGTAAAACATATCTTGAAAACATGAAGCAGCGCAACTGAGGATCATAAAATTGCAACAGCGCGTAAACACCATCTAACTCAAACTTGGAGGCTTTACAGACAAAATTTAGAATTTTCCCATACTCCTTCCTGAAATCTTCCATCACACTACGATCAGCCATAAAAATTATCTTGAGCAGAGGTCCTATCTCCAGTTTCAGGAACTTGTACAACACACTCTTCTTCAAATCAGGCTCCATAACGACAGTGGATTAGATTACTAGAATCAAGTAGAAAATATACACATGAAACACAAATACATGTCAATGTTAAAATGCAAATGAGTATGCAAATGCAATAGGGGATCAAGATTGTTGTGCTGCTGACTGAGATGAACCAGCACTTCGCTTTGGTGAGAAACTGACATAAGGAACCCCACGGTATCAAAGACCAAAAGTTCACACTGACGAGAAAACCGGGTAGGTTGAAGGTCAAGGTTTCCTGCATAACCCTCCCACTCACAAGTATGGACCTATCTCTGATAAAGTTTGGCATCCTATGCGGTCGTCAGTGTCACAGACTTTCGAGAAACGATGATACGTTCACCATTTCTGGTTTGGAGTCATAGTCTAACAAAGAGGCATCACTTAGCTGACTCCCAAATGATCAGTCTCCAGAGTCGACAGCTTCCAGATCCAACACCCCCTCCCGACTAATGTACAGGATAGGATGTCTTCAAGGAAAAACCTCGTCTGAACGCAAATTTCATGGGGACTAATGCATGCTGAAACATACAGGTCCATCACTACTTTCTGCTCTAATGCTATATGTATCCTCAAGCCTGGGTTTTGGCTTATCACTCAATGGAACAAACCCACCCAACAGTACAGCAGTAACATGATACAATATGGGGAAAGTAAAATGCAAATGCGATAAAATACAGATATAACACAAATGCACACATATATACACACCTGAAGATAAAACACACAAGCGCTAGGATTGCTCATCATCAGCATTGGTGTTATTTTCCTTGCTACATCTTATAAACCATTTGAATTAGCAAAACATCTGGATTAACGGTCCATTCTTCTCACACTATCACAACACTCTGAATAAATGACACTTTTTCAAAACTTGCATGACTATTGCATTAAGATGACCATTTGTGAATGTGCAATTTTAACTGCAAATCAATGCTAGACATCCAAGACATTCCAACAAGGGACAATTAAAGAGGAACTTGACTTTCAATGGACGACACAAAGCAAGGCAATGTCAAGACCCATAAGCTAGGGAAAATCATTCAACTGCTCGATCAAGGGAAAGCCATCTCAAAGTATCAAAGTTCAACTTCCAAAATCATATCAAAATTAGTTAATCAGGGGCAGACTATTACCATGTTTAGGTTGGGGAAAAACCAGGTTATCCTGGCCATCAAGCAGAATTGCGATCTTCTCTGAAGCAAGTTCACAATAAATCACCAAGTACTCATACTTAGGGCATCAAGAGCATCTTCGTCTTCAATCATGGCGTCTTCAACAAACTGCGTGTCGAGGAAATCAATCCCTCCCACCACCCAAAGTCCAATCCGCATTGGCAACTACAAAAAGTCCACCACGCTGGCACCTTCACCTACATATCCAATTATCTGTCTGCAATCATGTTCATCATATGCATCATACGCATCGCATTCAATATCATGAGCATCTTGTATCATATGCATACCCTAAACCTATCAGACATCCCCCAACACTTGCATCTCCGTGCGTCAGCATTTTCATTTTCATTTCCATTTGTTATGGAACAACATTTTATCATCAAGAATTCATGCATGTCAAGGTCCAAGATCAATCTCGAGAGTTTTGAGGACGTTTTCAGCCCAATTAGGGGCAGTTTACTCAAAACTGTGAGTGTTCCTCACGAAGTTGTTCAACCTTGTGTTGATTAAGTCAGAGAGTTTCCAAGATGATATTCAGCCCAGTCAAGGGCATCTTCTGAAAAACTGTAGGTGTTCCACATGAAATTATATCAACCTTTTGTTGATCAAGAGCTCAAAGACGCATTAAGCCCAGCCAGGGGCATTCCCTTCAAATCCGTGGGCGTTCCTCACAAAGTTGTATCGACCTTTTGTTGGGTTAGTTCAAGAGTCTCAAAGCAACATTCAGCCCATCCAGGGGCATTTTCTGCAAATCCATGGGCGTTCCTCACGAAGTTGTATCAACCTTTTGTTGAGCAAGACAAAACATCAAGCAAAACTCAACCCAGTCAGAGGTATCTTCTTCAAGTTCATGGGCGTTCCTCATGAAGTTATTTCGACCTTTTGTTAGTGAAGCTATAATCTCTATGCAAGTCAGTGGGAGTTCCTCATTGAGTTGTGTTATCAACTTTGTTGGTGAAGTTGGAATCCCAAGCTCAACTAGTGGCATTTCTCTGAGTCAGTGGGCATTCCCCGTTGATTTGTTTCAACTCAACCTTCCTCTCTGGATCCTTGATGAGGACGCTCGAATCAGGAACAATGTAACGCTTAGACTGTCATGGTTCGACTTATACGAGAAATCGAACTCTAAGAGGTAGTGTATTGATATCCGTGTTAAAGACAAGATAGAGAAATGATATCGACAATCATTCTCCAATTGAATCGTGTCACACAGCCAGCCAAAAATAAAATCGAAGATAAAATCGGATAAGAAACGAAAATAGGAGAGAAATCCAACGACAAAATGGAAATAAAAGTCTACTCCTAAAATACGGCAATTAATTTCTACTAGAAAATATTCTGAAGAAATATTAAAATGAAATGCGTATAAGAAAAATAGCATGAAAATTCTATCCTAAAATGCTATACCGTTTTATAAAGAAAATAGAAAAAATCTATATTAAATCTATAATATTCTATAAAGAAAACTAGAATAAAAAATTCTATATTAATGCAATATCCTATTTAAAATTTCATAGTAAAAAAAAATATGCAATAATATTCTAAACTATGAATTATAATCCCTAAGGAACAAATAGAAAAATAAAACTAAACTATTACAAGCATATGTCCAATACAAGAGAGAAATTAAAAATAAAAGGGGAGGGGGTACATCAGCATAATAGGGTGAAAATGCAGTAAAAAAACCACTCTGGGCCCAACCCACAATACACTCAGAAAATAAAACAAAAATACAAAACTGGGGGGGGGGGGGTGCGCTGGTAATTGGGAGTGTAAGGTTCAGAAAACATGGTATTGGGCCTCAGCCCAATATCATAACACTAAAAAAAACACAGGGGGGGGGAAGAAAAAAATGGGGGTGTACGGATCGGAAACGAAACAGTTGGGTTGGGCCTAATAGAGCTCACAATACACACAGTTTCCTCTTCCCTCACTCTCTTTGAAACCTTAGCCTCACTCTCTCCTCTCTCCGCCGCCACCGGTGAGCAAAAACTCCCTTCTTCCCCAACTCAGCTTCACCTCAAAAACGAAACCGAAAACACGCTTCACAAAATAACTCTTCCGTTCCGCTTCACATCAAACCTCTAAATTGTTTGATGTTATTGGAGAACTGGAAACGTATCTGGGATGAAGATCTGTGAGGTTTTGTTGATGTGGAGAGATGTTCGTTCGCGGTTGTTGATGAAAGAGTTAGATTCGATACCTGGAGAAGCTTGTTCGTCAAAAAAAATGAAGATGAAGAATCTTGGAAGGATCCGGAATGAAGAACACGGTGGAGTTTGATGAGTGTCTTGAAGAAATCGTGAGAAGATTGAATGTTCTTGAGGTTTGGGGGATTTCTGGGAATTTCTGGGATCGTTTAAGGTTGAAGATGGAGATGCGTGAGTGTTTCTGGGATTTTTCATGGAGATAACCGAAAACGGAGAGAGGATGAAGATTTGATGATTTCTGGAGAAGTAAATCCGTGGAGACGATGAGCATGGTGAGATTGAACGAAGATGGTAGATGAAATCTGGAAAATTGATGAGGATCTGTACGAATTTGGATGAGTGTTTGAGTTTGTTAATGAAGCTGCTGGAAAACGGATGAGTTTAGGATGAAGATTGTAAAGAAACTGAAAAAAATGCATGAATGTTCTTGATGACCATATGAAGATTCCGGCGAAACTATGCATTTTCCGACGAGGTTTTGCAGTTACCGGTGACGGTTGGATGAAGGTGATGGATGAGTTTTCCGGTGGATATTCGTTTTCCGGTGACGGTTTCAGTTACCGGTGATGGTTAGGGTGGCTCCGGCGGCGGTTGCATGGCCGGCCGGTGAAGGGAGGAAGGGGAGGACACGTGGCGCTCTGCATGGAAGGGGAGGAGGAGGTGAAGCCACATGTGAGGACAGGTGGCAGGGAAGTGTGGTCTACAGAGTGAGTTGGCCAGCTCTGAGAGTGCACGCGTGGCGGTTTTATATACATGACATGTGGCGTGCAGAAACGAGTTCGGCCCCAGACAATTGGACATCTGGCCCACTACTGGACAAAACTGATTAAAACCTGATCCAAACTTGATTAATCCACTCACTTAAGACTAATGATGGTTAACATGATGATTAACAAACTCACTTAAAGCTAAATAACTGCACCTAATGATTAAACCTAATTAAAACTCAATTAAATGTAAAACGAAAATTAATGCTAAGTAATTAAAAACCACTAATCAATTCTTCTAATTAATCCTAATTAAAAAAATGATTAAACTCTAATTAATCTCTAATAAAAAGAAATTAACCTCCAATTAACCCTATTAAAAATAGGAAAAAGAGTTATCCTATTAAAAAAACCATTTAAAAATCTACTTAATATCTAGAAACAAATATCTATTTAAAACTATTTAAAAAAATATATCTATTTAAAATTCTAGCAAAACTATTTAATATCTATTTAAAATTCTAGAAAAACAATTAAATCTATAAGAATATATTTAAAAATTCCTATTTAATATCTAGAAAAATCAATTAAAATCAATTTAAAAATTTCCAGAAAATAAGGGAAAAATCTAAAATGCAATAAAGCCGATTAAATTGAATAGAACACAAATGCGCGACTATAGCGAAATAAGCAGTAAAACCCGGACACCGAAATGTCCTCAAAAATAACAGCGAGAGCAGAAAACACCGGGACGAGCACCAATTCTCAAAACAACTTATTCGAATTGGCCTGAAATGCCTGAAGCGTCAGGAGAGGGCTGTAATTCCAATAAAATCAATCCGACTGCAAAAATGTAATGTATGCGGTATGTAAATGTAGAATTCAAAATGAGTTGAAACATAAGCCAAATGAGATAATTGGTTGGTCAAATTTTGGGGTGCAACACCCCGTTGATTTGTTTCAACTCAACCTTCCTCTTGGGTGTTCCCTAGTGAGTTGGCTCTTTTTCAACCCTTTTGTTGATAAGGATGGTGTTCCTCATTGACTTCTTTGCTTCAACCTTTTGTTGATATCTCAAATAAGCGTCACTCATCATATCTCCAGCAAACTTGACCTTTGTCAGTTTCCTCACTGTCATTCTTTTGGTGATAGCCAAATCTCGTCGGTTTAACCTAGCCTGCATCCTTTTGGTGTTGGTGACCTTCAAATTTGGGAAGTTCCTGTAATCCTTTTGGTGGTAGTAACTTGTGTGTGTTTGTTCTATCATCCTTTTGGTGATGGGTCTGTCATCCTTTTGGTGCCAGATTGTGCGAGTGTTCTCCATTATCCTTTTAGAAATGGATCCCTACATCCTTTTGGTGTCAGGGCTGTGTGTATGAGTTTGCTCTATCATCCTTTTAGTGATGGGACTATCATCATTTTGGGGTCAGATTGTGCGAGTGTTCTCCATTATCCTTTTAGTAATGGACCACTACATCCTTTTGGTGTCAGGGTTGTGTGTGTGAGTTTGCTCTATCATCCTTTTGGTGATGGTTATGTCATCCTTTTGGTGTCAGATTGTGCGAGTGTTTTCCATTATTATTTGATAATGGACCCCTACATCCTTTTGGTGTCAGGGTTGTGTGTGTGAGTTCGCTCTATCATCCTTTTAGTGATGGGATTGTCATCCTTTTGGTGTCAGATTGTGTGAGTTTTCCCCATTATCCTTTTGGTAATGGACCTCTACATTCTTTTGGTGTCAGGGTTGTGTGTGTGATTTTGATCTATCATCCTTTTGGTGCCAGATTGTGAGAGTGTTCTCCATTATCCTTTTTGTAATGGACCCCTACATCCTTTTGGTGTTAGGGTTTTGCTCTATCATCCTTTTGGTGATGGTTCTATCATCCTTTTGGTGCCAGATTGTGCGAGTGTTCTCCATTATCCTTTTGGCAATGGACCTCTACATCCTTTTGGTGTCAGGGTTGTGTGTGTGAGTTCGCTCTATCATCCTTTTAGTGATGGAACTATCATCCTTTTGGTGTCAGATTGTGTGAGTGTTCTCCATTATCCTTTTGGTAATGGATCCCTACATCCTTTTTGTGCCAGTTTAGTGTGTGTGATTTTGATCTATCATCCTTTTGGTGCCAAATTGTGCGAGTGTTCTCCATTATCCTTTTGGTAATGGACCCCTACATCCTTTTGGTGTCAGGGTTATGTGTGTGAGTTTGCTCTATCATCCTTTTGGTGATGGGTCTGTCATCCTTTTGGTGCCAGATTGTGCGAGTGTTCTCCATTTTCCTTTTGGTAATGGACCCCTACATCCTTTTGGTGTCAGGGCTGTGTGTGCGAGTTTGCCTTATCATCCTTTTAGTGATGGGACTGTCATCCTTTTGGTGTTAGATTGTGCGAGTTTTCTCCATTATCCTTTTTGTAATGGACCCCTACATCATTTTGGTGTCAGGGTTGTGTGTATGATTTCACTTTATCATCCTTTTGGTGATGGGTATGTCATCCTTTTGATGCCAGATTATGCGAGTGTTCTCCATTATCCTTTTGGTAATGGACACCTACATCTCTTTCATGTCTGGGTTGTGTGTGTGAGTTTACTCTATCATCCTTTTGGTGATAAGTCATCCTTTTGGTCCTAAATTGTGCGAGTGTTCTCTATTATCCTTTTGGTAATGGACCCCTACATCCTTTTGGTGTCAGGGTTGTGTGTGTGAGTTTGCTCTATCATCCTTTTGGGGTCTGTCATCCTTTTGGTGCCAGATTGTGCGAGTGTTTTCTATTATCCTTTTGGAAATGGATCCTAATATCCTTTTGGTGTCAGGGCTTTATGTGTGAGTTCGCTCTATTATTCTTTTTATTGATGGGTCTATCATCCTTTTGGTGCCAGATTATGCGAGTGTTCTCCATTATCCTTTTGGTAATGGACGCCTACATCCTTTTGGTGTCAGGGTTGTGTGTATGAGTTTGCTCTATCATCCTTTTGGTGATGGTTCTGTCATCGTTTTGGTGTTAGATTGTGAGAGTGTTCTCCATTATTCTTTTGGTAATGGACCCCTGTTACACCCCAAAATTTGACCAACATTTCTTTACCTAGCTTATGTTTCATTTCATTCACATTAGCATTATCATTTGCATTTCATTGACATGTATGTAGGAGATCAAGAGGTATGATTACCAATCAAAGGCTCCACAAGAGTTTGAAGCTAGCTAAGAAGGTTATTCAAGTGCCCAAGGGTTGATATCCTTGTCAGAGAAGTTAAAAGATCCTCAGAGAGAGTGACAGAAGTCAAGTGTGTAGGTCTCCTAACTTGAGAGTTATGGGAAGCCATCAGATGATTCTGAAGCCATGAAGATGAACTTGAGGTCTTGAGAGAGCTCGTAAGAAGTGTTGAAGATCACTTTGAGGCCTAGACAGGTCATTGTGTAAGATTAAGAAGACTCAGCCATGAGTGGTGCAATTAGGGTTTGACTAGGTCAACCCTAAGTGAATTGATGAGTTGAAGAAGGTTGAGACCTAATTCAAGAGCCATGTGATCATGGATTGATACATTGAGATGTTATAAGGATGATTCCAAGGTCAACTCATCCTGATTGAAGATTTGGAGAAGTTTCAAGCTAGGGTTTCTAAGGCTTGACAGTGTAAAATCCCCTAGTTTGACCCCTATCTTCAAGGAAATTTAGCTCAAGATGTGATTGTCATCTCATATTTCCCCCAACATGAATGTTGTGGAGCATGGTCTTAGCTTTAATTTGAGTGCTAGAAGTACTTGATAGGATTTGTAGAACTCAAGTTATGACTTTGACAAGTTACAGGTCATCTGAGGTATGTGAATTTGGAGCTTGAAAGTTGTCCAACTTGCATGAAACCTTTACCCTAGAAGGATGATTCCTATGAACTTTTGGTCAACATGAATGTTGTTCCTTATCCTCTTAGATTTCTAGAGAGTACTAGAAGTCCTTGATAGGATTTGTAGAACTCAAGTTATGGCTTTAACTAGTCAAGGGTATTTTGGTCATTTGGAGATTATAGGTCATTTCAATCATAAGGCCATAACTCCTATTTGCAAACTTCAAATGGGAAAATGTTCAACATAAAACTTGTTCAAAATGATGTTTTAATGCTAGCCAAGAGGTCATGAGAGGTTGGAATTGCTTGTAACTCAAAATTGCAAAATTGACTTAAAAAAGGAAGAATTAAAGTTCATTAAAAGGACCAAATTTGTGATTTTTCATTCCAAAGCCAAGATAAGGCATGTAATATGTCATTTTGATCAGAAATGAAATTTTAAAGACAATGGAAATGGCACTTTTCTCATTTGAGGTCAAAATCATCGAGTTGTATTTTGTTACTTAAGGTTTAAGTTACATATGCCAAACTTCTCATGAGATCAAAACCAAAGTACAAACACATCCTAACACTTTCATAATCTCATGTGGAGAGAAGTTGGATGAGAATGAGGGCCAAGGCAAGCTGCTGCAAGCACTGTCATACACATAGCATATCATGAGATTTCAAGTGAGATAAGATATTGAAATACTCCTTGGATTGATCTAGAACTTTCTAGATCATTCATCCATGTTCTATATATGATTTAGAAGTGGTTCAGAGTGAAGGTTGGTGAGAATTGAGAGAGGAGAGTGAGATTGCATTTTGAGTTTGCACATTGCAAATCAAGATCTGTTACAAGGTTATAGGCCATTTCAGTCCAAGAAATTGATCTCAATAGCTTGCTCTGAGGTTGGTGATTGATCCAAGATCAAATTCAAGGCCAAGTTGTGGAGGAATCGTGAAGTAGCCATTGGAGTTGGAAGCTTGCAACTCAGAATCGATTTCAAGAATTCAAGGCATTTCAACTCTTTTCTTTGCATACAGAAGGTTGATTAGAGGCTAGTGAAGGATTCTGCAAGTTATTGAGGGTTGATTTGAAGATTCAACCACTCTGTTTGCTCAAGTTTACCAGGTATGCAGTTCTTATCCCATGGCTCAAATTAGGTAGAATCAATGGGAATTATTGTGTTAGATGCATTGTAGATTGATGTAGGAAGGTTTTTGGATCATCAATTTGCAGATTAGTGACCAATTAGGGTTGCTACAATTTTCGGTTGAGATTGTGTTCTTGTGAATCTTGAGTTTTTAGAATCAATTAATGGCATGAATGGATTCCTGAGGAAATTTGGGACAAGATTCATCAAGGAATCGTGGCCAATGGTGGAGTCTATGGAGAGTTAGGGTTGTGGAAGGTTGATCGGAGAAGTCACCGACGGTGACTCTAGCGCGCGCAGAGGGAGGAAACTCAGAAATTCAAAAGGTTGAAGATGACTGGATGGCCATTGGATTGGAGGTGGACCTTTGACCAAAGTGGGATCCAACGGCCACGGATTAATTTAATTTTGTGAAGGACTCCGAGTGATGAAACGATGCGTTTCATTTAATTGATAGTTTTTGGCCTAAGTCACAGATTGCTACCAACACCCCCCCTTAGGGCCCAGTCTGTATAATGAACTGAATCTTTATGCTATTCACACCACGCGCCTTCTATTTTCTCATGATTTTCATTTTATTTTTCATTTCATTCATGGTTATTGGAAAATTCATAAATAATTGAAAAATGATGCAATTAATTCCATTCTTTTTGCCATGGATTCATGATTGAATATAGTATTTTTTTAGATAAAAAATATTAATATTTCATGCATTTTTTGATTTTATGTGCATTTTACATTTTAATTGATATTAAAATAATCATGGTTGATCCTTGATCTTGTTGAATTTGGTTTGATCATGTGATGATGATTCTTGCCTTGATTTTTTGTGAGTAGCTAGCATAGATATGCATGTTCCCCCTAGATTTTTCTCACATTTTTGTGATGAATGTAAGTGGTAGTTTTAGGTTGGAACTTTAAGTGCTCCATTTTTAGGGTTTATGGTTGATACCTTGTGGTTTAGATTTTATTTTTAGAACTTGGTGGATGATTCAACCCCTGATTTTTGTATGGTAAATTCATGATTGAATTAGGATCCCTTAGGATTTTTTGTAGGGATTTACAATGTAGTTTACTATTTTTGGTTGATTTTAGTTTAGATGCTAACTTTAGATGATTTTAATGCACTAATTCAACTAGAATGACTTCTTTAGTTCCCTTAGATTAGGGTTTTGATTTGCTTGCTCTTGGATGATGTTGAAGACAAGCTTGGGTTGCCATGGATTAAGATGAAGAAGCTTGGATGTGAAGATCTTCCCTTCTTTTGGTGTAGTGTTGATTAGGTGTTAAGATTACGGTTTGTAAGTAGAGCTTCTAGATAGATTCTCTTCTTTCATAAACATGGAATGTGTTGATCACTTCCATTCTTCCCTATGATGTAAGGTACCCTTGTAAAGGCATCATCCCTCCTTTGGTAGGATGTGTGGCTCTCTACAAGTTGGTAGAACCTTTGAGGGTCCCTTTCTCTGATGATAGGATGCTTAGTGGTGACCTTTGGTCCTCACTCTGTTGTCAATCATCCAAACTTTGCTCTTGTTAGATGAATCTTTCTCCCTTGCTAGAGGATGGAGTTCCTTGCTTGAAGAATACTTAAGAGGACAGGAGTTGATACTTCTCTGCATTTGAAGACTGCCATTGAAGCTGAAGCTTGGAGATTAGGAAGAGCAAGTTGATACTTGTGAAGAAGAAAGAGATGAAGCTTGAAGAAGATGAAGAACAAGTTGACACTTGTGAAGAAGATCAAATTGAAATTGAGTGAAGAGCTGAGGCTTGAAGAGGAAAGAATAAGTTGATACTTATGTTGATACATTGAGAGCCTGAAAGACAAGTTGATACTTGCAATGGGGATTGAAGCCTGAAGGTGGAGTTCACCAAAGAGCTGAAGCTTAAGGAAGAATCAAGTTGATACTTGTGCGTTTAATGCATTAAGTCCATGAAGGAGCCAAGTTGATACTTGCAGTTAGGATTGAAGCCTGAAGGTGGAATTTACTTTGGAGTTGAGGCTTGAAGAAGAGAGAATAAGTTGATACTTATGTTGGATGTGTTGAAAGATTGAAGAGGCAAGTTGATACTTGTTGTTGAAGATGATTGACTTGAGGAGCAGTTGAGGACTGAGGACTGAACTGCTGTCAGAGGTTTGCTTTGCTGTGGGAGCTGTTGACTTGTTTTCTTTCCTGTCTGTTTACTTTCTATGCAACTGTATTGTTGTGACTTGTTTGATTTGCTTGATGCATTAGAATAAGTTCATATTTAGATTGATTTAAGCTAGGAGCATGATTGCACTAGAGGTTGAGTTACTCCCTCTGCTTGTATTTTTACTGTATGGTTTTGCTTGCGGGTATTCGGTAGAGCCCAGCTCCCTTGCCTATGTGGTTTGTTTTGCTTGATAGCATGTTATTTCTTCTGTATGATTGCAGTTACTCATATTTTTCATAATAGCATGTTATTTCCTCTGTATGATTACAGTTGTTCATATTTGGCTTGAGGTTGAGATGAGCTTGTGGAGGCTGATGCCCCACACACATTTCCTCCCTCATTTGCATTGCATGCATTTTACAGTCATTTACTGTTTACTGTTAAGCTGATGCTTTATCTGTTTCTGTTTACCCTGGCATGATCCCCTAGGAATCTCACTTCCTTTGATAAGGGAGTGATGATTAGAACTTTAGGTTGAAACCTGTGCATGATAACTTCTAGGATTTCCCTGTTTCAAACCTCAACCATAGGATGAATCCTTGGCATGACAACATTAGGACTTGATAGTCTCCCCTTTAGTTGAGCCTGTTCTCTCTTCTCATCTCAAAACAAATCAAAATACAGTAATAAAGGTTAACTGATGTTGTAAGTTACGAGCCTTAAGCTACTTGAGAAAGGGTTGTTGGAGAGTTTCTTTTCAACAGCTTGGATGTTTAGTATGGCACCCTTTGGGTGACATGCGACACATTCACTCTCAGGTCATAGTCTCTAGTGCGATATTAGTTACAAACACCATAAAAAACAGTTCTTCCGTAAAAGACAGAAAACAAACTTCAAACCTTTTTGCCCCGTGGGCCCATAATTCAAAGGAAAGCTTTTCTGAAGAAAAGAGTGTCGTTAACTACCAGTTCTACCGCAAACGGTAACGCCTAAGTCTCCAAGGGTCGAGCTGCGTACACAAAACTGCTGGAACTATTTGTTAAACCTACTCGATAAAACATACGAATCTGAATCCCCGTAAGCCGTATTATCCCGAACTACGTAAGCTCTGATCTCTCATACATGTTGAGAGTACGTAGGCACAATACTGATGTATTGGCGAGCCACCTTCCCCGTACCCCATAGTTAGCCGAACTACGTTGACTTTGATTTCTCATTCTCTGATGAGAATACGTAGGCATAAAGTGCGATGCTTTGCCGAGTCATTTTCTTTTCTTTTCAGACCAGCCTTGATAGGTAGATAGTAAAACCAACCCGTCAGATAAACACAACAAGCGTGGATCCCATCGAGTACGATGGACGTGAGGGGTGCTAATACTCCCCCTTGCGTAACCGACTCCCGAACCCAGACAACGGTTGCGATGACCTTGTCTTATACCTTTTCGTCAGGTTTTTCCGATCGTTTCCTTTCCCGTTCTGAGGGATAAATAACGAAAGGTGGCGACTCTTCTGTTTTGCCGGCACCTTATTTTCGTAGTAGCGACAGCTGGTGACTTGATAGTTTCCTAGGATCCAACGTCCCTTATGCGAGTCCGTTTGGGGATCCAACGTCCCTGCGAGAGTCAATCCTAGCGCTTGTATGATTACTTATTGGGTTGTGTTTACTTATCGCATTTCATTTCCCGCATTTTACTTTCAGTATGATACGATTATCTGTGCTGTTGTGGAAGGGGCATTCTAATGAGTGAAAAGCCAGACCCAGGCTTGAATGTACTTAGCATTAGTTGTGGAAATTAGTGGGTGCGTGCTTGCTTTGCAGGCACTAGTGTCTCATGAAATCCATGCTCAGACGAGGTTCTCCCGGTTGGCTTCTTTTTCAACCCTTTGGGTTGAGGGGGTTGTTGGTTTGGAGGATTGTCGACTCTGGGGACCGATCATTTGGAATTCAGCTGAGTGATGCCCCTTCAGGAGATGGTGATGCCACACCTTCTGGGTATCGTATCACCCCTCTTGAATGTCTGTGACGCTAATGAACGCATAGGATGCCGAACTTGAGTCAGTTTAGGTCCACACCTGTGAGCAGGGTTGGGTTTGTTGCAGAAAACCTTAACCTTCAGACTACCTGGTTTTCTTGATAGTGAATCAGTTTTGTTGGTATCAGAGGTTCTCATCATCCGATGTATATGTTTTCTTGACAGAGCAGATTTATGGTCCTGTATCAAAGGTCCTTATTATCAGATGTTTGTTCTTGACAGAGCAGATTTATGGTCATGTATCAGAGGTCCTTATTATCAGATATGTGTGTTCTTGACAGAGCAGATTTGTGGTCCGATACCAGGGTTTTCTTCTTATCAGAGATAGTGGTTGTTCATGATAGAGCAGCATTATGGTTTTGTTGATACAGAATCTTCACAGCACAGTCGTCTTGACCTCCTGCTGCATGATTGCATTTTACCTTGCTTTGCATACCCATTTGCATTTCATTAACGTGTGTCTATGTTGCAGGTACCGTTTCCCCCCGATTCAGGTTTTCTTGCCTTCTGTTGTGCTATTATGGGTTCTTTGAGGAAGACTGTGGCTTACAAGCTCCCCACTCCTGATGTTGTTCAGCTGACCGATTTGATTGCTTTGGCAGGTGATTCTGTGAGAGATGAATTCAGAAAGTCTTACGGTAAACTGCTCAGCTTGGTTCGTAAACCCTCTATGTTTGAGTTGAATGGGTTGCACGCCCTGCTGCAGTTCTACGATCCTCCGTTGAGATGCTTTACTTTCCAGGACTTTATTCTCGCACCCACACTAGAGGAGTATGTTGATCTGTTAGGTGTGCCTATCAAGAGTCAGATGCCCTTTGTTCATATGGATGCTGAGCCTAATCTGGCTAGTCTAGCTCCCTCACTTCATCTGGACGCCTCCGAGTTGGTCTTGTCTAGTTGGAACAGGGTTCCCGGTTTCTCCTTGCAGTTCTTAGTGGGAAAGACTCAGAAGCGCGCCAAAGACGGATGTTGGGTCGTGTTCAACGCCATTCTTGCTCTGTGCATATATGGCATCATTCTGTTCCCCAATATGCCCGACTTTGTAGACTTCGACGCCTTCTACATCTTTGCATCAGGGAATCCAGTCCCTACCTTGATAGGAGATGGCTACCATTCCGTCCACTACAAACACGAGAACAGAAGGGGTAAGAATGTCTCGTGTTGTGTTCCCCTACTCTACAGATGGCTTGACAGTCACCTACCCAAGAAGGGTCCCTTTGCTTCGTCTGCAGCCACAGCTGAGTGGTCTGAGCGGTTGATGAGTCTGTCAGCGGAGGATATTGCCTGGTTTGATAGAGATAGGTTGGGTACCGAGATCATCTTCAGCTGGAGTGGATTTCTGAATGTGCCTTTGATAGGCAGGAAGGGATGTATCAACTATAATCCATCCCTGTTGGTCCGACAGTTTGCTTATGCTTTGAGAGCTCCGCCGAAGGATGAAGAGGTGCAGGAATCTCTGTACCTCACTGGTCTTCTAGAGGGGGATATGTTATCTAAGCTTCAGCACGCTTGGAATAGTATCAGTAAGAGGGGAAAGCCATTGCTGGGGAAAAGTAATAGCCAAGCCTACACTCCGTACGTGACTTGGATCAGAGCCAAAGCAGATGCCATAGAGATGTCGTTTCCACCGGCCCCGCCAGAAAGCCCTCCAGTGATTGAAGAGCCTACCACCGTGCCTATTCAGCAGCATAATCAAGTGTTAGCTTAGAGAGATGAGCTGAAAAAGGCAAATGAAGAACTGGAGAAAGAATTGGCTCAACTCAGAAGCGAGAGAAGCGAAGTCGTCCGTTCCTTCAAGAGGCAGACAGAGCTGGTGAACCAGTTAGGGACAGATTTTACTAAGCAGATAGCTGAGCGCGAGCGCATGGGTCGAGACCTCAAAGCTGTCAATGATGTACTGGCCACTAAGAAGCAGCACTTGGATGAAGCGTATCGGAGAATATCCAAGTTTAATCAGCATTGGAAGGCCACCCTAGCCAACAGCAAGGAACGGGAGGATAAGCTGAAGCAACAGATCTCCAAATTGAAAGCCCAGCTGAAGGCTAGTGAGAAAAGGTTTGATGAAGAAACCGCTCGCAGATATGCCGCTGAAGGCCAACTCAACAAGGCTCTTGCTAACCTGAAGGAGCGCAAGCTGACGTTTGAATCCAAGAAGCGGAAGTTAGAAGATTGTTTCGGTGAAGGAGCATGGGAGGACTCAGCTGAAGGTTTTCAATACACTATTATACATAGGGAGCTACTCGTCGAGGGGTTGCTCACTCGACCTGATCATCCAAAGACGAAGGATCTGTTAGAAGAGTTTCGCGCCCGTGGCTGTGCTTGACTATATTTGTAATCCTTTTGTGTTGTTCATTGTTGTATGCTGACCATCACCAGGCTTGTTGGTTGAGGTCATGCTATTGATTCAGCTTGTACTCGGTGACGTTGTGTATCGCCTTGATGGGCTTTCCTTATATATGAGATGTTATTTCCATGACCGGACTCGGACTTCTTATTATCAGCACTGGCACTCAGGCACTAGGATCGAGGGATATCTCCCTAACACACAGACACGCGTTTGCATTTGCACGAAGCATATGCATAACGAGCACTTTGTCATTTTTCCTAACCCTTTTGTGTATACAGGTTGTTTCAGGTTGTTCCAGGATTGATCAGAGACCTATCCACCGCTATCCGACAAGAGCAAATCAAGCCAGAATTATGGAGCAAGTGCAAACTGACGTTCAAGAACTCCGCGAGAGGATGGACCACTTCATGGAGCTCATGCAAGTGGTCGCCAACGGCCAGGACCAGCTCAGAACTTTGGTCGAGCCTCTGATTTCAAGGGTCGACATCAATGGTGTACTCCATGGTGGGACTGTTCCAACCCCTCCACCTGTTGAAACTCCTCAGAATGGCGTCCCCGTGACTGTTGAAGAAGGACGGTAAGGTGCGAATGTGCGTCGATTATCGGGATTTGAATAGGGCGAGCCCTAAAGATGATTTCCCGCTCCCTCATATTGATGTGTTGGTTGACAATACAGCTCAGTTCTCCGTGTTTTCGTTCATGGATGGCTTCTCCGGCTACAATCAGATCAAGATGGCGCCGGAGGACATGGAGAAAACTACGTTTATCACCCCTTGGGGGACATTTTGCTACAAGGTAATGCCTTTCGGTCTGAAGAACGCAGGGGCCACTTACCAACGAGCAATGGTCACTTTGTTTCATGATATGATTCATCATGAGATTGAAGTCTATGTTGATGACATGATTGCGAAGTCCCAAACGGAGGAAGGACATCTGGTCAATTTGCTGAAGCTTTTTGAGAGGCTTAGGAAGTTCAGGTTGAGGCTGAATCCTAACAAGTGTACTTTCGGAGTACGGTCTGGAAAACTACTGGGGTTTATCGTGAGTGAAAGGGGCATTGAGGTTGATCCTGCGAAGATAAAAGCCATACAAGAAATGCCAGCGCCAAAAATAGAAAAAGAAGTTCGTGGTTTCCTGGGCAGGATAAACTACATTGCAAGGTTTATTTCTCAGCTCACGGCCACGTGTGAACCGATGTTCAAACTACTAAAGAAAGATCAAGCGATTATCTGGAATGAGGATTGCCAGAAGGCATTTGATAAGATAAAACAGTATCTGCAGGAACCTCCAATCTTGATTCCCCCAGTGGCCGGCCGACCCTTAATCATGTACTTGACAGTTCTTGAGAATAGTATGGGGTGTGTTCTCGGTTAGCACGACGAGACAGGCAGAAAGGAGCATGCCATTTACTATTTGAGTAAAAAGTTCACAGACTGTAAATCTCGTTACTCGATGCTGGAGAAAACGTGTTGTGCACTAGCCTGGGCTGCCAAATGTTTACGACAGTACATGCTCAATCACACCACCATGCTAATTTCGAAGATGGATCCGATCAAGTACGTCTTCGAGAAGCAAGCGCTTTCGAGCAGGATTTCCAGATGTCAAATGGTGTTGACGGAATATGACATTCAGTACGTTTCCCAAAAGGCCATCAAGGGAAGCGTATTGTATGAATACCTGGCCGAACAGCCGATCGAGGATTATCAGCCGATGAAGTTTGAATTCCCTGATGAGGATATCATGTTTCTCAAAGCGAAAGATTGTGATGAACCGTTGCCCGACGAGGGGCCGGACAGGAAATCCCACTGGAAATTGATATTTGATGGGGCGGTTAATTCTTACGGAAGTGGCATTGGGGTGATCATCATGACTCCCCACGGATCCCACATCCCGTTCACTGCGAGACTGACGTTTCCGATCACCAATAATGAAGCGGAGTACGAAGCATGCATCATGGGTCTAGAAGAGGCAATTGATTTGAGAATCAAGAACCTAGATGTATATGGTGACTCGGCACTTGTGATCAACCAGATTAAAGGGAAGTGGGAGACTCGTCAATCGAATTTGGTGCCGTACATGAACTATGCCAGAAGGTTGCTTCCGTTCTTTGATCGAGTGGAACTCCATCATGTGCCCAGAGCTGAAAACCAGATGGCTGATGCCCTAGCCACGTTGGCTTCGATGTATAAAGTAAATTTTTGGAATGAAGCTCCGAGAATTGTCCTTTCTCGTCTTGATAGACCTGCATTCGTCTTTGCGATCGAGGAAGCCTCCGATGGCAAGCCATGGTTCCATGATATCCGGACGTTCCTTATGACTAAGGAGTATCCTGCGGGAGCGTCAACCCAGGATAAGAAGACTCTGAGAAGGTAGTCTGGAAATTTTTATCTCAATTTTGATGGAGTTTTGTATAAAAGAAACCATGATCTCGTGCTACTCAGATGTGTAGATGAGAAAGAGGCGAGTATGCTCATGGAAGAAGTCCATGAAGGCACATTTGGTACGCACGCCGGCGGGCATGCTATGGCAAGAAAGATTCTGAGAGCAGGGTACTACTGGCTGACGATGGAATCAGATTGCTTTAAATTTGCAAAGAGATGTCATAAATGCCAGATTTATGCTGATAAGATTCATGTGCTGCCGTGCCCGTTAAATGTCATGTCCTCCCCGTGGCCGTTCTCCATGTGGGGCATTGACATGATAGGCAAGATCGAGCCCACTGCGTCTAATGGTCATCGCTTCATTCTAGTAGCTATCGACTACTTCACCAAGTGGGTGGAGGCAGCCTCATACGCTAATGTGACCAAGCAGGTGGTGGCTAAATTCAGAAAGAAGGACATCATCTGTCGTTACGGAATTCCCGAGCGGATCATTACGGATAATGGTTCGAATCTGAATAAAGAGATGATGAAGGAGCTGTGCCAGAGTTTCAAGATTGAACACCACAACTCATCTCCTTACCGGCCGAAGATGAATGGCGCCGTTGAAGCGGCCAATAAGAACATTAAGAAGATTGTGCAGAAGATGGTTGTGACCTATAAAGATTGGCACGAGATGTTGCCGTTTGCACTGCACGGTTATCGTACCACGGTACGTACATCAACCGGGGCAACTCCTTTCTCACTGGTGTACGGCATGGAAGTTGTCCTACTGTTAGAAGTTGAGATCCCTTCTTTACGAGTTTTGGTTGACGTGAAACTCGACGAGGCAGAATGGTTTAAGAACCGACTAAACCAACTCAGCCTGATGGACGAGAAGAAGTTAGCATCGATTGCGCATGGTCGTCTGTACCAAAGCCGAATGAAGAAAGCTTATGATAAGAAAGTGTGTCCTAGAAGCTTTCAGACGGGTGATCTCGTCCTGAAGAAGATTCTTCCACCACACTCCGATCACCGGGACAAGTAGACCCCCAATTATGAAGGTCTGTACGTCGTCAGCAAGGTCTTTTCAGGAGGAGCCTTGTTGTTGTCTACGATGGATGGTGAAGATTTTTCATCCCCGGTGAACGCAGACGCGGTTAAAAAATACTTTGCTTAAAGAATGACCCGCTGGAAAGAAAAAGAATATCCAGGCAAAAAAAGGGCATCCCGGCGAACCATAAAAAAGGGAAAAAGGTTCGGGCAAAAATTAGGGATATAAAAGAAAAATGTACACCCGCAAAGTCGAAAACCTGGAAGGGCGACTTTGGAAAAAAAGGGTATCCCGGTGAATCGAAAACCCGAAAGGGCGATTCAGGCAAAAGTTAGGGATTGGAAAAAGAAAATGATTGCATTCTGCGTGTGGACTCTCATTGTTTAGTGGTTTGGAAGACCTGAGGGCCGTTTATCTGAATCAATCTCTTCTGAAGCTGAAGCATCGGAGAAGTATCGAAGTCGAGTGGGTCATAGAGGGATCAACTCATGGTGTTCGTCTACGCCCCATTATTGACATTTGTGTGTCGCTTTCGCGAAAATAAGGTGTCGGCACAACAGAAGAGTCGCCACCTTTCGTTATTTATCCCTCAGAGCGGGAAAGGAAACGATCGGAAAAACCTGACGAATAAGGGTAAGACAAGGTCATCGCAACCATTGTCTGGGTTCGGGAGTCGGTTACGCAAGGGGAAGGTATTAGCACCCCTCACGTCCGTCGTACTCGACGGGATCCTCGCTTGTTTGTTTACTTGGACGGGTTGGTTTTATTCTATCTACCTATCAAGGCTGGCTGAAAAAGAAAAAGAAAAATGACTCAACAAAGCGTCGCACTTTATGCCTACGTATTCTCATCAGAGAATGAGAAATCAGAGTCAACGTAGTTCGGCCTACGAAGGGTTATGGGGGAAGGTAGCTCGCCAAGACTTCGCCATCTTGTGCCTACGTACTCTCAACAGGCATGAGAGATCAGAGCTCACGTAGTTCGGGAAACTACGGTTTATTTCCTGTCTTTACAAAAGAAGTGTTTTTTATTGTGTTTGCGATTTCAACCGCACTAGAGACTATGACCTGAGAGTGAATGCGTCGCATGTCACCCAAAGGGTACCATACTAAACATCCAGACTGTGGAAAAGAAACTCCCCCACAATCCTTTCTCAGATAGCTTAAGGCTCGTAACGTACGAAAGAAATCATCCATGATTACTGTATCTTAAACTGTTTTGAGATGAGAAAAGAACAGGCCCAACTAGGAGGGAGACTATCAAGTCTTACTGTTATCATGCCATGGATTCATCCTATGGTTGAGGTTTGAACAGGGAACTCCTAGAAGTTTTCATGCATAGGTTTCAACCTAAAAGTCTATCATCAAATCCTTATCCAAGGAAATGAGAGTCCTAAGGGATCATGTCAATGATACACCAAAACAGACAAAGCATCAGCTTAACAGTAAAATGCATGCAATGCAAGTGAGGGAGGAAATGTGTGTGGGGCTTCAGCCTCCACAAGCTCGTCTCAACCTCAAGCCATTCATGAAATAATAGTAATCATACTGAAAAATAAACAACATGCTATCAAGCAATAAACAGTAAACTACAATCATACAGAAGAATGAAATAAAATGCCATCAGGCAAACAAACCACATGGGCAAGGGAGCTGGGCTCTACCGAATACCCGCAAGCAAAGCCACGCAATAACAATACAAGCAGAGGGAGCAACTCAACCTCTAATGCAATCATGATCCTAGACTGAACTTATTCTAGATGAACTTAATCTAATGCAACAGACAAATCAAACAAAACACACAATACAGAAAAGAAAAACAGAAGAAAGCTTCAACTCCTCCAGCAGCTACTCAGTCTTCAGACTTCAGATATCAATTGCTTTCCAGGTTTCAACCCTACAACATGAGTTTCAACTCATCTTCTCCCTTAAGCTTCAGCTTCTTGATCAGCTCCACCTTCAGGCTTCACTATCTTCAGGGATCTTCAAGCTTCAGCTGGAATGGCAGTCTTCAAGGATTCATCCTCTTCAATACTCTTCAATGAAGTCTTCATCTTCATGCTCAAGCTCTGACATCTCTCAAGAATAATCAAAACCAGAGAAAAATCACTTACTGGATAAGCTGGGGGATATTGAATTGCGTATTTGATCACCCAAGGTGACCTATAAGGGTTCAATATAAAGTGAAGGGTTCCCTCAAAAGTTCTACCTCCTAGGTATAGCACTAATCCCTCCCAAGGAGAGAGGTGTATACCCTGGAAAGACTTTGAATCACAGGGAGGAATGGATGTGAAGAATACTATCCATGTTTGAGAAAGAAATTATCTACATCTAAGCTCTTCCTAATCCTAACCCTAAAACAACAAAAAGAAAAGAAGAACAAGCTCCTCAAGCTCCTCCAAGCCTCTTCCAATCTTCTAGTATGCTCCACCATTCTCCACCATGAGATGCCAAGCTCCTCAAACCAAAGGGAAAACTCCAAAGCAAAGCAAACTAAACAAAACTTGCCCTAAAGGCCACACAAACAATCATTCAATTCACAAATCAACTAGAAATAGTATATTATCATATTAAATCCTAATACAAATGCTAGGGGACCCTATATAACTACCCTTAAGTCCCATATATTCCCCATAGACTAAATTGCCCTACAAAACCTAAATCTAAAATTGCTATGATCCTATGTTAAAGTTTTAATCAAATTCTATACTACCTAGAACTACCTAATTAAAACTACCCTAAATATTATTACAAAATTATGGCATTAATTCAGGGGGAACCTAAGACATACATCTAATCACCCTAAAAAGATTGAATTAAAAATCCTAAGGGAACTACCCTAATTAAAATCTACAAATCAACATATCAACTAAAAGAATTAACAAAGCAATTAAAAGTAAAAATATGCAAAAAATATAAAAATAAAATAAAATGGCTATTTTATGGTTTTATATTTTTCTAGACAGAAAATGGAAAATGGAAAAAAAAAGTCTCATTAAAAAATATCCATTTTTCATTTTTATATGAATTTTTAAAGTTTAAAGAAATTTGGAGTGAATTATAATATGAAAATGGATGAGGGGTGCAAGAAGAAATAAGATTCAGTTATATTGGATGATGGGCCCAGAAGGTGGGGTGCGCCTAGCATGGCGCCTGGGCCCAGTGAAACTCAGGAAAAAAAACACATTAAATGAAAAGAAAAAAGAAACAGAAACGGTGCGAATAGCATAGCATTACAGTTCAATTCCAATTGGGCCTTGGTATGGGGGGTGGGGAAAACAATATTTATGAAGCCCACGCTGGGAGCTTTAGTGAAACGCGGCGTTTCACGCCCAGCTTCCCTCCCATCTTTCGTTTTTAAAACACGGCCGTTGGATTAAAGTCCCAGTCAAACGGTCAGCATGTGTATCAACGGTCCAGATTGCGTCTTCTTCCTTGGTCCATTAGGGTTTTAGAACCTCCATGAAAAAACACTCCCATGCACCAATCTTCCTCACCTTCGTGTGAGCTCAATACTCCATCAAATGCCACGATCCAAAAACCAATTTTGACTAGAATTTTACGTAGAACATAACCATGCCATTGGATTTCATTGAAACACCCTAAATCCTCCAAACCGAATGGTACAACTCCATGGATCCAAACTTTCTTCAGTTTTTGACCATCACAAAACTCAACAATCTTTATATATAATTAATCCATATGCCATGCTGATTAAAACCAACCAATTATCGTGCATTATAACCTCCTAAATCAATCATTCTAACTCCATCAAGAATTAACCACCATGGAAGAAACCTCACCAATTGGTCTTAAACTCATCCAAATGAATCATCTAATGGTCTCTAATGGTTTCACAACAAGAACTAACCCTAGCCATGCCTAAATCAGAGTGTGGAAGTGATTTTGCTTACCTTGACTCTTGCAATGGTAGGTGGTGAAAAGCTTCGAATCAGGCCTTGTAGATCCTCAAGAATGGTCCTCAGGTGATGAACAATACTCTGCTTGCACAAGATTTGATGGAGATGGCTTGTATCCCAAGATCCAATGCCTTTTGCTCCTTTGCAACTTCACTTGGAAAGCTCTCAATTCTTCATCAATGGGGTTGCAAATCAAGATGAATACACTCAACAATGATTGTAGAGAAGATTTGTGTAAAAAATGGAAGGGTAATGAAGAGAAAAATGAAGTTTCAATACAATTTGCAAAATGGAGAATTTTGGTTCAATCTCTTTTCTCTACCACCATTAACATCAACAATCACCAACCCTTCACCAATGGAGATTGTAATCAATATATAGACTGATTTGGAAAGGTCTAGAATCATCTAGACCAATCTAGTAGAAACTTGAACTTTCATGAAATGATACTTTGCATTTCCATTCTCACCATGTGATATATCATGACAAAAACCCTTATAACTTGATTAATTAACTTGAATATCTCCTTACATGAGATTTAGGACAATACACAATGCATATTTCCCTTATTCATTAAGCTTTTCCTTGTTTTGGTTTGGTATGCCATTATGCAAGCAAGACTTTTACAAAGCAACCCTAAAATTTAAGCCTCAAATAAAAATTGTGGCTGAACCATTGTTCTTAAAATGTCCTTTGAAGTCAAAATGACCTATCATATGACATGGTTAGGGTTTATAGCTTGGATTTTATGATTTTCCATTTCACTTGAATTAACTTATGCCTCATTTTTAGGCCATTTTTATCACTTTTTGCTATGAGTCTTTCCAACATCTCATGACCAACCTACTAGCCTTAAAACATCATTCTAAGAAACTTTGATGTTGAAGGTTTTTCCATTTGAAGCTTGGAAGTAGGAGATATGGTCACATGCTTGAAATGACCTATAACTTCCAAATGACCAAAATGCCCTTGGCTTGTCAAAGCCATTACTTGAGTTCTACAAATCCTATCAAGGACTTCTAGTACTCTCTAGAAAGCTAAGAATATGCTCTTCAACATTCATGTTGACCAAGAGACCATAGGAATCATCCTACTAGGGAAAAAGTTGTCTGCAAGTTGGGTGACTTTCAAGGACCCAGATTCACATACCTTAGATGACCTGTAATTTGTCAAAACCATAACTTGAGCTCTGCAAATCCCATAAAGGACTTCTACCACTCAAATTAAAGCTAAGAACAATATATACAACATTCATGTTGTTGGGAAGATGAGATGACAATCACATCTTGAGCTAAAACTGCCTGGAAGATAGGGATCAAACTAGGGGATTTTACACTGTCAATCCTTAGAAACCCTAGCTTAAAACTTCTCAAACTCCTCAATCATGATGAGTTGGTCTAGGAATCATCCTTATAGTATCTCAATACATCATTCCATGATCACATGGCCCTTGGATTAGGTCTCAACCTTCTCCAAATCATCAGTTGACCTAGGGTTGACCCAGTCAAAACCCTAATTCTACCATTCATGGTTGAATCTTTTGAATTCTTGCATAATGACCTCTATGGGCTTCATGATGGCTTTCAAGACATCTCATAAACTTTCTCAAAGCTTTAAGTTTATCCTCATAGTCTCAGAATCATCTGAGGAGCACCCACAACTCTCAAGTTATGAGACACACAACCTTGGTTTCAACCAACTCCTCTAAGGATCTCTTGAACTTTTTGACAAAGGTATCAACCTTTGAACACCTGATGGATAAATAAATGTTGGTCAAATTTTGGGGTGCAACAGCTGCCCCTATTCAAATGGCTTGGACCTGACTGGATGAGAAGCGAACGACTCTCAGCCAATCAAGGTGCGAGACGGTTGAATACCGGTAAACCCGAAAATTTGCCAACTGCACGAGCACACGATACTCTGCGGGGAACAAATCTTCGTAAACTGGAATAGTAGCTGCACGGCAACTAGCTGGAGAAATACTGATCTGACATCGCCGTCAGTTATCCACATTACATTCTTCTGATATTGTCATCCGACAACCAAAACACCCAACATCGCCGCTGGAAGACTAAACCATCTGACATCACCGTTAGAAGCAGACAAAATTCTGAGGACCACCCAACATCGCTGCTGGAACACCAAATCACCTGACATCGCCGTCATAAACAACCATAACTCGGGGAAACAAACATCCAACATCGCCGTCGGAGAACTAAATCTGACATCGCCGTCGATCAACCAAAATACCCAACATCGCCGCTGGAGAACTAAATCTGAAATCGCCGTCGTAACATCCATACCCAACATCGCCGCTGGAGAACTAAATCTGACATCGCCGTCATAAACAAACATAACTCTGAGAGACATTCGGCATCACCGTCGAACGAGCATCCAACATCGCCGCTGGAAAACTAGCATAATCTGGGAAACACCCGACATCGTCGTCGAGTACTCAACATAATCTCTGCTGGGGAACAAACATCCAACCTCGCCGCCGGAAACAAACATAACCTGACCTCGTCGTCGGATCCAAAATACCCAACATCGCCGCTGGAGAACTGAAGAGTCTGACATCGCCGTCGGACAACCATCCAACATCGCCGCTGGAAACAAACATAATCTGACCTCGCCGTCAAAACAACATCCAACATCGCCGCCGGAAACAGACATAATCTGACATCGCCGTCAAAACGAACATCCAACATCGCCGCCGAAAACAAACATAATCTGACCTCGTCGTCGAATCCAAACAAACCTCCAACATCGCCGCTGAAGAACTACACAGGAGCTGACATCGCCGTCAGGATGAAGAAACTTCATTGGGGAATTGGTTACACGGTAACCGGCAATTCATAGTCGATCATACCGCTTCATTAACGCAGTCAGACTTCAATCATGGAGTCTTCAGGAGAGATACTAACTTCGCCGTTGGAAAACCTGTTGGGTCCAGAAATCATTCTGGATGAATTAACTCTGCTGAGGACTTCAAGAATCATCTTGAACAAATAACTCCGTCGGGGACCTTCAAGAATCATCTTGAACTGATAACCGTTCTGAGCAAACACTTTGTTGGGGATTCCAGGAATTATCCTGGACAACTCTTGCCGGGGACAAACCAATCGTGGCTTCAGAAACTTCCAAGGATTCGGCTCTTTTGGGGCTTTAGGAATCATCCTGGGCGATCTTAACTGGAGACTCCAAGTATCAATTTGAGCAACCAACTCTGGAGACTGCACTGGGGTCTTAAGAGTCATCTTAAGCAAACGGTCCTGCTGAGGGATTCGAGAATCATTTTGAACTGAAGACTTCGCTGGGGATCTCAAAAATCATCTTGAGCAAGCGACTCTGGGGGAGAATGTCAGAAATCATCCTGAGCAATTGATCCTTCGGCGGAACCTGTAAAAAAAGAACGGTAACAACCTAGATCATGTCTATTATGCATATGCTTCGGCGCCATGCTCCACACGGTGGAAATGCTATGCGTTTATGATACGTGCTATGCACTCATGCATGATGATGCAATCCCGTCAGCAAAATAAATGCCGAGGGGGGGAAATCCTCCTGTCAAGGAGAAAGGACTACTCAGATAGAGGAATCATCCTGCTGAGGGGAACATGGTCATGCCAATATCAGTTGGACTCCGTCCGGGGAAATGATGTTCAGTTGACTGCTGCAGGGGAAACAACTTCAGCTGATTACTGCAGGGGAACGAAGCTCTACGAGAACCTGGACCTGCTGAGAAGAAACGATATCCATCGCGAGAATAAATTGCGTGGCCTTCACGGCTACTCTTCTGGGGATGATAACTCTGTGGGGAAACAACTTCAGCTGCAGCACTCCACTGGGGGAAACCAATCACGGTCTGATCAACTTCCAAGGATTCGTCTCTCTTGGGTATCCGCAAACTTGGCTGGGGAAAGAGAAATCATTCTACTTCACTGGAGAGAGTGCGACTCCGGGGAAAATACAGCATCGGCTGCTTAACGCTCTGCTAGGGAAGACCACTCATGGTCCCAACTGCTTCCAAGGATTCGGCTCCCCTGGGGCCTGCGGACTCAGCCGGGGAGAGAGAAATTACTCTACTTCACTGGAGAGTACGACTTTGATGAGGAATTTCAATTCCGCTAGGGAAGAAGGAATCATCCGACTTCGGGGGAGAGTACAACTTTGCAGGGGCATACAGCATCAGCTATTCCAACACTCTACTGGGGAAGAGGGAATCATCCGACTTCGGGAGAGAATACGACTCTGGTGGGGAATTTCAATTCCGCTGGAGACTTCAGTCTGGAACCATCAGTTACTGCATACTTCGGCGTACGAATAGCTTCCTACGAAACCTGCACTTGTGACCCGGTGCTGGGGGAAACACCTGCTTCGGCGACTTTACTGGGGAAAACACGAGCTTCGGCACCCGAACATTTCTATGAAACTTACACTTGTGACCCGGTGCGGGGGGAAAGAAGACATCATTCTTCGGTGCTTGACTCAGCTGATGAGGTGACGTTCCTTCGGGACGCCTCTACTTGGGGAAGAGAATCACCTCTGCCTGGGGAGACATATCAATGCTCACGACCTTGCGTTCAGACTCTGCGGAGGAGAGGCTACAGAACTCTGCTGGAGAAGGAGGACTCGCCCTGCTTCGGGGATGCGCACGACGCACTGTCTGGAAGGTGCTACACCTGCAACAACACAAACAAACAGACAAGACACCCTTCTCAAAGGGGCCTATCAAGGTTATTATCTCGTGACAATATTCAAGCAATTAATTGTTTCAACAATCAATGGTCCTAGGCCAGTAAGTTTATGTATGTGCATTTTATCAAAAACATCGGCGTTTTCATTCGCAAACAAAACAGGTGAATGCTAAACGGGCAAACAGAATTGCTGAATAATATGCATTTTATTGATGATGAACCCCTGAATGGGTAAAAATGTTTTACAACAGAGGCAAGCTCCTGGAATGAGGAAGCCGCGCAAAAAATAAAACATAAATATACATCAGTATATACAAATGTCGGCAACGAGGCGTAGACGAACACCATGAGTTGATCCCTCTAAGACCCACTCGACTTCGATACTTCTCCGACGCTTCAGCTTCGGAAGAGATTGATTCACATAAACGGCCCTCATGTCCTCCAAACCACCAAACAATGAAAGTCCACACGCGGAACGCAGTCATTTGCTTATTCAAATCCCTAACTTTTGCGTGAACCGCCCTTTACGGGTTTTCAGTTCACCGGGATACCCTTTTTTGCCGAAGCCGCCCAATGTAGGTTTTCGACTTCGCGGGTGTACATTTTTTCAATATATCCCTAGTTTTTGCCCGAACCTTTTATTCTGTTTTTGGTTCGCCGGGATGCCCCTTGTTTGCCTGGACTCTTTCTTTTTTGTCCAGCGGGTCTCTTTCAAGCAACGTATTTTTTAACTGCGTCCGCGTTCACCGGGGATGCAAAATCTTCACCATCCATCGTGGATAACAACAAAGCTCCTCCCGAGAAGACCTTGCTGACAACATACGGCCCTTCGTAATTCGGAGTCCACTTGCCCCGGTGATCGGAGTGTGGAGGAAGAATCTTCTTCAGGACGAGATCACCCGTCTGAAAGCTTCTCGGACGCACCTTCTTATCATAAGCTTTCTTCATTCGGCTTTGGTACAGACGACCAAATGCAATTGATGCTAACCTCTTCTCGTCCATCAGGCTGAGTTGGTTCAAACGATTCGTAATCCATTCTGCCTCATCGAGTTTCACATCAACCAAAACTCGCAAAGAAGGGATCTCCACTTCTAACGGTAGGACAGCTTCCATACCGTACACCAAGGAGAAAGGAGTTGCCCCGGTCGACGTACATACCGTTGTACGATACCCGTGCAATGCAAACGGCAGCATCTCGTGCCAATCTTTGTACGTCACAACCATCTTCTGAACAATCTTCTTTATGTTCTTGTTGGCGGCTTCGACGGTGCCATTCATCTTCGACCGGTAAGGAGATGAGTTGTGGTGTTCGATCTTGAAGCTCTGGCATAGCTCCTTCATCATCTTGTTATTCAAATTCGAACCATTATCAGTAATGATCCGCTCGGGAATTCCGTAACGACAGATGATGTCCCTCTTTATGAATTTAGCTACCACCTGCTTGGTCACATTAGCGTACGAGGCTGCCTCCACCCACTTGGTGAAGTAGTCGATAGCTACCAGAATGAAACGATGACCATTGGATTCAGTGGGCTCGATCTTGCCTATCATGTCGATGCCCCACATGGAGAACGGCCAAGGGGAGGACATGACATTCAATGGGCACGGCGGCACATGAACTTTATCTGCATAAATCTGGCATTTATGACATCTCTTCGCGAATCTGAAGCAATCCGACTCCATAGTCAGCCAATAATACCCTGCTCTCAGGATCTTCCTCGTCATAGCATGCCCGCCGGCATGCATACCAAATGTGCCTTCATGGACTTCTTCCATGAGCATACTCGCCTCTTTCTCATCTACACATCTGAGTAGCACGAGATCGTGGTTTCTCTTATACAACACTCCATCAGAATTGAGATAAAAGTTTCCAGACAGCCTCCTCAGAGTCTTCTTATCCTGGGTTGACGCACCCGCAGGATACTCCTTAGTCATAAGGAAAGTCTGGATGTCATGGAACCATGGCTTGCCGTCGGCGGCATCCTCGATTGCAAAGACAAATGCCGGTCTATCAAGACGCGAAAGCACAATTCTTAGAGCCTCATTCCAAAAATTGACCTTATACATTGAAGCTAACGTGGCTAAGGCATCAGCCATCTGATTTTCAGCCCTAGGTACATGATGAAGTTCCACTCGATCGAAGAACGGAAGTAGCCTCCTGGCATAATTCATATACGGCACCAAATTCGCTTGACGAGTTTCCCACTCCCCTTTAATTTGGTTGATCACAAGCGCTGAGTCACCATACACGTCTGGATTCTTGAGTCAAATCAATTGTCTCTTCTAGACCCATAATGCATGCTTCGTACTCCGCCTCATTGTTGGTAACTGGAAACGTTAGCCTCGCAGTAAACGGGATGTGGGCTCCGTGGGAAGTCGTGATGATAGCCCCAATGCCACTTCTATAGGAATTAACCGCTCCATCGAATATCAACTTCCACTGAGATTTCCTATATGGCCCCTCACCGGGCAACGGCTCATCGCAGTCCTTCGCTTTGAGAAACATAATATCCTCGTCAGGGAATTCGAACTTCATCGGCTGGTAGTCCTCGATTGGCTGTTCGGCAAGGTAATCAGACAATACGCTTCCCTTGATGGCCTTCTGGGAGACGTACTGAATATCATATTCTGTTAGCACCATTTGCCACCTGGCAATCCTGCCCGAAAGAGCCTGCTTCTCGAAGACGTACTTGATCAGATCCATCTTCGAAATTAACATAGTGGTGTGATTGAGCATGTACTGTCGTAGGCGTTTGGCAGCCCAAGCTAATGCACAACACGTCTTCTCCAGCATCGAGTATCGAGATTCGCACTCAGTGAACTTTTTACTCAAATAATAAATGGCATGCTCTTTTCTGCCCGTCTCGTCGTGCTGACCGAGAACACACCCCATACTATTCTCCAGAACCGTCAGGTACATGATTAATGGCCGTCCAGCCACTGGGGGTGTCAAGATTGGAGGTTCTTGAAGATACTGTTTTATCTTATCGAATGCCTTCTGGAAATCTTCATTCCAAGTAATCGCCTGATCTTTCTTTAAAAGCTTGAACATCGGTTCACAAGTGGCCGTGAGCTGAGAGATAAACCTTACAATGTAGTTTATTCGGCCCAAGAAACCACGAACTTCTTTTTCTGTTTTCGGCGCTGGCATTTCTTGAATGGCTTTTATTTTCGCAGGATCAACCTCGATACCTCGTTCACTAACGATAAACCCCAGCAACTTTCCGGACCGCACTCCGAAAGTTCACTTGTTAGGATTCAGCCTCAGCCTAAATTTCCTAAGCCTCTCAAAAAGCTTCAATAAGTTGACCAGATTCTCTTCCTCCGTTTGGGACTTTGCAATCATGTCATCAACATAGACCTCGATCTCATGATGAATCATATCATGAAACAAAGTTACCATTGCTCGCTGGTAAGTGGCCCCTGCGTTCTTCAGACCGAAGGGCATTACCTTATAGCAAAATGTTCCCCAGGGGGTGATAAACGTCGTTTTCTCCATGTTCTCCGGTGCCATTTTAATTTGATTGTAACCGGAGAAGCCATCCATGAACGAAAACACGGAGAACTGGGTTGTGTTGTCGACCAACACATCGATATGAGGCAACGGGAAATTATCTTTAGCGCCCTATTCAAATCCCGATAATCGACGCACATGTGTACCTTACCGTCCTTCTTCGATACAGGCACTATATTGGCGACCCACGGAGGGTAAGTGGTGACAGCTAAAAATCCTGCATCCAACTGCTTCTGGACTTCTTCTTTGATTTTCACAGCCATATCTGGTCTTGTCCTCCTAAGCTTCTGCTTGACTGGAGGGCAATCTTCTCGTAGCGGCAAGCGGTGTACCACGATGTCCGTGTCAAGTCCGGGCATATCTTCGTATGACCAAGCAAAGACGTCACTATACTCTCGAAGCATCTCGACCAATCTCTGCTTGATATCACTCTGCAGCGCAGCCCCTACTATGACATTTCTGACGAGCTCTTCAGAACCCAGATTTACGATCTCAATATCCTCCTCGTGAGGCAGAATAACCTTTTCCTCTTGTCTTAACAAGCGGGCCAACTCTTCCGGAAGGTCTTCGTCTTCATCAATCTCATCCTCGACTTGATAGATCGGGCAATCGAAGTCGTAGTGAGTCGTAGAGGGTCCAGAGTCGATGTCGTCTGTTATGTGGATCCTGCAATAACAAGGGTTAAGTTTAAAACAAGAATATGCAGGTTAGCACAAACCCCGTTGCCATTTTACTGTTTTTCAAAATAAACATAAAACAGGAATAACAGAGAACACAATATTTGAGTACGAAGAAAACGCCTTTGATTTATTAACAAAATGCATGTACATAATCCAACAAGGCCCTGACAATAAAACCGATATGCCCCGGGTAGGACATAAGGTTGTACAATGATTGTAAAAAGAAAATCATTACTCTGCACTTGTCAGCTGGATAATTTCCTTGATGGTCCAATTGTTGAGGCGCTCGCCCGGCTTGCTTGGCTGAATCCAAGCGTCAAGATCACAATCGCTATCCCCGCTGTCCTCAGACGTCGCGTTGATGCTTTCGAAGATCACCCCGCCACTGGTAAATAGGATCGGCCCCTTACCACGAGACGAACTGCTAGACGAAGAAGATGAAGCTTCAGCTTCAGGATAATACCCCAATCCAAACTTATCCTGCTTGATCGGTATTTCCAAAACATGCCCCCAGCCTGGGGTGGAACCGGCTTCGACGACGGCTCGAGCTTCTCTGAACAAGGAGAGATTCATCTCTTGCTTCTCTGTGACGACAGGAGCTAACTCTTTCACCTTGACGGCTTCAAATGCTTGGCAGAGAGTTTCATGGATTTCGCCATCCATTTCAACATACTTAAAGGATGACAAATGGCTCACCATAATGTCCTCCTCACCACAGACGGTTACTATGCTTCCCCCGACAGCATATTTGAGCTTTTGATGCAACGTGGACGTCACGGCACCAGCAGCATGGATCCATGGCCGACCTAAGAGGCAACTGTAGGCAGGCATGATGTCCATGATATAAAAAACCGTATCGAACGTCTCCGGACCAACTTGAATTGGCAAGGTCAATTCTCCGAAAACGTGGCGCTTAGTTCCATCAAATGCTTTCACCACCAGATCACTAGGCGTGCAAAGCAATCCACGAGTGTCCAACTTCATTAGTGCCTTCTTCGGAAGCACATTAAGCGATGAACCCGTGTCCACCAGGACATGCGACATGATCGTGCCTCTGCACTCTATCGAGACGTGCAAGGCGCTGTTGTGATATCTCCCTTTAGGAGTCAGCTCTAAATCTGTGAAACCTAGCCCATTGCCAGCATTAACATGGGCTGCCACCTCTTCTAGCTGATTCACGGATATCTCTTGCGGTACGTAGGCGGCGTTCAATACTTTCAGTAACGCGTTGCGGTGCGCTTTAGAACACAGCAACAAATTGAGAATAGAAATCTTTGACGGAGTCTAATGAAGATGGTCTACAATCTTGTAGTCGCTCTTCTTGATTAACCGCATGAACTCCTCGGCATCTTTGACTAGTAAATCCTTCTCTGCCCCACACGGGACCTCTTCGACGGCTTTTCCTTTGCCCTTATCAGCAGCTTCAGCTCTGACCACTTTCTCTGCCACAACCTCTGTCGGTGCGAACACTCTTCCGCTTCGAGTAATACCACTGACTCCTGCGAGATTCTGCACAGTCGACCCATACGGCTCCAACTCTAACTTCTGACCGTTGCAATAGACTTCGGCGCCATAATGCCACGGAACGGCGTTAGTGCTCTCGAACGGGATCGGCCCGGCTTTGGTAATAGTGATTGTAGGCGGTCGGGGCGCAGAAATAGTAATAGGTTGACGAGGAATGGTGATGGTGGCGACTTCATCGGCCTGCTTTAACATAACCTCCCCTGATACACCTCCAACCCTCCGGCTGAACTGCAAAACACCCTCGGTCATCAAACTTTGGATACCTTCTGCCAACTGCTCACACCCATCAGAATGTGTAGCACAGTCCATGCATAACTCTCCGCATCCTGGAAAGAACCCTTTCTTCAACAACTTAGCTTTGACGAAACTAAGCGGCGTCTTTAAGTCTTTAACATCAGTCAGCAGATCTGCACTCTCCTCTGCGATAATGGTGTTCACTCCGCCTCCCCTATGATTAGGCATAGGATTTTTGGTGACATTGGGCACCTTATCGGAAAAGTTGATAATCTTGGCATCTACCAGGTCCTGCACCTTGTGCTTAAAGGCTTTGCAGTTCTCGATTGTATGGCCTGGTGCCCCTGTATGGAAATCGCAAGTGGCATTTGCATCGTACCCTGGCGGTGGTGCCCCTGTCAAGGGAGCCATCGTCCTCTTCTGAACTAACTGAAGCTGAAGCAAAGTCTACAAGAGTTGCGCATACGACATAGGCGGTGCCTCAAAGTGATGGTTTGCCAAAGGAGCCCGATTCTGGTACTTTCTATATCCCTGCTGATTCTGTTGCTGCTGCTGCTGCTGCGGAGTTGCTGGGATATTTATACTGGCTATCTGCTGCTGAGGGCCCTTGCCCTTTCTCCGAGCGTTGGTGACAGCACTCGCATCCCCTTCTCTTCGCTTACCAGCATAAGGTTTCTTTCCGCCTCCTCCCGCTGAGGATGATTCACCTTGAATTTTTTCGATCTTTATACCATTCTCGACGTGCTCGCCCATAGTGATGAGAGCCGAGAACGTCCCCGACATACCACTGACTAACTTTTCATAGTAGATCCCAGGAAGGGTAGCAACAAACATCTGCACGAGTTCACGCTCAACCATCGGCGGTTGAACCCGAGCAGCCAACTCACGCCACCGTTGGGCGTACTCCTTAAAGCCTTCATTATTCCGCTGCGAAAGGTTCTGGAGCTGGACTCGGTTGGGGGCCAAGTCGCTATTGTACTGATAGTGGAGGACAAACGCTTCAGCGAGATCTTTCCAGGTGCACACGGTAGTGGGCTCCAAGCCCATATACCACTCGAGGGATGGTCCAGAAACACTATCTTGGAAGAAGTGCATCAACAACTTCTCATCGTCGGAATAGGCAGACATCTTTCTATAATAAGATCGAAGGTGGACACGAGGGCAAGTAGTACCCTTATACTTCTCAAAGACAGGCACCTTGAACTTAGGAGGTACCTTGAAATCAGCGATTAACCCCAGCTTGGACATATCAACGCCCAATGCATTCTGATTCTCAATATCTCTCATTTTATCTTCAAGTGCTTTGAACCTGAGCCGAGCTTCAGCATTCAACTCTGCTTCCGCACCTCTTTGAGAAAACACATCATCCTGATGATCCTCAAGCCACGGTTGAGGCACCAACATATTCCCGACGCCAGCATTGCCGTTGACCGGCCCGATGTTGACATTAGCTCCAAGACTACCATTGCCGACGCCCGTCGCATTGAGTCCAATATTGGCCATCATATTGCCATTAGCAATGCCGTTGCCCCCGGCAACATGAACAACATTCTGCGGAGTATCAACTGGAGGGGGCGTAGGCACGGCCCCGCCATGAAGTATGTCGTTACTATCAACCCTGGAGATCAAAGGTTGAACCAAAGTCCGGAGTTGGTCCTGACCATTAGCGACCACCTGCATCAGTTCCATAAAACGATCCATCCGTTCACGGAGCTCTTGAACATCTGACTCCACCTGATCCATGATCCTTGTCTGATTAGCTCGAGTTGAATAACGGTGAATGAGTCTCTGATCAATCCTGGAGACCGGAAACAGCTTGGAACCTGTAACCTGAAAAAACCTGCAAACATTAAAGGTTAGGAAAAACAACAAAATGTACGCCATGCAAATGCTTTATGCAGATGCATGCGTGTGTCTGTGTGCTTGGGAGATTTCCCCCGATCCTAGTGCCTTAGTGCCAGTGCTGATAATAATAATAATAAGAAGAAGAAGTCCGAGCCCAATCATGGAAACATCAATCTCATATATATATGGAAAGGCCTATCAAGGCAGTACATAGCATCAGTGAGTACAAATCAAATCAACAGCGTGACCTCAGCCAACAAGTCTGGTGATGGTCAGCATACAACAAAGATCAAAACAAAAGGAACACAAGCTAGTCAAGTACGGCCACGGGCGCGATACTCTGCTAATAACTCCTTCGTCTCTGGATGATCTGGCAAAGTGAGCAACCCCTCGACGAGTAGTTCCCTCTGCACAATAGTATACTGAAGCCCCTGAACTGAACTTTCCCATGCTCCTTCGCCGAAGCAATCTTCTAGTTTCCGCTTCTTAGACTCAAACATCAGCTTATGCTCCTTCAGGTTGGCAAGGGCTTTGTTGAGTTGGCCTTCGGCGGCGTACCTGCGGGCGGTTTCTTCATCAAACCTCCGCTCACTGTCCTTCACCTCGGCTTCCAGCTTAGAGATCTGCAGCATCAGCTTGTCCTCTCACTCCTTCCTGGTGGCCAGGGAAGCCTTACAGTGCTGGTCGAACTTAGATATCCTCCAATATGCCTCGTCCAAATGCTGCTTCTTCGTAGCTAGTACGTCATTAACAGCCCTGAAGTCCTGACCCAGGCGCTCGCGATCGGCAATCTGCTTTGCCAGGTCTGTACCCAGTTGGTTCACCAACTCTGTTTGCTTTTTGAAAGCATGCACGACTTCATTCCTTTCACTTCGAAGCTGAGCTAACTCCTTCTCCAGTTCTGTGTTTGCCCGCTTCAACTCATCCCGCTCAACTAATACCTGGTTGTGCTGATGAATGGACACAGTAGTAGGCTCTTCAATTGGTGGAGGACTCTCTGGTCTGGCATGAGGAAATGGCATCCCTATAGCGTTGGCTCTGGCTCTGATCCAAGCTGAATAAGGAGGGTAGGCTTGACTGTTGCTCTTTCCCAACAAAGGCTTTCCTCTCTTGCTGATACTGTTCCACGCACGCTGAAGCTTGGACGACAAATCCCCCTCTAAAGTACCCGTGAGGTACAGAGATTCCTGTACCTCTTCCTCATTCGGCGGAGCCCTCAAAGCATATGCGAACTGACGAACTAGCAACGACGGATTGTAGTTGATGCAACCCTTCCTACCTATCAGTGGTACATTAGGAAACCCACTGCAACTGAAGATCACCTCAGTACCCAACCTGTCTCTGTCAACGAACCAATCAATATCTTCTGCAGACAAACTCATCAGACGCTCAGGCCACTCGGCTGTGGCTGCAGACAATGCGAAAGAACCCCTCTTGGGCAAATGACTATCAAACCATTTGTACAGCAACGGTACGCAGCATGAGACATTCTTCCCTCTCCGGTTCTCATTCTTGTAGTGCACTGAGTGATAGACGTCTCCGATCAAAGTAGGGACTGGATTCCCTGAGGCGAAGATGTGAAACGCATCAAAGTCTACGAAATCAGGCATGTTGGGGAACAGGATAATGCCATATATGCATAAAGCGAGGATGGCACTGAACGCGTCCCAACATTTGTCCTTAGCACACTGCTGAGCCTTAGCTACCAGAAACTACAGGGAGAACCCAGGAACCTTGTTCCAACTAGTCACTACTAACTCAGAGGCGTCCAAATGAAGTGAAGAAGCTAAACCAGCCAGATCAGGCTCAGCATCCATGTGGACAAAAGGCATATGCCTTTTGATAGGCACACCCAGCAAATCAGCATACTCTTCTAGTGTCGGCGCGAGAACGAAGTCCTGAAAAGTGAAACACCTCAGAGGAGGGTCGTAAAACTGCAACAGAGCATGCAACCCGTTCAACTCGAACACAGAGGGCTTGCAAACTAAACCAAGCAACCTGCCATAAGACTTCCTGAACTCATCCTTCACTGAATCACCTGCTAGAGCTATCAAACCAGTCAACTTCGACGCATCAGGGGTCGGGAACTTGTACGCAACAGTCTTCCTGAGAGAGACCATAATGATACAATAGGAGGCGAGAAATCCTGGATCGGGGAAACGGTACCTGCAACACAGACACACGTTAATGAAATGCAAATGTCATGCGAACTAATGCAAAATGCAGTTATGCAATAATATATCCAGGTAGTTGCTGTGGAGATTCTGTGTCAACATTCACTGATGAGAGAAAAAAACCCGATGTAAGACCACTGATCTGATCTGCTAAGAACAACCATCTGATAGGACCATATACATAGGATCAAAATTCTGCTCTGTCGAGAACAAATGTCTGATAATACGGACCTCAGATTTATGATCAAGAAATATCTGCTGATGAAGTCTTCAGACCCCAAATCAAAAATCTGCCTATCAAGAACAAATATACAGTTGCTGATGAGATCTTCAGACCCCACTCAAAATCTGCTCTATCAAGAACAAACAACATCTTCTGATGAGATCTTCAGACCCCAGAAATATGCTCTATCAAGAACAAACCACTGATGACAATACTCTGATCAAAACCTGCTCTATCAAGAACAGACATACACCTGATGATAAGATCCTCTGATCAAAACCTGCTCTATCAAGAACAGACAAACACCTGATGATAAGATCCTCTGATCAAAACCTGCTCTATCAAGAACAGACAAATCTGCAACTGAGAAACCCTGGTGCCAACATAACTGATCCACTGTCAAGAAAACCAGGTAATCTGAAGGTCAGAGTTTCCTGCAATAAACCCAATCCCACTCACAGGTATGGACCTAAACTGACTCAAGGTACGGCATCCTATGCGTTCATCAGCGTCACAGACTTTCAAGAGGGGTGATACGATACCCAGAAGGTGTGGCATCACCAGCTCATGAAGAGGCCTCACTTAGCTGAATCACAAATGATCGGTCCCCAGAGTCGACAATCCACCAAACCAGCAACCGTCTCAACCCAAAGGGTTGAAAGTGAAGGCAACCGGATGAACCTCGTCTGAGCGTGGATTTCATGAGACACTAGTGACTGCAAAGCAAGCACGCGCCCACTAATTTCCACTCTAATGCTATGGTGCACTCAATCCTGGGTCTGGCTTCTCACTCATCAGAACTCTCATCCCACAACAGCACAAATAATCATATTATACTGAAAATAAAATGCGGGAAATAAAGTGCGAGAAGTAAACATGCGATAAATAAACGCAACCCAACAGGTAAACATACAAACGGTAGGATTGACTCTCACAGGGAACCGTTGGAGTCCCCAGCAGAGTCGCCAGCTGCTGGGGACGGTCCCAGACAGCTAGGAAGGAAATCCAAGGCGAGACTCGCATAGGGAAACACCTGTGATTCCCCAGCAGAGTCGCCAGCTGTCGCTTTCGCAAAAATAAGGTGCCGGCATAACAGAAGAGTCGCCACCTTTCGTTATTTATCCCTCAGAGCGGGAAAGGAAACGATCGGAAAAACCTGACGAATAAGGGTAAGACAAGGTCATCGCAACCATTGTCTGGGTTCGGGAGTCGGTTACGCAAGGGGAAGGTATTAGCACCCCTCACGTCCGTCGTACTCGATGAGATCCTCGCTTGTTTGTTTACTTGGACGGGTTGGTTTTATTCTATCTACCTATCAAGGCTGGCTGAAAAAGAAAAAGAAAAATGACTCGGCAAAGCGTCGCACTTTATGCCTACGTATTCTCATCAGAGAATGAGAAATCAGAGTCAACGTAGTTCGGCCTACGAAGGGTTATGGGGGAAGGTAGCTCGCCAAGACTTCGCCATCTTGTGCCTACGTACTCTCAACAGGCATGAGAGATCAGAGCTCACGTAGTTCGGGAAACTACGGTTTATTTCCTGTCTTTACGAAAGAAGTGTTTTTTATTGTGTTTGTAATTTCAACCGCACTAGAGACTATGACCTGAGAGTGAATGCGTCGCATGTCACCCAAAGGGTACCATACTAAACATCCAGACTGTGGAAAAGAAACTCCCCCACAATCCTTTCTCAGATAGCTTAAGGCTCGTAACATACGAAAGAAATCATCCATGATTACTGTATCTTAAACTGTTTTGAGATGAGAAGAGAACAGGCCCAACTAGGAGTGAGACTATCAAGTCCTACTGTTATCATGCCATGGATTCATCCTATGGTTGAGGTTTGAATAGGGAACTCCTAGAAGTTGTCATGCATAGGTTTCAACCTAAAAGTCTATCATCAAATCCTTATCCAAGGAAATGAGAGTCCTAAGGGATCATGTCAATGATACACCAAAACAGACAAAGCATCAGCTTAACAGTAAAATGCATGCAATGCAAGTGAGGGAGGAAATGTGTGTGGGGCTTCAGCCTCCACAAGCTCGTCTCAACCTCAAGCCAGTCATGAAATAACAGTAATCATACTGAAAAATAAACAACATGCTATCAAGCAATAAACAGTAAACTGCAATCATACAGAAGAATGAAATAAAATGCCATCAGGCAAACAAACCACATGGGCAAGGGAGCTGGGCTCTACCGAATACCCGCAAGCAAAGCCACGCAATAACAATACAAGCAGAGGGAGCAACTCAACCTCTAATGCAATCATGATCCTAGACTGAACTTATTCTAGATGAACTTAATCTAATGCAACAGACAAATCAAACAAAACACACAATACAGAAAAGAAAAATAGAAGAAAGCTTCAGCTCCTCCAGCAGCTACTCAGTCTTCAGACTTCAGATATCAATTGCTTTCCAGGTTTCAACCCTACAACATGAGTTTCAACTCATCTTCTCCCTTAAGCTTCAGCTTCTTGATCAGCTCCACCTTCAGGCTTCACTATCTTCAGGGATCTTCAAGCTTCAGCTGGAATGGCAGTCTTCAAGGATTCATCCTCTTCAATACTCTTCAATGAAGTCTTCATCTTCATGCTCAAGCTCTGACATCTCTCAAGAATAATCAAAACCAGAGAAAAATCACTTACTGGATAAGCTGGGGGATATTGAACTGCTTATTTGATCACCCAAGGTGACCTATAAGGGTTCAATATCAAGTGAAGGGTTCCCTCAAAAGTTCTACCTCCTAGGTATAACACTAATCCCTCCCAAGGAGAGAGGTGTATACCCTGGAAAGACTTTGAATCACAGGGAGGAATGGATGTGAAGAATACTATCCATGTTTGAGAAAGAAATTATCTACATCTAAGCTCTTCCTAATCCTAACCCTAAAACAACAAAAAGAAAAGAAGAACAAGCTCCTCAAGCTCCTCCAAGCCTCTTCCAATCTTCTAGTATGCTCCACCATGCTCCACAATGAGATGCCAAGCTCCTCAAACCAAAGGGAAAACTCCAAAGCAAAGCAAACTAAACAAAACTTGCCCTAAAGGCCACACAAACAATCATTCAATTCACAAATCAACTAAAAATAGTATATTATCATATTAAATCCTAATATAAATGCTAGGGGACCCTATATAACTACCCTTAAGTCCCATATATTCCCCATAGACTAAATTGCCCTACAAAACCTAAATCTAAAATTGCTATGATCCTATGTTAAAGTTTTAATCAAATTCTATACTACCTAGAACTACCTAATTAAAACTACCCTAAAAATTATTACAAAATTATGGCATTAATTCAGGGGGAACCTAAGACATACATCTAATCACCCTAAAAAGATTGAATTAAAAATCCTAAGGGAACTACCCTAATTAAAATCTACAAATCAACATATCAACTAAAAGAATTAACAAAGCAATTAAAAGTAAAAATATGCAAAAAAATATAAAAATGAAATAAAATGGCTATTTTATGGTTTTATATTTTTCTAGACAGAAAATGGAAAATGGGAAAAAAAGTCTCATTAAAAAATATCCATTTTTCATTTTTATATGAATTTTTAAAGTTTAAAGAAATTTGGAGTGAATTATAATATGAAAATGGATGAGGGGTGCAAGAAGAAATAAGATTCAGTTATATTGGATGATGGGCCCAGAAGGTGGGGTGCGCCTAGCATGGTTCCTGGGCCCAGTGAAACTCAGGAAAAAAAACACATTAAATGAAAAGAAAAAAGAAACAGAAACGGTGCGAATAGCATAGCATTACAGTTCAATTCCAATTGGGCCTTGGTATGGGGGGTGGGGAAAGCAATATTTATGAAGCCCACGCTGGGAGCTTTAGTGAAACGCGGCGTTTCACGCCCAGCTTCCCTCCCATCTTTCGTTTTTAAAACACGGCCGTTGGATTAAAGTCCCAGTCAAACGGTCAGCATGTGTATCAACGGTCCAGATTGCGTCTTCTTCCTTGGTCCATTAGGGTTTTAGAACCTCCATGAAAAAACACTCCCATGCACCAATCTTCCTCACCTTCATGTGACCTCAATACTCCATCAAATGCCACGATCCAAAAACCAATTTTGACTATAATTTTACGTAAAACATAACCATGCCATTGGATTTCATTGAAACACCCTAAATCCTCCAAACCGAATGGTACAACTCCATGGATCCAAACTTTCTTCAGTTTTTGACCATCACAAAACTCAACAATCTTTATATATAATTAATCCCTATGCCATGCTGATTAAAACCAACCAATTATCGTGCATTATAACCTCCTAAATCAATCATTCTAACTCCATCAAGAATTAACCACCATGGAAGAAACCTCACCAATTGGTCTTAAACTCATCCAAATGAATCACCTAATGGTCTCTAATGGTTTCACAACAAGAACTAACCCTAGCCATGCCTAAATCAGAGTGTGGAAGTGATTTTGCTTACCTTGACTCTTGCAATGGTAGGTGGTGAAAAGCTTCGAATCAGGCCTTGTAGATCCTCAAGAATGGTCCTCAGGTGATGAACAATACTCTGCTTGCACAAGATTTGATGGAGATGGCTTGTATCCCAAGATCCAATGCCTTTTGCTCCTTTGCAACTTCACTTGGAAAGCTCTCAATTCTTCATCAATGGGGTTGCAAATCAAGATGAATACACTCAGCAATGATTGTAGAGAAGATTTGTGTGGAAAAATGGAAGGGTAATGAAGAGAAAAATGAAGTTTCAATACAATTTGCAAAATGGAGAATTTTGGTTCAATCTCTTTTCTCTACCACCATTAACATCAACAATCACCAACCCTTCACCAATGGAGATTTTAATCAATATATAGACTGAATTGGAAAGGTGTAGAGTCATCTAGATCAATCTAGTAGAAACTTGAACTTTCATGAAATGATACTTTGCATTTCCATTCTCACCATGTGATATATCATGACAAAAACCCTTATAACTTGATTAATTAACTTGAATATCTCCTTACATGAGATTTAGGATAATACACAATGCATATTTCCCTTATTCATTAAGCTTTTCCTTGTTTTGGTTTGGTATGCCATTATGCAAGCAAGACTTTTATAAAGCAACCCTAACATTTAAGCCTCAAATCAAAATTGTGGCTGAACCATTGTTCTTAAAATGTCCTTTGGAGTCAAAATGACCTATCATATGACATAGTTAGGGTTTATAGCTTGGATTTTATGATTTTCCATTTCACTTGAATTAACTTATGCCTCATTTTTAGGCCATTTTTATCACTTTTTGCTATGAGCCTTTCCAACATCTCATGACCACCCTACTAGCCTTAAAACATCATTCTAAGAAACTTTGATGTTGAAGGTTTTTCCATTTGAAGCTTGGAAGTAGGAGATATGGCCACATGCTTGAAATGACCTATAACTTCCAAATGACCAAAATGCCCTTGGCTTGTCAAAGCCATAACTTGAGTTCTACAAATCCTATCAAGGACTTCTAGTACTCTCTAGAAAGCTAAGAAGATGCTCTTTAACATTCATATTGACCAAGATACCATAGGAATCATCCTACTAGGGCAAACGTTGTATGCAAGTTGGGTGACTTTCAAGGACCCAGATTCACATACCTCAGATGACCTGTAATTTGTCAAAACCATAACTTGAGCTCTGCAAATCCCATCAAGAACTTCTACCACTCAAATTAAATCTAAGAACAAGCTCTACAACATTCATGTTGTGGGGAAGATGAGATGAAAATTACATCTTGAGCTAAAACTGCCTGGAAGATAGGGATCAAACTAGGGGATTTTACACTGTCAATCCTTAGAAACCCTAGCTTAAAACTTCTCAAACTCCTCAATCATGATGAGTTGGTCTAGGAATCATCCTTATAGTATCTCAATACATCATTCCATGATCACATGGCCCTTGGATTAGGTCTCAACCTTCTCTAAATCATCAGTTGACCTAGGGTTGACCCAGTTAAAACCCTAATTCTACCATTCATGGTTGAATCTTTTGAATTCTTGCATAATGACCTCTCTGGGCTTCATGATGGCTTTCAAGACATCTCATAAACTTTCTCAAAGCTTCAAGTCTATCCTCATAGTCTCAGAATCATCTGAGGAGCACCCACAACTCTCAAGTTATGAGACACACAACCTTGGTTTCAACCAACTCCTCTGAGGATCTCTTGAACTTTCTGACAAAGGTATCAACCTTTGAACACCTGATGGATAAATAAATGTTGGTAAAATTTTGGGGTGCAACATTGTGTATATACTGATGTATATTTATGTTGTATATTTGCGCAACTTCCTCATTTCAGGAGCTTGCATCTGTTGTAAAACATTTTTACCCATTCAGGGGCTCGTTATCAATAAAATGTATACTATTCAGACATTCTGTTTGTCTGTTTAGCATTTATCTGTTTTGTTTGCGAAAAAGAACGTCGATGTTTTTGATAAAATGCGCATACATAAACTTACTGGCCTAGGCCACTGATTGTTGAAACAATGAATTACTTGAACATTGTCACAAGATGATAACCTTGATAGGTCCCTTTGAGAAGGGTATCTTGTCTGTTTGTTCGTGTTGTTGCAGGTGTAGCACATACCAGGCAGTACGCCATATGCGTCCCCAAGCAGGATGATTCCTTCCTCTCCAGCAAGTTCAGCAGCACCTCCCCGTGGAGTTTGAACATGAGATCGTAGGCATTGATATGTCTCCCCGAGTAGAGAAGATTCTCTCCCCAATCAGATGTATCCTGAAGGATCATCGTCTCCCCGGCTGAGTCATATACTGAAGTATGCAGATGTCGATATTTCAGACTGAAGTCTCCAGCGGAATTGAAAGTCCACACAGAGTTGCATTTTCCCCGGCAGGTAAGAGCGATTCCAGCGTCCGGTTGCCATCCTCAGCCGAGTTTGCAGTCCCCCAAGAGAGCCGAGTCCTTGGAGGCCGTTCTGGCCATGATTGGTTTTCCCCAGTAGAGTGTTGAATAGCTGATGCTGTATTTCCCCACCGGAGTCGTTATCTTCTAGAAAGTTTTGCCGCGAAGGCTGTGCAGGTTATTTTTGCGACTGATATCGTTTCGTTGGCAGTTTATGGTTTCAATACCTGGTTGAGCGGGTTCAGGTTCTCGTAGAGCGTTATTCCCCTGCAGCAGTCGACTGAAGTTCGTTTTCCCAGGCGGAGTCAAATTGAGATCGGTGTGACTTCTTCTCCTCGGCAGGATGATTCCTTTTCCCACCAGAGTGGTTCTTTCTCCTTGACAGGAGGGTTCTCCCTTCAACATTTATTTTTCTGATGGGGTCGTAGCATTTTGCATAATTGCATAGCATCTACCCTAAACGCGTAGCATTTCCACCGTGTGGAGCATTGCGCCATTGTCGATCATATGCATATGAAGCATGAGCTAGGTCGTTACCGTTCTTGTTTTGCAGGTGTTCCCCGGCGGGGTGTCTGCTCAGGATGATTCCTGAAATTTCGGAAGAGTTAGGTGGCTCAAGATGATTCTTGAATTCCCCAGCAAAGTCGTTTGCCCAAGATGATTCTTGAACTCCCCATCGAAGTTGATTGCTTAAGATGATTCTTAAAATCTCCAGTGAAGTCGCCAGAGTTGTTGCTCAAGTTGATGCTTAGAGTCCCCGACAGAGTATTTGCACTGGATGATTCCTGAAATCTCCAGCAGAGCTATTGGTTCAGGATGATTCTTGAAGTCCCCTGCGGGGTTATTTGTCCAAGATGATTCTTGAAGTCCTCAGTAGAGTTGATTCATCCAGAATGATTTCTGGATCCCCGAAGCAGAGTTACTTGATAGTTCTCCAGAATCCCCAGCGGAGATGTGTCAGCCCCAGCAGGATTTAAACCGAGAAATTGAAATTTCCTTGAAGACTTGATGATTGAAGTCCGGAAGCGGTGCCAAAACCCCAGACTTACTGACGAAGTCCAACTGTGATGTCAACGCAGTCCTCTCAGCTGATGCAAAGTGCCTGATGGCAGAAGTTTGGATATCCCTGTGTAGTCCATGATTGATCGAAGATTCCATTCCCGACTTACTGACGAAGTCCGGCTGACGCCCGAGAGTTTCTTTGAATGCCCGATGGCATGTTTAACTTGGCCTGATGAGTCCCGAGGAATTCTTCTCCAGTGTCGCAGAATGCCTGACGGCAATATCAGCTATGTATCGCCAGTTACCGAGTAACTGGTGATCCCTCGATGACTTGAGGAAGAGTATCTACAGCAAAATCAGATGATTACCCTAACGGAGATTTGAGATTAGACTCTTCACCAATTACCGTGTGACCAATTCTCCAGCTAGTTGCCGCGCAGCTATCATTTCAGTTTCCGAAGATTTGTCCCCATCAGAATACCGTGTACTTGTGCAGTTGGCAAATTTCTGGGTTTGTTGGTATTCAACCGTCTTTTACCTTGATTGTTTGAGAGTCGTTCGCTTCTCACCCAGTCAGGTCCAAGCCGTTTGAATAGGGTCAGCTGTTGCACCCCAAAATTTGACCAACATTTCTTTACCTAGCTTATGTTTCATTTCATTCACATTAGCATTATCATTTGCATTTCATTGACATGTATGCAGGAGATCAAGAGGTATGATTACCAATCAAAGGATACACAAGAGTTTGAAGCTAGCTAAGAAGGTTATTCAAGTGCCCAAGGGTTGATATCCTTGTCAGAGAAGTTAAAAGATCCTCAGAGAGAGTGACTGAAGCCAAGTGTGTAGTCTCCTAACTTGAGAGTTATGGGAAGCCATCAGATGATTCTGAAGCCATGAAGATGGACTTGAGGTCTTGAGAGAGCTCATGAGAAGTGTTGAAGATCACTTTGAGGCCTAGACAGTTCATTGTGTAAGATTAAGAAGACTCAACCATGAGTGGTGCAATTAGGGTTTGACTGGGTCAACCCTAAGTCAACTGATGAGTTGAAGAAGGTTGAGACCTAATTCAAGAGCCATGTGATCATGGATTGATACATTGAGATGTTATAAGGATGATTCCAAGGTCAAATCATCCTGATTGAAGAGTTGGAGAAGTTTCAAGCTAGGGTTTCTAAGGCTTGACAGTGTAAAATCCCCTAGTTTGACCCCTATCTTCAAGGCAATTTAGCTCAAGATGTGATTGTCATATCATATTTCCCCCAACATGAATGTTGTAGATCATGATCTTAGATTTAATTTGAGTGCTAGAAGTCCTTGATAGGATTTGTAGAACTCAAGTTATGACTTTGACAAGTTACAGGTCATCTGAGGTATGTGAATTTGGAGCTTGAAAGTTGTCCAACTTGCATGAAACGTTATCCCTAGAAGGATGATTCCTATGAAGTTTTTGTCAACATGAATGTTGTTCCTTATCCTATTAGCTTTCTATAGAGTACTAGAAGTCCTTGATAGGATATGTAGAACTCAAGTTATGGCTTTGACAAGTCAAGGGTATTTTGGTCATTTGGAGATTATAGGTCATTTCAATCATAAGGCCATAACTCCTATTTGCAAACTTCAAATGGGAAAATGTTCAACATCAAACTTGTTCAAAATGATGTTTTAAGGCTATCCAAGAGGTCATGAGAGGTTGGAATTGCTTGTAACTCAAAATTGCAAAATTGACTTAAAAAAGGAAGAATTAAAGTTCATTAAAAGGACCAAATTTGTGATTTTTCATTCCAAAGCCAAGATAAGGCATGTAATATGTCATTTTGATCAAAAATGAAATTTTAAAGATAATGGAAATGGCACTTTTCTCATTTGAGGTCAAAATCATCGAGTTGTATTTTGTTACTTAAGGTTTAAGTTACATATGCCAAACTTCTCATGAGATCAAAACCAAAGTACAAACACATCCTAACACTTTCATAATCTCATGTGGAGAGAAGTTGGATGAGAATGAGGGCCAAGGCAAGCTGCTGCAAGGACTGTCATACACATAGCATATCATGAGATTTCAAGTGAGATGAGATATTGAAATACTCCTTGGATTGATCTAGAACTTTCTAGATCATTCATCCATGTTCTATATATGATTTAGAAGTGGTTCAGAGTGAAGGTTGGTGAGAATTGAGAGAGGAGAGTGAGATTGCATTTTAAGTTTGCACATTGCAAATCAAGATCTGTTACAAGGTTAAAGGCCATTTCAGTCCAAGAAATTGATCGCAATATCTTGCTCTGAGGTTGGTGATTGATCCCAGATCAAATTCAAGGCCAAGTTGTGGAGGAATCGTGAAGTAGCCATTGGAGTTGGAAGCTTGCAACTCAGAATCGGTTTCAAGAATTCAAGGCATTTCAACTCTTTTCTTTGCATACAGAAGGTTGATTAGAGGCTAGTGAAGGATTCTGCAAGTTCTTGAGGGTTGATTTGAAGATTCAACCACTCTGTTTGCTCAAGTTTACCAGGTATGCAGTTCTTATCCCATGGCTCAAATTAGGTAGAATCAATGGGAATTATTGTGTTAGATGCATTGTAGATTGATGTAGGAAGGTTTTTGGATCATCAATTTGGAGATTAGTGACCAATTAGGGTTGCTACAATTTTCGGTTGAGATTGTGTTCTTGCGAATCTTGATTTTTTAGAATGAATTAATGGCATGAATGGATTCCTGAGGAAATTTGGGACAAGATTCATCAAGGAATCGTGGCCAATGGTGGAGTCTATGGAGAGTTAGGGTTGTGGAAGGTTGATCGGAGAAGTCACCAGCGGTGACTCTAGCGCGCGCAGAGGGAGGAAACTCAGAAATTCAAAAGGTTGAAGACGACTGGATGGCCATTGGATTGGAGGTGGACCTTTGACCAAAGTGGGATCCAACGACCACAGATTAATTTAATTTTGTGAAGGACTCCGAGTGATGAAAGGATGCGTTTCATTTAATTGATAGTTTTGGGCCTAAGTCACAGATTTCTACCAACACCCCCCTTAGGGCCCAGTCTGTATAATGAACTGAATCTTTATGCTATTCACACCACGCGCCTTCTATTTTATCATGATTTTCATTTTATTTTTCATTTCATTCATGGTTATTGGAAAATTCATAAATAATTGAAAAATGATGCAATTAATTCCATTCTTTTTGCCATGGATTCATGATTGAATCTAGTATTTTTTAGATTAAAAATATTAATATTTCATGCATTTTTTGATTTTATGTGCATTTTACATTTTAATTGATATTAAAATAATCATGGTTGATGCTTGATCTTGTTGAATTTGGTTTGATCATGTGATGATGATTCTTGCCTTGATTTTTTGTGTGTAGCTAGCATAGATATGCATATTCCCCCTAGATTTTTCTCACATTTTTGTGATGAATGTAAGTGGTAGTTTTAGGTTGGAACTATAAGGGCTCCATTTTTAGGGTTTATGGTTGATACCTTGTGGTTTAGATTTTATTTTTAGAACTTGGTGGATGATTCAACCCCTGATTTTTGTATGGTAGATTCATGATTGAATTAGGATCCCTTAGGATTTTTTGTAGGAATTTACAATGTAGTTTACTATTTTTGGTTGATTTTAGTTTAGATGCTAACTTTAGATGATTTTAATGCACTAATTCAACTAGAATGACTTCTTTAGTTCCCTTAGATTAGGGTTTTGCTTTGCTTGCTCTTGGATGATGTTGAAGACAAGTTTGGGTTGCCATGGATTGAGATGAAGAAGCTTGGATGTGAAGATCTTCCCTTCTTTTGGTGTAGTGTTGATTAGGTGTTAAGATTAGGGTTTGTAAGTAGAGCTTCTAGATAGATTCTCTTCTTTCATAAACATGGAATGTGTTGATCACTTCCATTCTTCCCTATGATGTAAGGTCCCCTTGTAAAGGCCTCATCCCTCCTTTGGTAGGATGTGTGGCTCTATACAAGTTGGTAGAACCTTTGAGGGTCCCTTTCTCTGATGATAGGATGCTTAGTGGTGACCTTTGGTCCTCACTCTGCTGTCAATCATCCAAACTTTGCTCTTGTTAGATGAATCTTTCTCCCTTGCTAGAGGATGGAGTTCCTTGCTTGAAGAATACTGAAGAGGATAGGAGTTGATACTTCTCTGCATTTGAAGACTGCCATTGAAGCTGAAGCTTGGAGATCAGGAAGAGCAAGTTGATACTTGTGAAGAAGAAAGAGCTGAAGCTTGAAGAAGATGAAGAACAAGTTGACACCTGTGAAGAAGATCAAACTGAAATTGAGTGAAGAGCTGAGGCTTGAAGAGGAAAGAATAAGTTGATACTTATGTTGATACATTGAGAGCCTGAAAGACAAGTTGATACTTGCAATGGGGATTGAAGCCTGAAGGTGGAGTTTACCAAAGAGCTGAAGCTTAAGGAAGAATTAAGTTGATACTTGTGAGTTTAATGCATTAAGTCCATGAAGGATCCAAGTTGATACTTGCAGTTAGGATTGAAGCCTGAAGGTGGAATTTACTTTGGAGCTCAGGCTTGAAGAAGAGAGAATAAGTTGATACTTATGTTGGATGTGTTGAAAGATTGAAGAGGCAAGTTGATACTTGTTGTTGAAGATGATTGACTTGAGGAGCAGTTGAGGACTGAGGACTGAACTGCTGTCAGAGGTTTGCTATGTTGTGGGAGCTGTTGACTTGTTTTCTTTCCTGTCTATTTGCTTTCTGTGCAACTGTATTGTTGTGACTTGTTTGATTTTCTTGATGCATTAGAATAAGTTCATATTTAGATTGATTTAATCTAGGAGCATGATTGCACTAGAGGTTGAGTTGCTCCCTCTGCTTGTATTTTTACTGTATGGTTTTGCTTGCGGGTATTCGGTAGAGCCCAACTCCCTTGCCTATGTGGTTTGTTTTGCTCGATAGCATGTTATTTCTTCTGTATGATTGCAGTTACTCATATTTTGCTTGATAGCATGTTATTTCCTCTGTATGATTACAATTATTCATATTTGGCTTGAGGTTGAGATGAGCTTGTGGAGGCTGATGCCCCATACACATTTCCTCCCTCACTTGCATTGCATGCATTTTACAGTTATTTATTGTTTACTGTTAAGATGATGCTTTATCTGTTTCTGTTTACCCTGGCATGATCCCCTAGGAAGCTCACTTCCTTTGATAAGGGAGTGATGATTAGAACTTTAGGTTGAAACCTGTGCATGATAACTTCTAGGAGTTCCCTGTTTCAAACCTCAACCATAGGATGAATCCTTGGCATGACAACATTAGGACTTGATAGTCTCCCCTTTAGTTGAGCATGTTCTCTCTTCTCATCTCAAAACAAATCAAAATACAGTAATAAAGGTTAACTGACGTCGTACGTTACGAGCCTTAAGCTACTTGAGAAAGGGTTGTTGGAGAGTTTCTTTTCAACAACTTGGATGTTTAGTATGGCACCCTTTGGGTGACATGCGACACATTCACTCTCAGGTCATAGTCTCTAGTGCGATATTAGTTACAAACACCATAAAAAATAGTTCTTCCGTAAAAGACAGAAAACAAACCTCAAACCTTTTTGCCCCGTGGGCCCATAATTCAAAGGAAAGATTTTCTGAAGAAAAGAGTGTCGTTAAATACCAGTTCTACCGCAAACGGTAACGCCTAAGTCTCCAAGGGTCGAGCTGCGTACACCAAACTGTTGGAACTGTTTGTTAACCCTACTCGATAAAACATACGAATCTGAATCCCCGTAAGCCGTATTATCCCGAACTACGTAAGCTCTGATCTCTCATACATGTTGAGAGTACGTAGGTACAATACTGATGTATTGGCGAGCCACCTTCCCCGTACCCCGTAGTTAGCCGAACTAAGTTGACTCTAATTTCTCATTCTCTGATGAGAATACGTAGGCATAAAGTGCGACGCTTTGCCGAGTCATTTTCTTTTCTTTTCAGACCAGCCTTGATAGGTAGATAGTAAAACCAACCCGTCAAATAAACACAACAAGTGTGGATCCCATCAAGTACGATGGACGTGAGGGGTGCTAATACCTTCCCCTTGCATAACCGACTCCCGAACCCAGACAACGGTTGCAATGACCTTGTCTTATACCTTTTCGTCAGGTTTTTCCGATCGTTTCCTTTCCCGTTCTGAGGGATAAATAACGAAAGGTGGCGACTCTTCTGTTTTGTCGGCACCTTATTTTCACCATAGCGACAGCTGGCGACTCTGCTAGGGACTTGATAGTTTCCTGGGATCCAACGTCCCTTATGCGAGTCAGTTTGGGGATCCAACGTCCCTGCGAGAGTCAATCCTAGCGCTTGTATGATTACTTATTAGGTTGTGTTTGTTTATCGCATTTCATTTCCCGCATTTTACTTTCAGTGTGATATGATTATCTGTGCTGTTGTGGGAGGGGCATTCTGATGAGTGAAAAGCCAGACCCAGGCTTGAGTGTACTTAGCATTAGTTGTGGAAATTAGTGGGCGCGTGCTTGCTTTGCAGACACTAGTGTCTCATGAAATCCACGCTCAGACGAGATTCTCCCGGTTGACTTCTTTTTCAACCCTTTGGGTTGAGGGAGTTGTTGGTTTGGAGGATTGTCGACTCTCGGGACCGATCATTTGGAATTCAGCTGAGTGAGGCCGCTTCAGGAGATGGTGATGCCACACCTTCTGGGTATCGTATCACCCCTCTTGAATGTCTGTGACGCTGATGACCGCATAGGATGCCGAACTTGAGTCAGTTTAGGTCCATACCTGTGAGCAGGGTTGGGTTTGTTGCAGGAAACCTTAACCTTCAGACTACCTGGTTTTCTTGATAGTCAATCAGTTTTGTTGGTATCAGAGGTTCTCATCATCCGATGTATATGTGTTCTTGACATAGCAGATTTATGGTCCTGTATCAAAGGTCCTTATTATCATATGTTTGTTCTTGACAGAGCAGATTTATGGTCCTGTATCAGAGGTCCTTATTATCAGATATGTGTGTTCTTGACAGAGCAGATTTGTGGTCCGATACCAGGGTTTTCTTCTTATCAGAGATAGTGGTTGTTCATGATAGAGCAGCATTATGGTTTTGTTGATACAGAATCTTCACAGCACAATCGTCTTGATCTCCTGCTGCATGATTGCATTTTACCTTGCTTTGCATGCCCATTTGCATTTCATTAACGTGTGTCTATGTTGCAGGTACCGTTTCCCCCCGATTCAGGTTTTCTTGCCTTCTGTTGTGCTATTATGGGTTCTCTGAGGAAGACTGTGGCTTACAAGCTCCCCACTCCTGATGTTGTTCAGCTGACCGGTTTGATTGCTTTGGCAGGTGATTCTGTGAGAGATGAATTCAGAAAGTCTTACGGTAAACTGCTCAGCTTGGTTCGTAAACCTTCTGTGTTTGAGTTGAATGGGTTGCACGCCCTGCTGCAGTTCTACGATCCTCCGTTGAGATGCTTTACTTTCCAGGACTTTATTCTCGCACCCACACTAGAGGAGTATGTTGATCTGTTAGGTGTGCCTATCAAGAGTCAGATGCCCTTTGTTCATATGGATGCTGAGCCTAATCTTGCTAGTCTAGCTGCCTCACTTTATCTGGACGCCTCCGAGTTGGTCTTGTCTAGTTGGAACAGGGTTCCCGGTTTCTCCTTGCAGTTCTTAGTGGGAAAGGCTCAGTAGCGCGCCAAAGACGGATGTTGGGTCGTGTTCAACGACATTCTTGCTCTGTACATATATGGCATCATTCTGTTCCCCAATATGCTCGACTTTGTAGACTTCGACGCCTTCCACATCTTTGCATCAGGGAATCCAGTCCCTACCTTGATAGGAGATGTCTACCATTCCGTCCACTACAAACACGAGAACAGAAGGGGTAAAAATGTCTCGTGATGTGTTCCCCTACTCTACAGATGGCTTGACAGTCACCTACCCAAGAATGGTCCCTTTGCTTCGTCTGCAGCCACAGCTGAGTGGTCTGAGCGGTTGATGAGTCTGTCAGCGGAGGATATTGCCTAGTTTGATAGAGATAGGTTGGGTACCGAGATCATCTTCAGCTGCAGTGGATTTCCGAATGTGCCTTTGATAGGCAGGAAGGGTTGTATCAACTATAATCCATCCCTGTTGGTCCGACAGTTTACTTATGCTTTGAGAGCTCCGCCGAAGGATGAAGAGGTGCAGGAATCTTTGTACCTCACTGGTCTTCTAGAGGGGGATATGTTATCTAAGCTTCAGCACGCTTGGAATAGTATCAGTAAGAGGGGAAAGCCATTGCTGGGGAAAAGTAATAGCCAAGCCTACGCTCCGTACGTGACTTGGATCAAAGCCAGAGCAGATGCCATAGGGATGCCGTTTCCACCGGCCCGGCCAGAAAGCCCTCCAGTGATTGAAGAGCCTACCACCGTGCCTATTCAGCAGCATAATCAGGTGTTAGCTAAGAGAGATGAGCTGAAAAAGGCAAATGAAGAACTGGAGAAAGAATTGGCTCAACTCAGAAGCGAGAGAAGCGAAGTCGTCCGTTCCTTCAAGAGGCAGACAGAGCTGGTGAACCAGTTAGGGACAGATTTGACTAAGCAGATAGCTGAGCGCGAGCGTATGGGTCGAAACCTCAAAGCTGTCAATGATGTACTGGCCACTAAGAAGCAGCACTTGGATGAAGCGTATCGAAGAATATCCAATTTTAATCAGCATTGGAAGGCCACCCTAGCCAACAGCAAGGAACAGGAGGATAAGCTGAAGCAAAAGATCTCCAAGTTGAAAGCCCAGCTGAAGGCTAGTGAGAAAAGGTTTGATGAAGAAACTGCTCGCAGATATGCCGCTGAAGGCCAGCTCAACAAGGCTCTTGCTAACCTGAAGGAGCGCAAGCTGACGTTTGAATCCAAGAAGCAGAAGTTAGAAGATTGTTTTGGCGAAGGAGCATGGGAGGACTCAGTTGAAGGTCTTCAATACACTATTATGCAGAGGGAGCTACTCGTCGAGGGGTTTCTCACTCGACCTGATCATCTAGAGACGAAGGATCTGTTAGAAGAGTTCTGCGCCCGTGGCCGTGCTTGACTATATTTGTAATCCTTTTGTGTTGATCATTGTTGTATGCTGACCATCACCAGGCTTGGTGGTTGAGGTCATGCTATTGATTCAGCTTGTACTTGGTGACGTTGTGTACCGCCTTGATGGGCTTTCCTTATATATGAGATGTTATTTCCATGACCGGACTCGGACTTCTTATTATCAGCACTGGCACTTAGGCACTAGGATCGGGGGATATCTCCGTAACGCACAGACACACGTTTGCATTTGCACGAAGCATCTGCATAACGAGCACTTTGTCATTTTTCCTAACCCTTTTGTGTATACAGGTTGTTTCAGGTTGTTCCAGGATTGATCAGAGACCTATCCACCGCTATCCGACCAGAGCAAATCAAGCCAAAATTATGGAGCAAGTGCAAACTGACGTTCAATAACTCCGCGAGAGGATGGACCGCTTCATGGAGCTCATGCAAGTGGTCGCCAACGGCCAGTACCAGCTCAGAACTTTGGTCCAGCCTCTGATTTCAAGGGTCGACAACAATGGTGTACTCCATGGTGGGACTGTTCCAACCCCCCCCTCCTATTGAAACTCCTCAGAATGGCGTCCCCGTGACTGGGGGGAACAGTAGCGCCAACGGCAATGTGATCGCTAACAGGGGGCTCAACGTTAATACGACTGGCGTCGGTAATGAGAATTTCGAAACTAATGTCAATGTTGGGCTGGGCAATGGCAACACAGGTGTTGGAAATCTGTATGGGCCTCAGCCATGGTTAGAAGGCCGTCAAGACGATGTGTTCTCACAGAGAGGTGCTGAGGGAGAGCTGACTGCTGAAGCACGTCTGAGGTTTAAGGCACTCGAGGACAAAATGAGGAATTTCGAGAACCAGAACACTATGGGCGTTGACATGTCCAACCTGGGACTGATTGATGATTTCAAGGTGCCTCCCAAGTTCAAGGTACCCGACTTTGAGAAGTATAAGGGCACCACCTGCCCTCGCGTCCATCTGAGATCATACTACCGGAAAATGTCCGCTCACTCTGAAGACGAGAAGTTGTTGATGCACTTCTTTCAGGATAGCTTGTCCGGGCCTTCCTTGGAATGGTACATGAGTTTGGAGCCTACCAGTGTGCGCACGTGGAAGAAACTTGCTGAAGCATTCATGCACCATTATCAGTATAACAGTGACTTGGCTCTGAACCGGGTCCAACTGCAGAATTTGTCACAGAGGAACAACGAAGGGTTCAAAGAGTACGCCCAGCGGTGGCGTGAATTGGCAGCTAGAGTTCAGCCGCCGATGGTTGAACGGGAGCTTGTTGAAATGTTCGTAGCCACCCTCCCAGGGGTTTATTACGAGAAATTGGTCAGCAGTATGTCTGGAAGCTTCTCAGATCTCATCATCACGGGCGAGCACGTTGAAAATGGGATCAAACTGGGGAAAATTCAAGGAGATCTATCCTCAGCTGGAGGAGGAAAGAAACCGTATGGTAACAAAAGACAGGAAGGAGAGACGAGCGCCGTGTCCAACGCTCGAAGGAAAGGTAAGGGCCAACACCAACAGGTGGCTAGCATAACCATCCCTGCAGTCCAACAACCCCAGCCGCAGCAGCAGCAGCAGCAACCGAATCAGCAAGGGTACAGAAAGTATCAGAACAGTGCACCTCTATCAAGTCGTCACCTTGAAACACCGCCCATGTCTTATGCTCAGCTGTTACAGACTCTGCTTCAGTTACAGCTAATCCAGAAAAGAACCCTGGCTCCCTTGACAGGGGCACCTCCGCCAGGTTATGATGCGAATGCGACATGTGAGTTTCACTCAGGGGCACCAGGCCACACGATAGAAAACTGCAAAGCCTTCAAGCACAAGGTGCAAGATATGGTAGATGCTAAGATCATCAACTTCTCAGATAATGTGCCAAATGTCACAAAGAACCCTATGCCGAATCATAGGGGAGGTGGGGTGAATGCCATTATCGAAGACGAGAGCTTGGATTTGTTGACTAAGGTCAAGGATCTGAAGACACCTCTTAGCTTCGTCAAGGCCAAGCTGATGAAAAGAGGTTTCTTCCCAGGTTGTGGAGAACTGTGTATGGGTTGTGCAACTCGTCCTGATGGATGTGAACAGTTGATAGAGGGGATTCAGAGTCTGATGACCGAAGGAATCTTGCAGTTTAGCCGAAGGGCCGAAAGCGGATCGGGAGAGGTAATGCTGAAGCAAGATGATGAGGTTTCCACCATCACCATCCCTCACCGGACGATCACCATTTCTGCACCTAGACCGCCCACAATTACCATCACCAAAGCTGGGCCGATACCTTTTGAAAGCACCAATGCTGTCCCATGGCATTACGGGGCAGACGTCTACTGCAACGAACAGAAGTTGGAACTGGCACCGTCTGGGTCGTCTGTGGATAGCCTAGCGGGAATTGGCGGAATCACGCGAAGCGGGAGAGTATTTGCTCCACCCGAGATTGCGGCGGACAAAGAGGACAAAGCTGATGCAACCGATAAAGGAAAGAGTAAAGTCGTTGAAGAAACCCCTCGTGGGGTAGAGAAGGACTTACTTGTTAAAGACGCCGAAGAGTTTATGAGGTTGATTAAGAAGAGTGACTACAAGATCGTGGATCACCTCCACCAAACACCCTCGAAAATTTCCATCCTGAATTTGTTGCTGTGTTCTGAGGCACATCGCAACGCGCTGCTAAAGGTGTTGAATGCCACGTATGTACCGCAGGAAATATCGGTCAACCAGTTGGAAGGGGTCGTAGCCCACGTGAATGCTGGAAACGGGTTAGGGTTCATTGACCTGAACCTGATGCCGAAGGGAAGAAACCACAACAGCGCCCTGCACATCTCAATAGAGTGTAGGGGAACAATTATGTCTCATGTGTTGGTGGACACAGGGTCGTCCCTCAATGTTCTTCCGATGAAAGCATTGATGAAGTTAGACACTCGAGGATTGATTTTCACACCCAGTGATCTGGTTCTGAAAACGTTCGATGGAACCAAACGTCATGTTTTCGGGGAGGTGACATTGCCAATCCAAGTTGGGCCGGAAACATTCGACGCAGTCTTCTACATCATGGACATCATGCCTGCCTACAGTTGTCTCCTAGGCCGGCCATGGATCCATTCTGCTGGCGCCGTGACCTCCACGTTGCACCAGAAGCTTAAGTATGTTGTTGGAGGTAGCATCGTGACTGTATGTGGCGAGGAAGATATAATGGTGAGTCATTTGTCGTCCTTCAAATATGTTGAGATGAATGAGGAAATCCACGAAACCCTATGTCAGGCGTTCGAAGCTGTTAAAGTCAAGAACGTGGCTCCAGTAACGACCGAAAAACCAGAGATGACTCTCTCTTCCTTCAAGGAAGCCCGGGCCATTGTTCAAGCCGGATCTACCTCAGGCTGGGGGCAGATTCTAGAGATACCCAACAAGCAGGACAAGTTTGGGTTGGGATACTCTCCTACGGCCGAAGCCTCCTCTTCTAGCAGTGCGTCGCGAGGTAAAGGGCCGATCCAGTTTACCAGCGGCGGGGTAATATTTGAAAGTGTCAACGCAGTGACTGAAGACGGCGAAGACAGCGATTGTGACCTAGACTCTTGGATCCAGCCAAGCAAACCAGGCCAGAGCCTCACCAACTGGTCCATCAGGGATACCATCCAAGTGACAGGCAAAGAGTAATGATTTACTTTCTCCAATCGTTGTACAACCCTATGTCCTACCCGGGGCATAGTGGTTTTATTGTCAGGGCCTTGTTTGATTATGTACATGCATTTTATCAATAAATCAAAAGGCGTTTTTCTTCGCATTCAAATGTTGTGATCTCTGTTATTCCTCTTTTATATTTTTTTTGAAAAATAATAAAATGGCAATAGGGTTTGTGCTAACCTACATATCCTTGTTTAAAGCTTAACCCTTGTTATTGCAGGATCCACAGAGCAGATGACATCGACTCTGGACCTTCTACGACTCACTTCGACTTCGATTGCCCGATCTATCAAGCCGAAGAAGAAATTGATGAAGACGAAGACCTTCCCGAAGAGTTGGCCCGCTTGTTGAAACAAGAAGAGAAAATTATTCTGCCTCACGAGGAAGAGATTGAGATTGTGAATTTGGGTTCTGAAGAACTAGTCAGGAACGTCAGGATAGGGGCTGCACTGCAGAGTGATGTCAAGCAGAGATTGGTCGAGATGCTGAGAGAGTATAGTGACATCTTTGCTTGGTCATACGAAGATATGCCCGGCCTTGACACTGACATCGTGGTCCATCACTTGCCGCTGCGAGAAGATTGTCCTCCCGTTAAGCAGAAGCTTAGGAGGACACGACCAGATATGGCCGTTAAGATCAAAGAAGAAGTGCAAAAGCAGCTTGATGCTGGCTTTTTAGCGGTCACTACTTACCCTCCGTGGGTTGCCAACATAGTGCCTGTACCGAAGAAGGACGGTAAGGTGCGAATGTGCGTCGATTATCGGGATTTGAATAGGGTGAGCCCTAAAGATGATTTCCCTCTCCCTTATATTGATGTGTTGGTTGACAATACAGCTCAGTTCTCCATGTTTTCGTTCATGGATGGCTTCTCCGGCTACAATCAGATCAAGATGGCGCCGGAGGACATGGAGAAAACTACATTTATCACCCCTTGGGGGACATTTTGCTACAAGGTAATGCCTTTCGGTATGAAGAACGCAGGGGCCACTTACCAACGAGCAATGGTCACTTTGTTTCATGATATGATTCATCATGATATTGAAGTCTATGTTGATGACATGATTGTGAAGTCCCAAACGGAGGAAGGACATCTGGTCAATTTGCTAAAGCTTTTTGAGAGGCTTAGGAAGTTCAGGTTGAGGCTGAATCCTAACAAGTGTACTTTCGGAGTACGGTCTAGAAAACTACTGGGGTTTATCGTGAGTGAAAGGGGCATTGAGATTGATCCTGCGAAGATAAAAGCCATACAAGAAATGCCAGCGCCAAAAACAGAAAAAGAAGTTCATGGTTTCCTGGGCAGGATGAACTACATTGCAAGGTTTATTTCTCAGCTCACGGCCACGTGTGAACCGATGTTCAAACTACTAAAGAAAGATCAAGCGATTATCTAGAACGAGGATTGCCAGAAGGCATTTGATAAGATAAAACAGTATCTACAGGAACCTCCAATCTTGATTCCCCCAGTGGCCGGCCGACCCTTAATCATGTACTTGACAGTTCTTGAGAATAGTATGGGGTGTGTTCTCGGTCAGCACGACGAGACAGGCAGAAAGGAGCATGCCATTTACTATTTGAGTAAAAAGTTCACAGACTGTGAATCTCGTTACTCGATGCTGGAGAAAACATGTTGTGCACTAGCCTGGGCTGCCAAACATTTACGACAGTACATGCTCAACCACACCACCATGCTAATTCCGAAGATGGATCCGATCAAGTACGTCTTCGAGAAGCAAGCGCTTTCGGGCAGGATTTCCAGATGTCAAATGGTGTTGACAGAATATGTCATTTAGTACGTTTCCCAAAAGGCCATCAAGGGAAGCGTATTGTCTGAATACCTGGCCGAACAGTCGATCGAGGATTATCAGCCGATGAAGTTTGAATTCCCTGATGAGGATATCATGTTTCTCAAAGCGAAAGATTGTGATGAACCGTTGCCCGATGAGGGGCCAGACAGGAAATCCCAATGGAAATTGATATTTGAAAGGGCGGTTAATTCTTACGGAAGTGGCATTGGGGCGATCATCCCGACTCCCCACGGATCCCACATCCCGTTCACTGCGAGACTGACGTTTCCGGTCACCAATAATGAAGCGGAGTACGAAGCATGCATCATGGGTCTAGAAGAGGCAATTGATTTGAGAATCAAGAACCTAGATGTATATGGTGACTCGGCACTTGTGATCAACCAGATTAAAGGGGAGTGGGAGACTCGTCAATCGAATTTGGTGTCGTACATGAACTATGCCAAAAGGCTGCTTCCGTTCTTTGATCGAGTGGAACTCCATCATGTGCCCAGAGCTGAAAACCAGATGGCTGATGCCCTAGCCACGTTGGCTTCGATGTATAAAGTCAATTTTTGGAATGAAGCTCCGAGAATTGTACTTTCTCGTCTTGATAGACCTGCATTCGTCTTTGCGATCGAGGAAGCCTCCGATGGCAAGCCATGGTTCCATGATATCCGGACCTTCCTTATGACTAAGGAGTATCCTGCGGGAGCGTCAACCCAGGATAAGAAGACTCTGAGAAGGTTGTCTGGAAATTTTTATCTCAATCCTGATGGAGTTTTGTATAAAAGAAACCACGATCTCGTGCTACTCAGATGTGTAGATGAGAAAGAGGCGAGTATGCTCATGGAAGAAGTCCATGAAGGCACATTTGGTACGCACGCCGGCGGGCATGCTATGGCAAGAAAGATTCTGAGAGCGGGGTACTACTGGCTGACGATGGAATCAGATTGCTTTAAATTCGCGAAGAGATGTCATAAATGCCAGATTTATGCTAATAAGATTCATGTGCCGCCGTGCCCGTTAAATGTCATGTCCTCCCCGTGGCCGTTCTCCATGTGGGGCATCGACATGATAGGCAAGATTGATCCCACTGCGTCTAATGGCCATCGCTTCATTCTAGTAGCTATCGACTACTTCACCAAGTGGGTGGAGGCAGCCTCATACGCTAATGTTAACTGACGTCGTACGTTACGAGCCTTAAGCTACTTGAGAAAGGGTTGTTGGAGAGTTTCTTTTCAATAGCTTGGATGTTTAGTATGGCACCCTTTGGGTGACATGTGACACATTCACTCTCAGGTCATAGTCTCTAGTGCGATATTAGTTACAAACACCATAAAAAACAGTTCTTCCGTAAAAGACAGAAAACAAACTTCAAACCTTTTTGCCCCGTGGGCCCATAATTCAAAGGAAAGTTTTTCTGAAGAAAAGAGTGTCGTTAACTACCATTTCTACCACAAACGGTAACGCCTAAGTCTCCAAGGGTCGAGCTGCGTACACCAAACTACTGGAACTGTTTGTTAACCCTACTCGATAAAACATACGAATCTGAATCCCTGTAAGCCGTATTATCCCGAACTACGTAAGCTCTAATCTCTCATACATGTTGAGAGTACGTAGGCACAATATTGATGTATTGGTGAGCCACCTTCCCCGTGCCCCGTAGTTAGCCGAACTACGTTGACTCTGATTTCTCATTCTCTAATGAGAATACGTAGGCATAAAGTGCGACGCTTTGCCAAGTCATTTTCTTTTCTTTTCAGACCAGCCTTGATAGGTAGATAGTAAAACCAACCCGTCAGATAAACACAACAAGCATGGATCCCATCGAGTATGATGGACGTGAGGGGTGATAATACCTTCCCCTTGCGTAACCGACTCCCGAACCCAGACAACGGTTGTGATGACCTTGTCTTATACCTTTTCGTCAGGTTTTTCCGATCGTTTCCTTTCCCGTTCTGAGGGATAAATAACGAAAGGTGGCGACTCCTCTGTTTTGTCGGCACCTTATTTTCGCAGTAGCGACAACCCCCTACATCCTTTTGGTTTCAGGGTTATATGTGTGAGTTTTCTCTATCATCCTTTTGGTTATGGGCCTGTCATCCTTTTGATGCCATATTGTGCGAGTGTTCTCCATTATACTTTTGGTAATGAACCCCTACATCCTTTTGGTGTCAAGGTTGTGTGTGTGAGTTCGCTCTATCATCCTTTTAGTGATGAGTCTATCATCCTTTTGGTGCTAGATTATGCGAGTATTCTCCATTATGCTTTTGGTAATGGAACCCTACATCCTTTGGTGTTAGGGATGTGTGTGTGAGTTTGCTCCATCATTCTTTTGGTGATAGGTCTGACATCCTTTTGCTGCCAGATTGTGTGAGTGTTCTCCATTATTCTTTTGGTAATGGACCCCTACATCCTTTTGGGGTTCAGGGTTGTGTGTATGTGTCGCTTATCATCCTTTTGGTGATAGGTCTGTCATTTTTCGGTGTCAGATCATTTCTGTTATCATCCGTTTGGTGATAATGACTTTTGTAGCTTATTCAGTGTCTACTCGAGGGTTTACATTGATCTGATATTTGACTCCCCAAACACTTTCTTTCTTTTCAGACAAATTCAGGGTTTTCTTCATATCTAATTGCCTTATACCTTGAAAAATGAACTCCGTAGCATTTCATCTTAGTCGGTTTATGCCAATTAGATAGGGGCATCTATCATAACCCAAATTTGTCCTACCTGTGTAAAGTTTTCATTATGTACATACGTCCACTAACTGTTTTTCAAAAAATTCAAAAAAGATATATTGCTCCTGCTCAGGGTGTTACTAGGTTGAATCAAATCTCAAACAAGCAGTCAAGACAGGTGTATGTGTGGTATGAATTGAGGTTCAATAGTTTTGACATGATTTGTCAGTCAGGCAAGGTTCTATTTCAAGATCTGTCAAGGTTATGGTGTGAAAATTAGGTTGTATGTGCCTGAGTTTTCAATTAGGGTTCTGTGGCAATTCAAATTGTTTGCATAGAGATCAAGTTGTTAGGTTATGTCAGGTTGTAGTGCTTCATGGCTAAAGATCGTCAAGGATGAGTTCATATTAAATCAAGGTTTAATTGGAATTTGTCTCTTAGTGCATTTATGAATCTGATTCAAGTACATTATTGGATTGAGATCGGTCAAGGTGCATATGTGGTTCTAGGTCGAGATTCATATTTCAAATCATAATTTCAAGGTTTATTCCTATTCAAGAAGTTTCACAATAAAGGTTCTGGTTTATCATGATTTAACGGTCCAAGTTCGAGATTAATTCAGGATTGATTCATTAATTCATAATTTTAGTCTAGTTCATTCCATTTCCAAGATGGATTCATGGTCAATTCAGGTTTTAATTCATTTCAATTTTAATCAATGTGATATTTTATCAAGAATCAAGGAACTCATATGGTTCGAGAATCAAATTGTTATAATCCAAGCTTCACAAAAATTACACAAAAAGTTTCCAATCCGTAAGCCCATTGCAAGAATTGCCAAAAAAAGGAAGTCCAAGAATTGAATTTACAAGAAAAAGCCCATGATACATTACAAAAATTACACTAGCCTGAGTCATTTTAGTTACAAGTCACAAAATCAAAGTCGGCCAGCATTTTTTCAACCATACAAGTAGTAGGAAGCTACACAAAATCAGCTCACACTGGACTTCACTTTGCCCCCATCGAAACAAGCTTGCCTTCCAAATTAGTCACAAGTCACGAAAAAACACAACGCGAACCATAATCTATAACGTCTAACCTTTACGCACCACTTTGATTTCCAGCCACATGAAGCAAATTCAGAGCAAAACAACTCACACAACAAATCGCCCCACAACGCACGTTTCGTAGAAGATCCAAAATGGAATCAAACCGTTATGTTTTTTCCGCCAGCTCGTGACAAATTCCCTACAGACCTTAACAACACTCACAATTTGTTTCACTCTTCCCTTTTCACCCTCAAAAATCACTCCTATAAAAGTTACCTCATTTTCCACGAATTAAAGGCCCAATCTTTAATACCCCTTCATTTCCAGAAGACCCTTCCCCATCCTTTTGTTTTCACCCAAATCTTCCTCCAAACCTCCACCTTCTAAAACTTTCAACTCTTTCAACATTTATTCAAAACTCTTCCACAAACACCCAACCTTCACAATCTTCGACATCCTTCCTCAAACCAAATCACCTTTCATCAATCTCTTTCAACCAAATCAAAACCCACCGAATCATATTTGAGATAAATGAAAGCAAGGAGAAGGAGAGGTAGAGACAAAATCGAAACAAAAGGTGGAACCTGAAACAAAGTGAGAAATTGATAGCGAAACTGCATCGAGCAAGAGAATCGGACAAAGAAAAGGTTGGATTAATGGATGTTGATGTGTGCGTGTTGGTGATTTAGTTTTCCTCGTTTTGTTGAAAATTGATGGTTGTCTTGGGTTTAAAACAGTGACTTTGTTCTTTTCTAAATAAGACATGTTGTTGTTGCTTTTGGAAACCATGCCCTTGTTATGATGTAGTTCTGGCTTCATAGCCCATTTAGGTTTGATGCTACCCTTGTTGTCTTTACCCGCATTTGGTTTTTATGAAGAGGGGATGGGCCTTTAAGCCCACATGATCCTTTTTGGTTGATATCTACACACACACTCCTGATTTAGACAGCACCTCCACTTTCATTAGTTTTGTTTTTATCATTTCCTCTTTTGTTATTTATTTGAATTGGTTTAAGTCTTGGTTTTGTTTTTTATTTTATTTTATTATTTTCTCTAGATCTCATATGTTACTTTGCTTTTCATTTCCTTTTTTATTTTCCTTTTTTATTTTATTTTTATTTCAATTTCGATCGATGAAAGTCTGTTTATTCGTAAATATTGATTTATCGAGGTTGATAACCTTCATTATGTCAAATATGTAGAAAATGATCATTTGGATAATTTTCTATACTTTGCGATCGTGATAGGTTACCTTCGATTAATTAACACGAGTTTGTGATTAAGGTGAGATCATTTTCTTTTTGGTCCGTGTAGCACGATTACATTGGAAAATGGTCCTCAATATCATTCTTCCATCGTGTTTTTAGCACGGACATCAACTTTCACGACCCCCTATAGTTCGACTTTCGTCATAAATCGAGCTACGACGGTTTAGCGCTACATTTCGTCCCAGTTCAATTTAAATCAAGTAACGACTAACTTTACTTTCCGTCAACATATTCTTGTTTTACTTTTCAGCCAATATACTCTTGATTTAGTTTCAATCATTATATTTTAATTTATATTATCTTGTTAATATACTTGTTAATATTATCTTGATTACATTATTGTGAATATTATCTTGATTATATTGTTATATATATCTTGCCATATTATTCATAATTGTTCATATTCATATTCATATTATTTATCTCTTATTCACACATATTTGAAAACACATAACAATTATCGAAACAATAAAAGCCTAAATTGGTGGACTGTTGGATTACTGGACTTTGTCAGAAAACCTAGCTTGGAGTTTTGTCCGACTTTTTCTCAAGGCATAGTTTAGGACACCTCGCATACACATGGCTTCCTCTTGGGCTACCTGACAATGAACCATTTTATTTCATGCAATCCCGTGTAACTTACATGTACCCCTTTCCCATTCCGATGTATGCATTTGTATTTTGCTTTGATTGTGGTTTATCTTCTAGGACGACCCTTAGGGACTGTCGTAGATTAAACTGTTTTCAAACTAATTCTTGATTCGTCATCGAGCCATTTTCAAACACCCCTCGTAAGTCAAGTGCTCGTCTGAATTCGCCATCAACCTATTGAACACACTTTCACATTTCATTGTGGTCTCGATAGTGGGGGCACCCTCAGGGACTAGTATCATTTCTCACAACTTAACCCTTGATTTGTCGTCAAGCCGGTTCCATTTTCAATCAAACTCTCGACTCGTCGTCGAGCCATTTTCAAACCAACTTCCATTCCACCATGGTTTTGCACGTAAATATAAGTCAAACCCTTGATCCAACGTCAAACGGATTTTTTCAATCAAACTATAAAACAATTAACAACTATTCAATTCTTTTCAAGGTGAAAAGAAGGGGATTGAGCCTTTGATCTCCCTTCAGTTGTTTGGATGTGAGTTATCTTACTCGTGTGTGAGCAATTGACGCCTCTAAAACATTTCCAACTAGACAACTCCCAACCATTGTCCAACCACTCATCATTAAAACACCATTCAAATACAACTTCTTTTCAAGATGAAAAAGAGAGAGAGCCAAGTCTTTGACTCATTCTCCCGATTACTTGGGCTCGAGGAGCCTTTCTTAAGCTTCGAGTAATCGTCATCCATACCCAACTCAACACCTTTCACCCCATCTTTTCGTGGTTGTCTCCATGAACTACAGACCCTCTAATTTTTCACTCATTTTTTTGAATGTAAGATACGTAGGCACAAGATTGTGATGATCTTGGCGAGCACATTTCCATTTTTCTCTGTTATTCCACAATTCCCTCCATCTTCCGTTTCGCCCCATCCTTTCCCGTAGTAAAACTATGATAGCTTTGATTTCTCATTCTCGTCCGAATGAGCATATGTAGGCACAAGGGCCCCAATCCTTGGGAGCACCCTATTCTTAAACCACCTGTTCCCCCCTAGCATCTTTATCGCTTTACCGTAGTGTTTCACATTTATCGTTGAGAAGAAAACAAATAAGCTTAGTTAAAGTTCATTACAATTCGAATTAAGAGGTTCCCGTTGAGTACAACGAACGTGAAGGGTGTTAATACCTTCCCCTTGCGTAACCGAATCCCAAACCTGAAACATCGGTTGCAATTCGAATTAAGAGGTTTTCTCGATATTTTCCTTTCCCTTTTTGGGATAAATAAAGTTTGGTGGCGACTCTTTCTAACTGCATTTCCGCGCCTTTAGTACGAGGGTTACTTCTCTCGATTGATTTTTTGAGATGCGACAATCATCTTTGATACCATTAAGAATTGATGATAAAGTTGTGGACTATCTGTACTACTGAAAGCATGTTGTATTATCTTATCATCCTATTAGCTTGAGTCTAAAGTATTTCCAGGCTCAAGAAAAGATAGTACGTTCTATGGATGTCTACTTCCAACGGATCTATTAGTACAGAACCTCTTGAAGACTCAAAGGTTAAACGTGTTACACAATGGATTTAGAAATCAGTTGTGCATCCATCTTTTATGTTTGTTGTACTTTGGAGAATAAGCAAAGACACTTGCTCAAGTAACCTTCTCAACGGTTAGTTTCTAGAAAGGCTATATATATGGCTGAAGATTCAAGCCTGAATTTTTAGTAAGGATTCTTTTGTTGAAGGAGTATCAAGATCAAGCAATAATCAACTTTATGTAATAGTTATATTTTCTATTGTAGGTTGTAATTGTAAAAGCCTTAAGATTTCTCACTGTCGCTACTGCGAAAAACACCCGACGGAAAACAGAAGAGTCGCCATCTTTCGTTATTTATCCCAAAGTGAGGGAAAGGAAACGATCGGAAAAACCTGACGAAAAGGGAAAAGACGAGGTTATCGCAACCAAGTCCTGGATTCGGGAGTCGGTTACGCAAGGGGAAGATATGACCACCCTTCACGTCCGTCGTACTCGACGGGATCCACGCTTTGTTGTCTATCTAAAAGGGTGATTAAAACTATCTACGCTAAAGGTCAAGGGACAAAAGAAAAAGAAAGGACTCGGCAGAGCATCGCCGCTCTGTGCCTATGTATTCCCTCGTGCAATGGGAAAGTCAGAGTCAACATAGTTTGTCTAACTACGGCGAAAAGGGGAGGGGGGAAGGTTGCTTGTCGAGACATCGCCGTCTCGTACCTACATACTCTCAGCAGGTATGAGAGATCAGAGAAAACATAGTTCGGGCTAACAAGAACACCGATTGGTTCAACTGTTTTAACCGAGTAGGGTTAAATGCCCGTTCCAGCAGTTAGGGACAAAGCCTGTTTGCGGTAGAACCGAAGCTTAATAACACTTTTTTTACGAAAAAGGTTTCGATTAATCCCAAAGGAAAAAGTTTAAACTTTGTTGTGTTTTTTAGAGAAGAAGTGTTTTGAGTTTAATTTGTAACTCATGTTGCACTAAAGACTATGACCTAGGAGAGAATGCGTCGCATATCGTCCAAAGGACATATGCTAACATTCTAGACAATTGAGAGGTAACCACCTAATCATCATTTCCCAAGTTGCTTAAAGCTCGTAGCGCGTAACACTCGTTAATCGTTATTAAGTGGGCTAGAATTGTTTGAAGATAAGGAAGAGAGACGCACGGAAGGTCTAATGGAAACTCGACCCTAGCGTTGTCATGCAAAGTGGTCCTAAAGTCAGGATGAAAAGGGGGAACATTTATCCTAATGTTATCATGCTTGAATTGAACACCTAATGTCTCTCCTACTCCCATCCTAAACGGAGGGACTAGGAACCCTATGGGGATCATGGCAAAAAGCACAAGAAAGCACAAAGTAAATTCAATCACAAATAAGAGATGCATACATGAAAATGCAACACTTAGAATGAAGGGAGGGAGGAAAAATGTGTGGGGCAGCAGCCACCACAAGCGCGTCTCGACCTCATGTACTTTTTAGAAGTCCAACCAATTTCATAACCTGAATCCTAATGAGGTTTTGGAGTTGGAATTTTGTGGCTATATAAGAAGTTTATCTCCTTTATGAAGACTCGGACTTCAAGAGTAAATATCTACTTAGTGAGGAAGATGCAGAATCCTCAAGTGAAAAAGATGAATAGAGCTTTGAAGATTGAAGTCATCTGGTTTGAGTTGTTTATGTTGTTTCTAAAGAAAGATGTTGTGATTTTTTTTTGCCCTTGTATTTGTGCATGTTTTAATTTATTATGTTCTTGGGTCTGTAATCCAGCTTTCGTATTTGTGATTATGTAAATGTAAATGTAAATGGTTCATGCTTTGTGGTATTTCTCTCGTTTCCTTTCATTTCACACCTTTGCCAAATTGTGGCAAAAAGGGGGAGTAATGATGTGTATTTTGCAATGTACTACTTATTTTGCAATGTATTTTATGATGTGTTTGTGGAATATTAGTTAGTTGTGTGCTCACATGCTAGAACATATGGTCTGGCATTTGTCCTTCAAGTATGAACATGTGTGAGTTGATCTATATATGTGTGTAAACTTTGATGTTTGATGAGTAATGGTAGTTCTAAGTGACCTGACTAACCTGACTGTCTATTGACTTTGATTATATATATGCATGATTGATCATGTGTATGACTATAGAAGCATTGTGATTCTATTTTGAGTGTGTAGCAACCTCTTTACTTATGTGCTACTTTTGCTGTTGTTGTTTGCTTATGTTGCTCAGTTTGTAAGATTTACTCAGACACATCTTATAAGCTTATGAAAGAGATGTTTTGTCAAAATTTTCCAAAGGAGGAGATTGTTGTTCCTTTTGATTGTTTGCATTATGTAAAACAACATAGAATGCACAAGTTGTTTTGGTAAAGAAATGACACATGTGGGACACGATGCTTCAACATGTGTGAAACATCTGGCCCTTGTCTGTAGGCCAATATTATTATTGTTCTTAGCGTATTTTTTGGATGTATGCAATAGTATTTGTTGCTCTCTTTTAGCAATGTGTTAATTAGATTTGTTTGGAACATTGAATAAGATCAAATATAATTAATTGGAGATTTAAATTTGAATAAAATCGAATTAAATCTTTTTGTTGGAGCTTTATAAAAAACAATTAAAACAAAATCTTCTGCAAACTTGGACCTGATCAAATCTTATGCCCATTGGAGAAAAACCCACAAGTTGCATTCTGATTTAAGGATACTCAAACCTAACGTTTGAAGGGTGTGCAAGTATTGAAGATATTTGTGTTAGGGTTTCTATTTTGATTCTTTTGTTTTTGTTATTGTTTGTGCGCCACTCTAGCGCTTGCATTAATATCCAAAAGCATAGATTTTGGTTTGGTAATTGAGTTGTAATTTATTAATCAATATTTTGTTTATTGTATTAATCGCTAGGGTTACGGTTGAGAGAAAGTGAGAGGGGTTATCATATTTAGGTGGGGTCCTAAATAGAAGTATGTAGATAGAATTAAGAAGAGGGGCATTAAACAAGGTTTTTTCATCTAAGGCACTTTATACTAATTATATTAAGAGTGAAATTTCTTTCTTGGGTTGGAATCCCCCCAACGTAGGTGAGGTTGCACCGAACTAAGTTACCAATTCTCTTGTGTTCTTTAATTTCTTTTTGTTTAATTATCTTATTTTGTGATATTTATTAATTATGGAATAGGATGTTAAACACATTGGCTTAGACATCTGGTACAATATTTGTCCATGCATAGAATAGAATTTCACCTTTAGCACACTAACAATTTGATAACCATATTCATCAAAGACAACAACAAATTGAATGTAATCTCCTAAGTTTCAAACACAATTTTTGAGTCAAAGTCTTGGTCATATATAAGATTCACGCTTGATCCATATCTCAGTTGCAGTATTTTCCCACACGACTTCCCATAATACTTTACCTCTAAGGCACAAGATAATGAAATTTTTGGCTTTTTCCACCATCTAGGTGTACGTAGTGTGTGTTAGACATGCATGCATCAATGCATATCCCTTCAATGCTTCTACACATCTTTGTTGAATTAGTATTTCTTGCATATTCCCTTCCAAATTGTTGTTTTTAGAAAAGTTTTTGATGTCCTATTTGGAATCTGCGAGCGCCACTTTTATAAAAATACATATAATAATTCAAATTTCAACACACCAAAACTATGATGTGTGGGACAAAAAATAATGAAAATCAACCAAATGGCTTTATTGCAAAAAATATATATATATATTAGGTGGGAACGTAGAGAAAATTGTTTACCTAACTAGATCAAATCATTCTATGTTTATGGGAGATAACAGATCTCTGATTCACTATACTTCAAAATTGTTATAAGAAATTACAATACGATTACAAGAAAATAGTCTTTGAAGTTCCCAAATTAAACCTTATTTTCTACCAAAGAGTTTCGGGATCACTCAAACTCTCAATATAAAAATCATATAAAGCCAAGGTATTTAAAGTGTTCCCAAATCTTTTCGATAATCCTCAAAAGCCTGTCAAATCCCAAGAATATAGTCTTAGGAGTTTCTACAGTTTGCTTCTTGTCACACCCTAATTTTTAACCTTAAGATCCCACATCTGCTTTGTTTTTGCTTTCTTTATTCTTTATGTTGTTGTTTGCATATTTTGTCCTAACCCACCTGTGTAGGCATTTTGAAGTCAGGAGGAGGCCATTTTTTATTCTCATTCAGGATGAGCTTAAAGTCTCAATTTGAGCTGGACCATTTTTATCAACACCATGAAAGCTCTTCGAAGTTGCAAGCCTACCATGCAAGCTTAGATCCAAAATGGAAAAGACGTATTTGCGTCAGAATCTAATCCAAAACATCAGAGCCAACTCATCAGAAGTAGCTCCAGAAGTATTTCTTCAGAAGCAGGTCCAGAAACATTTCTTCAGAAGCAACTCTAGAAGCGGTTTCCAGAATCAGCGCTCCAGACGCATTTTTCTAGAAACAGTTCTGCAACACAGTTCTCCAGCACAAATCTCCAGAAGCAGTGCATCAGAATCACTCTTCATCAGAGTCTCTTCAGAGTCACGCTTCATCAGAAGCATTCTTCATCAGAAGCAGCTCCAGAAGCATTTTTTCAGAAGAAGCTCCGGAAGCATTTCTTCAAAAGCAGCTCTAGAAGTATTTTTTCAGAAGCAGCTCCAGAAGCATTTTCTTTAGAAGCAGCGTCCGCAATGCCAGATCCAGCTCAAACAACAGAAATTCAAAACTTTCCAAAATCGGAGCCAGCATGCTCTTGACAAGATCATACCAAATAGGAAAGAATTGAAGTGATTTCCCAATCTCAGCAAACACGCTCTCCACAAGAATCGTTCAAAAAGGAAAGTTTTTAAGGCCATATTCATTGAAGGCCCATCCATTCCTCTATAAAAGCATGTGGAATTTCTAAGATCAACACACAAGAAGATCACCAACAACACGCAAAAATTCTTACTAAGGGAAACCTCTACCACAATCTCCCCAGGAAAATATGCCACGAAGAGAAAAGTTTGAGCTTCCGCCTCCACTCTCAAACCATTGCCGGAGCTTATTCTTGGGTAAAACTCTCTTTCCAATTTCCTTTTGTATATTTGATGTTTTGATGATGTGCAGGAGGTGAAGAATAAGAGGAGAAAAGAAGTAGCAGAAGAAGGAGAGAGTGGAAGATAGGAGTCTTATGTTGTTCTTTGTTCTTTTCTTACTTTTATGTTGTTCTCGCGGTAATATTATCACACACCCACACCATACACACACCTTGATCTCCAACGGATCAAACTCCCTTCCCTTTCATTTATTGGTTTCATTTTCCTATTACCTTTTTAATTAATTAAATAACTTAAACAACATTTTCTTAATAAATTAACTTCACCTTTTTATAATAATAAAAAAAAGAAGAACCTTTTATAATTAAATCAATCTCTTTATCTTAATAAAATAAATCACCCTTTTTTTATAAGACAAAAACAATAAAACCCTTCTATCTAATAAACCTTTATTACCTTCATCCCCATATGAAGTTTCGACTCAGGCGTCTTCAACAGCTATGTTGATCCCGGTTTCCCCATTGAAGTGGATATTTGTTTTGTCCCCTATGAAACCTCAATTCGGGTATCTCCAATCACAATTCCACTATGAATCCCTCCGGTGAAATGGATATTTATTTTATCCATGGAATTCTCCAGATTATGAGTTTTATCCACTCCTAGTAGATCGTTATTATCATCTTCAACAAGGCAACTATGATTCATCCTGACAAGTTCTTCAATATAAGATCAAGTTGTTATATCCCCAATGTCGCTACTGCGAAAATCGGCGCCGGCTATGACAGAAGAGTCACCACCGTGCGTTATTTATCCCACAAGAGGGAAAGGAAACGCTCAGAGTAAACCTAACGCAAAGAGGGAAAGGAATGGTCATCGCAACCAAATCTTGTATTCGGGAGTCAGTTACACAAGGGGAAGGTATTAGCACCCCTCACGTCCGTCGTACTCGACGGGATCCACGCTTGTTTTCTATCTAAGGGTGTGTTTATCTATCTACTCTAAAGGTATGGGTTAAAAAGAAAAGAAAATGACTCAGCAAAGTATCGCACTTTATGCCTACGTATTCCCATCTGAAACGAGAAATCAGAGTCAACATAGTTCGCCTAACTACGGGTTAAGGGGGAAGGTTGCTCGCCAAGATATCGCATCTCGTGCCTACGTACTTTCATACGGCATGAAAGATCAGAGCAAACGTAGTTCGGGCTACGGAAGACACAAGTTTTTCTGACAGTTTTTTATCTCCTTAAGAAAGGGTTTTCCTGATTAAAGGTCCAAGAGGACAAAAACAGAGTTTGAATGTTTGTTTGAATTTTTTACGGAAGAACTGTTTTTTAAGATGTTTGCAGTCTCAGTCGCACTAGAGACTATGACCCAGGAGTGAACGCTTCGTATGTCACCCAAAGGGTACCACACTAACATCCAGATTACTGGAGGGAGACCCCCCACCAACCTTTTCCCAGATAGCTTAAGGCTCGTAACGTACGACTTCAATTAACCTTATTACTGTATTTTTGAATTGTTTTCAGATGAGAAAAGAAAGACACCCTAAAACTATGGTTGAAAGGGAATCTACCTACATTTATCATGCATGGGTCAAAACCTAATGTCTGTCATAATTCCCTCTTGCATAGAGGAAATCAGAGATCCTAGGGGGAAACAGCAAAAGAAAGCAAGCAGTAAACAATAAACAGTAAAATGCATGCTATGCAACAGTACAAGCGAGGCAAGGGAGTCCGGCTCAACCTCAAACCTAAGAAAACAACAGGCAAGAGGAGACAAGCTCCACCTCAAACCTAAGGGTAACCAACACAGACAATACAACAAAAGAAAAGAAACATAAAAAACAAATCAAGCAACAACAACAGTCTTCAGCAGACAGCAACTTCAATACTCAACAGCAGCAGCTCTAAACAGCAAATCGTCTTGACAACAAAGTTGACAGTAACAAGGCTTCACCTTCAAGCTAGCTTCTATCTTCAAGCTTCATTAAACTCCATCTTCAAGTTCTAGCAAGCACACTCCAAGCAAAGGATTAATCACTAAGATCAAGGTTGCAATGTTGAAAACCAAATGAAAACCAAAGGAAATCATCAAGTACCAACATTGAAATGGGAAGGCATCCTCAAAGTTCTACTCAACTATGGGTACACCACACATCCCTTCAAAGTAGATATGGAGTTCCCTAGGAGGACTTTACATCATTGGATAGAATAGAAGCACACAATGCATTCTATGTTTGATGAAAGAATCAAAACTAGTCCTAATGGCTCTTCCCTAAAACCCTAATTTCCTAAGCTCCTAAAAAAGCTCCTAAAAGAAAAGAAAACTTTAACTCCAAGCTCTAATATTCAAGCCATAGCAGCTACACCAAGTCCAGAAGACCTCCCAAGAAGGAATCCAAGCAAATCCAGCTCCAAGGTCACCAACAAAACCAAGCAAACAAAGGCACACAAAATAGAACACCACAAGCACAAGCAACTTGCAAAATACAACTAAAATAGAAAACAAAGTTGTAAAATTCTAATAAAATTCCTAGGAGAACATACATGTTTGAACAACCTAGGGTTAAAATATTAAAGCCTAATTCAACTCTAAGTTACCTAAATAATTTCTAAGTTGAAGGGTATCAAGGTGATCCACAAGTTTGGGAAGGCTCTAATCTCAACACCTAAAACTGAACCTAATGTTGTTCTAAAATTCTAACAAAACTCCTAAGGGAACATGAATATCTACCCTAAAACATACTAAAAAAACAAAGCCAAACTCATCACCCATTGGAAGAACAAAAATCAACAAAACAGATGGTCAAATATGTAAATATTAAAGAGTTAAACAAAATAAGAAAAATCAAATTAAATTGAAAAATGCATGAAAATTCATTTTATTAATTTCAGAAAATCACAAATTCTCTCAATATCATGGAGATATTTTTAAAATAATTTTTAGATCAAAATTGAATTTATTATGATTTTTTGAATCAATAAAGCATTTAAAATAAACAAAAATGAAATAAAAGAAAACAAAAATTGAAATAAAACACAGCCACAGGATGCGTGGACTAGTCAGTTGATCCAAGAGCCAGGAGCGTGTCCACGTCATTTAATGAAACTGCATCGTTTTGGACTCAAAAAATTCCAACCTCAGATTAAAACATAGCCGTTGGATGAAGGGGAAAGTCTTTGGTCAAGGCAAGATCCAATGGTTCCAAGCTCGTCTTCTCCAAAATTCAGACTGGCCTGAGTGAAACTCACTATGGTGGCCGGAGAAGACTCCGGTTGTATTCTCCGGCGAGGCAAAAGTCACAGGCATCCAAAACATGCAATCCTTATACCATTCTCACTCAGAATTTCATCAAGAATTCAAATCTCCTATCCATATGTTCTAACTCTCCATAGATTTCAAGATTCGAAGCAATGTTCAGAACACACATCCAGATCAATCATCATCAATTGCAAATCTAAGGCTATAGAATTCATCCTCATGTCACATACATCACTCTGATCTATCTATATTGCTCTAACTCTCCATGAATCAAGAGATTCGAATCAAAACAGAAATGATATGTCATGATCAATCATCACCAAATGCTTCCAAATTGATCCTAAAATGATCTACATCTTGTCTAGATCCTAACCACAAGTTCAAATCTAACTACATCATGCTAATTCATATGGAAAGTTGAAAGTTACTAACCTATTGTAGATCTAGTAACAGAGGCCCTTGGAGCTTGATTCTCCCTTCAAAACTCTCCAAATACGTTCAATGATGCACTAGGAAGAGTTTGCAACCTTCAATTTGCACTGAATTGACCTGGAACTCAAAACATGATTTCACTTTCTCCTCTTGAAAACTCAACTGCAACTTCAGTGTTCTTCACGAAATGAAAGCCAAAAACACTCTAAATTCAATGCAATGAATATATAGAATGGTTTCATGGGCTTTTGAAGTGTGTTTGAAGCCCAATCCATCAATTTGCAAATTCTGATTTTCCTTCACATGTGCAATGTAACAGTCACGAATTGTCACTTGTAACTTGTTCTAGAAGCTTCATTTTGCTTGCAAATTCCCTTGTGCACGAAATTAAACCAAGAGGGAGGCCTGAATTGCATTGGTAAGGTGTTTGGCTATGTAACTTGCATTTGAAGCAACCATATGATAACTCATGAAAATTGACCTATGCCCCAAAATCTACCAATGTCAATGTGTCTAAAATGAACTTAACAATCAAAATGGTCACTTATTTGACATGTTTTGGTCATTCTATTCAAAATGTGAATTTTCCCTCCTTTAATCATTTGAAAATCTTTCTTATTCAAACCATTTTAAACCAAGTCTTGCTATGAGCCCAATCAATTCATCATGACCTCTTTTCTAGCCTAAAAACCCCATTTTGAACAACTTTCATGTTGAACAAAAATCCACTTGACAAGTGCAAGTTGGAGATTTTGACCTATGATTGAAAATGACCTATAATCTCACTTTCCCAAAATACCCTTGACTTGTAAACCTCATAACTTGAGTTATACAAATAAGATGGAAGACTTCTAGTACAATTTATAAATCTAAGATCATAAGGAACAACTTTCATGTTGGCCAAAAGTTCAGGTGAAACCTCCTTCTAGGTCAAAAATAGCTTTGAATTCAGATGATTTTCACAGACAAATTCCAGAGGCATCTGAGGACTTGTAACTTGTCTGGGTCATAACTTGAGTTCTATAAATCCCCTTGAGGACTTCTAGTACTCAAATTAAAGGTATTGAGATTCTATACAAGTTTCATGTTGGCCAAAGATCCATTTGAAACATTTATCTTGACTTATGTGGACTTGAAGTTAGGCATTAAACACAGAATTTTGCACTGAAACCCTAATTTAGCAACTTCCCACACTCTTGACTTTTCTTGACTTGATCTTGGCACAACACAACAAATGTCTCATCATATCATTTCATGAACCCCGTGACCTAAAAGTAGGCCTTGATATTCTTCAATTGCCCGGTTGACTTAGGATTGATCCAAATGAAACCCTAATTGCTTGCACCTCAACTATGACTCTTGCAATTGACATAATGACTTGATTAAACTCTCCTGTGGCCCTCTAGGCATCCTATGAGATCCATGCACTTCCTCTTCTCATATTCAACACTTCACAACCCTCTGATGGTCTTCAGTTGATCCTCAAGTTAGGAGAAGATTCACACTCAAACATCTAAACCCTTAGGCACCCAAACCACCTTCTAATGACTTTGACAACTTCTCAATCTTGAAAGATACCTCCTGCTAGGCTTCTCTTGATAAGAATAACACTTGATCCCCTGCTATATGAATGATACCATGATATGCAAATGATATAACTATGCAAATGTTAATGCAATGAAACATAAACCAGGTAAGAAAAGGTTGAGCAAATTTTGGGGTACAACAGTTGCCCCTATTCAAACGGCTTGGACCCGACTGGGTGAAGAGCGAACGACCTTCAAACAATCGAGGTAAAAGATGGTTGAATACCAAGAAACCCGGAAATTTGCCAACCACAGAAACAAGCTGCGAAAACTGCTTGGGGAACAACATTTGTCGCGCTGAACCTAGTTGTTACGGCAACAACTGATCAATCATCTGATAAAACCTTGGATTTCAACATTAACCCCCTGTGTGACGCCACAGGCATCGAATTAAATTTGCAAGAAACACCTCCGTCCACAACTGAACTAAACTCCATCAACACGAGGAGAGACTCCATCACCATGGGTACAATTCCGTCCACAACTGGAATAACGATCTCTGTCAATCACAGGTAATGACTCTGTCAACACGGATACTAATCATTGTTAACTTTACTGGGGACAACTCCGTCAATCACGGGTAATAACTCCATTTGCATAGATAACAATCACTGTCAACATAGGTAACACTTCTGTCAACACAGACAACAATCATTGTCAACATAAGTAACACTTCCGTCAACACGGACAACAATCACTGTCAACACAGGTAAAAATTACTATCAACACAGGCGCAATCATTGTCAATCACAGGTATGATCCGTCAACACGGACAATAATCACTGTCAACACAGGTAATAATTACTGTCAACACATGCACAATCACTGCCAATCACAGGTACAATCCGTCAACACGGACAACAATCTCTGCCAATCACAGGTACAATTCCGTCAACACGGACAATAGTCATTGTCAACTCAGGGAAACATTTGCAGAATACTTCGATGGAGAATACGAGAAACTTAACCAAACAACTCTTTGGGGAAATCACTAGTGACACCTTTGAAAGTGTAAGGCATGAAATCCTTCAATGCTGACGTAACAGCAACCTGAGAAGAATCCCGCCGGGGACAAAGAGAAACTTAACCAAGCAACTCTGTTAGGGGACGAACATTATCATCACCTATCTCATGCCGAGAATTTGAATATCTAGAGATCCTTCTGAGCAAGGATCCCACTCCTCTATCGGGAATAACACCTGAAAACAAAGAGGTAACCAACCTGGTTTATGTTCATAATGTGTATGTTTGACAATGGCGTAATGCTCCATACGACATAGAAATGCTACGCGTTTGGATAGATGCAAATATGATGATATATGCAAAATGCAAATATGCCAAGAGGCGCTTCAGCAAAATAAATGTCGAAGACAAAACCAAATCTGTTGGGGATAACCAGGTACCACAGACATATTCCAACAAAATAAATGCTGGAACGGTGCAACCAACTCTGCTGGGGATAACTATCCTGTCGGAGGATGACTCACAAGCTTGAAATTACGAACTCTGTTGGGGATGTACGTCCTGTCGAAGGAGAAACAACCTACTGGGGAGAGGGAGAAACAATCTTGCACGGGGATGATCCTTCTGAACCAAAGATGACTTGGTTATACTCTGCGAGAGTTACCCATGCTGGGAATGGAGTGTGCACATACTCACTACTGGGAATGCACCTTCTGTTGGGGACATCAAGATCCATTGAGGATACTCTTTAGCAACTTTCCTGGGGAATACTCTTCTAGGGAGGACCACCCACATCCAATAGTAATACTTACCATCTCAAATCTTTCTGGGATAAGATGTGACTTTCATCTGCTGAGAAGTGATATAATCACTTTGTCACAGGACCCTGGATGGGGGACCACGACTTCCCTGCCTGTTTGCTCCAAAGGTGAGAACCCTGCAAAACACAAACGAGACAAAACAGATCTATACAACAAGATCTATCCCGGTTAGCATTCGTGACATTCATTCAGTCAACTCGAAGTTTTAGCAATTAATGGCAAGGCCCAGCAAGTTTATGTACATGCAAGTTCATCAAAAACATCGGCGTTTTTCTCAAACAAAACAGCAAAGAACAAGCATCAAATACTGAATAACATGCTTTATTGATAACAGGCATGTAAATAGGCAAAATTTTGTACACTAGATGCAACTCCTGAAAAGAGGAAGTTATGCACAAACAAAATACAAATATTATAGAAGTACAAAGCAAATTTGTATACATGTCGGCAACGTGGTGCAGACGAGCACCATGAGTTGATCCTCCCATGACTCGCCTGATTCTGACGCTTTCCCGATACTCGATCTTCGGAAGAGATTGTTTTGGATGTACGACCCTCAGGTACTCCCAAACCACTAAGCAACGCAGTATCAAACTCGGACCGCAGTCATTTGCTTTTTCAAATCCCTAACTTTTGTGTGAACCGCCCTTTGCGGGTTTTCAATTCACCGGGATACCCTTTTTGTCGAAGTTGCCCTTTTCAGGTTTTCAACTTTGTGGGTGTACATGTTTTTCAATTTTATCCCTAACTTTTGCCCGAACCTTTTATTCCTTTTTTATGGTTCGCCAGGATGCCCAATTTTTTCCTGGATATTCTTTTTTTTTGTCCAGCGGGTCTCTTTAAGCAAAGTATTTTTTAACTGCGTCCGAGTTCACAGGGGATGTGAAATCCTCACCATCCATGGTGGATAGCAACAAGGCTCCTCCAGAGAAAACCTTTCTAACGATATATGGACCTTCATAGTTGGGAGTCCATTTTCCCATGTGATCTGATTGTGGTGGGAGAATCTTTTTCAGCACAAGATCTCCCGTCTGAAAGCTTCGAGGACACACCTTTTTATCATAAGCTTTCTTCATCCGGCTCTGATACAGCCGACCATATGCTAGAGAATCCAGTCTCTTCTCATCCATTAAACTGAGCTGATTCAATCTATCTTTCACCCATTCTGCCTCATCAAGTTGGACATCACGCAAAACCCTCAAAGAAGGAATCTCAACCTCCAATGGTAGGAAAACCTCCATACCATATACCAATGAAAAAGGAGTCGCCCCGGTTGATGTGCATACCGTCGTACGATAACCGTGCAAAGCAAAAGGCAACATCTCAGGCCAGTCCTTGTAGGTCACAACCATCTTCTGAACGATCTTCTTTATGTTTTTATTGGCCGCTTCAACAACGCCATTCATCTTCGGCCGATAGGGCGAAGAGTTGTAATGTTCAATCTTGAAATTCTGGCACAATTCCTTCATCATCTTGCTATTCAAATTCGAACCGTTGTCGGTGATAATCCGCTCTGGGATTCCATATCTGCAGATAATATCCTTCTTGATAAATCTGGCTACCACCTGCTTGGTAACATTAGCATATGATGCCGCTTCAACCCATTTGGTGAAGTAATCAATAGCTACCAAGATGAAACGATGTCCGTTGGATGTCGTGGGCTCAATCTTTCCAATCACATCAATTCCCCAAATGGAAAAGGGCCAAGGTGATGACATAACGTTCAGAGGGCTCAGAGGCACATGAATCTTGTCCGCATAAATCTGGCATTTATGACACTTCTTTGCAAATTTGAAACAATCTGTTTCCATTGTTAGCCAGTAATACCCTGCTCTAAATAGCTTTCTCATCATTGCATGTCCGTCAGCATGCATGCCAAATGTACCCTCGTGGATTTCTTCCATTAGCAACTTAGCCTCTTTCTCGTCCACACATCGCAACAACACCAAGTCATGGTTTCTTTTGTACAAAACACCATCCGGATTCAAATAGAAATTGCCAGCCAATCTCCTAAGAGTCTTCTAATCACGACTGGATGCCCCAGTCGGATACTCTTGGTTCTTCAGGAAATTCTGGATATCAAAATACCACGGTCTGTCATCGGAAGCTTCCTCAATGGCAAATATGAAAGTGGGCCTATCAAGGCGAGAGATAACTATCCTGGGAGCCTCATTCCAGAAATTAACTTTATACATTGAAGACAACGTCGCGAAAGCGTCTGCCATCTGATTTTATGCTCGTGGCACATGGTGCAATTCCACCTTGTCAAAGAAAGGTAACAACCTCCTTGCATAATTCATATAGGGTATCTGATTGGGCTTACGAGTCTCCCACTCTCCCTTGATCTGGTTTACAACTAGAGTAGAGTCTCCGTACACATCAAGATTTTTGATTCTCAGATCAATAGCTTCTTCGAGCCCCATAATGATCACTTCATATTCGGCCTCATTGTTGGTAACTGGAAAGGTCAATCTAGCAATGAATGGGATGTGTGACCCATGAGGAGTAGTAATGATTGCCCCTATTCCACTTCCGTATGAATTAACGACACCGTCAAATATCAATTGCCATTTGGAACCTAGCTCTGGACCTTCATCAGGCAACGGCTCCTCACAGTCCTTCATTTTTAAGTACATGATATCCTCGTCAGGAAAATCAAACCTCATCGGCTGGTAATCATCAACTGGCTGCTCAGCTAGGTACTCTGGCAGAACACTACCTTTAATAGCCTTTTGAGAAACATACTGAATATTGTATTTTGCCAGTACCATCTGCCAACGGGCAATCCTTCCGAAAAGTGCTTTCTTTTCAAACACGTATTTGATCGGATCCATCTTTGAAATTAGCATGGTTGTATGATTTATCATGTATTGCCTCAAACGTTTGGCAGCCCAGGCTAGCGCACAACATGTTTTTTCAAGCATTGAGTAACGGGACTCACAGTCTGTGAACTTCTTACTCAAGTAGTAAATCACATGCTCTTTACGTCCAGTCTCGTCATGTTGACCGAGAACACAACCCATAATTTTCTCAAGAACCGTCAAATGCATAATCAATGGTCTCCCGGCTACAAGGGGTATCAATATTGGAGGTTCCTGCAAATATTCTTTTACTTTCTCAAACGCCCTTTGACAATCTTCATTCCAGGTCACAGCCTGATCTTTTTTCAATAACTTGAATAATGGCTCGCACGTGACCGTTAGATGAGATATGAACCGGGCAATGTAGTTCAATCTCCCTAAAAAACCACGAACCTATTTTTCTGTTTTCGGCGTTGACATTTCTTGTATTGCTTTTATCTTAGCAGGATCAACCTCAATTCCTTTTTCGCTCACAATAAACCCCAATAGCTTACCAGATCTCACCCCGAAGGTGCACTTGTTAGGATTCAGTCTCAGCCTAAATTTCCTAAGCCTCTTGAACAATTTGAGAAGATTGACCAGATGCTCTTCCTCTATTTGGGATTTGGCAATCATATCATCAACATAGACTTCGATCTCTTTATGCATCATGTCATGAAAGAGTGTTGTCATAGCTCGCTGATATGTTACCCCCGACATTCTTCAAACCAAAAGGCATCACTTTGTAGCAGAACGTTCCCCACGGGGTAATAAAAGTTGTTTTCTCCATATCCTCCGGCGCCATCTTTATCTGATTATAGCCCGAAAAACCGTCCATGAAGGAAAACACGGAGAATTGAGCGGTGTTGTTGACCAACACATCAATATGAGGAAGCGAAAAGTCGTCTTTTGGGCTCGCCCTATTCAAATCTCGATAGTCCATGCACATCCGCACCTTACCATCTTTCTTTGGTACAGGTACTATATTAGCGACCCATGAGGGATAATTTGTAACAGCCAGAAAACCGGCGTCCCATTGTTTCTGAACTTCCTCCTTAATTTTCACAGCCATATCTGGTCGAGTTCTTCTGAGTTTTTGCTTAACCGGCGGACATTCCTCGCGCAATGGCAAACGGTGAACCACCATATCAGTATCCAACCCAGGAATGTCTTCGTAAGACCAAGCAAAGATATCACTGTACTCCCGCAGCATCTCAATAAGCCTTTGCTTGATATCATTTTGCAGTGCAGCCCCTATCCGGATATTCCTGACAACCTCTTCGGACCCCACGTTGATTCTCTCTTCTTGTTTCAAAAGTCGAGTCAGCTCTTCTGATAAGTCATTATCCCCAACAATCTCTTCTTCTACTTGAAATATCGGGTGCTCGAAGTCGAAGCGAGTCATAGGAAGTTCGTGATCGGTGTCGTCTGAAATATGAATCCTGCAATGAGAATGGTTAAATGTTTCAAATAATGCAAATAAAGCACATAACCACGTTGCCATTTTATTATTAAACAAAAACAGGAAAAACAAGGATCACAAAATTTGCATGAGAAAAACGCCTTTATTAATGATTAAACAAAGTACACACATAAGCAGGTAGCCCTAAAAAACAAAATCATTATGCCCCGGGTAGGACACAGGATCATACAATAATTGAGAAAACAAATCATTACTGTTTTGTAGTCACTTGGACAAGTTCCTGGATAGACCAGTTGCACAGATTCTGTCCTGGCACGCCGGGCTTGATCCACGAGTCCATATCGCAGTCACTATCTCCGTCTTCAGCATCGAAAACAACATTGATCGTTTCATAACAGACTCCACCTGGAGTGATCACCACTGGTCCTTTGAACTTTGGCACGCCTGATGCGGAAGGTGACGATGTCGGGCGATACCCCAACCCAAACTTGTCCATCTTGACCGGAATTTCCAAGACTTGGCCCCATCCTTTAGTTGCTCCAGCCTGAACCACTGCCTGAGCATCTTTGTACAAAGACATGGCCACCTCTGACCCTTTGCTGGTAACATGAGACTTGTCCTTGACTTGCAACCTTTCAAAGGCTTGGCATGGCGTCTCATGGATCTCCCCATCCACTTAGACGTACTTGAATGACGAAAGATGACTAACCAGAATGTCCTCCTCTCCGCAAATAGTAACAACACTGTCGCCGACCATGTATTTGAGCTTCTGATGCAGCGTGGACGTCACAGCCCCTGCAGAATGTATCCATGGTCTCCCAAGTAAACAGCTGTAAGCTGGATGTATATCCATGATGTAGAATACAGTGTCAAACACTTCCGGCCCGACCTGGAGTGGCAACGTTATGGACCCACACACCGACCTCCTGGTCCCATCAAAAGCCCTCACGACCAAGTCACTTGGTGTGCATATGATTCCTCAGACATCTAGCTTCATCATAGCCTTCTTCGGCAACACATTCAAAGATGATCCGGTGTCTACAAAAACGTGCGACATAACAGTGCCTCGGCATTCTACTGAAATGTGCAAAGCCATATTATGGTCCCGACCTCTAGGTGTCAAATTAAAATCAGTAAATCCCAGGCTATGGCCGGCATTCACATGCGCCAGTACCCCCTCAAGTTGATTAACCGTTACTTCCTGAGGTACAAAAGACGTGTCCAAGGTTTTCAACAAGGCATTCCGATGAGCCTCGGAACAAAGCAACAAAGATAGTATGGAAATTTTAGAGGGCGTCTGCTGCAAGTGCTCCACAATTTTATAGTCACTTTTGCGAATCAACCTCATAAACTCTTCTGCATCTTTGATCGACGTTTCTTTCTCTTTCGACTGGGAAGGTCCTCCTTCATTCACTTTGGCTTTGCCTCTAGCAATCCTTTCAGCCTCAATTTCGGGTGAAGTGAAGATTCTACCACTGCGGGTCATACCTCCCTCTTCAACAAGACTGCCCACTGCCCCTGCTGGCTGGCTATCCACATTAATCTTTTCCCCATTACAAAAAACCTCCAACCCATAATTCCATGGAATGGCTTTCGTACTCTCATAAGGAACAGGTCCTGCTTTCGTTATCGTGATAGTTGGCCGCTTGGCGGGCGCTGATATCGTAATAGTCTTTCGTGGAATTGTAATTTGTGCGACCTCACCCTGCTTTTCACAGTTTACCTCACCAGGTTTCTCAACAGCAGTGCGGTCAAACTGTAAAGTTCCCTCATCAATCATGGCCTGAATACCTCTCTTCAAATCAGTATAGCCCTCTGGTCGGGTCCAACAATCCAAATAGTACTCATCACATCCGGGGAAGACACCCCCTTTCAACAATTTGCTTTTAACATAACTTAAAGGTGTCTTCAGATCATTTACGTCCATAACCAAATCCAAATTCTCCTCTGTCAAAACAGCATTCGCTCCATGATTTGGCATTCGTTTCTGTACAATGTTGGGACCATCATTACTAAAATTAATGATTTTACTATCAATCAAATCTTGGACTTTATGCTTAAAAGCATGACAACTCTCGATATCATGTTCGGGTGCCCCAGAATGAAAGTCACACTGCTTACTAGTATCATACCCGTAAGGAAGCGCTCCTGTGGGTGGGTCCAACGTTCTCTTCTCAACCAGATTCAAACTTAACAGTGTCTAAAGCAGTTATGCATATGTTGACGGAGGTGTATCAAATACCCTTTTCGGCTTCCCATTCTGGATCCTTCTCTGAGCAGGATTATACCTTTGTTGTTACTGCTGTTGTTGTTGTGGTTGTCGTTGTTGTTGAGGTTGTTGTCGTTGTTGTGGTATAAGGATCGTCACACTAGCAACCTGTTGTTGAGTATACTGATTCCTACCTCTACCGCGTCCTCGACCACCATACAATACGCTGGCGTCTTCTTGTTTTTTACCACCAAAGACCTTTTTTGCACCTCCTGTTGAGGTTGACTCACTGACTTGAATCTTACCAATCTTAATGCCATTTTCAATTCGTTCTCCCATGAGTATCATGTCAGAGAAACTACCCATCGAGCAATTGAGAAATTTATCATAATACATCCCATAGAATGTTCCAACAAAAATATCAATCAATTCCCTTTCAACCATAGGTGGGGTGGACCCTTGCCGCAAGATCACGCCAACACTGGGCATACTCTTTGAAACTATCCCCATTCTTCTGTGAAAGACTTTGAAGTTGAACCCTATTTGGCGCAAGGTCATTGTTGTATTGGTAATGTCTAACGAAAGCATCAGCCAATTCTTTCCAACTTCCGATCTGTGCAGGCTCTAGTCCCATGTACCATTCCAGCGATGGTCCCGACAAACTATCTTGGAAAAAATGCATAAGCATCTTCTCATCATTAGAGTAAGTAGACATCCTCCGGTAATATGAACAAACATGAACCCGTGGGCATGTATCCCCTTTATATTTATCGAAAGTGGGAGCTTTGAACTTCAATGGCACTCTCAGCCCAGGAACCAGCCCCATGGTAGCCATGTCCAACCCTGCAGAATTTTGATTGGCTATACCTCTCATCTGCTCTTCCAGCATTTTAATCCTCCAATCACTATCAGTGGGACCCTCAAAACCCATGCCTTGCCCAGAAAAGGCGTCTTCCTGACGATCTCTATTCCAGTACGGACCCTCATTACCATATCCGTCATAAGCAGCATTACGACCCCGGCCATGACCACTTTGGAAAAAACTGGGGTCATACCTCAGATTGCCAAGCTCTTGGTTAGCAGCCGCTATCCCAAAGCCAGTATTGAAAGGACCCATCCCAGCACCATTGGTATTCACATTGCCAAACCCAGAATTGTCGTAGCCATTATTACCATAACCTTGATTATTATCACCAAACCCTCCATTGGCGAAGCCCTGATTATTGAAACCATCATTGCCATCCCGATTTCCAAAGCCAAGACCCTGATTGTTTTCACCAAAACCAGTATTGATACCAACATTCCTGTTGGTTTCCATGTTCCCATTAACATTATCAACATTTCTGTTACCAGCGTTGCCGTTGCCATTGCTGGTACCATTCTCACCAGCATTTGGTATCACTTCCTCCCTGCAAGGAGTCTCAACATGAACAGAGTTGTATTCAGTATTGCCAGCCGCTCGCGCCAGCAGCGGTTGCACAAGAGTTTGAAGATGTTCCTGGCCTTTAGCCACAGCCTCCATAGTCTGCATGAATTGGGCCAACCTATCCCAGATCTCCTGCATCTCAGACTGTACTTGATCCATGATCTTCTTACTGTTGCTTCTTGTAGCATGCCGGTGAGTTCTCTTTTCGTCAATCTTGAAACAACCTGTAAGACGCAGGAGATAAGATTCAAGCTCAAAAAGGTACCTGCCATGCAATATGAAGATGCAAATGCACACATGTAAATACGCAACAAGTTAATTCCCCCCCCCCCCCCCCCCCCCCGATTCTAGTTCCGGAGAATAAGCCATAACGACAATGGAGTCCCAAGTATGCAAGCGCATAATCAGAAACCTCATACATAAACAAATGCCAAGAGGCAGAGTACAAGGATACAACTGAAAAGACCTCGGCCAACAAGCCTGGCGATGGTCAAAATACAAGTACGAATAACAAGAGAAAAGCAAAGATAAATCAAGACAAATGGCGCGCCCTGACATCTTCCAATAGCCTCAACGTCTCCGGATGACCTAGTCTGGAGATTAGTTCCTGTATCAGTAATGCGTGCCGCTCAACAGTGGATCTCAGCTTTTTGGCGTCCTCTTCACAGGCTCCCCTGCCAAAACACTCATCAATCCTGCATCTTTTGAAGTCATCCTTCAATTCACCACCCCTAGTTTCTTTGACCATGTTGCTCACCCTAGACTCAGCGTCACGTCTAAGAGATACCTCTTCAGCAATCTTCGCATCCTTAGCGTTGAACTGCCCCTCTAACTGGGAGATCTGCAGCTTCAATTCATCTTCACGCTCCTTCCGGCTAGTAAGCGTGGCATTCCACAAAAATTCCCATTTGGAAAGTCGAGAATAAGCCTTATTCAGAAGCTCTTTCTTAGTAGCAAGCACACTACTAACACCATTCAAGGCTACTCCCACCTTCTCTCTCTTACTGGTCTCTTCAGTCAAATCTGAACCCAACCTATTAATCATCTCAGTCTGCTTATTCAAAGTGAAAGTTGCCTCACTCTTCTCATGCCGAAGTTGGAAAATTTCTTTCTCTAACTCTTCATTTGCTCTTTGCAACTCTTCCTTTTCAGCCAACAACTTGTTATACTTCTCAATCTCCACTGAAGTAGGTTCCTCAACCACCGGAGGATACGAAGGCTCTACAGCAGGATATGGCATCAAAGAAATCCTAACTCTCTCATGGATCCAGAGCCGATAAAGATTATAAGCTCGATTGTCACTCTTACCAAGCAATGTCTTTCCTCTTCTGTGAATATTACTCCAAGCACGCCTCAATCTGACCAAAACATCTCCGTCTAATAAACCCGTGAGATACAGAGATTCCTGTATCTCGTCTTCAACCGGAGAGTCCCTCAAAGCATAGCCAAATTGTCTCACAAGCAGAGAAGGGTTATAGTTAATACAACCTTTCCGTCCAATAAAAGGAACGTTCGGAAAGCCACTGCAACTATATATAATATCCACTCCGAGCAGGTTCCAATCAAACCAAACAATGTTCTCAGCACACAATCCCATCAATCGGGAAGACCAATCTAAAGTACCAGCAGTATCAACAAAAGGTCCCTTCTTAGGAAGATGTCCCTGAAACCACCTGTATAGAAGAGGTACACAGCAAGAAACATTCTTTCCCCGACGCTTCTCATTCTTATAGTGAATAGAATGATAAACGTCACCCAAGAGAGTAGGCACCGGATTCTTCGAGGCAAGAATACAGAAAGCATCTGAGTCAACAAAATCAGGCAAGTTGGGGAACAATACAATCCCATAAATGCAAACAGCAAGAATAGCATTGAAGACAATCCAACATCCATCCTTCGCACACTGCATAGCCTTCTCAACCAAGCAAGAGAGATGAAAACCATAAGCTCCATTCAGCTTGACCAAACCTCCGGGGAACTCAGAGGCATCTAAACTGACAATCTCAGCAAGCTTAGCCAACTCAGGCTCAGTATCCTCGTGAACAAAAGGCATCTGATCTAACACAGGAACTCCTAGCATATCAAAATATTCCTCCAAAGTAGGAGCCAGAATAAAATCAGGGAACAAAAAGAATCTCAACTGAGGCTCGTAAAACTGCATCAAGGTATATAATCCAGTTATCTCAAACATAGAAGGTCTGCACAACAAACTAAGCAGTTTCCCATAAGACTCTCTAAACTCAGCCATCACTCTCTGGTCTGCTAGAGCAACCAACTGTAATAAAGAACTGATATCTGGAGAAGGCAACCTGTAAGAAACTGTTCTCTTCATGGACTCCATGTCTGGAAAGAAGAACACTAGAATCTGAGGGGGAAAACACACCTGCAACATAAATACACGTTAATGAGATGAAAACATGAAAATGCAAATGCATATGCAGACAGGGGATCAAGTGCAATAATGAAGAACTGTGCTGTGTTGTACGGCCACTTTAGAACCATCAGATCTTCTCCTCAAACCAAACCAACCACAAAAGAACCCTTACAACCAATTCTCACTGATAGAGACAAACCAGGTGTTCTGAGGCCAGAGTTTTCCTGCAAAAAGACCCACCTACCCCTCACAGGTATGTACTTAACTCGCAGACGAGGTACGGCATCCTATGCGGTCATCAGCGTCACAGACTTTCAAGAGTGATGATACGATACCCAGAAGGTGTGGCATCATCATCCCTTGAAGAGGCCTCACTTAGCCGAATCCCAAATGATAGGTTCCTAGAGTCGACAACCCTCAAATCCAACAACCTGTCGAGCCCAAAGGGCCAGGCAAGATGCCATCAAAGAGAATCTCGTCTGAGCGTAAATTTCGTAGCTAGCTGGTGCGAGCAAAGCAAGCAGGCTAACCACTACTCTCTACTTCTAAGTGTATGTGCACTCAAGCCCAGGTCCGGCTTATCTCTCAAACTAACCCTCTACCCACAACATAATAACAATAATATACAGTACTGAAAGTAAAGACAGAAAGATAAATACATACAAAACCCCAGACGGGAAAATAAGCGCTAAGATTAACTCGCATAGGGAACCGTTGAATTCCCCAGCAGAGTCACCAGCTGTCGCTACTGCGAAAATCGGCGCCGACTATGGATTCGGGAGTCGGTTACACAAGGGGAAGGTATTAGCACCCCTCACGTCTGTCGTACTCGACGGGATCCACGCTTGTTTTCTATCTAAGGGTGTGTTTATCTATCTACTCTAAAGGTATGGGTTAAAAAGAAAAGAAAATGACTCGGCAAAGTATCGCACTTTATGCCTACGTATTCCCGTCTGAAACGAGAAATCAGAGTCAACGTAGTTCGTCTAACTACGGGTTAAGGGGGGAAGGTTGCTCGCCAAGATATCGCATCTCGTGCCTACGTACTTTCATACGGCATGAAAGATCAGAGCAAACGTAGTTCGGGCTACGGAAGACACAAGTTTGTCTGACTGTTTTTTATCTCCTTAAGAAAGGGTTTTCCAGATTAAAGGTCCAAGAGGACAAAACAGAGTTTGAATGTTTGTTTGAATTTTTTACGGAAGAACATTTTTTAAAGATGTTTGCAGTCTCAGTCGCACTAGAGACTATGACCCAGGAGTGAACACTTTGTATGTCACCCAAAGGGTACCACACTAACATCCAGATTACTGGAGGGAGACCCCCCACCAACCTTTTCCCAGATAGCTTAAGGCTCGTAACGTACGACTTCAATTAACCTTATTACTGTATTTTTGAATTGTTTTCAGATGAGAAAAGAAAGACACCCTAAAACTATGGTTGAAAGGGAATCTACCTACAGTTATCATGCATGGGTCAAAACCTAATGTTTGTCATAATTCCCTCTTGCACAGAGGAAATCAGAGGTCCTAGGGGGAAATAGCAAAAGAAAGCAAGCAGTAAACAGAAAACAGTAAAATGCATGCTATGTAACAGTACAAGCGAGGCAAGGGAGTCCGGCTCAACCTCGAACCTAAGAAAACAACAGGCAAGAGGAGACAAGCTCCACCTCAAACCTAAGGGTAACCAACATAGACAATACAACAAAAGAAAATAAACAGAGAAAATAGCTCAAGCAACAGCAACAGTCTTCAGCAGACAGCAACTTCAATACTCAACAGCAGCAACTCTAAACAACAAATCCTCTTGACAGCAAAGTTGACAGTAACAAGGCTTCATCTTCAAGCTAGCTTCTATCTTCAAGCTTCATTAAAATCCATCTTCAAGCTCTAGCAAGCACACTCCAAGCAAAGGATTAATCACTAAGATCAAGGTTGCAATGTCGAAAACCAAATGAAAACCAAAGGAAATCATCAAGTACCAACATTGAAATGGGAAGGCATCCTCAAAGTTATACTCAACTATGGGCACACCACACATCCCTCCAAAGTAGAGATGGAGTTCCCTAGGAGGACTTTACATAATTGGATAGAATAAAAGCACACAATGCATTCTATGTTTGATGAAAGAATCAAAACTAGTCCTAATGGCTCTTCCTAAAACCCTAATTTCCTAAGCTTCTAAAAAAGCTCCTAAAAGAAAAGAAAACTTCAACTCCAAGCTCCAATCTTCAAGCCACAGCAGCTACACCGAGTCTAGAAGACCTCCCAAGAAGGAATCCAAGCAAATCCAGCTCCAAGGTCACCAACAAAACCAAGCAAATAAAGGCACACAAAATAGAACACCACAAGCACAAGCAACTTGCAAAATACAACTAAAATAGAAAACAAAGTTGTAAAATTCTAATAAAGTTCCTATGAGAACATACATGTTTGAAAAACCTAGGGTTAAAATATTAAAGCCTAATTCAACTTCTAAGTCACCTAAATAATTTCTAAGTTGAAGGGTATCAAGGTGATCCACAAGTTTAGGAAGGCTCTAATCTCAACACCTACAACTGAATCTAATGTTGTTCTAAAATTCTAACAAAAATCCTAAGGGAACATGAATATCTACCCTAAAACATACTAAAAAAACAAAGCCAAACTCATCACCCAATGGATGAACAAAATTCAACAAAACAGATGGTCAAATATGAAAATATTAAAGAATTAAACAAAATAAGAAAAATCAAATTAAATTGAAAAATGCATAAAACTTCATTGTGATTTTATTGTGATTTTTTGAATCAATAAAGCATTTAAAATAAACAAAAATGAAATTAAAGAAAATAAAAACTGAAATAAAACACAGCCACAGGATGCATGGATTAGTCAGCTGATCCAAGAGCCAGGAGCGTGTCCACGTCATTTAATGAAACTGCATCGTTTTGAACTCAAAAAAGTCCAACCTCAGATTAAAACACAGCCGTTGGATGAAGGGAAAAGTCTTTGGTCAAGGCAAGATCCAATGGTTCCAAGCTTGTCTTCTCCAAAATTAAGACTGGCCTTAGTGAGACTCAGTATGGTGGCCGGAGAAGACTCTGGTTGTCTTCTCCGGCGAGGCAAAAGTCACAAGCATCCAAAACATGCAATCCTTATACCATTCTCACTCAGAATTTCATCAGGAATTCAAATCTCCTATCCATATGTTCTAACTCTCCATAGATTTCAAGATTCGAAGCAATGTTTAGAACACACATCCAGATCAATCATCATCAATTGCAAATCTAAGGCTATAGAATTCATCCTCATGTCACATACATCACTCTGATCTATCTATATTGCTCTAACTCTCCATGAATCAAGAGATTCAAATCAAAACAGAAATGATATGTCATGATCAATCATCACCAAATGCTTCCAAATTGATCCTAAAACGATCTACATCTTGTCTAGATCCTAACCATAAGTTCAAATCTAACTACATCATGCTAATTCATGTGGAAATTTGAAATTTACTAACCTGTTGAAGATCTAGTAACAGAGGCCCTTGGAGCTTGATTCTCCCTTCAAAACTCTCCAGATACGTTCAATGATGCACTAGGAAGAGTTTGCAACCTTCAATTTGCACTGAATTGGCCTGGAACTCAAAACACGATTTCACTTGCTCCTCTTGAAAACTCAACTGCAACTTCAGTGTTCTTCACGAAATGAAAGCCAAAAACACTCTGAATTCAATGCAATGAATATATAGAATGGTTTCATGGGCTTTTGAAGTGTGTTTGAAGCCCAATCCACCAATTTGCAAATTCTGATTTTCCTTCACATGTGCAATGTAGCAGTCGCGAATTATCACTTGTAACTTGTTCTAGAAGCTTCATTTTGCTTGCAAGTTCCCTTGTGCACGAAATTAAACCAAGAGGGAGGCCTGAATTGCATTGGTAAGGTGTTTGGCTATGTAATTTGCATTTGAAGCAACCATATGATAACTCATGAAAATTGACCTATGCCCCAAAATATACCAATGTCAATGTGTCTAAAATGAACTTTACAATCAAAATGGTCACTTATTTGACATGTTTTGGTCATTCTATTCAAAATGTGAATTTTCCCTCCTTTAATCATTTGAAAATCTTTCTTATTCAAACCATTTCAAACCAAGTCTTTCTATGAGCCCAATAAATTCATCATTACCTCTTAGCTAGCCTAAAAACCCCATTTTGAACAACTTTCATGATGAACAAAAATCCATTTGACAAGTGCAAGTTGGAGATTTTGACCTATGATTGAAAATGACCTATAATCTCACTTTCCCAAAATACCCTTGACTTGTAAACCTCATAACTTGAGTTCTACAAATCAGATGGAAGACTTCTAGTACAATTTAGAACTCTAAGAGCATAATTAACAACTTTCATCTTGGCCAAAAGTTCAGGTGAAACCTCCTTCTAGGTCAAAAATCGCTTTGAAGTCAGATGATTTTCACAGACAAATTTCAGAGGCATCTGAGGACTTGTAACTTGTCTGGGTCATAACTTGAGTTCTATAAATCCCCTTGAGGACTTCTAGTACTCAAATTAAAGGTATTGAGATGCTCTACAAGTTTCATGTTGGCCAAAGATCTATTTGAAACTTGTATCGTGACTTATGTGGACTTGAAGTTAGGCACTAAACAAGGAATTTTGCACTGAAACCCTAATTTAGCAACTTCCCACACTCTTGACTTTTCTTGACTTGATCTTGGCACAACACCACAAATGTCTCATCATATAATTTCATGAACCCCATGACCTAAAAGTAGGCCTTGATATTCTTCAATTGCCCAGTTGACTTAGGATTGATCCAGATGAAACCCTAATTGCTTGCACCTCAACTATGACTCTTGCAATTGACATAATGACTTGATTAAACTCTCCCATGGCCCTCTAGGCATCCTATGAGCTCCATAAACATCCTCTTCTCATATTCAACACTTCACAACCCTCTGATGGTCTTCAGTTGATCCTCAAGTTAGGAGAAGATTCACACTCAAACATCTAAACCCTTAGGCACCCAAACCACCTTCTGATGACTTTGACAACTTCTCAATCTTGAATGATACCTCCTGATAGGCTTCTCTTAATAAGAATAACACTTGATCCCGTGCTATATGAATGATACCATGATATGCAAATGATATAACTATACAAATGTTAATGCAATGAAACATAAACCAGGTAAGAAAAGGTTGAGCAAATTTTGGGGTACAACACCCAAGTGGAATATTCTCTATTCCTTAGAGGGGCTTTGAAGCCCTGAAACAGGATTGCAATCCCATATTTGTTTCTCCATCTATCCTCATTGATACTCCTATCCTCGAGGATTGGTCGAATGTTTTTTCCAAGATGTTTATTTCATCTCCGTTCGTCCCTGTTCGTCAGCATATGCATTGCATATAAGTAGATAGCTTGGCATATGCATTTTGCATCTCAGTGTTTGTTTGTTCTGTCTCCTTTGGTCGTGTTCATCCTCGAGTGGTTGGGTTTGTCTTATCCTTCTAAATAGAGTTGTCAGCCCTAGGTAGAAAGAGCACATTATTTCCGTTTCCCTATGGAGTTTGATCTTCATGGAAGACGGTTGTTTTAGTTGCATCCCATTTGAGTTCATACCTCGATGGTCGAGTCTTGCTTGATTGTTTCTCTTCAGTTATTCCCTGAACTGAACTTCGGTCCCTGGAAATCGCATTGACGGACATCTCCAACTTTTGAATATGGACTAACTGTGCATTTATTTTGCATTTTTGCTTCCCAAGAAGCTTTATGAGGATTATCGAAGACAAATATTTCTCCAACAGTATTATCAAGTTTCTCAACAATTTACATCTGAATTGCAAGCACCTCTTTATTTGAGCAACACATTATAATCAGATTTTCTATCATAAATGACAAATGGCAGTCTCCTCAAGACAGTTTGTCCATCCCCAATGATTATCAACTTGGTCAATGGAATACTTTACGAATATTTCCCTTTATTCGAGAATTCACACATTTTTACAACAACAAGGATACTCCACAGGAATATATTTCCCCAGTGAGTCCATCGCACATGATTAATTCCATCAAGTGACATCTCCCCAGAGAAGTCGAGGAAATTCATTACAGCCAGTCTCTCTTTATTTGAGAAGACATATTTCGCAAATCAACCGGCTTACATCTCTTTTGAAGATCCCCGGCGAAGTTTACAATCTCCAGTACATTATGGCTTACAACCAAAATCCTACAAGCTACAATGATTCCACAATCTACAAAATTTTCAATCCCCTGTGAAGATGCTCTCACGAGTTTTCATCACCACAGGAAGAAACTAAGACCCGTTCATGGATTCCATATCATGAGGCGTGGGGAGGTTTATTCAGGAACTGAGACCCGTTCATGGATCCCATATCATGAGGCGTGGGAAGGTTTATTTCAAGAAAATTGGGACCCGTTCATGGATCCCATATCATGAGGCGTGTGGAGGTTTATTTCAAGAAAACTGAGACCCGTTCATGGATCCCATATCATGAGGCGTGGGGAGGTTTATTTCAAGAAAACTGAGACCCGTTCATGGATCCCATATCATGAGGCATGGGGAGGTTTATTATCCTTTTTAATGGTCGCTTAAAGGTATTCTTTTATTTCCTGGCAAATCTTGGCAATAGATTTCCAAAAGACCTCGGTAGCAGGTATTTCTATTTCTTTTCCTGGTTAATCTCGACAGTAGATTTCCAGAAGGCTTCAACGAAAGTATATCTCCAGCAGCTTCAACATAGAATCTCGGCAGCAGATTCCTTAAAATTCTAATGGTAGATACTTTGGCAAAAAGTATTCTCCAAATGAGTTACGAACCTCGACAGTAGACTTCTCAAGTTGATATCTTGAAATCATTACATTTGACTTATATAGTAAGTTCTTCCAATGGATTTTCTCACAAGATCTTCACGACATGTCCATAGATACCTTGTGATTGTCAATCTTTCCCTGTGGAGTCTCGCTTTGTGGAGCCTGTTCTTTGTGTGTCGTGTCCTGTTCATCCCCTGTGGCATCTTTTCTCAACAGGACTCTCCTCGGTTTTACATTTCATACCATTTCATATCATATGCATTCGGTGGTTTCTTAGGGCCAAATTTTTTTTGCAAGGTTTGTATTTAAGTCCCTCCTATCTCGTCGAGACGGAGATTCCAATCTCCATATCTCCGGATAGAATCAACTTAAATAGGGGCATCTGTTACACCCTAATTTTTGACCTTAAGATCCCACCTCTGCTTTGTTTTTGCTTTCTTTATTCTTTATGCTGTTGTTTGCATATTTTGTCCTAACCCACCTGTGCAGGCATTTTGAAGTTAGGAGGAGGCCATTTTTTATTCTCATTTAGGATGAGCTTAAAGTCTCAATTTTAGCTGGAACATTTTTATCAACACCATGAAAGCTCTTCGAAGTTGCAAGCCTACCATACAAGCTTAGATCCGAAATGGCAAAGACTTATTTGCGTCAGAATCTAATTCAAAACCTCAGAGCCAACTCATCAGAAGCAGCTCCAGAGGCAAGCCTTCAGAAATAGCTCCAGAAGCATTTCTTCAGAAGCAGGTCCAGAAACATTTCTTCATAAGCAGCTCCAGAAGCGGTTTCCAGAATCAGCGCTCCAGACGCATTTTTCCAGAAGCAGTTCTGCAACACAGTTCTCCAGCGCAAATCTCCAGAAGCAGTGCATCAGAATCACTCTTCATCAGAGCCTCTTCAGAGTCACGCTTCATCAGAAGCATTATTCATCAAAAGCAATTTCAGAAGCAGCTCTAGAAGCATTTTTTTTCAAAATCAGCTCCATAAGCATTTCTTCAGAAGCAGCTCCAGAAGCATTTTTTCAGAAGCAGCTCCAGAAGCATTTTTCTAGAAGCAGCGTCCACAATGCCAGATCCAGCTCAAACAGCAGAAATTCAAAACTTTCCAAAATTGGAGCCAACATGCTCTTGACAAAATCAGACCAAATAGGAAAGAATTGAAGTGATTTCCCAATCTCAGCAAACACACTCTCGATAAGAATCACTCAAAAAGGAAAGTTTTTAAGGCCATATTCATTGGAGGCCCATCCATTCCTCTATAAAAGCATGTGGTATTTCTAAGATCAACACACAAGAAGATCACCAACAACACACGAAAATTCTTACTAAGGGAAACCTCGGCCACAATCTCCCCAAGAAAATCTGCCACGAAGAGAAAAGTTGGAGCTTCTGCCGCCACTCTCAAACCGTCGCCGACGCTTATTCTTGGGTAAAACTCTCTTTCCAATTTCCTTTTGTATATTTGATGTTTTGATGATGTGCAGGAGATGAAGAATAAGAGGAGAAAAGAAGCAGCAGAAGGAGAGAGTGGAAGATAGGAGTCTTATGCTGTTGTTTGTTCTTTTCTTACTTTTATGTTGTTCTCGCTGTAATATTATCACACACCCACACCATACACACACCTTGATCTCCAACAGATCAAACTCCCTTCCCTTTCGTTTATCCGTTTCCTTTTCCAATTACCTTTTTAATTAATTAAATAACTTAAACAACTTTTTCTTAATAAATTAACTTCACCTTTTTATAATAATAAAAAAAGAAGAACCTTTTATAATTAAATCAATCTCTTTATCTTAATAAAATAAATCACCCTTTTTTATAAGAAAAAATCAATAAAACCCTTCTATCTAATAAACCTTTATTATCTAAATTAATTCAAATCTTTTGCTAATAAATTAATTATTAATTTTCTTAAAATCAAATCACAACCAAACCTTTTATTAAAAAAAATTAAAACCAAACTTTTTATTTAAATAATCAAAAATCAAATAAGTCAACACTTTTCTTAAATCAAATAATATAACTTTTTCTTAAAATCAACCTTTCTTAAAATTAATCAACTTCGCCTAAAATTAACATCGCGCGCTTGCACTCACTTTCACGCACTTAGCGCTTTCATGCGTGTGTATGTCTTTTATTTCCCGCATTTATTTACCTCAATTTATTTTCTCGTCTTTTACATTCTCGCATCGCATAAACATCCAAGGGAAGAACCTGGGCGTAATGTAAAACTTGCGCGTATGCATATCATTTGCATCATCTTCCCCTTGATCCTTGATCCCATTCAAGTCGATCTTTTAAGTTAAATCCTACCCCATAGGAAGAACCTTTTCTTACAACTTAGAAAAATAAAACAATTCAACTCAATTCAAAACCTATTCAAACATATTAGAGAATAAGTTGTTAATCATCTTAAGTGAGATAAAACTTCTACTCCATAACAATTCAATCAATGTGTAGGGACTTTTCTGCTTAAGAGAGATAGAGGCGTACTTGTCGACAATCCGAGTACTTGAGCCCTTCTCTTAAGACGATACAAAGAACTATTTTCCTACGAAGTTGTGGCGGTTAAATCAAGTAATCTCCCTTAAAATGACAACTCATCTTCTCTCCTAGACCCAATCAATCAACTACCTTTATCCCTTAGGAACTTTGACTAACAGTCAAGAAAACTCAAACCCTTTAGGGGAACTACAATTACTCTGATTCCATTTCCGTCAGGATATGTAGGCACAAGATGCAACGTCTTGGCGAGTATACTTAAAAATAAACCACTAGGTCTTTTATCCCTTAAGCAGATAAACCTTAGCAATAAACACACATAAAACAAGAGGTTTCTGTAGAGTACTACACAAACTTAGGATGCTAGCATCTTCCATAAGTTTAACCAACCCCCGAACCTATAACTCTCTAGCTTTTGCATTTGCATTGCATTGTGGGTAATTCGATCTTTTTCCCTTTCTTTGGACAAATTAAAGTTCGGCTATAATGAATTTAGATTCAAGCTCATTAATAGCTTGGTATCCAATTTTTACCACGACACTTCTCACTAGGATTCAATACTATAAAAAGTATTTATCACCTCGGTAGGGAAATAGTTTCAAAATGGTTGATTGTCTGTGGTAACGAATGGTGTCATAGAAAGTGCGCTACTTTTTTGCTTGGGCTAATGACCGTGGTGAAAATGGGATATCATACCACTTTTCTCCATAGTTAGGTCTGCCAACCATGGGGAAAAGTGGCTTTGTCATGGGTTTAAATCTCAGCGAAACCATTTTGGCATTTTTGAAATGGCATATTGGACTGTCTTTTCCCCACAAATAGGAGTTCTAACTGAGGTGAAATGTAGCGCCTTGACTTTTCCCCACGGTTGGAATTCTTAATTTTAAAGACATGTAACGCTCTAATTTTCTCCACAATTAGAATTCCCAACCGTATGGAATGCAATTTATTTTTAATTCAAAAAAAGAAAGGTGACGTTACTATGCTTCTACTAAATTTGGGCTGAATAAAATTTATTTTGAAGCATAAATATTTTTTATTAATATAACTATTTTATAAAAATATAACCACTTGTTAAATAAAGAAGAAATTTCATCATTTAGAAAAGATATTGCAACCCAAATAAAAGGTGAATGAGAAAAAATTGAAAAAGCAACACAATATATTGTTTCCTTTTCGATTTTCATTTCGTCATCCCAACATGTAAACAACAACAACAAAATCAATAGAATTATTATACATTAAATCTAACATGACAACATAGAATGTTCAATATTTCTAACACACTACCACCACCGCCGCCACCATCATCACCAACAACAACAACAACAATTATAATAACTTCAAGAACAACTACAACAAAATAAAATTAATAGAATCGTTAAACATTAACTATCAACAACAACAATAAAAAAAAAAAATCAATAGAAATGGTAAACATTGAATCTCAACAGCAATAAAAACAACAACAACGATAACAACAACAACAACAATAAACACAACTACGGCGACAAAACAAAAACAAAATCAATAGAATCGTTAAACATTAAATCTCAACAACAACTTTAAATATTTTACCTGACATAACAAAAACAACAACAACAACAACTAACATTGCTAAGTTTAATCAATATTTTCTTTGCCTCGTTCGAGTTTGAGAATAGATTGTGGAGTTCTGAAACTCGTTAATGGAAGAAATTATGTTTTCGAGTTTTATGTAATGAAAAAATGATGTTTTCGAGTTTGGTTTGTTAGAGAAATAGAGTTTTGTTAATGGAAGATGAAGTTTAATGGTAGAAGATGAAGTTCATTTAGGGCATAAAAGATTTCATTTATGCAAAAGTATTTGAACATTGAGCGTTATATATCTTAGAAAAATAAACTTTGGTGACTTTTTTCCATGGTTGGAGTTCTCAATGGTGGAGAACTATGTTTTATTTTTAGTTTTTTTAATAACTAAAGAGATCACTTATATTATAAATAAAACACAAAATTGTTGGCAATGAGACTCAAACCCATAACAAATGAAGTTTTTTCTCAGTTGAAAACCTCAAATGTGGAGAAGGTAATATGCTTTAATTTTTTTTTTTAAAGGTGGAACAACTTTTCACGTTCTTCCTTTTTACCAACCATGGATAGAATTGACTTTAAAATGAATAAAATATAAAATTACTGATGATAGAATTTGAAGCGTGTCGATGAGGAACATTTGCCCACATATGTTAAAGGTGCCTGAGAATAAAGTAATTTAATTTTAATTTAAAATTAAAAATAAAAATAAAAAACACGACACTTTTATAATGAATAAAAAACAAAAAATTTAGTGTTGGGATTTAAAATGTGTCCTTGAAGGATATTTTCCCACGGTTATTAACATTAATTATAAAGAAAAATGACTTAAAAATTAAAATGAATATATATATATATATATATATATATATATATATATATATATATATATATATATATATATATATATATATATATATATATATATATATATATATATATATATATATATATATATATATATATATATATATATATATATATATATATATATATATATATATATATATATATATATATATATATATATATATATATATATATATATATATATATATATATATATATATATATATATATATATATATATATATATATATATATATATATATATATATATATATATATATATATATATATATATATATATATATATATATATATATATATATATATATATATATATATATATATATAGGGAGCATATCAAATGAGAGTGATTTTAAATGAGAGATGATAGTAACAAACAACAACCATTAGATCAAATTAATAAGAGATATGAAATTCAAGTTAATAAGAGAGAGAAATTAATAGTTACATTAATAAATAAGTTTAATTACGATCTAATGGTTGTTGTTTGTTCCTCTCATTTCTCATTTTAAAATCCCTCTCACTTGATATGCCCCCATATATATATATATATATATATATATATATATATATATATATATATATATATATATATATATATATATATATATATATATATATATATATATATATATATATATATATATATATATATATATATATATATATATATATATATATATATATATATATAATGTAATGTAATAAATTTTACATCAGTGAAATAATTATCCGAGATAGAATTTTGTTAAAAACTATACAATTTGTTTTAGAGATTTCTACCTTATGTACCACCACTTAACAATAAAAGAGACAACATGATATATAATTGTCAAAATTTTAAAAGTTTAAAATACGACCATTAACAAACAAATTCACGAATAAGTATATAAAACCTGAAATCTGTCTAGACTTTTGTTACTACCCAACCTCTAACCTGTCATTGTAGTCGATAGAGCACAAAACTCTATCGATTTCTATATTTTTAATACTGTCGACATGTTATTATACTTGTCTTTTTCGGTTGCTAACGCTACTTTGTCATCTTACGGAAAAAATGTCTTTTTTTTTCACTTGAAAGTTTAAGAGAGATTCAAAAATATAAAAAAAATTTGTTGTAGTATAAAAATATGTGTATACAAATTTAAGGTGTCTAAATATAAGAGTTATATTTTTATACTATTATTTTGCCGTTTAAAAAAATGATTTCGTGTATAAGAAATTCAATAAAACTACTACAACGTGTGAGGTCCATCTTTTAACATGTGAATATCAAATTATCTATGAGCTTGATGGTTATGCTCTAAATTCTTTTCCTTGATTATGTCATTAGATTCCACTATGTACACCTTGAAAAGACATATTGCTACACTCACACACATAGATAGGGATATAAGGTGTAATCATAATAACTTGATATTCCTCTCTCTCATCCATGCATGGATGGTATCCACCACTATCCCCTTTTTAAGAACAAATTTACATACACAACCCCATTAAAATAAAGAAGCTTATAGGTTAAGAAACTTCCTCCACTAAAAACCCTAAAAAATATAATAAAACAAAAAGAGATAAGAGAATGAGGGAATAAGGGCAAAGTAAACAACTAAAGCCTCTTGTTTCTGCTTTCTTCCTCCCTCCTCTCCTTCCTTTAATGCTCTTTTTCCTTTTCTTTCTCTTCTCTTTGTATTCCCTTGGTTTGATTCTCCACCATCTCCCTAAAGAGCCATTTTAAAACTTTATAAAAGATAACATTAAAGGATTTTCAATACCATGGTTTTCTCTTCTATTCAAGGTTATGTAGATCCACCTAATTGGCACCACCAGGTAAAGTTTTTATTTTCATCAAATTTATTCATATTCAAAAAAGATAACTTCAAAAAGATGAATCATTCATATTCTTGCAACATCTTCTTGAATATACTAGGCTCTCTTCTTTTTTTTTAATTACCTTTTTAAAATTTATTTTCATATGTTTTAATTTGCAGCAACACAATCATCATCAACAAAATGGAAGCGATAACACTCAACTACTTCCACCTTTACCTCCTCAAGTGGGAGGTAATATTGGTGGTACTATGAGCTCGATCAGACCAGGTTCGATGGCTGATCGAGCTCGTTTAGCAAAGCTACCACCACCAGAACCAGCACTAAAGTGTCCTCGTTGCGATTCAACCAACACTAAATTTTGCTACTTCAATAACTACAGCCTCACTCAACCTCGTCACTTCTGTAAGACATGTAGGCGTTATTGGACAAGAGGGGGTGCACTTAGAAATGTTCCAGTTGGCGGAGGGTGTCGTAGAAACAACAAAAAGAACAAAAGAAACCGTTCAAAATCTCCTACTTCAGCAAACTCTCAGGAGAAACAAACTTCATCATCAAGTGCAATCCCTTCTCATCATGAACTAATTGGTCATCAGTTACCGCAACAAATCACCAACTTACCCTTCATGACCTCTATGCAGAATCATCTCAGTCGTTATGTTGTTGGAAACGTTAACATGGGTCTCGGTAACTCAGATCATATGGGGTTTCAAATTGGTGTTGCTAATGGTAACGGTAACCGTAACGGTAACTCATCTTCTATTTCTATTTCTGCTTCTGCTGCTGTAGGCGGTGGCGGTGGTGGTGATGACGGCGGTGTTGGAGTTGAACAGTGGCGTAACTTGCAGCAATTTCCTTTCATGAATACTTTCGAATCAAATTCAAGTGGAAACAATTCATACCATTTTCAAGGAGAAACTATAGAAGCTGCAGCAGCCACTGGATTTGTTGGAGATCATATAGCTTCAAACTCTAGGGTTGTTGTTAATCAAGAGCCACCAGTTAAAAGAGAAGAAAACCGCGGTTTAAATTTATCAAGAACTTCTCTCGGTGTCTCCGAACATAATAACCAACAACAATACTATTCATGGAATGATTTATCAGGTTCTTCAACTACTCATCTCTTATAACTATCAACTATTTCTATGGAATGAATCAAACATATTTAGTCGCAACTTCAACTATGATCACGATCACTCATATCAATTAACGCAGACATGGTAGTAGAATCGACCATCTTCTTCTTTCTCTTATTTTTCTAGCCTTCTTTGTTTTTCTGGTTTTTTCATGGAGTCAAGTAATTTATGTACTACAAATATGGACTTGTTTTGGTGTATTTTGTATAACTCTATGTGTGTGCATGTAATATTATATTATGTGTGTGTTTTGTTTTCTTCCTAACGTTGTAATCTCTTTTGGTACAAAAACTTTCCTTAAGTTTACTTACTTTACACTATTTTTGCACCATCTTTTACCTAGATATATATATATGATAATCAGATTCAGATTCAGCTAAAACAATAAAGTAATCTTATAAAGAACTAAAGAATGTGATGACTTTATCTTTAACATTTTTCTTGTTTGTTTAAATTTCAAACTATAGCAAGCTAGAAATTAAAGTTATGTATATTTGTGATACGAATATTTATCATGCATCTGGAATTAATAATAGATATATGATGAATGTGTAATTGTACGCACAAGTTGGATATATAATTGAAGGTACAGGTTAAAGATTCTGACACACTGGCTTCTTTTTTTTTTCTTCTTTTTCTTCGGATCTTTCTCTTTATCACGGAGAAATTTAAAGCAGTTCTTTACTACAATCCAGAAGCTGGTATTATAAATTCTATTTCTTGGAAACTTGAGTGTGACAGTTATTTAATGATATCTGAATTTGTAGTTTCCTCAATAGTGTCAAATTTGATTCCATGGAAGCTCTTCTCATCGTACTTTTAGTATAATTGTTTTGGGTAGTTTTTTTTTTCTTGGGGTTTGAAATTCAGTTATAAAACCTATTTGCTCTTTTACCATGAAAGGTGTGAAAATAACAATCAAAATCTGTAAAAATTGACTTGTAGGATGATAATTGTCCCGGTTTATAAACACGTCTAGACGTGGAACTACATGATGAGTGGTTCAATGGATTTTGAACGAAACTCTCATACCATCTTAAGAATGTGTGGTTGTATCTAATTCAATCCTACCAAACTGATTTATAAAATAATTATTGTTCAGTTACATATATATGTTCAGATCATATAATATCTGATTAGAGACTTTTAACCGTCAATATTTCATTTTTATTGATAAATAAATTAGATATAACAGATTTGAAAATATACATTAACTAAATATATTTGTAGCTATCAAGTGAACTGAATTGAATTAAGTGATATCCCGGTTTATTTTTATTGTTAGTATATACATTTAGTGCATGAATCAAGAGTCAAACTTAGGATGTTTGTAATTATTAAAAGATTATTAGATTCTTAAGATGGGACGTGAATATTTGTTGGATGATAGTTTTTTAGTGGAATCGATCTTGAAAGAAACGCCAAAATCCCACTCAAAATCATGCAATTCTTTCTATATTTGACAAAACTCAAAGTGGGTGAGTGTTGAAGAACTTCTTCAACAGAATAATGCAAAACACAAACACGAAATATTAATCAAGCACTTGTATGAATTTCAAAGGTAAAAAGGAAAAGACTATGGTCAAAATAAGTCACAATTTTTTCTCACTTTCTAGTCAAAAATATTTTTCAATGCATATTCTCTCTCTGCCACGTAGGACATTTGATTGAGTGATAGTTCCATTTGAATTCCATTGAGCAAAACACCTATCCCATCATCCTCTAAAATTTATGCTGCAATGCGCGTCACCATGATTTTAAATTGCAATTCATAATTACAATTAGAACTCCAATATTGATATTCTTTGCAATAGTATCATATCACAATTGTATTGTAATTTTAAAATCCACGAATTGCATTAAAAATCTGTCAAACAATTTAGTCTTTGTTTCTTCAAGTATTTTTATTAGAGGTGGCAAATGGGAATAGCTGCCTATGTAATCTTGTCCAATAAAAATCTAAAAAAAATAAAATAGGGTAAAGCAGACATAAATAAGCAAGTTTAAAATTTCAATCTGTCATGCACAAAATTGCAAACGGAACGGGTCATGCCTGCGGACAATGCAGATTTTAGGCCTAAAAATACATAAAATTATGTTAATGGCAATGTCCACAAAAACAACAGACAGATACATTAGAGAATAAAGATCTAAATTCTTAGTGAGTCCCACACTAAAATACAGACAAAACAAACATGCCCAATTAATAGGATCCGTTTTACCACCTCTAATTTTTATCATAATTCATAATTTCAAAACCTAAAAACTCAATTTGCTTCTAATCTAATTAAAAATCTTAATATTTAGTGTTTTTGAACTTTTGAGTTCCTCTCAATCAAAATTCATGCCGCGATGATTGTAATATGTGTCGCAGCAATCACAATAATCACAATCGCAACACTCACAACCGCAATATAAAATCATGCACGCCACAACTGTTGGTGCAAAGATAGAATAATGAAAATAGGGAAATATTCTATTAAAGAGAATGACGGCAGAAGAAATAGGATTAAGAGTTACAATGATTGTCACCCTATTTATAAGCTAAAACTAGGGTTACTAGAATAAGATAAATACTAAAATACCCTCTAACAAACTTATGGGCTTAAGAAAGTAATATAATAAAATATGAATTATTACTAATACCATCCCTTAATTCATATTCCATCAAAACTTGTAACACCAATTCCATCCCTTAATCTGAGAAATTGGTCAGTCTTGATAGCTTTCGTCAGAACATCTGCCAACTGCTTCTGAGTGCTGCAGTGTACAACTTCTAACACTCCACTCTGAACTTGATGTCTCAGAAAATGATACTTGGTCTCAATATGTTTGCTTCTCCCATGCAACACTGGGTTTCTGGCAAGATTGATTGCAGACTTGTTGTCAATCATCAACTTCAGAGGTTTGTCTACCTTAATCTTCAGATCCTGCAACAGATTCAGAATCCACACAGCTTGGCATGCAGTAACAGCACCTGCAATGTATTTAGCTTCACAGGTTGACAACGCCACAACAGGTTGCTTCTTGGAACACCAAGAAATGGGACCTCCCAGAAATTTGAACAAGTACCCAGATGTACTTCTTTTGTCAACTCTGTCTCCACACCAATCAGAGTCTGAATAACTCAGAAGTTCTGACTCATTATTTCCTCCAGAGGGAAATAACACTCCATACTTCAGAGTTCCTTTGATATACCTCAGAATCCTGACAGCAGCTTGGTAATGGGACCACTTAGGTTTACTCATGAACCTACTAACCATCCCAACTGAGTAGCAAATATCAGGTCTGGTATTGCACAGATACCTCAGAGAACCAACCAACTGTTTGAAGGTTGTAGCATCCACATCCTTTCCTTCAGAGTCTGAATCCAGTTTCTGATTTGTATCAGAAGGTGTGACAGCCATCTTACAATTCTTCAGATCAAATCTCTTCAGAAGTTCTAATTCATACTTAAGCTGATGCAAAATGATACCTTTCTCAGAATATCTGAACTCCATCCCTAGAAAGTATGTCATTTTGCCTAGATCAGTCATTTCAAATTCATTCATTAGAACCTTCTTGAACTTGGCTATCTCCTGTTCAGAACTTCCAGTCAATAGTATATCATCAACATATAAACATACCAGAGTCATATTGCCTTCAGAAGTATGCTGAACATAGACACCGTACTCCATCTCACATTTCTGAAAGCCTTGCTTCTTGAAAAATGAATCAATCTTCTGATTCCAAGCTCTGGGCGCTTGTTTCAGTCCATATAGAGCTTTGTATAATCTGTACACCATCCCTTCTTGATTCTTTTTCACAAATCCAGGAGGTTGTGACACGTAAACTTCTTCTTCTAATGGACCATTCAGAAATGCAGATTTTACATCTAAATGCATCAGAGGCCAATTCCTGTTAGCAGCTATTGCAATCACCATTCTGATTGTTTCATGTCTTGCTACAGGTGCAAACACTTCAGAATAATCCAGCCCAGGTTTCTGTAGAAATCCTCTGGCTACCAACCTTGCTTTATGTTTGCCAATTGAGCCATCTGGCTTTAACTTCTGCTTGAAAACCCATCTGACGCTGATGGCTTTCTTGTCTTTTGGAAGTTCTGTCAGCTTCCAAGTCTTGTTTCTCTCTATAGCATCAAGTTCTTCTTTCATGGCCTTCAGCCAGAGCTTCTGCTTAAGAGCCTCCTCTGTACTTATAGGTTCAGAGTCTACTAACATGGCACACTGAATAACTTCTCCTTCAGAGTCTACTTCAGTGTCTTGCAGCATGTCAAATTCTGCAAATCTTCTGGGAACGCTTCTGATTCTTTGTGGTCTCTGAACTTGTTCAGAGTCTTGAGCTTCAGAGTTTCTAGCTTCAGATGATTGACCTCCAGAGCTTTGACCATCTTCAGAGTCTGGCATATTTCCAGAGTCTGAATTGCCACCAAGATCTGGATTGCCATCAGAGTCTGAATCATCAGAGTCTGGGTCATCTGGGTCACCTTCATCTTCTGAGTCTTCTTCAGAGTTTGAATCAGTATCAGAGTCAGAGTCAATATCAGGGTTTACTTCAACTTCAGAAATTCTTAACTCTGGCCTTTCTTCAGAGGTTCTAACATCAAAATCAGATTGAGACTTATCCCAATTCCAAACTTCTGATTCCTTCACAATCACATCTCTGCTGAATTCAATTTTATTGGTTTCTGGACAATAGAGCTTGTAAGCACCAGTACTGTGGTACCCTATCAGAATCATCACTTTGCTTCTATCATCCAGCTTCTGTCTTCTGGCTTCTGGAACATGTTTATAGCAAACAGAACCAAATACCTTCAGATGACTAACACTTTGCTTGTCTCCAGTCCACTTCTGCATAGGAACTATTTCCTTCAACTTCTTCGTAGGACATCTGTTGAGTACATACGTTGCAGTGGCAACAGCTTCTCCCCAGAGCTTCTGAGGAAGCTTCTTCTCCTTTAGCATGCTTCTCACCATATCAAGCAAAGTACGGTTTCTTCTTTCAGCAAGACCATTGTGTTGAGGGGTATAAGGAGCAGTAACCTCATGCTCAATTCCATTCTCCTCACAGAACTTCTGGAACTCTTTGGAGTTATACTCACCTCCACCATCAGTTCTAAGAATCTTCAACTTCTGACCACTCTGATTCTCAGCCTTCATTCTGAACTTCTTGAATTCATCAAACACCTCGTGTTTGAACTTAATAAGGGATACCCATGTCATTCTTGTGAATTCATCAACAAACAACACAAAGTATTTATTCCCTCCAATTGATGCTACTGGAAATGGACCACACACATCAGAGTGTACAACTCCCAAGGCATGTTTTGCTCTTGGAGCAACTTCTGATGCAAATGGCAATCTTGGTTGTTTTCCTTCCATGCAAACTTTGCATGACTTTTCAGGCTTCTTAATTGCAGGAATTCCATGTACCAATTTCTTTGAATTCAGATGTTGTAAGCTTCTGAAATTCAAATGACCAAATCTTCTGTGCCACAGCTCACTCTCCTTCTCAGTACTTGTTGCACTAAGACACTCTGAGTCTGCAGTTCTGACATTCACCTTGAATATTCTATTCCTTCCCTGTTCTGACTCCATAATCAACTTCTGATTACAGTCATACAGCTTCAGAAGATTGTCCTTCATGGTAACTGAGAAACCTTTCTCAATTAATTGTCCCACACTCATCAGATTGCTTCTGATGCCAGGTACATACCACACATTCTGAATCAATGCTATTTTCCCATTGTTCAGAGTCACTCTGACATTTCCCATACCTTCTGCATTAAGATATTTGTCATCAGCACATCTGATCTTTGTTCTCTTTTCAGAGTCAAAGTCAACCAGCCATTTCTTGTTTCCAGTAAGATGATTTGAACAGCCAGTGTCCATATACCACCAGTCTGTCAGATCCACATTATCAGATTCAGAGGCCATCAACAGCACAGATTCGTCATCAGAGCCTCTGGCTATATTTGCTTCTTCTGATTTCTTCTCCTTGTTTGACCAACAATCTCTAGCAAAGTGACCAAACTTCTTACAACAGTAACATTGGATCTTCTTCTTGTCATACTTCTCTTTTCCCTTCTGAGCATTCTTTTGTCTATCAAAGGTTGAGGTTTCTGACTTCTGACCACCATCAGATCTTCTCTTGGCTTCTGACTGCTTCTGATACCTCCTATCAGAAGTTGCTTTCAGAGCCTGCTGCTCTACTTCCCTTTCAGAAGTTCTCTCAGTCAAACGCAACTCTTGCGCTTCTAGACTGCTCTGCAGCTCTTCAATTCTCATGGTACTCAGATCTTTGGAATGTTCTATTGCTACCACAATGTAATCAAATTGAGAGGTAAGGGATCTCAATACCTTCTCCATGATTGTTTCTTCAGAAAGAGTTTCTCCACACGCCTTCATCTCATTAGTGATCAGAATCACTCTGGAGATGTATTCAGAAACTTTCTCATTATTCTTCATGTTGAGATTCTCATATTGCTTTCTCAAGGACTGAAGCTTCACCTTCTTCACTGATGCGTCACCACCATAACATCTCACCAGAGTGTCCCATGCAGCCTTTGCTGTTGTAGAGTCTGCAATCTTCTCAAACACGTTTACATCCACACATTGATGAATGAAGAACAATGCTTTCTGATCCTTCTTCCTTACTTCCTTCTGCGCGTTTTTCTGTTCATCGGTTGCATCTGCTGCTACTGGAACATAACCATCAGTGACAAGATCTAGAACATCTTGAGCACCAAATAGTACACGCATTTGGATCATCCAACGATTCCAGTTTTTACCATCAAATACTGGAAGTTTGGTGTTCATGTTGCCGTTTCCGTTCATCTTCTACTTTGCACAATACACTCAGATTTCTCACACAGTGTTTCCCAACCCACAGAATAAAATTCTGATCAGATTTTGTTCAAGATTCAACACGAATCTAAGAATTAAAATCAAACACACAAGACCTCACGTTCACTCGTGTTTCCCGTGTTTCCCAATGAATCTGAACCGGAGCTCTAGATACCAATTGTTGGTGCAAAGATAGAATAATGAAAATAGGGAAATATTCTATTAAAGAGAATGACGGCAGAAGAAATAGGATTAAGAGTTACAATGATTGTCACCCTATTTATAAGCTAAAACTAGGGTTACTAGAATAAGATAAATACTAAAATACCCTCTAACAAACTTATGGGCTTAAGAAAGTAATATAATAAAATATGAATTATTACTAATAACAACAACTATCGATTTGCAAACTCCATCTAAGTGCAATTTAAAACCATGGTATTTACTAACATGCCAATCCTAGGGAGTTAAGAATTTGATGTTTTAAGAAATAGTAATGTAATTGAAGAATGATATGGTTGATGATAAACAAGTACTACTAATGTAACCTTTCAAGAACGAATAAAGCAAAGACAGACAAAAGCTATGACCATGTCTTTGTACGTAAGCAATAAATAGTTACCCAGATTCCAAAAATGTCGGTGTATGTGGGTCTGAAAGAAGAAACATTGCGAAAGATAAAGCAAAAAGTAAATAACACAACAGTGTGGGCTAAATTTGCAGACCCTCTAGTATATTGTACGAAATCAAAGAGGCTCAGAAACTCATGCTTGATTTCTTTGTTGTGTGAAGAACTCTTCAACATGGATCCATCATTTTTTGTATTATTAATCTATAATAATATGCATGGATGGCATGGCTGAAAATTATATGGACCTTGTTTCTTTGTCTTACTTTCCCTATGCTGTTTCTGCTTCTTCTTCGTCTTCTTTGATATTTGTATGCTTTTTCTTTTAACTTGAACGTGGGGGCCTATCCACCCATTAATGCCAGAGACAGTTACCAACTTTATAGACATAGTTCAACAGCTAGCGTGAATATATATGCATAATGCATTCATTTTTTTATAACTAGAAGGGAACTGTGAATTCAGATTGAAACAAAAGCACATATACCATGTTCCTCTAGAGTTGCTTGCGGATTAACTACCTAAGTTTCATATTATATCATGTTTTATTGAGTAAATGTCGTTTACTTGTATTGAAAATATAAAGTAATATTACTTCTTGCTTAAATGTATACAAAAATAGATATATTTGGTCATCGGAAAAAATATTCCTAGGCAGGAATTACTCAGCCACACACACATATATATATATATATATATATATATATATATATATATATATATATATATATATATATATATATATATATATATATATATATATATATATATATATATATATATATATATATATATATATATATATATATATATATATATATATATATTTCTAAAAAGATGATTAGACGACTAAGTAACATTTAACAAAAGACAAAATCTCTTTGTTCTAAGTGTGGGTGAGATTTGGTTGAAAAAGGTTTATGGAGCATAAAGAAGATATCCTTAGGTATTTTAGAGATTTCTAATTTCGAGGGACTGAGGTCCAATCTCAATAAGATTTCCTTTCTCAAATTTTTCTCAATTGAGATTGATTTTCTTTTTGGTTAGAGTTTAGGTCGTGATGGTTTTATTTTGTTTTCTTTCAATAAGAAGTTTTGTGATTTAGTTAAGGAAGAGGTTTATGAGTTGTTTGACCCGTTCTTTGTGAACACAAGTGTTGCCTAAGAGTTTGAGGTTCTTCTTTATCACTCTCATTCCGAAGGTTGAGTCTCCTCTGGAGTTAGGAGACTTTAGACCCATCTCTATTCTTGGTTCTTTGTATAGGTTTGTGGCTAAGGTGTTGGTGGCTAGGTTAGTTGGTGTCATAGTGGTTCCTCTTAATGAGATTTTAGATCTTACAAAAGTGTTTAAGCAAGAGTGTTATCTGTTTAAATTGGATTTTGAGAAGGCTTGTTAGTTGGTCTTTCATGGATTATATGTTGTGGAAGTTCAATTTTGTAGATAGGTGAAGGGGTTGGATTCACGCGTGTGTGTTTTCGGGTAGCCTTTCAGTCTTGGTGAACAAGTTCCCAGTGGAGTAGATCAGTAATCAAAAGGGTCTAAAGCAAGGAGACTGCATAGCTCCCTTTCTTTTTCTTTTTCTTTTACTGGTGGAGCGTCTTAGTGCTTCTTAAAAACAAGTGTGTGCTATCTATGGTGTTTTTTAGGGTTATAATAGATTATCTTCTTAGAGAAATATATTTTTGAGTTTAGGTGGTTGGGTGGTCCTGCTGAACTCGGTTTTGAATTTGATCCTAGTGTTCTTTTTATTGTTCATGAAGAGTTTTGTTTGGAAGAAATTGGTGGGTATACAAAAGAGTTTTCTCTTGGGGGTGTCAAAGAAGGAGCAAAGTTTTTGTGGGCTAAATGAGAGGATGTTTGTAAATCTAAAAGGATGGGTGGTTATAGGAGTGAAGGATCTTAGACTTGTAAATTTTTCCTTTCTTAATAAGTGGAAGTGGAGGATTCTATTGGATTTGCCTTCGCTTTGGAGATACATTTTCCTCCCAAGGTATGGTTCCTCAGGTCACTACTACAAATAATATATTTAACATCGGTTGGAAACAAGGTGTTATTTTGGTTTCATAAGAGAGGTAATGAAGGTCGTCGTAAAAAGGGTGATATATTACCTCTTGGTGTTTAATAAAATTGATGGGAAAGGTGTAATGGTCATATGTTCGATCTCTAGCGATGACCTTTTTGAAATTATTAAATAGAGAAAACACATTTCCTCTCGGTTTTAACAATTAATCGATGGGTAAACACAATTGAGTTTATTATACCTAATGTGGATTACTTATTTCACCAAACCCTAACCAAACATAAACATTTTTAAATTAGTTTACAAAATAATTATATGAACAATTATGTTATCAAAGAACAACTTACACTAATCAATGATTTTTGATCATCTTGTAACTCATCATTCATCTCTCGTTCTTTAATGATTCGAATCTTGTTTCAAGTTTCAAGTTCTTCATTGAAGAACAACTAGCTTTAATATTCTAACTATTAAAAACGTGAGATGAATTATGAGTAGTAAGATGCTCGAAAAATATTAACTAGTGTAAGATGTTTTTCAAATACAATATAATTTTTCATATTATTATATTAAAAAATTAATTTAATAGGTTATATGTTCAAAGAGGGGTTAGTGAAACAAACAATCGATATTAGATATAATAAACTCAACTGTATTTTATGTCACTCTAATGTGTTATTCCCTTTGAATTGGTTGCATTTTGTAAAACAATAACATGGTGAAAGTATTCAAAGTATGCAAGATTAACCTAGCTTGCTTAAGCTGTATAGAGGTGTAAAAGGGAAAAATGTTGGGAGTTATGTCATAACGTGTTGTTATAACATTTGGGCCTTATGCAACAGGTCATTGTTGTTGTGGTTTGGAAGACTGTTTGGTCAAAGATTGGATATGATTTTATTGCTAATTGGTTTAGCAATATGATTAAGTGATTTTACTGACAGTTGGTGAAGATTGATTCAAATTTAAATGAAGATTTAAATTTGAGTTTAAATTGTAACAAATCATATCTTGTTGGAGAGATTTATAGAACAAATAACATCCAATATATTTTGCATTAATTCTGGAAAAAATTAAAGCTAATATCCAAAGAGAAAATCTCACAGTTATTATGTTATATAAGGAGCTCAAACCTAGATTGGAAAGAAAGCATTCACATTATAGATTTTAGAGTTCTAGGCTTTACAAGAGTCCTTGTTATTTTATGTACACCACACTATGTTTCAGTAACTTAACATAGTTATAGGTTTGTCTAGTTGAGTTGTAAATTCAACATCTTAATGTACACCTCTATGTTTCAGTAACTTAGCATAGATAGTTTGTCTAGTTAAATTTTAAATTCAACATATTTATGTATACCTCTATGTTTCGTTAAGTTGGAGTAAAATATTTGTCTTGTTGAGTTATAATATTCAGCATTGGTAATTGGGTTAAACACCACTCACTAGGGTTTAGTGATTGAGATAAAGTGAGAGGGGTTCTCATATTTAAGGGGATTCCTAAATAGAAAGTCATTGGATAATGTTGGAATAGGCATTGAGCAACATAGGGTTTGTTGTTGTTTGTAAGACTAATTGTACTAAGCTACTAATAGTGAATTTCCTTTCTTTGGTTGGAAGTCAACCCTTTCAATTATTGTGTTCTTTATTGCTTTTCTGCTCCATCATCTTGTACAATTGAATTTGTGTTATTTGTGGTGATTCTTGTTCAATATGTTGAACAAGTTGTCTAAGACATCGTGTTCGACATCTGTCTCCTGAGGAACAAAATTACAATTGGTATCAGAGAAGGTATCCTAGTCTATTAAGGGAGCTCCATGGAAGATAAATTTTGCTTAAATGGAGACAATTAAAGATGGAGGATCAGTTAACAAACCACTTGTATTGGATGCATGACACCAATTATGATTATTTAAAGGCTATGATGGTGGTCTTTCTCAAATCCATGGGCAAAAAAACACATAAAGTTTTGATAAAAGGATGGAAACATCCAGTGGCCACTTCTGAAGATGAAACTACTAGCTTAAAATTAGAAGTTTAATGGACTGGTGTTGAAGATGAGGAAGCTCTTAGAAACTCCAAGGCTTTGAATAATATCTTCAATGGTATGGACAAGAACATATTCAGGTTGATCAACACATGTCCAATAGCTAAAAAACCATGGAAAGTTCTCAAAATTGCACATGAAGGCACCTCCAAAGTTTGTATGTCAAGGTTTCAACTCCTTGTCACACCCTCTTTTTTCCCTAACCTTTAACTTCCATATCATTACCATTTGCACCTAGCATTGATCTTAGACAAGGAATCAAAGTATCTTATCCAACAATCAAGAGAAGAGCTTCATCTTCAAAGCTCAATCAAGAGTTCCAGCCCAACTTCGTGGAAATCTCAAGTCACAAGGTATCCACCACCATCAAGGCATGTCACTCAAACACTTGAGTCAAGAACACAAACATTGATTCTCCTCCTCATATCTCATGGATAATTGTCTAGAGTTTTGGTTCAAAGGGAGATTTGTGGCTAGTTCCTTAAACAAGACATGATTCCAAAGCTCAACACACACCTTGAGGGTTCCTTACATGGATTATGGGTCATCCCAAGCCATCACAAGAGCCTCAGTCAGTGGAAATGGTCCTAGAATTTCATCTGGTCAACAAAAGTCAACTGTGATTAAATTAGATCAAACTCTTGGATCTCAAGGTTGATCCAGGGAATGATAGTTTTTTTCAAGTGATTTCATGTGTTTGGAACAAGAAAAGTCAAGGAGAAATATAAAATCAAGAGTTTGACTAAATTACGGTTTTGATGGAGAATTTTCTAAGTGTAGAAAACCATAATTCTAGCCATCTTGCAACTTCCATAACTTTCTCATTTTTTATCCAATGAGGGCAAACTTGCTATCAAATTAAAGAGAACATCATGAATTACAAGTTTGTGGAATGAAACATGTCCAAAAGATTCATGGTTTAGGAGATATGATTAGTTAAAGTTGGAAAAAGGAGATTATGACATTTCAACACTTAGAATTTTTTCTAAGTATAGAAAATCAGTTTGAGATACATACTTTCAAACCCATTTTACATGATTATTCAAGCTTCAAATGATTTTTCCTTGAACATGAAAGTTGTAGAGCATCCTCTAAGCTTTCTTTTGAGTACTATATCATCTTCATTGGACATGTAGAGCTCAAGTTATGAAGCACCCAAATTAGGGTTTCAAATCTGTCAAAATTCACAAGTGGCTAGACAGATTTTTCAACCAAACTTCCAAGACATTTTTCACTAAGTTCTTGACCACAATTGAATTTTCTCAAAATATGAAAGTTGAAGATCATTCTTCAAGCTTTCCATTCATTACAAGAACTCTCTCATTGGATCAAAACTCCTCAAGATATGTGACCTCAAAGATAGGGTGCCAAAGATGCCAAACGTTCAAAAACTTAGAATTTTTTCTAAGTTATTTTGGAAAGCTTTGAGGACACAACTTCCACTCATCTTTTCTCATTGATCCAAGACTTATCTCAAGTTTCTTTGGTCATGAAATTTGTTCTATAATCTCCAATCTTTCCAACCATACCAAGGTCACCATCATTGGGCTTTTATGCATCAAGTTATGATGGTTTAATGTGGATGACATGAAAGTTGGTTCAAGGCATGGTTCATGGAAAAATTTGGCACCTTTACTCAACTTGTCTTGCAGCAAACCATTCCTTTCAAATTCACACGCATACCTCACTTTTTGTGGATCACAAACATTTCTTCAAATGGCTAAGCACCCCATGTACCATATTTCATGTTCTTGCCAAAAAGAGCAAGATGACAAAGAGTGAAAACTTGCTCAACAAGAGTCATTGGACAAGCACATTGCTGATTTCATTTTTCTCATTCCACTCACAACAATACCACCCAAAAAACCACATGAACCCGCACCATTCCCTCACTCACTCACCATTTTGATTTTTTTTAAAATAAACTTTGAATCTCAAGTGTCACCTCAGTAACAAGCCTTTTTACCCCCACAAATCCATCATATATAGGCTAAAACCTCTAGAGAAGGAATAACATTATCTTCAACTTCCAGAGAACCCTAAAAAGACCTCATTCCTTCTCAATTTCTCTCTCTTCGAACCATACTCTACAAGTGTTATTTCCATCATTTCATGCTTCTATCTTCATCCTTGGGTTGCCTAAGGGCTAAAGAAGGAAGGTTTTGAAAGGTATGAGCAAGGACCCAAAGTTGCAAAAAGCTTCATAGAGGTAACTTTTCATCATCTCTTCTCTACCATATTCTACGTGTCATGTGTTTGATTTTTGCGTGTTTGAACTCCTTAGGCAACATAGAACACGTTTGGATGTTGTTGCGTTTGTTTATGTAAGTTGCAGAACATGTGTATGATTTTCGTGGCTGTTTTTAATGGTTTTAGAGTGTTTAAATGCTGAAAATAAGGGTAGAAATGAACTCAACGTGAAAAAACGAGTGGGAAAGTACCAGATTTAGCAGGTTTTGTTGAGATTTTGGATAGCTTCGGCGAGGTCACTCCAGAGAAGACGAATGGAGCCCTAGCTCCTATGTCTGAAGTGGATTGATTATGTGGTACGCTGAATATTTGACTTGGGCTTATATGGCATCTACGTGTGTGTGTGTGAGTCATGTCCAACTGATTAACGAATGACCATGTGTGCTTGCTGATTGTGCTTCTTTTTGGTTTGGGCCACGTGTTGTGCTTTTCACACCCCTAGCTTTTGGGCCCATATGCGTTTTAACTTGTATTCCGTTCAGTCCAAAATTGCTAATGCACCCCATTTCATTTTATTTCTTTTTATTTCTCTTTTATTTTATAATTTTCATTTTATTTTATTTTAAATACTTCCATTTATTTAAAAAATACACAAAATATGATTTTGATCCATTAGAGTCTTATATTAATTTTCACAATTTTTTTTTTATTTTTTTTATTTCCTATTTATTTTGGATTTAATTTGGATGAGTGTTTCCATTGATACATTTGTATTAGGGTTGAGGATTTGAGTGTCTTATGCTCATCTTTTGAGGATAATTTTTTAGCCATATTAAGACCATTGAATGAGGGTTATGGATTACTGTTTGGGGTTTGGTTTGAGTTACCTAAGGTGACTTGCCATTTCTCACATTTTGACCCTCGATTCACTTCCGATTTGATGCATATCTTGCATGTTTCAATCACTTTGAGCATTGTCCTTAGCTTATCTTCTTCCCATATTTTGCAAGTGTTTAAATATGTGTTTGAACTTGTGTTTTTTTTATTTTTGGGGATTTTATTTGAGTGCCTTTCTATTTTTGGTGGAATCCTCTTTGAGGGTTGTTGGTAATTCCTCATGTTTGAGCCTAGGCCTAGCTTATTGAAACTTTGACCTAGTTAAGGTTAATTATAGCTTGTGGCATTTTGGGATATGATAGCATACTTCCTTAAGGTCCTTTTTGCTTTGGTTTCATGGTCTTTGAACCTTTTTCCTATTTTTGGTTGATTTTACAAGTTTGGTATTGTTTAAATGTTTTACTTAGCCATCTTTTAAGTTAGTCTTGCTTTGATATTCCTTTACATGTGTTAGTTGAAGCTTATTGATCCTCATATGTTTCATGTAGGATGTTTAATTTGTGGGATAAGGTGTTTGTACCCTCATTTCATGACCACATTACCTCACACACATTTCACATGACCCTTGGCTCATTATGAGATTACTTGATTTGCATTTTGTACATAGCTTGGAAATTATTCTCATGGCTTGTTTTGATTTATCTTTGATGAGTTATGGATTGATATGATTGATGCTCATACGGTTTTCATCTCATATAGTAAATGTCTTGATCATTTGCTTCATGTTTTACATGCTTTTGCACTCATGACCTTTCATTGCTTATCTTGTTATATTGACCCTTTGTCTTGTTGTTGATGATTCTCTTTTGGTGCATCATTGTACATACCTCCTTCATAATTTACATCTTATTTCCCTCCTTGGTGGACATTATGTATCCCTCTCCCCATTTACAATGTAATATATAGGTTCTCTTTTATATTTGTTTGCTTGTTGTTGCGGTGAGAATCGTGATACCAAGTTATTGATTAACTTGAATCTTAATTCTTAAATTCACAACCGAACTCTAATTTATCCCAAAAGGAAAGGTTTAAAGAAAGAAAAACCTATAAAAATGCAAAGCAAAAAGTAAGGCTTAAAGCTAAGCAAAGAGAGATCTAAAGGTTCGGGGGTTGGTTATGCCTAGGGTAGGTATTTCACATCCTAAACATCTGTAGTACTCTACAGGAACCTCTTGTTAATATTTGTGTTTGCTAAAGTTTCTTGCTAAAGGGAATGTGCTAAGGGTAAAGATATAAAGTATATGCAAAGTGTGTACAAAGTTTGCTCACGAAGACATCGAATCTCGTACCTACGTATCCTGACGGGAATGGAATCAGAGCAACCGTAGTTCCCCTAACTAGGGGTGAGGAACTCTTGACTGTGGTCAAGGTTCCAAAGGGATGTAAGCATTCATAGGGAAGTACTTACATGGAGTGCGGCGACTCCTGAATCTACGTTGAGATTGTTGTGGTAAAGAATGTCCATGGCGGGACGCTAAATAGAGCACGGCGACTCCAATCCTAAGGTTAGGATAAAGGGTGAAGGATGTCCACGGCGGGACGCTAAATGTGAGTACGGCGACTCAAATCCTAAGGTTAGGATAAAGGGTGAAGGATGTCCACGGCGGGACGCTAAATAGAGCACGGCAACTCGAATCCTAAGGTTAGGATAAAGGGTAAAGAGTTATCATACATAAACCAATAACTTCACAACGATGTAAACAAAACGGTTCGAAATCTCATGGGGATAACCAACAGTTTTTTAAAGGTGAACACTAAGATGCGTATAAACAAAGTTGAAATTCAAACTTAAATGCACAAGGGAGACAACAAGCCAATTTTATGATTTCAAATTAAAGCTCAAATAGAAAATAAAGTCAAAGTTTTGAAAATGACGGAATAAGAGGTAGAAGGGTGAAAACCCTAAAATGAATTGCAACTTCCTCTCACAATGTAAAGTGTTTCTAAAATGGGATTTTTAGAATTCTTTGAATATCATGTGAAAATATACATTAATACAAGAATTTATAAAAAAGAATCACTTAAAAAGGATTAAAAATGAAGAAGTTGTGTTAATTTGAAAATTATGAACAAGTAATTAAAAAGAAGGAAAATGTCTCACCCAAGGCTTGAACTCAAGACCTTGGGGTCATGGACTTAAAACAAGACCAATACAATCACTTCATGCGTGTGCAACTAAATGGAAAAAGAAGAAGAAAAAGGTTAAAGTTGTGAAAATCAGGAAAATAATAAAAAGCGCCCTCGCTGAGGGTCGAACACAGGTCATTGAGCATGGCAAAGTTCTGATGGGCAAGGCACTAACCACTGGGGTGGCAATACATCCATTGTATCAAGCCACCCCAGTTTAACATATACCAAAAGGGCGTGTTATTCTGGGTAAAAGAACATGGCAAGGCAAGTGAAGATTCAAAATACGGTTTCGCCATAACTCTTTCAAATCTTGATCAATTTTGATGAAATTTTTGTCTAACTCACTTATCTTTTCACAAGGAACAAGATGGTATTGTCCATTTTTTGAAATGATGACCACATAATAAAATTCGAATGGTCATGCAAGGTGAGGTTTTTGAGATGCATTTTGGAGTTCAAAGGTTAAAACTGATGCATTTAAATTCATGTAATGATTTGAGCAGATTCTAAATATGCTATGGAAGGAATTCTAACAAGAAAATTAGTCCACAAAACATCAGAGCAAAATAAAGGTATGTGAGTTGATGATAAATATGAATTTTCTAAAACCAACAAAAAGTTACTAACAAGATCAATGTTATCCACAACTCAGTCTTATGTGTTCAAACAGGTGGATCCATAAGGTTCTAAATGTAAACTAAAATCTACTCCTAAGGGTTCCTGACCAACTGTCACAAGGAGTTCAAAACAGAACGAAAAGACATGTTGATACATGCTTTCAACTCAAATGACCTATAAGCAAATCAAATGGCAAGTTATGAGAGCACAAGTCAAACAAAGGTGCTTTGTTGAAAACAGAAGCAAACGACACAATTTATCATCACAATGCAACAAATATCCTTCTATCAAACCAACAAATGACAGTGACATCATCATGCCAAGCAAATCAAATACTAATCCTCATGACAACCATTAATGCAAATACATAACAATTAGAATACCTTGAATAATGGTGAAAATTTGATCATTATCAAACCAAACACCAAACACTAAAAATCTTGTGATAGTACTAACTTGCTATCATAAAGCCAAAACTCACACACTAGTTCAAGACTGTTAGATGATAGCTCTCAATATTATTAAAACAAATCACAAACCAACTCTAGCAAGAACAACAAGTTAAGCAACCAGCAATCAGGAGTTAGTAAACTCACTTCAAAAGTACAACTGTAAATCCAACCAATGGCAAAGGATAAACCTAAGACTAAAGGCAATCCTTAACTCAAATTGTAGCAGGCCATGAAATTCAATAATACATGAATGGTCACTGATCATACCAAAACCTGGTGCTATCCAAAAAACTGAACAAAATCTAAAACAAAAGCTAACTGCCAGCTCCAGGTGTTTCAAACAATGTTAATGATGAATTCCCTTCATAGCTAGTAAATGAAGTAATAAGAATGAGATAAAAACCAAGCAATCATAGAGTGTTTTCTCTTGTTAACAGATGCAGTAGTAACAGGGAAAGTAATGCAGAGCTAACCATCAGATGCATCATCACATATATGTAAAATCAGATCAATAAAGGTAAGTGACTACCACATTAGCATAACAGTTGAACGACCAATCAAACATGTTGGCAATCCAAAGGAGTTGACAAACTTAAACAAAAAAAAACTTGACAAAACCAGAACAGTCTCCTAAACATAACCATGTGGATTGCTTTAAAAAGGTTTGTCATGACAAAAACAGTGTACATCTCTAATGAAAGATTGCAACCTCAAAAAAGTCAGAAATAAAATAACACAGATACAACTAGGTTGATCATCAGCCCTCAAATGAATCATCTCAATCCTTGGGTAAAACAAACAACAGCCTTAACCCTAAAGGCAACTATAAACTAAATCAAACATGAAGAAACTAATCTGGCAGCAACAGGGTATTCATATATACCTCTCAACCAATGTCTCTACCAACATCACATTAAGCACACATAACTCTTAAAAACAAACCAAACACCAAATGAATGCTGATCATCATAGGTTCGGGTATGTTTCAACCTAGTTTGTGTGAATCACTTCAACATAACCATGCCAATCAAAACATACAACTCTGAAGACAGTCACAAAGCAAACCCAAAACATGTCGGACAAGTCTAAATATGGCCAGAATCTAAGGTTCACCAATGAGAAACCATAAGCATGATAATGTCTAGTATTAAAGCCAACAAACATAGGCCTCTCATGCTAACAACTTCCAAAAACAATTTTTGTGATTTTTAACATAACAATGTAAGAAGAAAAACAAATTCATCAAGTTTAACATCATACCTTCACAAGGGTGACAAATACACATACTACCCTAATGGAATTTTAAAAGCAACTAACACATGACATTGGCTTCACACATGTTTTAATAGCATATTTAGCAACTTTAACATGATAATGTACAAACCAATCTCAACCACAAAACAAAACATGATAATGCATACTAGTGAATGAGTTCAAAATAACATACCTCTTGTAGTCCTCACTATGCTAGCAGCCAAGAAAACTAGAGATCCTTCCCTTTTGAGCACACTTATGAGGGTTACTTCCTCTTAAAGAAATAAGCAACCTTAATGGACAGTTGGAGGAACTGAGATTCCAGCTGTTGTTTGAGGTTTTGGATAGTTAAAATGTCATAGACATGAAGTGTTCCAAGTGTTAAATTGGTGGAAATGGATCTATGTAGTGATTTAGCATGAAATGTGCATAAAAGTCAAACTTGAGGGGTGTGAAAGTTGAATTTTTGATTCAAGGGTTTTTCGATGAAACTAACTATTGGAATAACTTCAAATGGTCATTCTAGGTTTGTGTATATGGTTTTTATGATGGTTTCATGACTGGAAATGATGCTGGTGTGAAAAATGCAAAGTGGCCATTTTTGGTGATTTTGTGAATTTCTTCACTTTCAAGCAAAGAGGGAAAGAGTGAGAGTTGTGTGTTCCTTGTGCTTTAGATGGCTCTGGTGTGTTGTATAAAATGGGATGAAGCCTCTATTTATAGGCTAAGAGAAGAGTTGGGGCAAAATTGTCATTTGGAATTGCAAGCTTACATTTTGATGGGAAACCTTAATATTTCAAAGGTGATTCCATGTCTGCTGGTTTGAGATTAACTCCACGATTTAATACCCTAATTATCAGCTATCCTTAAGCTGGCTTTGCTGTCAAAATATAGATGCTGAAGCAAGCCATGGCAGCAGCAAACCCAATGCCTCTTGCACATGTACTTTTTGTACTTTTCTTTAATAAACAAATGGATCTTGGATGATTCTTTGGATTTGTTTGAATACTTTTCTGATACAGCTCATTGCACACTCTAACACATCATATAAAATGTTATTCTATGGTTAGAGATGAAGTGCATAGTTGGAAATCAAGTCCATGTTGGGTTTTGACAAGTTGACAAACTAGTGCACAAGCCCAACTTTCTCAATTCATAACTCTCAGCTCATAAAGGCTATGGAGGAGTTCTAGTACTTTTTGGAAAGATCTCATGTAGCTCTACAACTTTCATGTTTTCGTGAACTTCAGATTCCAAGTGGAACTAGGTCAAAAATCCCTTCAAAGTTGGCTGAAAACATGATTTGCAAGGCCAGAAACTTAGAAATTTTCTAAGTGTTTTCTCCCTCTTGTGATGATTTTGGCTATCATTCCAAATATATGCATTTTTTGCACATGGACCACTGTGAGACTTTTGTAGGAAATGCCAATACCTTTCCAACAAGCTTTGAACCATCTCATTTGGATGTGCGGTTAAGGAGTTATGGTCTTGCCCCCTTTTCAAAACCCTAGTTCCCGATTTCTTGATTACTCCTCAATCCTTGATCCAATGGTCATGAAACTTCATGGATAGGTGTAATATAACATTAATAACATTTTTTATTCACACTTTGAGGTAAAATTCCTTATGGTTGGAGAGTTGACTTTTCGGTCAACGAAACGATCGATCGATGACTACCGAGTCGCCTGTTGACGTTCTGGGTCTTCTGAGGCCTTGAAACTTATTTAGTGGAATTCCCTAAGCCATATGAGTTTAATGGACCATATCTCCATCATTGGAGAACCTTTTAAATCAAAAGTCAAACCACAGTTGACTTTTCCTGATCAGAAACCCTAATCGGGGATCCTGAACTGCACTGTTCCTGATCTTTGTGTGACAACCTCAAATTGGACCCATGTTTGACCCAATGGAGTATCTTTTATGATGTAGAGGCTTGTTTCATGGAGAATCAATCCAATACATTGACTGATTAAATCTTCAAAACTTCGATTTCCGATTGTACGGAAACCTAGTTCACCTGCAACTTAACAAAGACAAACTTGAAGTAGGGTAAGGTTAAATAATCAAATGAAAATGATCCTAGAATGATGATGGAGATTTAGAGGGTCAAAATTTGGGGTGCAACACTTGTTAAGAAAGATAAAATGAATCTAGGTTAGAACACATTTTCAATAAAAGGGACAAATAAGGTTTGATCCAATGTCAAGTCATTTTCAATACCCATTTAACTTGGATTACCCTAGGGTTTATCCTTCTCTCTTATTATCTCTTCCATTAAACCCCACATTAACCTTGTATGTATTTCACCTTTATAAGTCGATTGCTTCACGCATCGCCATCAACCTACCTTGATCTATTCACCACCCTTTCTTTTCAAAACTTTTCTCTATTTCTTTTTGTCTCCTTGAGTCTAAAAACCTTGGTCTTGTACCAAGTGCATTTTCAAACTCTTTTCTCAATAAACTAGGATGGTTTTGGAATGGTTAGGCAAAGGCCTTGTCCTATCCCGAGTGCTTGACATTACCTTTAGGGTTCACTGTCATAAAGCACTTACCATTCAAAATTAAAACATCTTTAATAAGAGAATAAGGTTCTCTTTCTATTGAACTAAAGAGAGAGGATTGAGTGGAGACTTCTTCCTCTCCGAGTATTAGGATACTCACTTTAGAGTGTGTGGTCAAGATACTTGTCTTTCAATACGAAGACGTGACTATATTCGCCACCCCATTTTCACAATAAACCTTTTCGAGATGAAAAATTGGGTACTACCCGCAAGGGGTTACTAATCGAGGACTTATTTCACCCTTAAAAATAACTTTCACAAATCAAGTGTGACATCTTTCCTTGATGGTGAAAACTAATCTTTTCAAAAAGGACATGTTACGTCTGTTCTATCGCATCAGGTAACTCCTAAGACTCCATAAGTGAGTTGTAATACACTTAACTACTAGAATGCGCACGTTGGGCTCGTCCATAAAAAAACACCAATAAACCGTAGTCCGAACTATAGACGCTCTAATTCTTCACTTCTTTTAAGTGAAGATACGTAGGCATGATGACCCCAATCCTTGGTGAGCACCCTTCCATCTTTTTCATCCGTAGTCCTCCGAACTACATTGACTCTGACTTTCTCATACCCATTAAGAATATGTAGGCATCGGACCACGCAGTCCTACCGAGTCTCCTTCCCCTTTCCATCTCCTCTTTTCTTACTATTTTTGTTTCAAACCCTTCTCTCTCCCCTTTAGAACACTATTAGAAAGCAATATCCCTTAGAAAATATCCTAACACATAGACAAGCAAAAGGGTCCCATCGAGTACGATGGATGTGAGGGGTGCTAATACCTTCCCTTCACATAACCGGCTTCCGAACCCTTTCTTTTGGTTGCGAGACCATCCTATCCATTTATTTCTTGGGGTTTTCTTGATGTTTTCCTTTCCTCTTTCAGGATAAATAAAGTTCGACGGAGACTCTTCTATTCTTCCACTTTTCACCTCTCCGTCGTTGCATTTTTTTTCCGAGTAGCGACACTCTTTACAACTAAGTTTGAGAATTTAAGGATGAATCAAGATGAATTTATCTATGAATTCCACATCAAATTGCATGATATTGCCAATATTTCCTTTGCCTTAGGTGAAAAGGTGTCTGAAGAAAAGCTGGCCAGAAAAATTCTCGGATCATTGCCTAAGAAATTTGATATGAAAGTAATTGATATTGAAGAACCTCAGGACTTAAGTAGTATAAGGATCGACGAACTGATTGGTTCCCAATAAACCTTTGAGATGTAAATTAATGAAAGGTTTAAAAAGAATAACAAAGGGATAACCTTTGTTTCCAATACTGAAGAGAGTCAGAGTGATATAGAAAATAACTTGACATATGATATAGCTCTCCTTAGTAAAAATTTCAAAAATTACTTGAAATATATGAACTGAAAGTGGAGGACAAATGTCCAAGATAAGAGGTCTGACATTGGTCCCCAGATCAAAGGCAGGAGTGAAGAAAAATCCAATGGTGACAAAAGTACTTTGTGCTTTGAGTGTGAAGGCTTTGGGCACATTAAAGCACAATGTCTTACCTTTCTAAAGAAACAAAAAATGGGCTTTCTGTCACCTGGTATGATTCTGATAATGAGAGTGGTACATAAATTTCCAACATTGTAATGGCTTATTCTTGGCGATATGAGTGTGAATGTAAGACCTGTCTAAAGAAGGTCTTGATACATCATATAGGCTCCTACTTTCCAAGTGGGAAGAAACGCACTTAACAATAGATAACCATAAGAAAACCATAGGTGTGCTTCAGAAGGAAACATAGATGTTTTCCTCAACCATCACATGCGTAGAAAAAGATATTTCATCTCTAAACTCCAAACTAAATCACATAATTCAATATGAAAATAAAATTCTTGATGGAATGGAGGAGTGTGTAGAAATGTCTAGAGACATGAAGAGAATAAATATTGGGACAAACATGAAATAACAATGCATGAAGGTTCCTTCATCAAAGGTTGTTCTTCTTGAAATAAAGACTGGGGTTCTAAGGTCGAACCACGTGTCACAGTTTCATGTGAAACATGTGTTCCCTCTTCACATTAGTAATATGAAGTTGCCTCTAAAATGTCATCATTGTGGCAAATTTTGACATATATGTCTTATTGTAACAATCTGCATGGATATCCTTGACTTGATAGTTCATTATAGCTGATGAACAGAATATGCAAGAAAAAATAAGAAAAGAAGAAATTGTCATCCAATGCTACTTCAACTAGCCACATAGGTCATACAGTGCGAAAAGGTTCCTCAAGTGAAGGACGGTATTGTAATAGTGGAGGTACCAAGAACATGTCTAAGGAAACGATAATGCATGTCACTCATAGAAATAAAGCAAAGGAAAAAAAATCAAGGACTTAGTGAAAAATCCTAGTCAGGTGCTTCTGAGAAAAGAATCATTTACCAAAAAGATCAACATAAACCATATAATTAATCAAAGGTGGAATATGAGCTTCTACAATTCCAAAAGTGATGTCACCGGCGAAGGTAAAGAAGTTCTCATGAAAAATGTCATATCCAAGGAAGAAATTAGGGGCTTACAAGGATTCAAGATTGATGATGAAAGATCATCCAAGATGTCAGAAAAGATGTCTCAACATTGTACTCAGGATTCAGAATTATCTCATTAGGATTTTGTCATTAAAGGAAAGGTTAATGGTTAGGATGGAGGTCCTCCCAATTTTGAACAACCTACAATGGTTCAGAAGAAAAGTGGTTATGACTCAATAGTTCCTTCTCATATGACTGGCAGGGTGGTTGGTAAAGTTGGAACTGCTAAGTCTTTTCACAATATTCCTTTTGTTGTTAAGTATGTTCTAGTTGTTAGTGGAAATATGAATGCTCCACTCAGGTCTGGGCCTATGGTAAATCAGTATGACTTTCAAATGTCTCCTAGTGAAGATTCCCATGAAACAAAGTTGAATAGTGCATATGGTGATAACAACGTGCTAGACATCATGTCCAACATATTGACAAAGTCTCAAGTGCATAAAGAGAATGATGATCGTGAAGATGTGTAGACTCTAGTTAAAGAAGTGAGAAGTAAGAATGAAAGCATTTTTCTTGTATGTGCTACAAATAGCAAGGAGTATAGATTGATTACTCCAGGCACACAATCTATAAAGGATATGCCTTCCCATATTAAAGAGAATGTTGATCTCATGGAACTTGATGTGGAGCAAGTTGTTGCTGACAAAATAATCATTAATAATTGGTGGTGAAAACTTCACACACTTTCCTTTATCATACACCTTTCTATAGTCCTTATTGCCTTTAACATTACACTCAACATACATGTTCACAATAAATTCCTTGACTAGCTTTTAATAGCAAGGACCAACATTAATTACGATTCTTATTAATCCAGTTGCTTTTAGCAACTCCATAATATCTTTACAATCAAGAGCATATGTGCCTAGATTTCTTTCACAAGTAATCCTTCTTATAAAAACATAATTCCACTTCTGAACACTTGTTTCTTAATTGAATAACACATTATCCAGATGAGCAGTAGCAACATTCATAGAAATCCTCTTTCCACTAACCTTTCTCCTTATGGTGGACACAATGTCCAGGACATCTTCTTCAACATCTGTCTCAGAGTCACTTGAGTGTACAAGCTTTCTCTTTAGGGACGTATTCTTAGCAAAATTACTTTCCACAAAATTTCCTTTTGGAGTTTATCCTTATAAATATCAGTATCTTTAGGTCTTGTCTTTGGAACATCTACTGATACAATCATTTGAAGAAGTATAACATTGAGTACCACATCTTGTTCATCAAGCTTGGAAACTTGCTCATCCTTCCTCTGATTTGGAAACTCGGTCACCAACATGTTATACAGGTTTTTTGGCAAATCCTGGTTGACATCTTCATTACCATCTTGAGAATCCTTAGGATTTACAAGGTAAGAAACACCTCCAGACTTACCACTAGCCTTTCCTCGAATTCTTATACATTTCATACAAAATCCATGAGATTTCATAAATACAACATATTTCTCATGCCTTTTCTTATATGTCTTCTTTGGAATGCCATAATTATTCAACAATTTCCTTGTTTATAACCTCCTTTCAGATTGACTCCATAACTTTGTAGAGGAAATTGCAGAGATATTGTTGACATCAGTACTAGCATCTCGACAAACTTCCATATAATCACCATCCATGTCACTAACATAACTACTAACATCCTGATTGACTTCAACATTCAATTACCTATTGGGGAATACACTTTTCACATCCATATGATAAAGTGTAAAGATAAGGAAATAAGACAGGCCTAGAAACATTATGATGATCAAGAGGAGTGGAAGCTTCGTCAAAGTCAAACCCTTTGATTTGAGTACGGTCTTGCACTAAAATTTATCCCTTCTTTCTAGCAATACTCTCATTAATTCTTTTTTCATATGCACCTTTATGTCATTCAAGTTGTCATTAACATCTTCCTTAACATCTTTTAGAGCATGAGCCTTATTTCCATTTGATGTAGATTTTCTTTTCTTTTTATTGTTATTAACAAAATCAACATGGTAAACAACAATATCAACCTCAAGATACCCATTTACACGATCATCATCACTCACAAAACTATTCTCAGGGGTTACATATTCATTCTTCTTATGAATTTGAGACTCTGTCTCCCACATGTCGGACAAGACGTTTGGCACATCTTTATCAACATCTTGATTTTCACGGGTTTCATCAACAACAGACTTTTGAATGAGAGGGTGGTTTCTTACAAGCTCATACATGAGTGGGACATCATGAACATTTTTACCAGCATACAAATCAGACTTGTCAAAATGTGGAATATTATGGGGAATAATTTTTGGGACATGTTTCCTGACATACAACTTATAACTAATATTTAACAAACTAAGAGGAACATCAATATCAACTTCACCAAGCACAATATCATGATTTTGAATAGTGAATATTCCAGAAATATCAGAAGGAACCCCAAATATGAGGAATTATTCCATAATTAATATTCTTCTTTAGCTTTTTCTTATGAACCACTATTGGTTGTTCAATGTTGGGAAGACCTCCATCCTGACCATCAGTTTTCCCTTCAATGACAACTCCTTCCACAAGTTTATAAAATCCATAAGTGGTAATTTAGAAACATGAGTAAGATGTTGAAGCATTTTGTATGAAATCTTGGTTTGCTTCCTAACTTGACACACATCATAAATTTTACCTTCTTCAATTTTAAGATCAAACATTCATATAACATATTTCTCTGCAACAAAGTTCCTTGTACTCCTAAGCTTTATGTGCCATAACTTAGTTTATGTATCTAAAATGTTGTCCATGATGTCTGGAACATGTTCTTCAACATTCTTTATCATAACGCATGCAGTAGTCATCTTCCTCTTAATACGTTTATGTCATGTAGTGTAATCACCAAAAATAACATAGTTTCTTCCTCCTACCAAGTGTTTATTGCAGCTACAATAAAAATAAAAATCTTCACTAGAAAATACCTTGTTGGAGGTACAAGCTATCCGAACAAGAATATTAGGCTTTCCACACTAACTTGTTAATGATGCCTTTGAGACTTCTCATTCCACTGGAAATACATATGCTGATGATGTAGTTGACTACCATACAATTACAATAGTACAATGGAATGGATGATACAAAATTAATGCACTAGTAATCATGTGTGACAGAATGTTGAGACATTTTATCTGACATTGTGCAGTCTATTTTCTCAATAGGAGTAACGCATATATTCTTTGAATTTGATGGCTCACTCGTATATGTAACATCTTTCATGTCTTTGAAGGTCACAACTGTAATGCCCCGACTTATTTTATTTATTTTTCCGTAATTTATTTATGTGATGTTGTGAGTATATATGTGTTTATCGGTTTTTTGGTGCGGTACCCTGTGGTAAAAGGTAGTGATCTTAGAATTATAGAGTTTAAGGTGTTGGGGGTGTGTGAGCAAAAGTGTATAACTTGGTGGTGTGGTGAGTAAGACTAGCTAATTTATATTAGTTACTATCTATTTAATTAAATAATAGGAGGTGAATATTATTTAAATAAATATTTAGTGTTATTATTATTGTTATTATTTAATTTAGTGGAATTAATAATAATAATAATAATAATAATAATAATAATAATAATAATAATAATAATAATAATAATAATAATAATAATAATAATAATAATAATAATAATAATAATAATAATAATAATAAGAAGAAGAAGAAGAAGAAATAAGGAGAATTGAGGAGAAGTTGTCAGATACGTGAAAATAAGAGAAAATGTTTAGAGAAGAGGCTAGGGCAAGGAACAGAGGAGATAACCATTGTTGAGAAAGCTTTTGCAAGAACTCTAAGGTAAGGGTGGGGTTCTAATTATCTAAGGGTTAACATGATGATGGTGCGTAGATTATGTTTGTGTTTAGGTTGTATTTTTCTTCTCCCTATGTATGATCATTGTTGCAATTTGTGATTGTTGGATTGGTTGAATTGTTTTATGAATTATGTGTGATATGTTGATGTTGTGAATATTTTTGGAATGATAAATTATTGTAATTGTTATTGTTTGAATCATGTAATGGATGGAATTCTTGAGGGAGATGTTGTATTGTGTTAGATGTTACGAGTCAGAGTCAGAACTAGTAGATATGAGTATTTTTGTGAAATGAATTGGAGTTTTGGTGTTTTTGAAAACTGAATTTTTGATAAAATAATGTGTTTTCGAGTTGTAAGAAAAATAGGGTTTTGGAATGATAAGAAAAGTGATTTTCGTGTAAAAATATAGCAGAAAAGTGCTTTTGTAGTAGGTGTAACCGGTTAAACTAAATGTGACAACAGGTTACCTATTTTTTAGTAATCGGTTACACTGGGAGGAAAAATTAGGAAAACTTCAAAAATTCATAACTTGAGTTTCGGGTGTTCGATTTGAGTGTCGTTCAAAAATTTATGGTGAATATCATTGTATGTGAAAATTCTGGCCAGCACACGATGGATTTTATTCCCAAGGTTATAACATCCACTATGACATCTGCTACTTAACAGCTAATACTCAGTAATAATAAAAGCAGCAAATAACACAACACTTGTTTACCCAGTTCAGTGTCAACAACACTTACATCTGGGGGCTACCAAGCCAGGGAGGAAATTCACTATCAGTAGTATCAATTCAGAGTTAAACCTCCAGTTTACACTCCTCACTTAATCCCTACCCAATGACACTTCAACCTAGAGACACTCTAGACCTGATTTTACCCACTCACTCCCCCTCAATCACGCAACAGTGATATTAAACAATTACAGAAAACAATATGAAGAGACACTTCATACACACCTTGATCTTGCTTCACAGCTTTGATCAAGGAACAAACACACACTCTTTCTTCAAACCTTTGAGTGAGACACAACCTAGAATCTACCTATCTAATGCAAATCATCCACCAGACAATTGCTTAGATTAGAAGTATTCCTAGACAGAATTCACACGTGAAGACTAGCCTTCTTCACTTACACAAGACTCTGCAATCTGCACTCTTTCTTCTTCGGTTTTCAAGTGCTGCTCGTCAGGTTTGCATCTTCTGATCTTTATAGCAGTTGTCATTCCTTTTGGGCCTTGGTGCATTAATTAGGTTTTATCCATATCAAAACCTATTCTCAAAGAGCTGCACACTTGCCACTCAATTCAGGGATCTTCTAGTTCACCTAGGGCTTCTAAAAATTCTCCTGATATCCAGCTTGAGCATTTATTCTGTTTTCTAGTTCATAGACACCAGAAAAACAACCTTGCCCGCTGCATGTTGTTGCACCCCAAAATTTGACCAACAATTATTTATTCATTGAGTGTTTGAAAGTTGATACCTTCATCAGAAAGTTCAAGAGATCCTCAGAGGAGTGGGTTGAAACCAGGGTTGTGTGCTTCATAGCTTGAGAGTTGTGGGTGCTCCTCAGATGATTCTGAGACTTTGAGAATGAACTTTATGTTTTGAGAAAGCCTATGAGATGTCTTGATAGCCATCATGAAGCCCATAGAGGTCATTATGCAAGAATTCAGAAGATTCAACCATGAATGGTAGAATTAGGGTTTTGACTGGGTCAACCCTAAGATAACTGAAGATTTGGAGAAGGTTGAGACCCAATCAAAGGGCCATGAGATCATGGAATGATGCATAGAGATGTTATAAAGATGATTCCTAGACCAACTCATCATGATTGAGGAGTTTGAGAAGTTTCAAGTCAGGGTTTCTGAGGAGTGTTAGTGGAAAAACCCTAATTTGATCCCTATCTTCCAGGCAGTTTTATCTCTAGATGTGATTGATATCTCATCTTCCCCACAACATGAATGTTGTAGAGCTTGTTCTTAGATTTAATTTGAGTGGTGGAAGTCCTTGATAGGAGTTACAGAGCTCAAGTTATGGTTTTGACAAGTTACAGGTCAGCTGAGGTGTGTGAATCTGGGTCCTTGAAAGTCACCCAACTTGCAGACAACTTTTGCCCTAGTGGGATGATTCCTATGATCTCTTGGTCAACATGAGTGTTGAAGGTCATCTCCTTAGATTTAATTTGAGTGGTAGAAGTTCTTGATAGGATTTGTGGAACTCAACTTATGGTTTGAACAAGACAGGGGTATTTTGGTCATTTGTCAGTTATAGGTCATTTTAAGCAAAGGCCATATCTCCTATGTCCAAGCCTCAAATGGAAAAACTCCAAACATGAAAGTTGTTCAAAATGTGATTTTAAGTCTAGAAAGAAGGTCATGAAAGTTTGGAAAAGCTTAGAGCATGGATTTTTAAAAGTGGTCCAAATGGCTTGTAAATGGCTTATAAGTTGAAAAAGTTGGACTTGGAAATTGGTTTGGAAGATCTAGGAATCCAAAATGGGTCATCCAATATATCATTTTGATTGGAAACAGCATTTTAAAAACAATGGTTTAGCCACATTTTTGAGTTTAGGCTTAAAAATTGGAGTTGCTTTGTAAATTTGTTGCTTGCACTTTAAGGTATCAAAAGGAAAGATGGGAAAATGCTACATAAGGGTTTGTAAGACCTTATTTTCATGTCATAATATCATATGGGGAGAATTTAAGTAAGATTGCATGGTTTATCATGAGATTGCATGAGATTCACTCAAGATGACAAATTCAAATTATCATTGCATGAGAAGTTCTAGAAACTTCATGGAAGGTTCTACAAACTTCCACACATTTCTATTCTCATCTATATAAGCCCTAGAGTGACTCCATGCATTGGTTAGAGATTTTCAAGCTTGCATACTACACTTTGATTCCTTCACTCCAAAATTGCATTTTCATTCCAAACTCCATTAAAACTCCATCAATCACTACAATTCTGATCATCATCATCATCCATAATCAACATTGAGCATTTGGCAAGAAAAATCAAGGAGAATTCGTGGCTGGTTCATGAAATCACAAGTTTCACTCCAACTTGCATGAAGGGTTGGATAGGTTGATTCAAGAAGTGTAATCAAGAACCACTGCAAACAGAAGCACATAGGTCCATTGAAGATCACTTGTAGCAAGTACCAAGGCTTGGATTGGAGAAGAAACACCATAGCCATCATCACTTGCAAGGTATGCGTTTTCTCTTGAATCTCATTATTTATGCATAGTTAAGGTTTGTTGTTAGGGTAAACATGATAGAGACCAATTAGGGATGAATCGTGATGAGTATGAGAGCATTCCATGGAAGTTTGTTGTATGGCCGTTTCTGTTTAGGGAGCAAGAACTCATGCCTTAGTGTACTATAATCTTAGTTCTTTAGCTTAGTGTAATCCTCATAAGATGTAGATCATTCTAGGTTAATATGAGCCCATTCCATTTTCATGCATATCCATGTGAAACAAATGGTACCAGACCTTGCGCGCTTTGTAACTCTTTGTGGAGTGAGTCTTAATGAATTCTATGGACATGGCTGTGTAGAGGGCAGTGAGAGGATCAATTTTGTTTTTTGGATCGAGTTAAATGGTGGAGAGATGAGAGAGCTAGATAGAGTGGAAGTTTCATGAGTGAAGTTGTTTTCATAAAACCCTAAGTAACCAAAGGTAGAAGAGATAATCTCTACCATTAATTAAATTTGAAATGTTGACTCGTTCACTGCATCCAACGGCTCGGATTGAACAACAAAATTGGAGGGAAATTTCAAAAATGGAAACGCCGTCGTTTTGATTAGTGGGGGCGCCTGGGCTTATCTGCTTTCTATTCGCACCCCACCAAATTCTGGCCCAGTATAAACCAACTAATCTGCCTTGCTATTTTCACCCCCTCCCCTTTATTCAATTCTTTTATTTTTTAATTCTTTTAATATTTTCTTGTTCTTTAAAAATTCATAAAAAATAGAAAATTTAACATTTTTCAATTCTTCTTTTTTCTATATGTTAATAAACCTGTCTAGAAAATTCTAAATAAATAAAATGTCCATTTTATTTTCTTTTCATATTTTTAATAGATTTTTCTTTTAAATAGCTTTTATAATGTTTAGTTTGATATCATGATTTTGTAGAATTTCTTTTAGGACTTTCCTTTAGTCTTTTTAACTCATTCTTTTTTGTGTAACTAGATATTGAACCATAGTTCCCCATAGGATTTAATTCTTGATTTTTAGATTAAATTTTGATTAGTTTAATTAGGGTAGCATTAGGGTATCCTAATTAGGGTTTAGGTTGTGCATAGGCAAGGAAATTCATTTTCTTTAAATAGTTTTGTCTTGATTTTTGGGTAGAGGCCCATGTGGATGTTATGGGTAGATGTTGTAGACTCTTGTGGATAATTGATAGATTTTTCCCCATTGGTTTAGTATTTTTAGGTATTTTCTGAAGTTGCCTGATGATTTTGTCTATTCTGTGGTTATTTGTTCACCTCTGGGGTTTATTGTGGGGAATTTGTTGTGGGGCTTGTGTTGTCTTGAAGATCTTGTTGGAGAGCATCATGAAGTGAAGATTGTAGATCAAGATTCAGAGACCCAGAGCTTGGCTTGTTCCCTGTTTGTGAGGTTTGAGATCCTGAAGTTTGAAGGAAGTTCATGGTACTTTCCTGAGGAAGGCACTGTGAATGACTTTCATTCTTTCTTCTCACCTCTTTCTTAAGTATCCAATGATGTTGGAGCCAACTTGTGAGTTTAATTTCTCCTGAGGAGGAATGTAAACTGATCACAGTTGTTGAGCCACATAGGATACAAATCCTAAGTGGAAGCCTCCTAGTACTTTCCTGAGGAAGGTCCTATGGGTCTATTCACTTAGTTCCATTAGTTTATCTAGGATTTCTCAAGTATCCAATGATGTTGGAGCCAACTTGTGAGTTTAATTTCTCCTGAGGAGGAATGTAAACTGATCACAGTTGTTGAGCCACATAGGATACAACTCCTAAGTGGAAGCCTCCTAGTACTTTCCTGAGGAAGGTCCTATGAGTCTGTTCATTTAGTTCCACTAGTTCAGATAGGATTTCTTAAATATCCAGTGATGTTGGAGCCTGCTTGTGAGTTTAATTTCTCCCGAGGAGGAATATAAACTGATCACAGTGGTTGAGCCACATAGGGTATGACTCCTGAGTATACACCTCCTAGTGCTTTCCTGAGGAAGACACTATGAGTCTGCTTACTTAGCTCCCTTTCTTTGGTAAGCTTGTTCTGAGGCTTGAAGACTGGGATTGATTTCTTTTGGTTAGGTTTTGCTTTAGGGCTTTGCTTAGATTTGGTTCGGATTCTGTGTTAGGGTTAGGATTAGAGAGTAGATGATTCTTTCTCTAGCATGTGGGCTTTGTTTGCCTGATGGCACTTCATTTCCTTTATCTGTTTATTGCTTGATAGCATGTTGATCATCTTCAGTATGATTACTGTTATGTCATGACTGGCTTGAGGTTGAGATGAGCTTGTGGAGGCTGAAGCCCCACACACATTTCCTCCCTCACTTGCATTGCATGCATTTTACTGTTAAAGCTGATGCTTTTGTCTGTTTTGGTGTATCATTGACATGATCCCTTAGGACTCTCATTTCCTCTGATGAGGATTTGATGATAGACTTTTAGGTTGGAATCCATGCATGACAACTTCTAGGAGTTCCCTGTTCAAACCTCAACCATAGGATGAATCCATGGCATGGTAACAGTAGGACTTGATAGTCTCCCTCTTAGTTGGGTCTGTTCTCTTCTCATCTCAAAGCAGTTTTAAGATACAGTAATCATGAATGATTTCTTTCGTATGTTACGAGCCTTAAGCTATCTGAGAAAGGACGCGTTCCCTCTCAGGTCATAGTCTCTAGTGGGATTGAGGTCGCAAACACAATAAAAAACACTTCTTTCAGGAGATAACCCGTAGTTTCCCGAACTACGTTTGCTCTGATCTTCCATGCCAGATGAAAGTACGTAGGCATAGGACGCGACGTCCTAGCGAGCAACCTTTCCCCACCTTCCCCCGTAGTTGGCCGAACTACGTAGACTCTGATTTCTCGTTCCAGACGGGAATACGTAGGCATAAAGTGCGATGCTTTGCCGAGTCATTTTTCTTCTCTTTTTCAGCCAGCCTTGATAGGTAGATAGATTATAACCAACCCGTCCAAGTAAACAAACAAGCGAGGATCCCGTCGAGTACGACGGACGTGAGGGGTGCTAATACCTTCCCCTTGCGTAACCGACTCCCGAACCCAGACAATGGTTGCGATGACCTTGTCTTACCCTTATTCGTTAGGTTTTTCCGATCGTTTCCTTTCCCGCTCTGAGGGATAAATAACGAAAGGTGGCGACTCTTCTGTTATGCCGGCACCTTATTTTTGCGCAAGCGACAGCTGGAGACTCTGCTGGGGATCGAACCCAGAGTCTCTGGTTCTCCGGTTCCCTATGAGAGTCAATCCTATCGTTTGTGTGTTGGGTTGCGCTTATTTATCGCATTTTTACTTCCCGCATTTTATTTCCCGCATTTTATTTCCAGTTTGATATGATTATCTGTGCTGCTGTGGGAGAGGGATGTTACTATGAGTGAGAAGCCGGACCTGGGCTTGAGTACACACCTAGATATAGTTGCGGAGAAGTAGTAGACGAACCTGTCTGCTGAGCAGGCACAGTTCCCTACGAAAATCTGCGCTCAGACGAGATTCTTGCAGAGGTGCTCCTTTCCGGTCCTGAGGATCTGAGGGGAGTCCAGACGTGAGGATTGTCGACTCTGGGGACCGATCATTTGGAAGTCAGCTAAGAGAGGCCTCTTCATGACTTGATGATGCCACTCCTTCTGGGAATCGTATCATCACTCGTGAAAGTCTGTGACGCTGATGACCGCATAGGATACCGTACCTTTGTCCGTGGATTAGGTCCATACCTGTGAGTGGGGTTGGGTGTATTGCAGGAAACTTTGACCTTCAGACTACCTGGTCTTCTTGACAGTGAATCAGTTATGTTGGGTTCTCAGTTGCAGATGTGTTCTTGATAGAGCAAGGGTTTGATCAGAGGATTGTATCATCGGGTGTATGTCTGTTCTTGATAGAGCAGGCTTTGATCAGTGTATTATCATCAGTGGTTCGTGCTGGACGGAGCAGATTTTGAGTGAGGATCTCATCGACAGTTGTTGTTTTCTCTTGATAGGGCAGATTTTGAGTGGGGTCTGAGGATCTCATCAGCAGCTGTGCATTTGTTCTTGAGAGGGCAGATTTTTGATTCGGGGGTCTGAAGACTTCATCAACAGATGTTCCTTGATCTTGCATCCCGGGTCTTTATTATCAGGCACTTACTCTTGACAGAGCAGAATTTTGATCTCGATCCTATCAGATGGTTATTCTCAGCAGATCATATCAGTGGGTTTACACCGGGGTTTCCTTCTCATCAGTGACTGTCGACACCGAATCTCCACAGCAGCCACCTGGATATATTATTGCATACCTGCATTTTGCATTAGTTTGCATGATCATTCGCATTCCTTTGGCGTGTGTCCGTGACAGGTACTGTTTCCCCGATCCAGGATCTCTCGCCTCTTATTGTATTACTACAGCCTCTCTCAGCAAGACTGTTGCGTACGAGTTCTCGGTCCTTGGTGTGTCGAATCTGACTATTGCTGATACTATGTGTGAGATTGCTGTTTCCATGATTGGGCCCAGGTTCCTCTCCTTATTATTGTCAGCACTGGTACTAAGGCGCCAGGATCGGGAGAAATCTCAAGCACACAGACACACGCATACATCTGCATAAAGCATTTTGCATGATATACATTCTGTTGCCTTTCCTAACCTTTAATGTTGCAAGGTTTTTCAGGTACACAGGTTCCGAGTTGCTTTCGATCTCCAGGATTGATCAAAGACTCATCCACCGCTACTCAACTCGCGCTAATCAGACAAGGATAATGGATCAGGTATAGTCAGATGTTCAAGAGCTCCGTGAACGGATGGATCGTTTTATGGAGCTGATGCAAGTGGTCGCGAATGGTCAGGACCAGCTTCGTACTTTGGTTCAACCTCTGATCTCCAGGGTTGACAGTAATGGCATACTTCACGGCGGGGCCGTGCCCACTCCTCCTCCAGTGGATACTCCATAGAACGTTGTTCCTGCTGCCGGGGGCAACGGCAGCGCTAACGGCAATCTGATGACTAATATCGGGCTCAACGCGGCTGGCGTCGGCAATGGTAGTTTGGGAGCCAATGTTAACATGGGGCCAGTCAACGGCAATGCTGGTGCAGGAAATCTGTTGGTGCCTCAACCGTGGCTGGAGGACCATCAGGATGATATATTCTCTCAGAGAGGTGTAGAAGCAGAGTTGAATGCTGAGGCTCGACTCAGGTTCAAGGCGCTGGAAGACAAGATGAGAAGCATAGAAAATCAGAACACATTGGGCGTTGACATGTCCAACCTCGGGTTGATTGCTGACTTTAAAGTACCTCACAAGTTCAAGGTGCCTACCTTTGAGAAGTATAAGGGTACTACTTGCCCCCGGGTCCACCTCCGATCTTATTATAGAAAGATGTCCGCCTATTCTGACGATGAGAAGCTGCTGATGCACTTCTTTCAGGATAGTCTTTCGGGTCCATCGCTCGAATGGTATATGGGTTTGGAGCCCGCTACTGTGCGCACCTGGAAAGATCTTGCAGAAGCGTTCGTCCTCCACTATCAATACAATAGCGACTTGGCTCCCAACCGAGTTCAGCTTCAGAATCTCTCACAGCGGAACAATGAAAGCTTTAAAGAGTACGCCCAGCGGTGGCGTGAATTGGCTGCTCGGGTTCAACCGCCGATGGTTGAGCGTGAGCTAGTACAAATGTTCGTGGCTACCCTTCCTGGAATCTATTATGAAAAGCTGGTCAGTGGCATGACTGGAACATTCTCGACACTCATCACTCTGGGCGAGCATGTTGAGAACGGTATAAAGATTGGAAAAATTCAGGGCGAATCATCCTCAGCTGGAGGAGGTAGTAAGAAACCTTACACTGGCAAGCGTCGAGAGGGAGATGCCAGTGCTGTCACTAATGCTAGGAGAAAGGGCAAGGGCCCTCAGCCTCAGATTGCTAGCATAAATATCCCAGCTGCCCCACCGCAGCCGCAGCAGCAGAATCAGCAGGGGTATAGGAGATATCAGAATCGGGCTCCTACGACAAATCGTCAGTTTGAAACTCCACCTATGTCGTATGCACAGCTTCTGCAAACGTTGCTTCAGCTCCAGTTAGTGGAAAAGAGGACAATGGCTCCCTTAACAGGGGCACCACCACCGGGGTATGATGCCAATGCTACTTGTGATTTCCATACTGGGGCACCAGGCCACACGGTTGAGAATTGTAAAGCTTTTAAGCACAAAGTCCAGGACTTGGTGAACGCCAAGGTCATTAGCTTTTCTGACAACGTGCCCAACGTTACCAAGAACCCGATGCCTCATCATAAGGGGGCGGAGTGAATGCTGTTATCACTGAGGAGAGTTCAGACTTGCTGACCGATGTCAAAGATTTGAAGACGCCGTTGAGTTTTGTCAAGGCTAAATTGCTGAAGAAGGGCTTCTTCCCTGGATACGGAGAGTTATGTATGGCTTGTGCTACACTTCCTGATGGGTGTGAGCAGCTGATCGAAGGTATCCAAAGTCTGATGTCCGAGGGTATTTTACAGTTCAGCCGGAGCGTTGAAAGTGCATCAGGGGAAGTCATGCTGAAGCAGGCAGATGAGGTTGCTACCATTACGATTCCTCGTCACCCTATTACTATTTCTGCACCCCGACCGCCTACTATTACTATCACCAGGGCCGGACCAATCCCATTCGAAAGCACTAATGCCGTTCCATGGCATTATGGCGCCGAAGTCTATTGTAATGGTCAGAAGATAGAGCTAGAGCCATTCGGATCGATTGTGCAGAATCTTGCCGAAGTCAGTGGTATCACTAGAAGCGGTAGAGTGTTTGCGCCAGCGGAGGTTGCAGCAGAGAAAGTGGTCCGGGCTGACGCTGTGGATAAGGGTAAAGGTAAAGCTGTTGAAGAAAGCCCTGCAGGGGCAGAAAAAGGCTTGCTGGTTAAAGATGCTGAAGAGTTCATGCGACTAATCAAGAAAAGTGACTACAAAATTGTAGATCATCTTCATCAGACTCCGTCAAAGATCTCGATTCTTAACCTGTTGCTGTGTTCTGAAGCGCACCGCAACGCATTACTGAAAGTATTGAATGCTGCATATGTGCCGCAGGAGATATCAGTAAATCAGCTCGAGGAAGTGGTAGCCCATGTCAATGCTGGTAATGGGCTGGGTTTTACAGATCTAGAGCTGACTCCTAAAGGAAGTGATCACAACAACGCCTTGCACGTCTCGATAGAGTGCAGAGGTACGATCATGTCGCATGTCCTGGTGGATACGGGTTCCTCGCTTAACGTGCTTCCGAAAAAGGCACTGATGAAGTTGGATACCCGTGGACTGCTTTGCACGCCCAGTGATCTGGTCGTGAAAGCCTTTGATGGGACCAAGCGCCACGTCTTCGGAGAGTTGACCCTGCCAATTCAAGTTGGTCTAGAGACGTTCAATACGGTTTTCTATATCATGGATATCATGCCCGCCTATAGTTGCCTCTTAGGTCGGCCATGGATCCATTCTGCTGGTGCCGTGACGTCCACGCTGCATCAGAAGCTTAAATATGCTGTTGGGGGCAGCATAGTAACCGTCTGTGGTGAAGAGGACATCATGGTGAGCCACCTGTCGTCCTTTAAATACGTTGAAATGGATGGCGAGATCCATGAGACTCTTTGCCAAGCATTTGAAACTGTCAGGGTAAAAGAGGTAGCTCCTGTCGTCGCATAGAAGCAGGAGATGAATCTTTCCTCGTTTAAGGAAGCTCGGGCCGCTGTCGAAGCCGGTTCCACCTCAGGCTGGGGGCACGTCTTGGATATACCAATCAAGCAGGATAAGTTTGGATTGGGGTATTCTCCGGGAGCTGAAGCCTCATCTTGTTCTGGCAGCTCGTCTCGTGGGAAAGGGTCGATCCTATTCACCAAGGGGGGAGTAATTTTCGAAAGCATCAACGCTGCGTCCGAGGACAGCGGGGACAGTGATTGCGATCTTGACGCCTGGATTCAACCGAGCAAGTCGGGCGAGCACCTCCACAATTAGACCATCAAGGAGATTATCAAGCTGACAAGTGAAGAGTAATGATTTGCTTTTTACAATCTTTGTACAACCCTATGTCCTGCCCGGGGCATAGTGGTTTTACTGTCAGGGCCTTGTTGGATTATGTGTATGCATTTTGTTAATAAATAAAAGGCGTTTTCTTCGTAATCAAATATTGTGTTCTCTGTTATTCCTGTTTTATGTTTATTTCGAAAAACAGCAAAATGGCAACGAGGTTTGTGCTAACCTGCATATTCTTGCTTTAAACTTAACCCTTGTTATTGCAGGATCCACGTAACAGATGACATCGACTCTGGACCCTCTACGGCTCACTACGACTTTGATTGCCCGATCTATCAAGCCGAGGATGAGATTGATGAAGGTGAGGACCTTCCGGAAGAGTTGGCCTGCTTGTTGAAACAAGAAGAAAAGGTCATTCTGCCTCACGAAGAGGATATTGAGATTGTAAATCTGGGTTCTGAGGAGCTCGTCAGAAATGTCAGAGTTGGGGCAGCGCTGCAGAAGGATGTCAAGCATAGACTGGTCGAGATGCTTCGAGAGTATAGTAACGTCTTTGCTTGGTCATACGAAGATATGCCCGGACTTGACACTGACATCGTGGTTCATCGCTTGCCGTTGCGAGAGGATTGCCCTCCAGTCAAGCAGAAGCTTAGGAGGACGAGACCAGACATGGCTGTAAAAATCAAAGAAGAAGTCCAGAAGCAGTTGGACGCAGGATTTCTAGCCGTTACCACTTACCCTCCGTGGGTCGCCAACATAGTGCCTGTACCGAAGAAGGACGGTAAGGTACGCATGTGCGTCGATTATCGGGATTTGAATAGGGCGAGCCCTAAGGATGATTTCCCGCTGCCTCATATCGATGTGTTGGTCGACAACACAACCCAGTTTTCCGTGTTTTCGTTCATGGATGGCTTCTCCGGTTACAATCAGATTAAGATGGCACCGGAGGACATGGATAAAACAACGTTTATTACCCCCTGGGGCACATTCTGCTACAAGGTAATGCCCTTCGGTCTGAAGAACGCAGGGGCCACTTACCAGCGAGCAATGGTAACTTTGTTTCACGATATGATTCATCATGAGATCGAGGTCTATGTTGATGACATGATTGCAAAGTCCCAAACAGAGGAAGAGCATCTGGTCAACCTGTTGAAGCTGTTTGAAAGGCTTAGGAAGTTCAGGCTGAGGCTAAATCCTAACAAGTGCACTTTTGGAGTGCGGTCCGGAAAGTTATTGGGGTTTATCGTTAGTGAACGAGGTATTGAAGTTGATCCTGCGAAGATAAAAGCTATCCAAGAAATGCCAGCGCCGAAAACAGAAAAAGAAGTTCGTGGTTTCCTGGGCCGAATAAACTACATTGCAAGGTTTATCTCTCAGCTCACGGCCACTTGTGAACCGATGTTCAAGCTTTTAAAGAAAGATCAAGCGATTACTTGGAATGAGGATTGCCAGAAGGCATTCGACAAAATAAAGCAGTATCTTCAAGAACCTCCAATCTTGATACCCCCAGTGGCTGGATGGCCATTGATCATGTACCTGACGGTTCTGGAGAATAGTATGGGGTGTGTTCTCGGTCAGCACGACGAGATAGGCAGAAAAGAGCATGCCATTTATTATTTGAGTAAAAAGTTCACTGAGTGTGAATCTCGATACTCGATGCTGGAGAAGACGTGTTGTGCATTAGCCTGGGCCGCCAAACGTCTACGACAGTATATGCTCAACCACACCACCATGCTAATTTCGAAGATGGATCCGATCAAGTACGTCTTCGAGAAGCAGGCTCTTTCGGGAAGGATTGCCAGGTGGCAAATGGTGTTAACAGAATATGATATTCAATACGTTTCTCAGAAAGCCATTAAGGGAAGCGTATTGTCTGATTATCTTGCCGAACAGCCAATCGAAGACTACCAGCCGATGAAGTTCGAATTCCCTGACGAGGATATTATGTTTCTCAAAGCGAAGGATTGCGATGAGCCATTGCCCGATGAGGGTCCAGATAGGAAGTCTCAGTGGAAGTTGATATTCGACGGAGCGGTTAATTCCTATGGAAGCGGTATCGGGGCTATCATCACGACTCCTCACGGATCCCACATCCCGTTTACTGCGAGACTGACGTTTCCAGTCGCCAACAATGAAGCCGAGTATGAAGCATGTATTATGGGTCTAGAGGAGGCAATTGATTTAAGAATCAAGAATCTAGACATATATGGTGACTCAGCGCTTGTAATCAATCAGATTAAAGGGGAGTGGGAAACTCGTCAAGCGAATTTAGTGCCGTACATGAATTATGCCAGGAGGCTGCTTCCGTTCTTCGATCGAGTGGAACTTCATCATGTACCCAGGGCTGAAAATCAAATGGCTGATGCCTTAGCCACGTTGGCTTCGATGTATAAGGTCAATCTTTGGAATGAAGCTCCAAGCATTGTTCTTTCGCGTCTTGACAGACCAGCATTTGTGTTTGCAATCGAGGATGCCACCGACGGCAAGCCATGGTTCCACGACATCCAGACCTTCCTTATGACTAAGGAGTATCCTGCGGGTGCGTCAACCTAGGATAAGAAGACTCTAAGGAGGCTGTCTGGAAACTTTTATCTCAATCCTGATGGAGTGCTGTATAAGAGAAACCACGATCTCGTGCTACTCAGATGTGTAGATGAGAAAGAGGCAAGTATGCTCATGGAAGAAGTCCATGAGGGCACATTTGGTACGCACGCCGGCGGGCATGCCATGACGAGAAAGATCCTGAGAGCAGGATATTACTGGCTGACGATGGAGTCGAATTGCTTCAGATTCGCGAAGAAATGTCATAAATGCCATATTTATGCTGATAAAGTTCATGTGCCGCCGTGCCCATTGAATGTCATGTCCTCCCCTTGGCCGTTCTCCATGTGGGGCATCGACATGATAGGCAAGATCGAGCCCACTGCATCCAATGGTCATCGTTTTATTCTGGTAGCCATCGACTACTTCACCAAATGGGTGGAGGCAGCCTCGTACGCTAATGTGACCAAGCAGGTGGTAGCTAAATTCATAAAGAGGGACATCATCTGTCGCTATGGAATTCCCGAGCGGATCATTACTGATAATGGTTCAAATTTGAATAACAAGATGATGAAGGAGTTGTGCCAGAGCTTCAATATTGAACACCACAACTCATCTCCTTACCGGCCGAAGATGAATGGCGCTGTTGAAGCAGCCAACAAGAACATCAAGAAGATTGTTCAGAAGATGGTTGTGACGTACAAAGATTGGCACGAGATGTTTCCGTTTGCCTTGCACGGTTATCGTACTACGGTGCGTACATCGACCGGGGCAACTCCTTTCTCCTTGGTGTACGGTATGGAAGCTGTCCTACCGTTAGAAGTGGAGATTCCTTCTTTGCGAGTTTTGGTTGATGTAAAACTCGATGAGGCAGAATGGATTACGAATCGCTTGAACCAGCTCAGCCTGATGGACGAGAAGAGGTTAGCATCGATTACATTTGGTCGTCTGTACCAAAGCCGAATGAAGAAAGCTTATGATAAGAAGGTGCGTCCTAGAAGCTTTCAGACGGGTGATCTCGTCCTGAAGAAGATTCTTCCGCCACACTCCGATCACCGGGGCAAGTGGACTCCGAATTACGAAGGGTCGTATGTCGTCAGCAAGGTCTTCTCAGGAGGAGCTTTGTTGTTATCCACGATGGATGGTGAAGATTTTGCATCCCCGGTGAACGCGGACGCAGTTAAAAAATACTTTGCTTGAAAGAGACCCGCTGGACAAAAAAAGAAAGAGTCCAGGCAAAAAAGGGCACCCTGGCGAACCAAAAACAGAATAAAAGGTTCGGGCAAAAATTAGGGATATATTGAAAAATGTACACCCGCGAAGTCGAAAACCTACACTGGGCGGCTTCGGCAAAAAAGGGTATCCCGGTGAACTGAAAACCCGTAAAGGGCGGTTCACGCAAAAGTTAGGGATTTGAATAAGCAAATGACTGCGTTCCGCGCGTGGACTTTCATTGTTTAGTGGTTCGGGAGACCTGAGGGTCGTTTATCTGAATCAATCTCTTCCGAAGCCGAAGCGTCGGAGAAGTATCGAAGTCGAGTGGGTCTTAGAGGGATCAACTCATGGTGTTCGTCTACGCCTCGTTGCCGACATTTGTATATACTGATATATATTTATGTTTTCTTTTTTGCGGCTTCCTCATTCCAGGAGCTTGCCTCTCTTGTAAAACATTTTTGCCCATTCAGGGGTTCACCATCAATAAAATGCATTATTCAGCAATTCTGCTTGTCTGTTTAGCATTTATCTGTTTTGTTTGCGAATGAAAACGCCAATGTTTTTGATAAAATGCGCATACATAAACTTGCGGGCCTAGGCCCATTGATTGTTGAAACAATTAATTAACTGAATATTGTCACGAGATAATAAACTGGATAGGCCCCTTCGAGGAGGGTATCTTGTCTGTTTGTTTGTGTTGTTGCAGGTGTAGCACCTTCTAGAAGATGTGCAGTGCGCATCCCCGAAGCAGGGCGATCCCTCCTTCTCCAGCAGAGTTCAGTAGTCTCTCCTCCGCAGAATCTGAACGCAAATAGTGAGCATTGATATGTCTCCCCACGCAGAGATGGTTCTCTTCCCCAAGCAGACGCATCCCAAAGGAACGTCACTTCATCAGCTGAGCCAAGCACCGAAGAATGATGTCGTCTCCCCAGCACCGGGTCACAAGTGCAGATTCCATAGGAGTGTTCGGATGCCGAAGCTCGTGTTTCCCCAGTAAAATCTCCAGCGGAACTGGGATTCCCCACCAGAGTCATGCTCTCTCCTGAAGTTGGATGATTCCCTCTTCCCCAATAGAGTGTTGGAGCGGCTGACGTTGTACCCCCGGCAGAGTTGTACTCTCCCCCGAAGTCAGATGATTCTTTCTTCCCGAGCGAAATTGAAATTCCTCGTCAGAGTCGTACTCTCCATTGAAGTAGAATGGTTTCTCTCCCCGGCTGAGTCCGCAAATCCCCGGGAGAGCCGAATCCTTGGAAGCAGTTGGGACCTTGAGTGGGTATTCCCTAGCAGAGCGTGGGGCAGCTAATGTTGTATCTCCCCAGAGTCGCACTCTCTCCGGCAAAGCAAAATGACTTCTCCTTCCTCAGCCGAGCTTGCAGATATCCAAGAGAGCCGAGTCCTTGGAAGTTGGTCAGACCATGATTGATCTTCCCCCAGTGGAGTGTGGAGCAGCTGAAGTTGTTTCCCCACAGAGTGGTTATCCCCAGAAGAGTAGCCGAGACGACCGCGCAGTTCATTCCCACAATTGACATCGCTTTCCTTCAGCAGGTTCGGGTTCTCGTAGAGCTTCGTCCCCGGCAGCAGTCAGCTGAAGTTGTTTGCCCTGCAGCAGTCAACCGGAAGATCAATTCCCCAGACGGAGGCCAATTGATACCAGCGTGTCCACGTTCTCCTCAGCAGGATGATTCCTCTACCGGAGTAGTTCTTGTCTCCTTGACAAAAGGGTTTCCTCCCCCAGCATTTATTTGGCGGACGGGATCGCATCATTGTGCATGACTGCATAGCATTTAACACTGCATAGCATTTAACGTTGCATAGCATTGTGCATAATTGCATGGCATTTAGCATAAACGCATATCATTCCCACCGTGTGGGGCATAGCGCAGAAGCATATGCATCATAAGCATGATCTAGGTCATTATTATTCTTGCCTTACAGGTGTTCGGCCGAAGGATCGGTTGCTCGGGATAATTCCTGATATTCTCTCCAACAAGGTCGCTTTCTTAAGATGATTCTTAAGACCCCGGTGTAATCCCCACAGTCGCTCGCTCAAGATGATTTTTGAGAACCCCGACGAAGTCTTCAGTTCGAGATGATTCTCGAATCCCTCAGCGGGGCCGTTTGCTTAAGACCTCATCGCAGTTCCCCGAGTGGTTTGCTTAAGATGATTCATGAGCTCCCCAGTAGCATCCCCAGCAAGAGTTGCCCAGAATAATTCTTGGAATCCCCAACAGAGTGGAGGGCTTTTCCCCAGCAGGTGGTTGGCACTTCCCCAGCAGCAGGCGGGTAGATTGATATCGCCCAGCCGAGCACAGTCATGATTGGCAGATGGAATGTTTCCCCAAGCGGATCCTGAAGGATTGCCCAGCAAGCCGAAGTTTGTTTATCCCCGTGAGTTTGAGGACTTAATGACATGAGTGTCTTGTAGCCTGAAGGCTATGTTCCCTAGAAGGGTCGTTCCCCCAGAAAGCCGTTCAGAGCATTTATCGCTTTCCCCGTACAGAAGTACTTGCTCCCTAGTAAAGTTGGTAGGAATCGTCTGAGTGAACTCTATCGTTATTCCCCAGCAGTTGTTGAAGTCGTTTGGGTGAACTCTCTCGTCTTTCTGCAGCAAAGTCAAGGTTGTTTGGGTGAACCCTTCTTCCTTTTCCCCAGTGAGTCGTCAGGATTGTTTGGGTGAACCCTCATTCCTCTCTCCTAAACAGAGTTGTTAACGTGATGATTATGTCCGGTGACCCGGCGTGTTTGCTTTTATTTAGCAACGACTTGACAAGATGTCAAGAGAATAGCAGCGTGTATGTTTGAGTCCAAGCTCAGGTTTCGTACCTTTGGATATGTTTGAGTCCAAGCTCAGGTTTCGTACCTTTGGATATGTTTGAGTCCAAGCTCAGGTTTCGTACCTTTGGATATGTTTGAATCCAAGCTCAGGTTTCGTACCTTTGGATATGTTTGATTCCAAGCTCAGGTTTCGTACCTTTGGATATGTTTGAATCCAAGCTCAGGTTTCGTACCTTTGGATATGTTTGATTCCAAGCTCAGGTTTCGTACCTTTGGATATGTTTGATTCCAAGCTCAGGTTTCGTACCTTTGGATATGTTTGATTCCAAGCTCAGGTTTCGTACCTTTGGATATGTTTGATTCCAAGCTCAGGTTTCGTACCTTTGGATATGTTTGAAAGCTCAGGTTTCGTACCTTTGGATATGTTTGATTCCAAGCTCAGGTTTCGTACCTTTGGATATGTTTGATTCCAAGCTCAGGTTTCGTACCTTTGGATATGTTTGATTCCAAGCTCAGGTTTCGTACCTTTGGATATGTTTGATTCCAAGCTCAGGTTTCGTACCTTTGGATATGTTTGAGTCCAAGCTCAGGTTTCGTACCTTTGGATATGTTTGATTCCAAGCTCAGGTTTCGTACCTTTGGATATGTTTGAGTCCAAGCTCAGGTTTCGTACCTTTGGATATGTTTGAGTCCAAGCTCAGGTTTTGTACCTTTGGATATGTTTGATTCCAAGCTCAGGTTTCGTACCTTTGGATATGTTTGATTCCAAGCTCAGGTTTCGTACCTTTGGATATGTTTGATTCCAAGCTCAGGTTTCGTACCTTTGGATATGTTTGATTCCAAGCTCAGGTTTCGTACCTTTGGATATGTTTGATTCTAAGCTCAGGTTTCGTACCTTTGGATATGTTCGCCTCCAAGTTCAGGTTTCGTACCTTTGGATATGTTCGCCTCCCATATTAGGATGTGTACCGTTGGAAGTGTTTGTTTCCATCCCAAGCTCAGGTTTTGTACCTTTAAGATGTATACTTCGGGTTCTCGGACCGGGTTAGTGTTCGACGGCAAGGTTGGATGTTTGTTCGGCGGCGAGGTCGGATATTGGTTCGGCGGCGAGGTTGAATGTTTGTTTGACGGCGAGGTCAGACTCTTTAAATCCCCATCAGAGATGATGATTGTACGACAGTGAGGTCGGGTGTCTCTAAGAGGATGTTTGTTTCCGACGACGATGTTAGATTCAGTTTTCCAGCGGCGATGCGGGGTATTCTGTCAGATGTGTTTCTCCAGCGGCGATGCGGGGTATTCTGTCAGATGTGTTTCTCCAGCGGCAATGTTGGGTGTTGTGGTTGTCTGAAGGCAATATCAGAAGAATTTAATGTGGATAACTGACGGTGATGTCAGGTCGATATTTCTCCAGCTAGTTGTTGAGCAGCTAGTGTTGCAGTATTCAAAGATTTGTTCCTCGCAGAGGACCGTGTGCTCGCGCAGTTGGCAAATTTTCGGGTTTACCGATATTCAATCGTCTCGCACCTTGATTGGTTGAGAGCCGTTCGCTTCTCACCCAGTCAGGTTCAAGCCGTTTGAATAGGGGCAGCTGTTGCACCCCAAAATTTGACCAACAATTATTTATTCATTGAGTGTTTGAAAGTTGATACCTTCATCAGAAAGTTCAAGAGATCCTCAGAGGAGTGGGTTGAAACCAGGGTTGTGTGCTTCATAGATTGAGAGTTGTGGGTGCTCCTCAGATGATTCTGAGACTTTGAGAATGAACTTGATGTTTTGAGAAAGCCTATGAGATGTCTTGATAGCCATCATGAAGCCCAGAGAGGTCATTATGCAAGAATTCAGAAGATTCAACCATGAATGGTAGAATTAGGGTTTTGACTGGGTCAACCCTAAGATAACTGAAGATTTGGAGAAGGTTGAGACCCAATCCAAGGGCCATGAGATCATGGAATGATGCATAGAGATGTTATAAAGATGATTCCTAGACCAACTCATCATGATTGAGGAGTTTGAGAAGTTTCAAGTCAGGGTTTCTGAGGAGTGTCAGTGGAAAAACCCTAATTTGATCCCTATCTTCCAGGCAGTTTTAGCTCTAGATGTGATTGATATCTCATCTTCCCCATAACATTAATGTTGTAGAGCTTGTTCTTAGCTTTAATTTGAGTGGTGGAAGTCCTTGATAGGAGTTACAGAGCTCAAGTTATGGTTTTGACAAGTTACAGGTCAGCTGAGGTGTGTGAATCTGGGTCCTTGAAAGTCACCCAACTTGCAGACAACGTTTGCCCTAGTGGGATGATTCCTATGATCTCTTGGTCAACATGAGTGTTGAAGGGCATCTCCTTAGCTTTAATTTGATTGGTAGAAGTCCTTGATAGGATTTGTGGAACTCAACTTATGGTTTGAACAAGACAGGGGTATTTTGGTCATTTGTCAGTTATAGGTCATTTTAAGCAAAGGCCATATCTCCTATGTCCAAGCCTCAAATGGAAAAACTCCAAACATGAAAGTTGTTCAAAATGTGATTTTAAGTCTAGAAAGAAGGTAATGAAAGTTTGGAAAAGCTTAGAGCATGGATTTTTAAAAGTGGTCCAAATGGCTTGTAAATGGCTTATAAGTTGAAAAAGTTGGAATTGGAAATTGGTTTGGAAGATCTAGGAATCCAAAATGGGTCATCCAATATATCATTTTGATTGGAAACATCATTTTAAAAACAATGGTTTAGCCACATTTTTGAGTTTAGGCTTAAAAATTGGAGTTGCTTTGTAAATTTGTTGCTTGCACTTTAAGGTATCAAAAGGAAAGATGGGAAAATGCTACATAAGGGTTTGTAAGACCTTATTTTCATGTCATAATATCATATGGGGAGAATTTAAGTAAGATTGCATGGTTTATCATGAGATTGCATGAGATTCACTCAAGATGACAAATTCAAATTATCATTGCATGAGAAGTTCTAGAAACTTCATGGAAGGTTCTACAAACTTCCACACATTTCTATTCTCATCTATATAAGCCCTAGAGTGACTCCATGCATTGGTTAGAGATTTTCAAGCTTGCATACTACACTTTGATTCCTTCACTCCAAAATTGCATTTTCATTCCAAACTCCATTAAAACTCCATCAATCACTACAATTCTGATCATCATCATCATCCATAATCAACATTGAGCATTTGGCAAGAAAAATCAAGGAGAATTCGTGGCTGGTTCATGAAATCACAAGTTTCACTCCAACATGCATGAAGGGTTGGATAGGTTGATTCAAGAAGTGTAATCAAGAACCACTGCAAACAGAAGCACATAGGTCCATTGAAGATCACTTGTAGCAAGTACCAAGGCTTGGATTGGAGAAGAAACACCATAGCCATCATCACTTGCAAGGTATGCGTTTTCTCTTGAATCTCATTATTTATGCATAGTTAAGGTTTGTTGTTAGGGTAAACATGATAGAGACCAATTAGGGATGAATCGTGATGAGTATGAGAGCATTCCATGGAAGTTTGTTGTATGGCCGTTTCTGTTTAGGGAGCAAGAACTCATGCCTTAGTGTACTATAATCTTAGTTCTTTAGCTTAGTGTAATCCTCATAAGATGTAGATCATTCTAGGTTAATATGAGCCCATTCCATTTCCATGCATATCCATGTGAAACAAATGGTACCAGACCTTGCGCGCTTTGTAACTCTTTGTGGAGTGAGTCTTAATGAATTCTATGGACATGGCTGTGTAGAGGGCAGTGAGAGGATCAATTTTGTTTTTTGGATCGAGTTAAATGGTGGAGAGATGAGAGAGCTAGATAGAGTGGAAGTTTCATGAGTGAAGTTGTTTTCATAAAACCCTAAGTAACCAAAGGTAGAAGAGATAATCTCTACCATTAATTAAATTTGAAATGTTGACTCGTTCACTGCATCCAACGGCTCGGATTGAACAACAAAATTGGAGGGAAATTTCAAAAATGGAAACGCCGTCGTTTTGATTAGTGGGGGCGCCTGGGCTTATCTGCTTTCTATTCGCACCCCACCAAATTCTGGCCCAGTATAAACCAACTAATCTGCCTTGCTATTTTCACCCCCTCCCCTTTATTCAATTCTTTTATTTTTTAATTCTTTTAATATTTTCTTGTTCTTTAAAAATTCATAAAAAATAGAAAATTTAATATTTTTCAATTCTTCTTTTTTCTATATGTTAATAAACCTGTCTAGAAAATTCTAAATAAATAAAATGTCCATTTTATTTTCTTTTCATATTTTTAATAGATTTTTCTTTTAAATAGCTTTTATAATGTTTAGTTTGATATCATGATTTTGTAGAATTTCTTTTAGGCCTTTCCTTTAGTCTTTTTAACTCATTCTTTTTTGTGTAACTAGATATTGAACCATAGTTCCCCATAGGATTTAATTCTTGATTTTTAGATTAAATTTTGATTAGTTTAATTAGGGTAGCATTAGGGTATCCTAATTAGGGTTTAGGTTGTGCATAGGTAAGGAAATTCATTTTCTTTAAATAGTTTTGTCTTGATTTTTGGGTAGAGGCCCATGTGGATGTTATGGGTAGATGTTGTAGACTCTTGTGGATAATTGATAGATTTTTCCCCATTGGTTTAGTATTTTTAGGTATTTTCTGAAGTTGCCTGATGATTTAGTCTATTCTGTGGTTATTTGTTCACCTCTGGGGTTTATTGTGGGGAATTTGCTGTGGGGCTTGTGTTGTCTTGAAGATCTTGTTGGAGAGCATCATGAAGTGAAGATTGTAGATCAAGATTCAGAGACCCAGAGCTTGGCTTGTTCCCTGTTTGTGAGGTTTGAGATCCTGAAGTTTGAAGGAAGTTCATGGTACTTTCCTGAGGAAGGCACTGTGAATGACTTTCATTCTTTCTTCTCACCTCTTTCTTAAGTATCCAATGATGTTGGAGCCAACTTGTGAGTTTAATTTCTCCTGAGGAGGAATGTAAACTGATCACAGTTGTTGAGCCACATAGGATACAAATCCTAAGTGGAAGCCTCCTAGTACTTTCCTGAGGAAGGTCCTATGGGTCTATTCACTTAGTTCCATTAGTTTATCTAGGATTTCTCAAGTATCCAATGATGTTGGAGCCAACTTGTGAGTTTAATTTCTCCTGAGGAGGAATGTAAACTGATCACAGTTGTTGAGCCACATAGGATACAACTCCTAAGTGGAAGCCTCCTAGTACTTTCCTGAGGAAGGTCCTATGAGTCTGTTCATTTAGTTCCACTAGTTCAGATAGGATTTCTTAAATATCCAGTGATGTTGGAGCCTGCTTGTGAGTTTAATTTCTCCCGAGGAGGAATATAAACTGATCACAGTGGTTGAGCCACATAGGGTATGACTCCTGAGTATACACCTCCTAGTGCTTTCCTGAGGAAGACACTATGAGTCTGCTTACTTAGCTCCCTTTCTTTGGTAAGCTTGTTCTGAGGCTTGAAGACTGGGATTGATTTCTTTTGGTTAGGTTTTGCTTTAGGGCTTTGTTTAGATTTGGTTCGGATTCTGTGTTAGGGTTAGGATTAGAGAGTAGATGATTCTTTCTCTAGCATGTGTGCTTTGTTTTCCTGATGGCACTTCATTTCCTTTATCTGTTTATTGCTTGATAGCATGTTGATCATCTTCAGTATGATTACTGTTATTTCATGACTGGCTTGAGGTTGAGATGAGCTTGTGGAGGCTGAAGCCCCACACACATTTCCTCCCTCACTTGCATTGCATGCATTTTACTGTTAAAGCTGATGCTTTTGTCTGTTTTGGTGTATCATTGACATGATCCCTTAGGACTCTCATTTCCTCTGATGAGGATTTGATGATAGACTTTTAGGTTGGAATCCATGCATGACAACTTCTAGGAGTTCCCTGTTCAAACCTCAACCATAGGATGAATCCATGGCATGATAACAGTAGGACTTGATAGTCTCCCTCCTAGTTGGGCCTGTTCTCTTCTCATCTCAAAGCAGTTTTAAGATACAGTAATCATGAATGATTTCTTTCGTATGTTACGAGCCTTAAGCTATCTGAGAAAGGACGCGTTCCCTCTCAGGTCATAGTCTCTAGTGCGATTGAGGTCGCAAACACAACAAAAAACACTTCTTTCAGGAGATAACCCGTAGTTTCCCGAACTACGTTTGCTCTGATCTTCCATGCCAGATGAAAGTACGTAGGCATAGGACGCGACGTCCTAGCGAGCAACCTTTCCCCACCTTCCCCCGTAGTTGGCCGAACTACGTAGACTCTGATTTCTCGTTCTAGACGGGAATACGTAGGCATAAAGTGCGATGCTTTGCCGAGTCATTTTTCTTCTCTTTTTCAGCCAGCCTTGATAGGTAGATAGATTATAACCAACCCGTCCAAGTAAACAAACAAGCGAGGATCCCGTCGAGTACGACGGACGTGAGGGGTGCTAATACCTTCCCCTTGCGTAACCGACTCCCGAACCTAGACAATGGTTGCGATGACCTTGTCTTACCCTTATTCGTTAGGTTTTTCCGATCGTTTCCTTTCCCGCTCTGAGGGATAAATAACGAAAGGTGGCGACTCTTCTGTTATGCCGGCACCTTATTTTCGCGCAAGCGACACATGTCATACGTTCAATGTAATGACATTCTGTATGACATTCAGTTTAACTATGTTAACTTATAGTTAACTTACCCTGCACACACATCATTAAGTATGTCCTAACAATCAGTATGACATACATGCACACTCTAAAGTTTTTCCATAAAATGTAGCCAATCAAGAGAACTTACAAACTCCCCCTTTGGTAAATTTTTGGCTAAAACAACCTGTTAACATATCAGAGTTTACACACAACAGAAGACTTATGATGTGTTCAGTCATGCAGCTAGTTCCTAGCTCAAGCCACTCAGAGTCCTCACAGTTAGCTCCCACTGTTAGCTCATTCTGTTAATCATCTGGTAGTTATCACTACAGATGTCACATTTCTTTGAGTAACACTCTGGTGTTCTCCCCCTCAACTAATCATGGCTTTATCAGTTGAACACTTCACCTGAACACCCTGCAGTTACAAACACAAGCATCCATCCTATGGATGACCAGACATTTAGAATTCCCTTCTGAAGTCACACATACCTAGTTCCTCCCCCTGAAGAGTTGCACAAGACTCTCTGCTCATATCCATCCTGTCTACTCTGGATGTTATGACCTTCAGGCTAACATCCTGAAGTACACACACAAGGTTTGTTCCTAGTTCTAGCATACATACATTTCTATCCAGGCTAGACATGCATAATACTTTATTGCTCACAGCATTGTCAGCTGTCATCACACCTTTCACCAGCTGCTCCTGTAGTTACAACTGTAAATGTGCAAGACTAATATCATATGTTAGTATGCATATTGGCACAAGTGTGCTCAAGCTAGTTCTCCTTGTTTTGTTCTTCCACCTGTTGTCCTCTATTACCTGATATACTCTATTACTCTCTCTCCCCCATTTTAGCCACAAATTAGGATCCAAATAACATAGATCATCATAGGTAACAACACAGTTGTTAGGGGTTACATTACAGCAAAATTGCTCTTTGAAGAGCATCACAAATTCAGATTTCACAGAAAATTTAAATTTGACAGAACCAACAACAACACCCTTTGCTCAATCTTCTTCATCAGAGGAGGAACTGGAGTCAATGTCATCCATATCTAATAGGGAGATATCCTGGTTCCCATCATACAAGTCATCCTCTGGAAATTCAGAGTCATGAGGGGGATCTTTGCGAGCAAGGGGAATGGTGAAGCCCTTAATAGGCAGTCCTCTTTTGATGATATCATCAGCAATTTCCCCCATGGTTTCTGCCATGTATGCAGAGCCTTCTTTGTTTAGCATACTCCTAAGATTTTCTGCAATGGGAGGAGGGTACTTGGTATTTGGCTTTTCAATGGAGGGAGGGGTATCTTTGGAGGATTCGGGAGGGGACTTAGAGGAAGATCCTTCATGATAAGATGACATGCTTGTATCGAGAGTGAAGGTCTGAGAGAGATGTGAGAAGGCAATAGGGGCAAAGCGACACATTTGTGTGGAATTGAGAGTTTTATTGGTCAAAGACTTGGACTACATTGATGTGGTAAAATTCTTACGTGTAATTAATTTCTATGCATCCTCATACATGCAAATACCTAACTTGCCTCTAAGAGTTTCAAATTGGGCAGCATCTATAGCCTTGGTAAAGATGTCAGCTAGCTGTAGTTCAGTGGATACATGCTCTAAGGAAATCACTTTGTCTTCCACAAGATCTCTAATGAAGTGATGTCTTATATCAATGTGCTTCGTTCTGCTGTTTTGGATTGGATTTTCGGAAATGTTAATAGCACTGAGATTGTCACAGTACAATGTCATGACATCCTGAGTGACATTGTATTCAGTTAACATTTGCTTCATCCATACCAGCTGAGAACAGCTGCTTCCAGCTGCTATATATTTGGCTTCAACAGTGGATAGTGAGACGCAATTCTGCTTCTTGCTGAACTAAGATATTAGGTTGTTTCCCAATAAGAAGCATCCACCAGATGTGCTTTTTCTATCATCAGCACTGCCAACCCAATCCGCATCACAAAAGCCATACAAGGTAGGATCACACCCATAGGAGTAGAGTATGCCATAGTCACAAGTTCCATTCACATATTTGAGAATCCTTTTAACTTGGTTCATGTGACTTACTTTAGGATCTGCTTGATACCTTGCGCATACACCCACAACAAAGGCAATGTTTAGTCTGCTGGATGTAAGATACAACAGGCTACCAATCATGCTTCTGTATAGACTTTGATCAACACTCGTACCCTTTTCATCTCTGGATAACTTAAGATGAGTGGGGGCAGGTGTTCTTTTGTGGCTTGCATTGTCCATCCCAAACTTCTTGACTATATTTTTGGTGTATTTGCTTTGGGAGATGAATATGGAATCATTCATTTGCTTGACCTGTAGTCCAAGGAAGTAGGTTAGTTCTCCACACATGCTCATTTCAAACTCAGACTGCATGTGATTCACAAATTGCTTCACCATCTTTTCTGACACTCCCCCAAATATTATGTCATCCACATATATCTGGGCAATCATGATTTCTCGACCCTCATTTTTTACAAACAGTGTCCTATCAATTCCCTCTTTTCTGTATCCTTTTGTGTTGAGAAACTCAGTTAGCCTTTCATACCATGCTCTAGGTGCCTGTTTTAATCAATAAAGTACCTTCCTTAGCTTGTTTACATGGCCTGTTAGGTTAGGGAAAATCCCTTGGGTTGTGCCATATATACTTCCTCAGTGAGAAATCCATTAAGAAAGGAACTTTTTACATCCATCTGAAATAGTTTAAATTTTAGGATGCAAGCAATTCCCAACATCAGCCTGATTGACTCAAGTCTTACAACTGGTGCAAAGATTTCATCAAAATCAATTCGTTCTACATGAGTATACCCCTGAGCCACCAGTCTAGACTTGTTTCTGACTATGATTCCTTCTTCATCTGACTTATTCTTGTAAATCCATTTGGTTCCAATGATATTTGTTCCTTCAGGTCTTGGCACTAGTTCCCATACTTCATTTCTTTTAAACTTCTCCAATTCCTCTTGCATAGCCTTGATCCAGTATTCATCAATGAGAGTTTCCTTAACATTTTTGGGCTCAACCTTAGACACAAAGCAGGAATTTGAGATGACTTCTCTTGTTCTTGTCCTTACTCCACTGTTGAGATCTCCAATTATAAGATCTTTGGGATGATCTTTCAGGATTCTAACAGAGGGTTCTTTGTTACCTGTTTCTGGTTCAGAATTTGGACTTGTAGTTTGGGTGTCTTCAGTCTCCTCAGATGGAGTCTCAAGCAATGTTTCAACATCCTCTATGACATTGATCTCTTCAATTTGATCATCAATGACAACATTAATGGATTCCATTAATACTTTCGTTCTGGATTTGAATACTCTATAAGCTCTGCTTTTAGTAGAGTATCCCAAGAATATTCCTTCATCACTTTTGGCATCCATTTTCCTTCTTTGTTCACGATCTGTCAAGATGTAGCACTTGCTTCCAAACACATGAAACTACTTCACAGTTGGTTTTCTTCCTTTCCATAGTTCATACAAGGTGGATGATGTTTCCTTTCTCAGGGTGATTCTGTTGTGAACATAGCATGATGTGTTCATTGCTTCAGCCCAGACGTGCATAGGCATCCTTTTTGCATGAATCATGGCTCTAGAAGATTCCTGAATAGTTCTGTTTTTCCTTTCTACTACTCCATTTTGTTGAGGTGTGATGGGAGAGGAAAATTCATGGCTTATGCCTTCAGTTGCACAGAACTCAGCAAACTTGGAGTTTTCAAACTCCTTTCCATGATCACTTCTGATCCTGATAACACCACTCTCCTTTTCTCTTTGGAGCTTGGTGCACAGTTCTTTGAAGAATTCAAAAACATCATATTTTTCTTTGATGAAGTTTATCCCGGTGTATCTGAAGTAATCATCAACCACCACATATGGATACCTTTTTCCACCAAGGCTTTCTACCTGCATTGGTCCCATAAGGTCCATGTGCAGTAGTTCCAGAACTCTAGACGTGGTTAGATGTCCAACCCTTGGATGAGATGTCTTGGTCTGTTTTCCCACTTGACATTCCCCACACACTTTTCCCTCTTCAATAGTCAGTTTAGGGATTCCTCTTACAGCCCTTTCCTTTCTTTTTGAGGTATGTGGGACATTCCTTTCTGATATATCCATATCCTTCACATTCATGGCACTGTACTTTACTGACTTTCTCCTCATATTTCTCTTTGTCAGCAGGCACGCTTTTGGAGTAAGGTTTTGACTTAGAATCTATCCTATTGACCAGTCTGTTGAACTGTCTTCCAAGCATGACTATTGCCTCTAATAGATTCTCCTCTTTTTCATCATCTGAATCCTCAACAGTGTTTGAGGCAAGAGCTATACTTTTGCTCTTTTTCTCCACAGCCTAATCACACATCCCCATCTCAAAGGTTTGAAGGGAACCAATGAGTTCATCCACCTTCATGTGGCATATGTCTTGAGTTTCTTCAATGGTTGTTACCTTCATGGCAAACCTTTTAGGTAATGATCTTAGAATCTTCCTTACAAGCTTTTCTTCAGCCATCTTTTCTCCCAAAGCTCCTGAGGTGTTAGCTAGTTCAAGAACATTCATGTAAAAGTCATGAATGGTCTCATCTTCCTTCATTCTTAGACTTTCAAATTTGGTGGTCAGCATTTGAAGTCTAGAAATTTTTACCATGGAAGTTCCCTCATGAGTGGTTTTGAGAGTGTCACAAACATCCTTTGCTAGTTCACAGTGGTGGACCAGTCTGAAGATGTTTTTGTCTATACCATTGAAGAGTGCATGCAATGCTTTAGAGTTTCCAAGAGCCAATGCCTCTTGCTCTTTGGTCCATTCCTCTTCAGGAATTTGCACTGATACTCCATCCTTGTCAGTCTTCACAAGATGTTCCCAGCTAGAGTTTACAGCTCTCCAAGCTTTGCTGTCTAATGACCTTAGGAATGCAATCACCCTAGGCTTCCAATAGTCATACTTGCAATTCTGTCTATGAATTCTATCATAGTTAGAACCAATATCTTCTAGTTCACCTAGGGCTTCTAGAAATTCTCCTGATATCCAGCTTGAGCATTTATTCTGTTTTCTAGTTCATAGACACCAGAAAAACAACCTTGCCCGCTGGATGTCATACGTTCAATGTAATGACATTCTGTATGACATTCAGTTTAACTATGTTAACTTATAGTTAACTTACCCTGCACGCACATCATTAAGTATGTCCTAACAATCAGTATGACATACATTCACACTCTAAAGTTTTGCCATAAAATTTGGCCAATCAAGAGAACTTACAAACTCCCCCTTTGGCAAGTTTTTGGCTAAAACAACCTGTTAACATATCAGAGTTTACACACAGCAGAAGACTTATGATGTGTTCAGTCATGCAGCTAGTTCCTAGCTCAAGCCACTCAGAGTCCTCACAGTTAGCTCCCATTGTTAGCTCATTCTGTTAATCATCTGGTAGTTATCACTACAAATGTTACATTTCTTTGAGTAACACTCTGGTGTTCTCCCTCTCAACTGATCATGGCTTTATCAGTTGACCACTTCACCTGCACACCCTGCAGTTACAAACACAAACATCCATCCTATGGATGACCAGACATTTAGGATGCCCTTCTGAAGTCACACATATCTAGTTACACCCCCTGAAGAGTTGCACAAGACTCTCTGCTCATATCCATCCAGTCTGCTCTGGATGTTATGACCTTCAGGCTAACATCCTGAAGTACATACACAAGGTTTGTTCCTAGTTCTAGCATACATACATTTCTATGCAGGCTAGACATGCATATTACTTTATTGCTCACAGCATTGTCAGCTGTCATCACACCTTTCACCAGCTGCACCTGTAGTTACATCTGTAAATGTGCAAGACTAATATCATATGTTAGTATGCATATTGGCACAAGTGTGCTCAAGCTAGTTCTCCTTGTTCTGTTCTTCCACCTGTTGTCCTCTATTACCTGCTATACTCTATTACTCTCTCTCCCCCATTTTAGCCACAAATTAGGATCCAAATAACATAGATCATCATAGGTAACAACACAATTGTTAGGGGTTACATTACAGCAAAATTGCTCTTTGAAGAGCATCACAAATTCAGATTACACAGAAAATTTAAATTTGACAGAACCAACAGTAACACCCTTTGCTTAATCTTCTTCATCAGAGGAGGAACTGGAGTCAATGTCACCAAATCTAATAGGGAGATGTCCTGGTTCCCATCATACGAGTCATCCTCAGGAAATTCAGAGTCATGAGGGGGATCTTTGCGAGCCAGGGGAATGGTGAAGCCCTTAATAGGCAGTCCTCTTTTAATGATATCATCAGCAATCTCCCCCATGGTTTCTGCCACGTATGCAGAGCCTTCTTTGTTTAGCATACTCCTAAGATTTTCTGCAATGGGAGGAGGGTACTTGGTCTTTGGCTTTTCAATGGAGGGAGGGGTATCTTTGGAGGATTCGGGAGGGGACTTAGAGGAAGATCCTTCATGATAAGATGACATGCTTGTATCGAGAGTGAAGGTCTGAGAGAGATGTGAGAAGGCAATAGGGGCAAAGCGACACATTTGTGTGGAATTGAGAGTTTTATTGGTCAAAGACTTGGACTACATTGATGTGGTAAAATTCTCACGTGTAATTAATTTCTATGCATCCTCATACATGCAAATACCTAACTTGCCTCTAAGAGTTTCAAATTGGGCAGCATCTATAGCGTTGGTAAAGATGTCAGTTAGCTGTAGTTCAGTGAATACATGCTCTAAGGAAATCACTTTGTCTTCCACAAGATCTCTAATGAAGTGATGTCTTATATCAATGTGCTTCGTTTTGCTGTTTTGGATTGGATTTTCGGAAATGTTAATAGCACTGAGATTGTCACAGTACAATGTCATGACATCCTGAGTGACATTGTATTCAGTTAACATTTGCTTCATCCATACCAGCTGAGAACAGCTGCTTCCAGCTGCTATATATTCGGCTTCAACAGTGCATAGTGAGACGCAATTCTGCTTCTTGCTGAACTAAGATATTAGGTTGTTTCCCAATAAGAAGCATCCACCAGATGTGCTTTTTCTATCATCAGCACTGCCAACCCAATCCGCATCACAAAAGCCATACAAGGTAGGATCACACCCATAGGAGTAGAGTATGCCATAGTCACAAGTTCCATTCACATATTTGAGAATCCTTTTAACTTGGTTCATGTGACTTACTTTAGGATCTGCTTGATACCTTGCGCATACACCCACAACAAAGGCAATGTTTGGTCTGCTGGATGTAAGATACAACAGGCTACCAATCATGCTTCTGTATAGACTTTGATCAACACTCGTACCCTTTTCATCTCTGGATAACTTTAGATGAGTGGGGGCAGGTGTTCTTTTGTGGCTTGCATTGTCCATCCCAAACTTCTTGACTATATTTTTGGTGTATTTGCTTTGGGAGATGAATATGGAATCATTCATTTGCTTGACCTGTAGTCCAAGGAAGTAGGTTAGTTCTCCACACATGCTCATTTCAAACTCAGACTGCATGTGATTCACAAATTGCTTCACCATCTTTTCTGACACTCCCCCAAATATTATGTCATCCACATATATCTGGGCAATCATGATTTCTCCACCCTCATTTTTTACAAACAGTGTCCTATCAATTCCCCCTTTTCTGTATCCTTTTGTGTTGAGAAACTCAGTTAGCTTTTCATACCATGCTCTAGGTGCCTGTTTTAATCAATAAAGTGCCTTCCTTAGCTTGTATACATGGCCTGTTAGGTTAGGGGAAATCCCTTGGGTTGTGCCACATATACTTCCTCAGTGAGAAATCCATTCAGAAAGGAACTTTTTACATCCATCTGAAATAGTTTAAATTTTAGGATGCAAGCAATTCCCAACATCAGCCTGATTGACTCAAGTCTTACAACTGGTGCAAAGATTTCATCAAAATCAATTCCTTCTACTTGAGTATACCCCTGAGCCACCAGTATAGCCTTGTTTCTGACTATGACTCCTTCTTCATCTGACTTGTTCTTGTAAATCCATTTGGTTCCAATGATATTTGTTCCTTCAGGTCTTGGCACTAGTTCCCATACTTCATTTCTTTTAAACTTCTCCAATTCATCTTGCATAGCCTTGATCCAGTATTCATCAGTGAGAGCTTCCTTAACATTTTTGGGCTCAACCTTAGACACAAAGCAGGAATTTGAGATGACTTCTCTTGTTCTTGTCCTTACTCCACTGTTGAGATCTCCAATTATAAGATCTTTGGGATGATCTTTCAGGATTCTAATAGAGGGTTCTTTGTTACCTGTTTCTGGTTCAGAATTTGGACTTGAAGTTTGGGTGTCTTCAGTCTCCTCAGATGGAGTCTCAAGCAATGTTTCAACATCCTCTATGACATTGATCTCTTCAATTTGATCATCAATGACAACATTAATGGATTCCATTAATATTTTCGTTCTGGATTTGAATACTCTATAAGCTCTGCTTTTAGTAGAGTATCCCAAGAACATTCCTTCATCACTTTTGGCATCCATTTTCCTTCTTTGTTCACGATCTGTCAAGATGTAGCACTTGCTTCCAAACACATGAAAATACTTCACAGTTGATTTTCTTCCTTTCCACAGTTCATACAAGGTGGAGGATGTTTCCTTTCTCAGGGTGATTCTGTTGTGAACATAGCATGATGTGTTCATTGCTTCAGCCCAGACGTGCATAGGCATCCTTTTTGCATGAATCATGGCTCTAGCAGATTCCTGAATAGTTCTGTTTTTCCTTTCTACTACTCCATTTTGTTGAGGTGTGATGGGAGAGGAAAATTCATGGCTTATGCCTTCAGTTGCACAGAACTCAGCAAACTTGGAGTTTTCAAACTCCTTTCCATGATCACTTCTGATCCTGATAACACCACTCTCCTTTTCTCTTTGGAGCTTGGTGCACAGTTCTTTGAAGAATTCAAAAACAACATATTTTTCTTTGATGAAGTTTATCCCGGTGTATCTGAAGTAATCATCAACCACCACATATGGATACCTTTTTCCACCAAGGCTTTCTACCTGCATTGGTCCCATAAGGTCCATGTGCAGTAGTTCCAGAACTCTAGACGTGGTTAGATGTCCAACCCTTGGATGAGATGTCTTGGTCTGTTTTCCCACTTGACATTCCCCACACACTTTTCCCTCTTCAATAGTCAGTTTAAGGATTCCTCTTACAGCCCTTTCCTTTCTTTTTGAGGTATGTGGGACATTCCTTTCTGATATATCCATATCCTTCACATTCATGGCACTGTACTTTACTGACTTTCTCCTCATATTTCTCTTTGTCAGCAGGCACGCTTTTGGAGTAAGGTTTTGACTTAGCATCTATCCTTTTGACCAGTCTGTTGAACTGTCTTCCAAGCATGGCTATTTCCTCTAATAGATTCTCCTCTTTTTCATCATCTGAATCCTCAGCAGTGTTTGAGGCAAGAGCTATACTTTTGCTCTTTTTCTCCACAGCCTAATTACACATCCCCATCTCAAAGGTTTGAAGGGAACCAATGAGTTCATCCACTTTCATGTGGAATATGTCTTGAGCTTCTTCAATGGTTGTTACCTTCATGGCAAACCTTTTAGGTAATGACCTTAGAATTTTCCTTACAAGCTTTTCTTCAGCCATCTTTTCTCCCAAAGCTCCTGAGGTGTTAGCTAGTTCAAGAACATTCATGTAAAAGTCATGAATGGTCTCATCTTCCTTCATTCTTAGACTTTCAAATTTTTTGGTCAGCATTTGAAGTCTAGACATTTTTACCTTGGAAGTTCCCTCATGAGTGGTTTTGAGAGTGTCGCAAACATCCTTTGCTAGTTCACAGTGGTGGACCAGTCTGAAGATGTTTTTGTCTATACCATTGAAGAGTGCATGCAATGCTTTAGAGTTTCCAAGAGCCAATGCCTCTTGCTCTTTGGTCCATTCCTCTTCAGGAATTTGCACAGATACTCCATCCTTGTCGGTCTTCACAAGATGTTCTCAGCCAGAGTTTACAGCTCTCCAAGCTTTGCTGTCTAATGACCTTAGGAATGCAATCACCCTAGGCTTCTAATAGTCATACTTGCAACTCTGTCTATAAATTCTATCATAGTTAGAACCAATATCTTCTAGTTCACCTAGGGCTTCTAGAAATTCTCCTGATATCCAGCTTGAGCATTTATTCTGTTTTCTAGTTCGTAGACACCAGAAAAACAACCTTGCCCGCTGGATGTCATACGTTCAATGTAATGACATTCTGTATGACATTCAGTTTAACTATGTTAACTTATAGTTAACTTACCCTGCACACACATCATTAAGTATGTCCTAACAATCAGTATGACATACATGCACACTCTAAAGTTTTGCCATAAAATGTAGCCAATCAAGAGCACTTACAAACTCCCCTTTTGGAAAGTTTTTGGCTAAAACAACCTGTTAACATATCAGAGTTTACACACAGCAGAAGACTTATGATGTGTTCAGTCATGCAGCTAGTTCCTAGCTCAAGCCACTCGGAGTCCTCACTGTTAGCTCCCATTGTTAGCTCATTCTGTTAATCATCTGGTAGTTATCACTACAAATGTCACATTTCTTTGAGTAACACTCTGGTGTTCTCCCTCTCAACTGATCATGGCTTTATCAGTTGAACACTTCACCTGCACACACTGTAGTTACAAACACAAACATCCATCCTATGGATGACCAAACATTTAGAATGCCCTTCTGAAGTCACACATATCTAGTTCCTCCCCCTGAAGAGTTGCACAAGACTCTCTGCTCATATCCATCCAGTCTGCTCTGGATGTTATGACCTTCAGGCTAACATTCTGAAGTACACACACAAAGTTTGTTCCTAGTTCTAGCATACATACATTTCTATCCAGGCTAGACATGCATATTACTTTATTGCTCACAATATTGTCAGCTGCCATCACACTTTTCACCAGCTGCACCTGTAGTTACACCTGTTAATGTGCAAGACTAATATCATATGCTAGTATGCATATTGGCACAAGTGTGCTCAAGCTAGTTGTCCTTGTTCTGTTCTTCCACCTGTTGTCCTCTATTACCTGCTATATTCTATTACTCTCTCTCCCCCATTTTATCCACAAATTAGGATCCAAATAACATAGATCATCATAGGTAACATCACAGTTATTAGGGGTTACGTTATAGCAAAATTGCTCTTTGAAGAGCATCACAAATTCAGATTACACAGAAAATTTAAATTTGACAGAACCAACAGCAACACCCTTTGCTCAATCTTCTTCATCAGAGGAGGAACTAGAGTCACTGTCATCCAAATCTGATAGGGAGATGTCCTGGTTCCCATCATACGAGTCTTCCTCTTGAAATTCAGAGTCATGAGGGGGATCTCTGCGAGCCAGGGGAATGGTGAAGCCTTTAATAGGCAGTCCTCTTTTGATGATATCGTCAGCAATTTCCCCCATGGTTTCTGCCATGTATGCAGAGCCTTCTTTGTTTAGCATACTCCTAAGATTTTCTGCCATGGGAGGAGGGTACTTGGTCTTTGGCTTTTCAGTGGAGGGAGGAGTATCTTTGGAGGATTTGGGAGGGGACTTAGAGGAAGATCCTTCATGATAAGATGACATGCTTGTGTCGAGAGTGAAGGTCTGAGAGAGATGTGAGAAGGAAATGGGGGCAAAGCGAGACGTTTGTGTAGAATGGAGAGTTTTATTGGTCAAAGACTTGGACTACATTGATGTGGTAAAATTCTCACGTGTAATTAATTGCTATGCTTCCTCATACATGCAAATACCTAACTTGCCTCCAAGATTTTCAAATTGGTCAGCATCTATAGCCTTGGTAAAGATGTCAGCTAGTTGTAGTTCAGTGGATACATGCTCTAAGGAAATCACTTTGTCTTCCACAAGATCTCTAATGAAGTGATGTCTTATATCAATGTGCTTCGTTCTGCTGTGTTGGATTGGATTTTTGGAAATGTTAATAGCACTGAGATTGTCACAGTACAATGTCATGACATCCTGAGTGACATTGTATTCAGTTAACATTTGCTTCATCCATACCAGCTGAGAACAGCTGCTGCGAGCTTCTATATATTCGGGTTCAGTAGTGGATAGTGAGACGCAATTCTGCTTCTTGCTGAACCAAGATATTAGGTTGTTTCCCAAGAAGAAGCATCCACTAGATGTGCTTTTTCTATCATCAGCACTGCCAGCCCAATCAGCATCACAATAGCCATACAAGGTAGGATCACACCCATGGGAGTAGAGTATTCCATAGTCACAAGTTCCATTCACATATTTGAGAATCCTTTTAACTTAGTTCATGTGACTTACTTTAGGATCTGCTTGATACCTTGCGCATACACCCACAACAAAGGCAATGTCTGGTCTGATGGTTGTGAGATACAGCAGGCTATCAATCATGCTTCTGTATAGACTTTGATCAACACTTGTACCCTTTTCATCTCTGGATAACTTTAGATGAGTGGGGGCAGGTGTTCTTTTGTGGCTTGCATTGTCCATCCCAAACTTCTTGACTATATTTTTGGTGTATTTGCTTTGGGAGATGAATATGGAATCGTTCATTTGCTTGACCTGTAGTCCAAGGAAGTAGGTTAGTTCTCCACACATGCTCATTTCAAACTCAGACTGCATGTGATTCACAAATTGCTTCACCATTTTTTCTGACACTCCCCCAAATATTATGTCATCCACATATATCTGGGCAATCATGATTTCTCCACCCTCATTTTTTACAAACAGTGTCTTATCAATTCCCCCTTTTCTGTATCCTTTTGTTGTGAGAAACTCAGTTAGCCTTTCATACCATGCTCTAGGTGCCTGTTTTAATCCATAAAGTGCCTTCCTTAGCTTGTATACATAGTCTGTTAGGTTAGGGCAAATCCCTTGGGTTGTGCCACATATACTTCCTCAATGAGAAATCCATTCAGAAAGGAACTTTTTACATCCATCTGAAATAGTTTAAATTTTAGGATGCAAGCAATTCCCAACATCAGCCTGATTGACTCAAGTCTTACAACTGGTGCAAAGGTTTCATCAAAATCAATTCCTTCTACTTGAGTATACCCCTGAGCCACCAGTCTAGCCTTATATCTGACTATGATTCCTTCTTCATCTGACTTGTTCTTGTAAATCCATTTGGTTCCAATGATATTTGTTCCTTCAGGTCTTGGCACTATTCCCATACTTCATTTCTTTTAAACTGCTCCAATTCCTCTCGCATAGCCTTGATCCAGTATTCCTCAGTAAGAGCTTCCTAAACATTTTTAGGCTCAACCTTAGACACAAAGCAAGAATTTGAGATAACTTCTCTTGTTCTAGTCCTTACTCCACTTTTGAGATCTCCAATTATAAGATCTTTGGGATGATCTTTCAGGATTCTAATAGAGGGTTCTTTATTACTTGTTTCTGGTTCAGAATTTGGACTTGTAGTTTGGGTGTGTTCAGTCTCCTCAGATGGAGTCTCAAGCAATGTTTCAACATTCTCTATGACATTGATCTCTTCAATTTGATCATCAATGACAACATTAATGGATTCCATTAATACTTTCGTTCTAGATTTGAATACTCTATAAGCTCTACTGTTAGTATAGTATCCCAAGAATATTCCTTCATCACTTTTGGCATCCATTTTCCTTCTTTAATCACGATCTGTCAAGATGTAGCACTTGCTTCCAAACACATGAAAATACTTCACAGTTGGTTTTCTTCCTTTCCACAGTTCATACAAGGTGGAGGATGTTCCCTTTCTCAGGGTCACCCTATTGTGAACATAGCATGCTGTGTTCATTGCTTCAGCCCAGAAGTGCATAAGCATCCTTTTTGCATGAATCATGGCTCTAGCAGATTCCTGAATAGTTCTGTTTTTCCTTTCTACTACTCCATTTTGTTGAGGTGTGATTGGAGTGGAAAATTCATGGCTTATGCCTTCAGTTGCACAGAACTCAGCAAACTTGGAGTTTTCAAACTCCTTTCCACGATCACTTCTGATCCTGATAACACCACTCTCCTTTTCTCTTTGGAGCTTGGTGCACATTTCTTTCAAGACTTCAAAAACATCAGATTTTTCTTTGATGAAGTTTATCCAGGTGTATCTGGAGTAATCATCAACCACCACATATGCATACCTTTTTCCACCAAGGCTTTCTACCTGCATTGGTCCCATAAGGTCCATGCGCAGTAGTTCCAGAACTCTAGATGTGGTTAGATGTCCAACCCTCGGATGAGATGTCTTGGTATGTTTTCCCACTTGACATTCCCCACACACTTTTCCCTCTTCAATAGTCAGTTTAGGGATTCCTCTTACAACCCTTTCCTTTCTTTTTGAGGTATGTGGGACATTCCTTTCTGATATGTCCATATCCTTCACATTCATGGAACTATACTTTACTGACTTTCTCCTCAGAATTCTCTTTGTCAGCAGGCACGCTTTTGGAGTAAGGTTTAGACTTAGCATCTATCCTTTTGACCAGTCTGTTGAACTGTCTTCCAAGCATGGCTATTGCCTCTGATAGATTCTCCTCTTTTTCATCATCTGAATCCTCAGCAGTGTTTGAGGCAAGAGCTATACTTTTGCTCTTTTTCTCCACACCCTGATCACACATCCCCATCTCAAAGGTTTGAAGGGAACCAATGAGTTCATCCACCTTCATGTGGCATATGTCTTGAGCTTCTTCAATGGTTGTTACCTTCATGGCAAACCTTTTAGGTTATGACCTTAGAATCTTCCTTACAAGCTTTTCTTCAGCCATCTTTTCTCCCAAAGCTCCTGAGGTGTTAGCTAGTTCAAGAACATTCATGTAAAAGTCATGAATGGTCTCATCTTCCTTCATTCTGAGACTTTCAAATTTTGTGGTCAGCATTTGAAGTCTAGACATTTTTACCTTGGAAGTTCCCTCATGAGTGGTTTTGAGAGTGTTGCAAACATCCTTTGCTAGTTCACAGTGGTGGACCAGTCTGAAGATGTTTTTATCTATACCATTGAAGAGTGCATGCAATGCTTTAGAGTTTCCAAGAGCCAATGCCTCTTGCTCTTTGGTCCATTCCTCTTCAGGAATTTGCACAGATACTCCATCCTTGTCAGTCCAAGATGTTCCCAGCCAGAGTTTACAGATCTCCAAGCTTTGCTGTCTAATGACCTTAGGAATGCAATCACCCTAGGCTTCCAATAGTCATAGTTAGAACCAATATCTTTATCCCTAAGCTTGGATTGCAAGTATTCCTAGACAGAATTCACACGTGAAGACTAGCTTTCTTCACTTACACAGGACTCTACAATCTGCACTCTTTCTTCTTATGTTTTCAAGTGCTTCTCTTCAGGTTTGCATCTTCTTATCTTTATAGTAGTTGTCAGTCCTTTTGGGCCTTGGTGCATTAATTAGGTTTTATCCATATCAAAACCTATTCTCAAAGAGCTGCACATTTACCACTTAATTCATGGATCTTCTAGTTCGCCTAGGGCTTCTAGAAATTCTCCTGATATCCAGCTTGAGCATTTATTTTGTTTCCTAGTTCATAGACACCAGATAAACAACCTTGCCCGCTGGATGTCATACGTTCAATGTAATGACATTCTGTATGACATTCAGTTTAACTAAGTTAACTTATAGTTAACTTACCCTGCACACACATCATTAAGTATGTCCTAACAATCAGTATGACATACATGCACACTCTAAAGTTTTGCCATAAAATGTAGCCAATCAAGAGCACTCACAGTATGTTGTGTTGCTGTTGTTGATTATTATATTATTATGTTATTGCACGGTAAATGTGTGGATAATATTTTATCTTCTGATGTGTTGCTGTAATGCTGATGTTAAATGGTTTGTATACCAAAAGTTGAATATTTTGTTGTATGATGATTTTAAATGCATTTGTATTGTTATGTTGTGGTGTGATATAATTGTAAATGCATTTTTTGTTGTGTGCCTTGTTGTATGCCGATGTTGTTAGACAGTTATAGCATGTTTTGTTGTGGCCTATAGGGGTGTGATACATTTATTAAATGAAGGTCATTGTATGTTGTTGTTATCATGCATTTCATAGTATGAACGAGTTGTGAGATAAGTCGTGTGCCCATGTGGGGTGTGAGCGTCTTATCCGAATTCTAAAAGTAGAATAGTCTTGTTGTTGAGGTGATTGTGTGCCCATATAGGGTGTGAGCGATCATGGAGGTTATGTGTCCATGTGGGGTGAGAGTGACGTGATGGACATTCCGACGAAAATTATGATACTAAAATAGGAATCGGGTTTTGAAATAGTAATCGAATGGTAGCATATGCACTGAGTCAAGTTGTGAGTCTCATTGCATTGTATCTTGGTTGTATTTTTTATTGTGTTTGGTTATTGGTTGTGTGGATGTATATTGTAGAATGGGTGATTATGCATGTAATAATTTGTTACTTACTTATTATCATGCTTTCCTTTATATAATTATGATATCTCACCCTTTCTGTTTGAATGTTGTCTTTATATGGGCATCGTGCAAACAACTCACAATAGAGGAGTTGATGTGAGTGGAAGCTGGAGTCTTTCGTTTATTTTTAGTGTTGGCGTCTGCTCTGATATGTAACACTGGGGTTACAGAATGTTTTATGTATTTTATGTCTTGTTAGAGATTTTGGTTATTTATGTCTATTTTGAAAGCATGTTTATGTTCTGAGTATTTAGTTGATGTTGATTTTCTGCTACTTTAATAAAGTTGATTTTTCATACATGACTTATCATTATTATTATTACTATTAGTAATTTTAAAAGTACATGTGTTACATATCTTAAAGTATGAGTAGGTGTTTGTTGAGCAGTAGCATCCTAAATATGTTTAATTGTTGAATTTTACTCTGATATTTATTTAAATTACGCGGGGGATATTTAAGGTGTTACAACAATATTTCTTGCATGATTAGATTCACCTTCCTCATTATTAGTTACATTGTAGATTCTTTTGTGTTTCTTGGGAAAACTTGAGTATTCAGCTTGAATATGTCCAAAATCTTTGCATTTAAGATATTGGATCCAATTGAGATTTACCCCACCTATTCTTTTATGCTAAAAGTTACACCTCTTAAAATAGTGTTGTTGATTGTCTTGAACATTTGTAAACATATTATTCTCAAATTTAATGTTTAATTTTCTCATGACCCTACTAAATATTTTCGTGAGCCTGAGATTTTCTTCATTATCATAATCTACTTGGTCTTCACAATCTTCATAATTGTCTTTAGCTATATTCTTTGAACGATTCTTAATATCATTAAGAATCTTTCGTTGATGAACTGATCCTCCTTTGAAATTCCCCATCTTGAATAGAATAAGAATCATGGAACACACCCAAACAAAATAGGGTTCCAGCTCTGATACCAATTGAAACTTTGTTCTTAGGAGGACACACGTAGGACCAGATGCTTAAGCCAATGCATTCAACATCTTAAACCAAAATTGAAATATAATATGAAACAAGATGATAAATCATAAATCAATAAAAGAACAAAAAGAATTATTAACTCAGTTCAGTGCAAACAACACCTACGTCTGAGGGGGGATTCAAACCCAAGAAAGGAAATCCATTCTTCAATAGATTTAGTACAAAGTATCTTAGATGAACAACCTCATGTTCAATGCCATCTTCTTAATTCTACATGTGCATTTCTATTTAGCACTGCCCTTAAATATGAGAATCCCTATCACTTTCTCTCAATCATTAACCCTAGTAATCACAACAATAATCAAAATACTGAATGTCGAATTAAAGCTCAAACAAACCAAACTCTATGTTTTTAGATATGAATGCATGCGCTAGAGTGGTGCACAAACAACAACACAAACAAATACTCAAAGTATAAACCCTAATACATGAATCTTCAAAACTTGTGCACTTCAAACATTAGGTTTAGTCTCCTTAAATAGTAATGCAGCTTATGGGATTTTCTCCAATGGGAAATTGATGATGAAATCACGTCCAGATTTGTAGAGGATTTAGTTTTTATTTGTTTTTCAATAACCTTCAAAAAGATTTGATTTGTTTGAATTCAAATTTAAATCTCAAGTTGTTTTGATTTGATCCTTATAATCAGCCAAACAAATCTAATAAACGCATTTCTAAAAGATAACAATAAATCTGACTGAAACACAACCAGAAAAATACACTCAGAATAACAACAACCATGGCCCAGTGACAAAGGTCATATGTTATACACATAATAGAACATTTGGCCTGACATTTGTCCATGAAATAACATTCTAAATCTTAAACAAATAAAATAAAATATTTACTTGATATACATCAAATTCCAACTTCTCAAGTAAAGGATTTAGAATAAGTATCTTGCCAAAAAGTGAATCACACTTTAAATCATTTTTAATTGAGATTGGAGATTTATTTATCAAGTGCAAACTCAGATATTGTAACAAATCCAATAAGATTTCTTCATGGAATATCAAACTGCAACCAATATCTTTGCATATCAATTTCTGCACAATCTTGGACAAGATAAATCTAAACCAAATCTTCCTTCAAATCATATTTAAATAGATCTTTTCTTCAATGCAAATCAAATCAAATCAAATCTTCTTATTTAAACCAAATCCAGATCTTTCAATTAAACTATATCTAATTAAATCCTCTTAAACATTTATAGATTGTGATTTAATAAAATCTTTTTCCAAAACTAATTTGGATTAACAACTTTCTTTGAATCAAACAAAAACCAATCTCAGATTTACTTGCTGCAGACTGAGGCCAGATACTGGAACACATGTTGGAACATCTTGTCCCACATGTTACATCTTTACCAAAATACATCTTGTACTACCCATGTTATTTTACCAAATGCAGCCAATCAAAAGGAACCACAATTTATATTGCATTTAAGCCGAAGCTATCATAATTAAGTGTTTGAAATCAAAAAAGGAAAGCGAATGAGAAAGTTACCAATGCAATGGAGAGGAGCTTCAAATAAATGATATATAATGGAACAGGGACGTGATAAGCTTCAATGCAATGGATAGAAGCTATAAGAAAACTTGAAAATAAGGAGAAATTTCTCTGTAATTGTAGATAAGTACCATCTCTTCGTATTCTCTATTTTTTCTCTTTTGCAAGAATAAAATTGTGATAGGAGAGGGAAAGACGCGTGTATAATTAAGTAGAAGCGTCTAAATTCCTATCTTTGGATTAAATTGGGACTTTAGATTTCGAATTAGTTTGAAAATTGTGCGATCCTCATACCATTCATGAAGTGATCTTTTAGGCGCGTCCAAATTTCAATCTTTGGAGTTTGTTAATATCTTACTTTGAGGGTTATTTCTAATCTCCAGAGTTGGCTTGTGCTTTATGTGCATCCAAATTTAAAATTTGGATTTAAGGGTTATTTTTAGAATTTTTATAAGATGCGTGAGTAACACAACATAAGGTGCGATGAGTAACCTCTAATTAAACATACATCGGTCTAGAGTTGTGGTCCAATTCAAAAAGGGGGATTGCTCAACTCACCCTTAGTAGCACTGATACACCTTCTTGAAAAACCATGAAAGCCCCTCAAATTCGGAACTACTCTTTCGAAGACACCCAAAAGTCCTTACTACAATACTTCATAACTGAGTTACCCTTATTTTGTTAAAAATCAGTTTGGGAATGTATATATGTGTAGCATCCCAAAATTTTCCCTTTCTTTTTCTAACCTTAACTGACTTTTTCTTCGCGTTCATTTGCATCATCATTAGGTCATAGATCATAATCATGCTTTGCATTAATTTTCTAAGATATGGAATCAGGATTTTCTCTAAATCGAATCATCAAGTATCAAGCTTACTTTCTTCAAGAGTTGTCGGGCATCAAAGGGCCTATGGTTTCATCAATCCTTACGTTCTAGTTTGTTAACAAGCTTATATCCAGCTGACTCAAGTTTAGGGTTTACTTCTCATCATTGATAGGGGTCAGGGTTATCAGGGACATTGGTTTAGCTTCAAGCTAGATGTGGTTAAGATCAGACAGAAGTTCGACCTAATCTTGATCAAACCATCAAAAGCTTACTTCTATTTCAGGTTACATGCGTCAGTGGCATTAATCGATGTTTTGTGTAGTTTAACCAGATATGTTCATTTGAATTCTTCAACTACTGTTTTGTCGCTTGTTTGGGCAGTTTAAACCGTTTTGACGGGTAAATCTTATTTCAAAATCGGAAGAGATACTATATTTTTGTCGAGTGGTTTATTATGCGCTGATAATTTTGGTGCAGCTGTTTTCTTTTTCGGGTACTTCGGTGCTCAACTTTTTATTCGCTTTTATTCTTTATTTTGTAGATAATTAATCCTTCTTAGTTAATTTAGAATTAACTTAGATTTCTTAGGTAATTAAGATTATATTTTAATTATTTATTTATTTCTTAGTCAAAATTTTTGTAATTAAATGAATTTGTTTAGATTTTATAAAATTTATCTTTATTTAGTTATTTATTTCTTAGCTAATTAGTTTATGATTAATTTTTAATTTGTTTAACTTTAATATCTGTATCTTTTAGTTTTTAGATTAGATAATATTTTATTTAATCTAATTAATTATAATTTGTGTAGATAATTAGATTTTATTTTATCTTTTCTTTTATTTATTTATTAGTTTAGTAGTTTTTATTTATTATTAATTAAACAGTTTTTTTATATATTATTTTATCACAGCTTTTAACTAAGCTTTTTACTATTTATTTATTTTATATATTTTATTTTTTTGTCTCACAAACCACTAACCAACACATTCCAAGCCATACACATTCAAACTTCAGCCCACATATAACCATTTGAGCTACACTCTAAAGAAGGAGTAATTCCACAATACCAATCACACATCAGTTTGCAAACATCATTCCGCAAACTTCCAGCTACCACTACCAAATTGTACAAAAAAAGCAACAGCTGCAAAGAAAAATTCGTACACCACGCATAACCTGCTATTCAACCATACCAGACAAATTGTACATAAACCATCAGCTACTACTGCACCAAAACCATAAACCAAGCACGTCAGACAACCTCTTCACAAAACCTGTCACAAACTCGTATAAAACTCACGCACCAACCTGCACAAAACGTGACAAAATGTTCAAGGTACATAGAGAAAAACTTAGCCACCAAGTTTCAAAGACAGATTTTTCTCACCACACACACAAGCACACACACACACAAATATATATATATATATATATATATATATATATATATATATATATATATATATATATATATATATATATATATATATATATATATATATATATATATATATATATATATATATATATATATATATATATATATATATATATATATATATATATATATATATATATATATATATATATATATATATATATATATATATATATATATATATATATATATATATATATATATATATATATATATATATATATATATATATATATATATATATATATATATATATATATATATATATATATATATATATATATATATATATATATATATATATATATATATATATATATATATATATATATATATATATATATATATATATATATATATATATATATATATATATATATATATATATATATATATATATATATATATATATATATATATATATATATATATATATATATATATATATATATATATATATATATATATATATATATATATATATATATATATATATATATATATATATATATATATATATATATATATATATTAAAGAAGAGCAGAAGGGGGGCTAAACGAAAAAAGAGAGAACATGACCTCTGTAGAAAAAAAGAGGGAAACATCAAACCTTTAATCACATGTTCATCCTTCAACTCTCAATCACAGCATCACCATCGGCTCACCCTCCAGCTCGCTTCCACCACCCTTTCTTTTCCAAAATCGAGCTCCACCGCCATAAAAGTGTTGTAGGGACTCTTTAGTGTCAAGCTTAATTCACTATTCTCTAGACATTCCCAACAATAATGATTCTCCACACATTTCCTTCAACCATTTCTCTACTACAAATCTTCACATAACCTTCCTTGTAACTCTTACCAACATACATAAGAGGTTTTTTTCTCGGCTTCTGTTTAAAAGCACAAACTTGTTTTCACTCATAAAAATACCATCTAAACTAAACCATGAGGTCACCATGTAAAACTCTAAACAAACCACACAACTTTCATCTTCTAAAAGTAACTCATTTTATTATTACATACCCCTACTTTTCTTCATCTAAGAAACCAATCTTCACATATCAACCATAACACTCAACTTTATCAAAACTACTTACTGCAAGAATAAAATGAACACATCTTTTTTACTGATACTCTCCATGTTCACAAACTCACTGCCTCCACTTTTCACACCAACCGAACCACCCTGGATCTATACCCTCCAATCTCACGCTTATTCCACCGTGCACACCAGAAAACACAACCACCTGTAATTGATCCAACATCGCCACCCTCAAATTCACCGCCGTGAAATCCAACCTTGAATCAAATCCACTGCGAAAGAGGGACGTTGAGCAAAGCGGAGATCATGAGAGAGACCGAAAAAGAACAAAGGAAGGAGAGAAGAAAGGACTGCCGTGTGTACTTGTTGTTGCCACGAAACCAAGCTCGTAGACTCGGCGATCACACAACTTCTAGCCGATACCTTTTTTTGACCATGACGCTGCGACGATGCTCAACCACCATCAAGTTTCCTCATCACCGTTGGTGTATACCCTTTTCTTCATTCACTCTTACGTTTGGTTTTGCTCTATGTTCTGTGGTTGGATTTTGAGTTTCGGATTGTTGGTTTGAAAAGTCAAATAAGCAAATTTGTTTTTTTTATCAGGATTATTATAAAATTTTGGGAAAGGGATTTTGTTTGTTGGGCTGAAGGTCCATGTGTTTCATGTTGTCCACACACCACATTTCACTAAGCACCTCCCTCTGTTCTATTTTCCATTTTTCTTTATTAAATTTCCTTCTATTTCCATTTTTTAATTTTTAAATAATTTAATTAGCGTTTATTTTATTAGTGTGTGATTTGTTCTATTTAAATTAGATTTTAAATTGGTTTAATTAGAATTAAATTTTATTTTTAGGAGTTAGTCTTAATTTTGGTTTTGATTTAGATTTTTAACTGTAATTTAAGATTTTTTTTTGGATTTACTTTTAACATTAATCTTGTGATTAACTTTGATAATCTTGACTAATTTTTATTTTGATGTTAATTTTTTATTAATCTTGATTTTAGTTTTGGCAAGTGTTGTTGGCATTTTTCTTGTGGATATTCTTGATTAATTGATGATCTTGATTTTGATGCCTACCTTGATTAATTCCTGATTAAATGTTGATCAATGTGTGCTTTGTTTCGTTCCTGTTTTCATTTGTGATTGATTAGTATGGTGTTTACTTGTGCTTGCTCACATGATCCCTTAGGCTTCCTAGTCCCACTTAATTTCTGATTAAGGTGGTAGTAGGAGAGACATTAGGCTTTCAATCCTTTGCATGATTACAATTAGGATAGTCCATCTCTTATCCCAACTTTAGGACCATTTTATATGATAACAATAGGATTTTCAATTCCCTTTAGTGTTTTCTTTTTTTGTTTTCTCTTCTCATCTCAAATAATTCTAAGACACTTAATAAATACGATGAACGTTGTGCGCCACGAGCCTTAAGCATATGGGAAATGATGAGTGGGGGATTTCTCCTCACCTGTCTAGAGTGTTTAGTGTATGCCCCTTGGGTGATATGTGACGCATTCGCTCCTATATCATAGTCTTTAGTGCAACGTGAATATCAAACAAATTTAATTCACTTCATTAAAACTCTTAAACCAAATTTAAATCTTTTTATCCTTCGGGATTTGTTTCAAAATCATTTTTAGAAAAGAGTACGTTGTTTTTCCGTTCTACCGCAAACAGGCATCGACCCTAACTGCTGGAATGGGAATTTGACGTCGTTCATAAAAAATACTTAACCAACTAGTGGTTTAGTTTCTCGAACTACGTTTGCTATGATTTCTCATACCAGATGACAATACGTAGGCACAAGATGGAGAGGTCTTGGCAAGCACCCTTTTTCTCTTTTATTCGTAGTTATCCGAACTACGTTTGCTCTGATTTCTCATACCAGATGAGGATATGTAGGCACAAGACAGAGATGTCTTGGCGAGCAGCCTTCCCCCCCCCCCCCCCCCCCCCTTCACTCGTAGTTTCCCGAACTATGTTGACTATGATTTTCCCATTGCACGAGAGAATACATAGTCATAGGGCGGCGATGTCCTATCGAGTATCTTTTGAAGGTGAGAAAATTACTTAGAAGCGGGGGGGGGGGGGGGGGGGTTGAATAAGTAAGACAAATATTCAAAGATATAATAAAGTTATTTTTATCCTGTTTCATTGAACTCAACTACTCCAGTCCACCCTCTCAAGAGTGATTTGCCTTTCTCTGCCAAGGACTTAATCCACTATTTAATCAAATAGATTACAATAGTAACACGTAAGAACTACAGTTCTTAGTCTTCTCAAGAGCTACTGATCCCAACTGGATCCTCTTAAGGAAAACCTTTTACAAACAATGTAAAACAATTACAAGAGAAAAAAATGCTTCTAATAAGCTGTTATCACAACTGTGATATTTCTCTTAAGTTAAGAACAATGGTATAGCAAAATTTAATAATAAGAGCTTTGAGAGATATGCTTTGATGAGTGATTTTTGCAAGAAGTTCGATACTGAAGAAGATGAAGTGGACTTCTTTATATAGGCACTTAGATTCATGAAGTCTTCTCAATGTTGAAGACTGTGCTGAAAAGCCTAGAGCCTTTTGTCTTCACTTTGCAGAAACTTTCCTTAGAATGGAATGCACAGATAAAAACTTTTTGTCTGTGTTCTTGTGTCTAGCACAAAAGAGGAAAGAGCTGTTGAGATAAGCCAACGTACATATTTAAATCTTCTTCACTAAGTAAGTTCAGCTTTCAACATTAGAGTCTGAATCTTCAGAATCTCCAGAGTAGAGATCTTCTGGATCTTCAGAGTCTTGGATGTTCTTCAGATTGAGCTGAATCAGAGTATGTGCAGCATGTGTGCTTGAGCGTGTAAATTCATCAGAGCAGAGTCTTCTATTCTTTAGAGGCTCCTGCTTCAGAATCTTCAAAAGACAACAATCAGATTCTTCTGGGAGCAGCGTTCAGATCTTCATTTAAGATGCTCTTGAACCTTTGAAGCCTTTCATAATAACATTGTTCAGATCCAAATTTTCTCTTTTAAGAATATTTTCTTTAGTACCTGTAGCAAACAATCTAGAACAAATTTAGAGTATATAATTCTTGAATACAAAATTCATAAGTGTTATCATCAAAACATAGAGATATAGCTAAGAAACAATCTGTGTTCTTACAATCTCCCCCTTTTTGATGATGACAAAACATGAGAAATTTTGTTCAATAAAAAGTATGAATTATAACTCCCCCTGAGATTAACAATCTCCCCCTGAAATAAATACTCTAATAAAAGAAAACACTTCCCTTTGATTAAGTATATTTCAGATTTAGAGCCTGATGAAAGAGTTTTAACTTTCAGAATCAAATCTTGATGCCAGATAATTATGACTTCCTTTAGTCAGAGCGCCTGGTTATCATCTTGCTTGAATTCTCTTTCAGAGTAAATGTATCAGAGTAAGATATCAGAGTTATCAGAGTTGATTGAATACTCAGATTTTCTTTGGAGGATCAGGTTCTGGTTGGAAAAGTCTGAGGGTAACTTCAATGAATTATGTCAGATATATCAATGTAATCTGAAAGACTTAAATTCAAAGTAAGTTAATAAAATGTCTGAATTTCAGTTTTAGTAATTGCTTATAGGTTGAACACTCAGTTTCTCTTTTTCTCCCCCTTTTTGTCATAATCAAAAAGATTTTTAAAGACAGAAAGATACAGAAGAAAAGAGGCATATAGGAGCAAACACATCATCATGCAATTAAACAAACCAAAGTTCACATTCAAACAGGCAGAAGCCAAAACACATAACACAACAAAAAGTAAACAGCAAAGGCAGTTCATGTGCAAAACAACAAATAAAACTAAGTCTGACGAGAGGCAATAAGGGTCAGAAGCTCTGTCATCTTGGCAGCTGACTCTTCTTGCTTAGACATCCAGGTCTTGATTTCATCAGTTGTCTTCTCTTGCTTGATCATCCAGTCCTTTATATCCTTCACATCATTCATAAGTTCTGCAACCACAGATGAAGACGGAGCAGATGCAGTAGCAGCAGGGTTCCCTTCAGATTGGTTTTCGTCAGAAGCTTGTTCAACCATTTCAGATTCAGGAACTACTGGAGGAGCAGCTTCCAAAAGTAACATAGGAGGAGGAGGAGGCATGTTCATCAGAGTTACCTTGATTAATTCTGCAAATTTAGTCTTAGCAAGCTTAGAGCATTTAGCTCTAACTTTTAGCAAATTTAGTCTTAGCAAGCTTAGAGCATTTAGCTCTAACTTTTAAGGCAACTTTGTTGAACATCCAGATGAAGCGCTTCCAAGCAGCATTTGAAACAGTTGGATCCAAACTAGACATGCATACATCCTTAACACGAGTATATTCAGAATCTAACTACTTTTTGAAAATTTCAAACATAGTATTAACACAGGATCCTAGATCTGACTGTTCAGACTGTTCAGAGGAAAAAGGATTAGGGGTGTTAACAGGAGTAGGTTCGGATGGTTGTGGTGATGGTGGTTGAGATGTGTGGATGTCAGATTGAGGGAGTTCAAATGGTTGAGGAATGGTTTGAGTTTCAGATGGATTGGTTTCAGGTGGTTGAGGAATGGTTTGGGTTCCAGAAGTTTGAGTTTCAGATGGTTGAATTTCAGATGGTTGTTGATGAGATGGAGAGTTTGGTGGAGTATGAAACATGGAAATGTTAAGATGTTCCTTCATAACACTTTCAGAGCGAGCTTGTTTGAGTGACTCTGGTTCAAAATCAGATGAATCATATGAATTAGAAGATTCATCTGAGTGAACAGATGTTGAAGAAATTATAATTGATTGAGGGGTTGTATATCAAGAATATTGTCAGAAAGATTTGGATCTTCTGAAGGAATTGTTTGTTCAGAGTGTTCAGTTTGAACAGTCTCTGGTTGGTTTGGTTCTGAAATTATTGTTTCTGGTTGGAGAGTCTCTAATTGAGGATTCTCTGGTTGTGACATTGTTGGTTGTGGAATTTCTGCTTGAGTGTTTTGTGGTTGAGTTGGTGGAATTTCTGATTGAATTGTTTGAGGTTGTGGTTCAGAGGGAATTGGTACAGGAGATGGTTGTGAATTTACTGGTTCAGAGGAGGGTGGTTCAGATGAAAGATTGGCAGATTGTTTGGGTTTTGAAGTTCTTTGTCTAAGGTTTGGAGAGAGTTGTGGTGATGAAAGGGGTGAATGAACAGCAGGTGTAGGATCAGATGCTAATACCTGATGAATGGTGTCTCTGATCTCTTCCAGAGTGGCTTCTCTAGAACTGATTCTGGCTTTCTTTCCTTCTTTCTTCTTCTTTCTTGGAACTTCAGATACTTTCCTTTTCTTCTGAACTGATCCTTCTTCAGCTTTCCTCTTACTACGCCTTTCCTTCATCAGATTGGGCAACTCTTCTCCTGGTTTCTGAACAAGATTAGCAGGTAGAGGAATTCCTTCCTTTAGACATTCTGCAATGTACATCCAGACAAATTCCTTTGGTTCATCTGCACTGAACATTGGAAAGTCTTCCACAGGAATTCTTCTGCCTTGGACCTCTTCAGAGTTTATCTTCCTTAGTTGTCCTTTCAATTCTGAAATGATTTTCATTCTTTTCAGATTGAGTCCATTTATTTCAGATCCAATGATGTAAGATAGATCTTCTGTAATCTTTGCATCTGTCAGATGCTTTACCAGCTTGTTTTCAACAAGGATGTCTGAAATCAATCTTCCCAGAGGTATCCAAGTTCTAACTTTCCCAGCTTTAGCTCTGACCTCTTCTCTAGTTTCTTTGACATGAGTTAGAAGATGAGTGAAGATCAGATACGGTAGATCCACTTTAACATTCTGGCTGATGCAGTACATGAAATACAGATGTTCCGAACTCACATAGTCTGGTGAGTTGGATGGTTTCCTGTGAAAAAATGTACTCATAAATATCTTTGCCCAAATCCTATAGATGGGTTTCAGATCTTTAACCTTACTTGATGGCGTTCCAGCTATAGTGATTTCTTCATAAACCCTAGCCATATCAATACATGAAGAAGCAAGGTTTGAAACTCCATCAGATTCGGTATAACTGAACAGTTGCCTGATCAGTTTCTCAGTAATTACTATCTCCATCCCAAGAACAGATGAGTGAATAAACTTAGGACCAACGCTAGCGTGAATCCAAAATTCCTTTACAAGTGTTGGATATACAGGACCCATCAATCTTTCAAAGTATTTCTCCCAACCTTGAGCTTTAATGGCAGGAGTTAGGTCAAACCCATTTTCCTTTAATGAATCAAGATCAATGAAGCTCTCACACAGAACCTCAAGATCTGCTACTAGAGTAAATAGGGTTCATTCTGGTTCTTTGTACATTATAGTCTTGTTGGATTTTTCAGCAGTGTTTGATGTAGAAGCCATTGATGAAGAAGATCTTGGTTTGGGTTTAGGGTTTTGGTAGAGGTTGAAAAGAGAACAGAAACGCATGAATGTAGTGAATGTGGAAAGTGTGAAAATAGTGTGATAGGTGGTATATATAGAGAACCAAAAATCAAGCATTGGGCACAACAAAAGACACATACGCACGTTTGTACAGCAATTAATGAAAATAATCATTTCACTTTAAATTTATGACAGCTGGGGGGAAAACCAAGAAAGATGAGATTTTCAAAGCAATACCTCAAACGTCAATTCAGTTGAGCACTCCATCGTTTCAGATACTGAGTGACACGTGTTTGCTTTGTATGTGCATCTGATGTCTCTCAAGAAATGAAACGTTTCCAACTTTCAGATCTTTTGAGCTTGTTAGTTCAGAGTTTCACACAAATAAAATTGAATAAAGATAAATGAACAAATAGTCAGATGAAATACTGCAGATCATTAAACATTTTGCATCTGAGAAGTTGCCTCTGAGAAATATTACTCTGGACAAAAATCCATACAAATATTTTTCAGAATGAACTTAAATCTATCTTCAGCAAGGGGTTTTGTGAAAATATCAGCCCATTGATGGTCTGTATCAACAAAAGCTAGATTGATTACACCCTTCTGAACATAGTCTCTGATGAAGTGATGTTTAATTTCTATATGTTTAGCCTTAGAATGCAAGATTGGATTTTTTGACAAACATATAGCAGAAGTATTATCACAGAAGATAGAAAGATTACTCTCATAGATCTGATAATCTTCTAATTGACTCTTCATCCAGAGCATCTGCATACAACATCCAGCAGCAGCAATGTATTCTGCCTCTGTAGTTGATAGTGCAATAGTGGGTTGCTTCTTGCTGTACCATGAGATCAGATGACTTCCAAGAAACTGACAACTTCCAGAAGTGCTTTTACGTTCAACTCTATCTCCAACATAGTCAGCATCACAGAATCCAACTAATGAAAATTCATCAGATCTTCTGTAATACAAACCCATGTTAATAGTACCTTTCAGATACCTTAGAATCCTCTTAACAGCTGTTAAGTGTGATTCTCTAGGATCTGATTGGAATCTTGCACATAAGAAGACACTAAACAGAATATCAGGTCTAGAAGCAGTCAAGTATAGAAGAGATCCTATCATACCTCTGTAGAGTTTCTGATCTACCTTCTTACTTACCTCTTCCTTACCTAGAGTGCTTGTAGGATGCATTGGAGTCTTTGCCATTTTACTATCAACCATGTTGAACTTCTTCAGAAGCTCTTTAACATATTTGGTTTGATGTATATAAGTGCACTCTGGAGTCTGGTTGACTTGGATTCCCAAGAAGAATCTCAATTCTCCCATCATGCTCATTTCAAACTCTTCCTGCATACATTTAGCAAACTCCTTTCCAAGCGTAATATTTGTTGATCCAAAAATAATATCATCTACATAAATTTGACAAATCAACAAATCTTAACAGTTTTATAGAATAAAGTTGTATCCATTTTTCCTCTGATAAAATTTTTCTTCAGAAGGAAGTTGCTCAACCTTTCATACCAAGCTCTGGGAGCTTGTTTTAATCCATAAAGAGATTTCTTTAGTTTAAAAACATGATCTGGAAAGTTTTCACTTTCAAAACCAGGAGGTTGGTGGACATATACTTCCTCTTCTATAATACCATTAAGAAAGACACTTTTAACATCCATCTGATACAGAGTGATGTTATTTTGTGCAGCAAATGAAATAAGAAGATGTATAGATTCTAACCTTGCCACTGGAGCATATGTCTCAGTGTAATCAATACCTTCTTGTTGACTGTATCCTTGAGCAACCAGCCTTGCCTTATTCCTTTCAACTTCTCCCTTTTCATTCAACTTATTCCTGAAGACCCATTTTGTTCCAATAACATTGAATCCTTTAGGTCTAGGAACCAAATCCCAAACTTCATTTCTGGTGAATTGATTTAGCTCTTCTTGCATGGCAATAATCCATTCATTATCTTTCAGAGCCTCATCCACAGATGTTGGTTCAATTATTGACACTAAGCCAAACAATGAAGATTCAGATGTTCTGAGATAGGATCTTGTCCTGATTGGATCATCTTTCTTTCCAATAATCACATCTTCTGGGTGAGATGCCTTGATTCTGGAAGAAGATCCTCTGACATTTGATCTTTCAGAAATGTGTAAGTTGTCCAATTGAGAAGATAGGTGAATAGCATCTGGAGTTGCTTCAGATTCCTTTTCTTTAGCCTTTTCTGCCTCTGATCCTTCAGAGTCTGTGAGAATCACTTCTCTATCTGCAGAATTGTCAAACTGCTTTGGCTTTTCAGAGCCAAGCTTATCATCAAATCTTACATGAATAGATTCTTCCACAATCTGTGTTTCAGTATTGAATACTCTGTAGCCTTTAGAGCGTTCAGAATAACCAAGCATGAAACACTTCTGTGCTTTGGAATCAAACTTGTTAAGATTTTCTTTAGTGTTAAGTATATAACAAGTACACCCAAAAGGATGAAAATAAGAAATGTTAGGCTTTCTGTTCTTCCACAGTTCATATGGAGTCTTTTTCAGAAGAGGCCTTACAGACACTCTGTTATGAATATAACACGCTGTGTTGATTGCTTCTGCCCAAAAGTGTTTTGCCAGATTTGTCTCATTGATCATGGTTCTGGCCATTTCTTGTAGAGTCCTGTTTTTCCTCTCTACAACCCCATTTTGTTGTGGAGTTCTAGGACAGGAAAAATCATGAGCAATGCCATTTTCAGAAAAATATTTTTCAAAATATTTATTTTCAAATTCACCCCCATGATCACTTCTGACTTTTACAATTTTGAAATCTTTTTCAATCTGGACTTGCTTGCAGAAGTCAAAGAACACAGAATGTGACTCGTCCTTGTGTTTTAAGAACTTTACCCATGTCCATCTACTATAGTCATCAACAATGACTAATCCATACTTCTTTCCTCTGATGGATGCAGTCTTCACTGGTCCAAACAGATCAATATGAAGTAGTTCTAGTGGTTTGGAAGTAGAAACAACATTTTTTGATTTAAAAGATGTTTTTGAAAACTTCCCTTTTTGGCATGCTTCACAAAGAGCATCTGAAGTGAATTTCAGATTAGGGAGTCCTCTGACAAGATTAAGTTTATTAATCTGAGATATACGTCTCATATTAATATGGTCCAATCTTCTGTGCCAGACCCATTGCTCTTCATTAACAGATAAGAGGCATTTAACATTTTGAACTTTAAGTTCTGAAAGGTTTATTTTATAAATGTTGTTTTTCCTCTTACCACTAAATAGGATAGAGCCATCCTTTTGACATATAGCTTTACAACATTTTTGATTAAAGGTAATATCATAACCATTGTCACTTAATTGACTTATGGACAATAAGTTATGTTTTAGACCTTCAACAAGTAAAACATTAGTTATAGAGGGAAGTTTACCATTTCCAATAGTGCCAGATCCAATGATCTTGCCTTTCTGGTTCCCTCCAAACTTCACGTCACCTCCAGATCTAAGTTCCAGGATTTGGAACATAGACCTTTCTCCTGTCAAGTGTCGTGAGCATCCAGAGTCCAGGTACCATGACTGGCGTCCGGATCTTGCTGCTAAGAACATCTGCAACAGGAATTATTTTGTTTTTAGGTACCCAGATCTTCTTGGGTCCTTTGGGGTTAGTTGGTTTGTAGGTTTGTCTAAACTTCTGTTTTTCAACATAATGTTTATTCTGACTTACCTTGGGTTTAAACACATAAGTATTCTTCTCAGAGCTTGTGTGTTTAATATCATTTAAGTGACCAAATTTAAATTGAGAATACAGAGGAATCTTCTTGATGAGAAGTTTGTCAACAGATTTTGGATTATTTCCAGATGAAGATTCATATCCAATACCTCTTCTGTTATTCCCACTAACACCATAGATCATAGAAGCCATCTTGCTTCTGTCTATGCTCTTAGTAAGGAATCTCTGAAAGCTAGAGTCATATTTTTCTAAAATGTTTTCACATGACTTAGCCTTAGATTCAGATTCTTGTTGAGTTATTTCAAAGTCATTTTTGATTTTCAGATTAATTTCTTTTTGCTCAACAAGTTCTGTCTTCAGAAGATCAATCTCAGATTCAAGATTGCTTTTCAGCTTCTTGTATTTGAGTTTGATATTGTTATAACTTTTAAGAACTTCTGTTAAAACTTTTGTAAGTTCTTCTTTGGTAAGTTTAGCCATTACCTCTTCTGCATCATCATCAGATTCAGAATCTGATTCATATCCTGAGGTTCCTTCCTCTTGATCTTCTGTGCTGGCCATCAGTGCAACATTAGCACATTCTTCTTCTGATTCAGAAGATGATTCAGAATCATCTGAGTCATCCCATGTTGCCATCAAAACCTTCTTCTTTTTGTCAACCTTCTTCTTGGGTTTTTCTCTTTGAAGTTTGGGGCAATCATTCTTATAATGCCCAGGCTCTTTGCACTCATAGCATACAACTTCTTTCTTGCCAGATCTTCTGTGCCCAGAAGATTCCTTTCTATGATCAGATTTTCTGAAGTTGTTGAATTTCTTTCCCTTGTGCTTCCAGAGCCTGTTGATCCTTTTGGACAGCATGGATAACTCATCTTCTTCAGAAGAAGAAGATTCTTCAGAGCTTTCTTGAATGACCTGCAAGGCTTTAGCAGTTTTGTTAGATTTTAATGCAACAGATTTACCTTTTTCTTTCTTCTGAGGTTCATCTTCCTCAAGCTCAATCTCATGGCTCCTCAGTGAGCTGATGAGTTCTTCTAGAGAGATCTTGTTCAGATCTTTAGCCATCTTCAAGGCAGTCACCATTGGTCTCCATCTGGTAGGCAGACTTCTGATGATTTTCTTTACGTGATCTGATGTAGAGTATCCCTTGTCTAGAACCTTTAGACCAGCAGTAAGGATCTGGAATCTAGAAAACATAGTTTCTATATTTTCAGATTCTTCCATTTTGAACGCTTCATACTTCTGTATAAGCGCCAGAGCCTTGGTCTCCTTCACTTGAGAATTTCCTTCATGAGTCATTTTAAGTGACTCAAACATTCCATGAGCTGTTTCTCTGTTAGTAATCTTTTCATACTCAGTATGGGAGATTGCATTAAGCAATATTGTCCTAGCTTTATGGTGATTTTTGAAATCCTTCTTCTGGACTTCTTTCATTGATTTTCTGTTAACTTTATTGCCATCCTCATTTGTAGGATGTTTATAGCCATTAATAACCAAGTCCCACAAATCAGCATCATACCCCAGGAAGAAACTTTCTATCCTGTCCTTCTAGTAATCAAATTTTTCTCCATCAAACATGGGAGGCTTTGTGCTGATTCTATCCCCTTCATATTTGTTACAGTTAGATGTAGATGTGTCACCCATAATGACAAACAGATATTTAACAAAGTAACTTTTCTCACTGGATCTATACTGACACGGTTAAGTGGTAGCACACGCAGAACCAGACTCTGATACCAACTGAAGGTGAGAAAATTACTTAGAAGGGGGGGGGGGTTGAATAAGTAAGACAAATATTCAAAGATATAACAAAGTTATTTGTATCCTGGTTCGTTGAACTCAACTACTCCAGTCCACCCTCTCAAGAGTGATTTGCCTTTCTCTGTCAAGGACTTAATCCACTATTTAATCAAACAGATTACAATAGTAACACCTAAGAACTACAGTTCTTAGTCTTCTCAAGAGCTACTGATCCCAACTGGATCCTCTTAAGGAAAACCTTTTACAAACAATGTAAAACAATTACAAGAGAAAAAAATGCTTCTAATAAGCTGTTATCACAACTGTGATATTTCTCTTAAGTTAAGAACAATGGTATAGCAAAATAAAATAATAAGAGCTTTGAGAGATACGCTTTGATGAGTGATTTTTGCAAGAAGTTCGATACTGAAGAAGATGAAGTGGACTTCTTTATATAGGCACTTAGATTATGAAGTCTTCTCAACGTTGAAGACTGTGCTGAAAAGCCTGGAGCCTTTTGTCTTCACTTTGCAGAAACTTTTCTTAGAATGGAATGCACAGATAAAACCTTTTTGTCTGTGTTCTTGTGTCTAGCACAAAAGAGGAAAGAGCTGTTGAGATAAGCGAACGTACATATTTAAATCTTTTTCACTAAGTAAGTTCAGCTTTCAACATTAGAGTCTGAATCTTCAGAATCTCCAGAGTAGAGATCTTTTGGATCTTCAGAGTCTTGGATGTTCTTCAGATTGAGCTGAATTAGAGTATGTGCAGCATGTGTGCTTGAGCGTGTAAATCCATCAGAGCAGAGTCTTCTATTCTTTAGAGGCTCCTGCTTCAGAATCTTCAAAAGACAACAATCAGATTCTTCTGGGAGTAGCGTTCAGATCTTCATTTAAGATGCTCTTGAACCTTTGAAGCCTTTCATAATAACATTGTTCAGATCCAAATTTGCTCTTTTAAGAATATTTTCTTTAGTACCTGTAGCAAACAATCTAGAACAAATTTAGAGTATATAATTCTTGAATACAAAATTCATAAGTGTTATCATCAAAACACAGAGATATAGCTAAGAAACAATCTGTGTTCTTACATATTTCTTCTTTTTCCTTTCCCGTTTCCGTTTAGTAGTAGCTTTTAGATAACTCACCCTTTAATTAGACAACTAGCATGGATCCCGTTGAGTACAACAGACGTGAGGGGGTGCTAATACCTTCCCCTGCGTAACTGACTCCCGAACCCAAGATTTGGTTGCGATGACCTTGTCTTCTCCTTTCTTTTAAGTTTTCTTTGATCGTTTCCTTTCCTTGTTTGGGATGAATAACGTTTGATGACAACTCTTCTATTTGTTTTCGCCGGTTGTTTTTTCGTAGTTGCTACAGCTGGCGACTCTGTTGGGCAGTTCTGGTTCCCTACGCGAGTCAATCCTAGCGCTTGCCTGTTTTATATTTTTGGGTGTTTATTTTTATGCACATGTATGTTGTATGTGTTATACATTACTTTTATATATTATTGCATTTGCATTTTACTTTTTGCACTTTATTATTGTTATCCTATTATGATGTTATTGTTGTGCTGTTGGGTGGGTTGTTCCACGAGAGATAAGCCCAATACCCAGGCTTGAGTATACACATAGGATTAGTGTGGAGAGTAGTATGGACTTGTGTGGCATCATGACACGCAAAAGTTCTCACGAAATCCACGTTCATACGAGGTTTTCTTTGTAGACATCCTATCATGTGCATCTTGGGCAGTTGAGGGGGTGTTGAATTAGAAAGCTAACGACTCTGGAGACCGTTCATTGGGAAGTCAGTTGAGACCTTCTTGATTGACCATGATGCCAAACCAAAAATGGTGAACGTATCATTGTTTCTCGACCTGAGAGTCTATGATGCTGATGAACTGCATATGATGCCATACCGTCCAAGACTAGAACCCACATGTAAGAGGGATGGGTTTTGCAGGAAACTTTGACCTTCAACAAACCCGATTTTCTGGTTTTCTTGTCAGAGCGGACTTTTAATCTTGGGTATTCTGCGTTTCTAATCATCTCAGTACTTTGGTATTCTGGTATTCCGGTATTTTCTTGTTAGAGTGAAGTTCTGGATTTATTCAGCCAACAACATAGCAGTTACTCAGAGTTTATCGAGGCTTTGATCCTATGTCTTTTGCATTCCATATCATAAACATCTCTGGATCATTTTATATATCATTCTTAAGCCGGCCAAAATTCTCATTCCGCCTTTGTCTTTAGTCATCCAGTTGATTCCCCGGTGCTCGTTCTGATAATGTGGTGACTATTGAAAGACGACCAAGTGTTTGAAGCAGGATCAAACAGTGTCAGGAAGTAAGATTAAGTTGGGAACTGTTGGTAGCTATGCCAGTGAAAAATCTCCCGAATGTTGATACCTCACCAGGTTTTACTGTGACGACTAACCCTCTGTATGGTTCTCTTCCCGATGAAGATTCTCCAGAAATGAACAACCTTACTCAAGCTCAGTATGTGCAACTCTCTATTGAGAACCAAGATTTACATGAACAGTTTGTTGGCCAAAGTGGATGTTCCTCTTCCCCTGATACTACAGATGATCATGGCGTTGCTTTCTCTGTGTCGAATTCCAAAAGGGAGGTCCCGATGATGAAGACTAAGGACCCGAGAGCTCTTGAGTATGCCAAAAGATTTTGTATGTTGGATGAAAAATTCAAAGCCTTGGAAATTCAGGATACTTTTGGTCTCAATGCTTCGAACATGTGCCTGGTACCCGGCCTGATGTTACCTCCAAACTTCAAAGCACCAAGGTATAAGAAATACAAGGGGGATAGTTTCCTGAGGCAACATTTGGTGATGTTTTGCAGAAGAATGATTTCATTTGTGCACAATGATAAGTTAATGATTCACTATTTTCAGGATAGTTTGAGTGGGGCATCTTTAAGTTGATGCAGATAGAGAGTGGTCAGGTCAGATCATGATTGGACTTAGCCAAAGATTTTCTTAAGCAATATGAATATAATCTGGACATGGCTCCCATTCACATGCAGTTGCAAAGTTTGTCTCTAGAGAACAATGAATCCTTTAGACAATATGCTCGGAGATGGAGAGAATTGGCTTCTAAAGTACAACCACCGCTTCTAGATAGAGAATTGGTTGACCTATTCATGGATACTTTGTAAGGTCTGTACCTGGATAAATTGATCAGTGGTGGGACATCAAACTTCTCTGACCTAGTAATAGAAGGAGAACACATTTAAAGAAATCTAAAGAATGGAAAAATTTAGGACGCCTCGAGCAGTCAGGCCAGTGAAACTGAACCCTTCAGTAACTCCCAAGGGAAAGAAGAGGATGTAATCAATGCAGTCATGGCAGATGCTAAGTATTCTCAGGGTGAACTGGTGAAATCTTATGGTTCTTCATCTTCCAGCAGTGTTTATTTCTAGTGTCGTGTTATCCTTATGGACAGACAACCGTGCCTAGGGCACCATATCAAAAACCTTGGGTCGCTCCTCATGCAAAACAACAAGCCTATGGCCGAGGCTATTAGAATCAACGCCAGAATCAAAATAGGCCTCGCAACAACTTGGAAAGAAGGAATGTTCCTCTTCATCTAGTTCCTATCTCATACAGCCAACTGCTGCCACATATGATTCAAAACTCATTGGTGGAGCACAAGACTCTTAAGCCCATGCCAAAACCTTACCCTCCTGGGTACAATCCCCATGTGCAGTATGGATACATGGAGAATCCATGGGGCACTCGACTGAAGATTGCAAAGCCTTCCAAGCCAAGGTGCAACAATTGATCGACAAAGGATACATATCCTTTCCATTAGGAAATTTGGTTGTGCACATCAACCTCTCATATGTTTGAACTCGAAGACTTCAAGGGTCATCTTCTAAAGCCAGTGATCCAAACAGGCAGACATCCTTAATAGTAGCAATCCTTTGGCACTTTTACCATTTGCATTTGTAGTTTTCTTTCCTGTTAATTATTGTTGCAGTGAGAATCGTGATACCAAGCTATTGATTAACTTGAATCTTAATTCGTTGAATTCACAACCGGACTTTGACTTATCCAAAGGAAAGGTTAAAGAAAGAAAGACCTTTTGCGCAATGTAACAACAACGCTAAAAGATTCGGGGATCGGGGGTTGGTTATGCCTATGGTAGGTATTTCACATCCTAAACATACATAGTACTCTACATGAACCTTTTATTTGTTTGTATGCTAAACTTGCTAAGTGTTTGCTATGGTTTGGGATTGGGTAAAAGGTAAAGTTTGTAGGTGAAAACCTAGGGATAGTTTTTAAGTTTGCTCGTAAAGATATTGCATCCTCTGCCTACATATCCTAACTAGGATAGAATCAGAGCAACCGTAGTTCACCTCACCGAGGATTAAAAAGTACTTGACTATGGTCAAGACTCTAGGGGAACAAACATAACAATGCTTGTGTAGAGTTCAACCAAACTCACTAGATCTATATTGAACACTCAAGAATATGGAGTAAGTAATCATCACCATGATTCTTACATAGAGTTAACCAACTCTACCTAATTCTACGTTGAAAAGATACTCCTAACAAGGGGTAGGTCTTCTAGACTTAAAGCAAAGTCTAAGGGATATGGGGTCTAACTTAACTAAGTTAGGGTTCAGGATGACTTAACAAAATCAGAGGGAGGATAATGAGTTATCCATGACAGTGAAGTCAATAGAGAGACTTTCCTTTGGAATAGGAAAAGAGGAGACAACTTGATGAGAACTAACAGGTTTCATCACCTGGGGAAAAACTTAACAAAGCAATGCATAAGCATTCATTCATACATGATGAACACATAAAAGAGTATGGTAACAACCAAAGAAGAGATGTAAGTATGTGGCAACATCAAACAAATATTACAATCAAGTCAAATGGTTATAACCAATAAAGCACAAATATATTACAATATCTAGAAGGAACATGGTAGAGGTTCTTACACAATCACATAAGGTAAAATCAATTCTAAGTATCTTAACAAAGATGAAGAGAAATGAGGTAGCAACCATCAAGACAAAACAAAGAACATGTAATTCAAACAAGTTTTGAGTGCAAGGAAGTTACAACTTGAGGCAAGCATATTATAGGTCTCAAAGAAATTTCAAATGTAATAACATAAGACTAGCAATCATACATTGATGACAATCAAGCACAAGTAAACATACAAGAAATGTTGCAACAAATCAAGTAAGAAGTTCAAAGTTCAAGAGGAATCATACATGTTCAAAAGATAATTTTCAAAACAAAATTAAATCCTAAGGATGTTATGGTTCTAACAATACATCATAACAAGTAAGGTAAGGACATGGGATCATGTTCAAGAGGTTATAACATCAATGAACATACAGAGGCAAACATGAACAAGAAGAAATCAAGTATACAACTTGAACCAAACATGGAACATGAATCAAGTAAGGCCAAATGTGACAAAATTTAACATGATGAAGGAATGAAATATGGTAACAACTAAAAGATATTAAGATAACCATGTGACAACATGAGAGAGCAAAGAGATGACAATCAACAAAGCATAAGTTCCTGGTTTCATAGGAGAAAAACAAAGTAATGTTCATGGTAACAACCAAGGAAAAACATAAACCCTAGCATGTTATGGTTCTAACAATACATATAAATAAGTAAAATAACACATGGTAAGCATACTCAAGAGGTTACAACATCAAGAATCATGGCAAGGTTCACAGATGAAGTTTAACATGCTATTTTCACATATATGCATTCACAAAAGCAAGCATGAACATGGTAAGGTAAGAATTCAAACATATTTGAGCATTTAAAATGTTAACAAACATATATGAATCACACAAAATCAATCTCACAAGAAAAATCAAGTTACAATTTGAAAATGTTTATAAACACCATGGTGAAAACCATAAAAACACATGCTTTTCAAGTGCATCAAAGTCTTTCTAGGATAATGATCCTTGAATTATTTCTTCACTCAATGAAAGTAGACATGATGAATAGTATTTTGCAAAAAATGGCATCAATAGCATAACAAATGAGCAAGTTATGATCATTCAAAGTTGGTGTACCAATGGGGGCAAAACTAGGGCAAGGCAAAGTAAGGCAACTTAGGTCATTTGCATGAAGAAATGGAACTCAGTCAAAACTTAACCAAATGAGGTGAAACAAAAGTGAAAATTGTGTGTTTTTAAATAAGGAATTCAATGGTACAATTTGTTTTCCCATACAACACACTCACTGAAAAATTTGATAGCATCATTGTTTAGGCAACTTTGGTCACAACCAAAAGCATGAGCATATGGACAGTCCAAAACAGAGCAAGGTTTGATGAAACAAGTATGCAAACATCACATATACATCATTTATAGTGATTGGATCAAGAGAAATCAGAAAATGCACACATGGATTGACAGATTGGCATCAACATGCATATGGTGACCTAGCTTGCCTTAGTTTCTGACCAGCATTTTGGACAGTCAAGAAATTACAATTTCTAATGCAAATGGTGGTTCATACATGACATATAACACACATATAATATGTCCACACAATGTCTAACACAAAAGCATAGTTACAACTCAACATGGCATGTGAAATGCAAAGCAAAATTTCAAGTTTCAAGGGTTTAGGCCTACCTCTTGAAGCAACCTTGCCAAAAAAAACTAGAGATATTTGCTATCTTGATATAGTCTGAAAATGGTCTTTGGATGATAAAGAGCAGCTCCAATGATTCAAAACCTCACTGTTGAACAGAATGGCTTGAAAAGTGAAGAAAAACCTCAAAAATCCATGATTTTACAAAGCAACATGGTCCAATCTTTGTTATAGAAGTGAAAACTTGATTTGGACAGCTTCTATATGTTATTTATGAAGTTTTAGAGGTGTCAAAGGAGTTGGAAATGATCTTTAATGAGTTATGGCTTGAAGTATGTAGAAAGTTGAATTTTTTGGTTTTGGAGGTTAACTTTGAGAAGGAAATGGCTTCTGGTGTAAATGGCAGCTTGGACAGCTCTAGAGGATCATTTGAAACTTGTGTGTAGTGTTAGAAAGAGTGTGGAATGATTGGAAAATGGTTTGGTGCAAGCTCTGTCCAAGACAGATTTTGGCACTTTGGAGTTTTTTACTTGGCTTGCAAAAAGGTTTGCAACTATGGAAGGAGAGGGTTTGTGGCTGGTTTCTTAGTTGAAATTTTGTGTCTTTGATGCATAGAAGCTGTCCTATTTATAGGCAAAGCCACATGATCAAGGATGAGGACAAATTTGGGGTTTTGGTCTTGGAGGAAAAAAATGAAGAAAATCTGTCCAAGATTTGGTGCAGTTGGAATTCAATGTTCTTGCCTCAATGTGATGCACAAATCAAGTTGTATGAGGGAAATGGAAGTGACTGAAGTGTGGCTAGGGAGTAGGGGAACAACAGCTGCAGATTTCTTCATGAAAAAGTTTCTCTTTGCTCTTAATTTTTTGGATATAATATTGCAACTTGCTTGCAACTTGGCTTATCATCTTGTCAAGCCTTTCAAACCTTCACTCTTTCTGCATTTTTACTCATTAAACTATCTAAATATCAGATCAAGACATGATCAAGTGGTTGAGAATAGCTGTGGTGGTTGGCAAGTTGATTTGTGACAAATTTGGAATGGTGCATTTAAGTGTTTGGACCCCAAATTGCTTCCTTCGAAACTCCTAGCTCACAAATGCTATGGAGGAGTTCTTGTACTTTTTGGAAAGCCCTTATTATGCTCTACTGCTTTGGTGTTTTGGGAAATTTCAAATTCCAAGTGGAACTAGGTCAAAAACACCATTGAAGTTGGCTGAAAACATGACTTGACAAGTGCTAAAAATGTGAAATTTCACCAAGTCTTTTCCCCTCTTGCATTGATTTTGATCATAACTCCAAATATATCTATTTTTGCATATGGGTCACTTTTAAAATTTTGTAGAACTTGTCAAAACCTTTCCAACAAGCTTTGAACCACTCCATTTGGATGTGGTTAAAAAGTTATGGTCTTACCCATTTCAAAACCCTAATTCCCGACTTTTTTGATTACTATTCAATCCTTGATCCAATGGTCACAAAACTTAATGACTAGATACAATATTTCATTAGGAACTTGTTTGATTTCAACTTTGTGGTCAATGAGTTGAGTTTTTAGTCAGACGAACCGATCGATCGGAAAACCCCGAATCAACTGTTGGTGTTCTGGGTCCTCTGAGGTCTTAAAAGTTCTTGGATGGACTCCAATAAGTCATATGAGCTCCATGGACCATGATCCCATCATTATAGCACCATTTAAATCAAAAGTCAAACCATAGTTGACTTTTCCTAATTAGAAACCCTAATCGGGGATCCTGGACTGCACCGCTCTGCTTCTTTGGGTAATAACCTTAAATTGGATTCACACTTGATCCAATATAGTATCTTTTATGGTGTGGGGACTTGTTTCATGGAGAACCAATCTAAGACATTGATTGATCAAACCATCGAAACCCCGATTCTGGACTGTATAGTGCCCTAATTCATCTGCATCTTGACAAAGACAAACTTGAAATAGGTTAAGGTTAGATAAGAAAATGATGATGCTCCTAGAATGATGATGAAGATCTAAGGGTCAAAATTTGGGGTACAACAGATGCCTCTATTTAAATATATTCACCAGATGGCAATGAGAGATGACAATCCTTAGAGAATCGCAGTGAAAGGTATTTAAATATAGAAAACCGAAAATTTTGTCCCTTAGACCCTTAGATATGATGGTATGTAAAAGGACAAATGCAAAACATGCAATGAATTCTAAATGATGTTGTATGATGCTTGAACGCAATACGAAACGCTGACACACGAGCAAAAACAAAAGAACGACAAAAATAACAAGTAACCACTCACAGGGGACCCAACACACTGGGGAAAGATCCAGGGCATATCAAACAAATAGTTCAAACATGACTAAAGATGGTACTTAACGGGGATCGTTCACACAGGGACGCAAGCTCCACTGGGGAAGACAAATTTTCACTGGGGAAAAGGCAAGTCTCCACTAGGGAAAACAAATCTTCAACGGAGAAACGAAAGACCGGAGACACGAACCTCACTAGGGAGAACCAAAGGAAGAGCATCCTACAGTGAAGAGTTCGAACAGGATCTTCAGGAAAAGACTAGAAACAAGACCAAACTCACCGGGGATACTAGTAACCACTAGATCTTTGAGACTCGACTGGGGAAACCAGGGCTTCACTAGGGATATTGGTGACAACCACAACAATGATACCGATAACAATCGAGTTAAGATGATGCTAGTAACTACTGGGCTTACAGAGATTGGTAACAACCAAATACAGGATGCTAACGAAAATTGGATTTTCAAACAATGCCAGTAATCACTGGACTTTAATGGGGAAACAGTGACAACCGAGCCAAGGTACCCATAACAATTGGATTTTTAAGCAATTCTAGTAACTACTGGTCTTAATTGGGGAAGTTGGTAACAAACAACTTATGGTACCAATAACAATTGGGTTTTTAAGCAATGCCAGTAACTACTGGTCTTACAAAGGACTGTTGATAACCAAATCAAAGATACCAATAACCATTGGATTTAAACGATGCCAGTAACTACCGGACTTATTGAACAAAGTTGGTGGCGACCTGATCTCAAAGACAAACATCAGCAATAACTAGTCATCTTGGTAATCACCAGGTTGTATCAGATATTACTAGTCACTACTAGCTTCCATAGGTAAAAACATCTATCACCAAGTCTGGTTATCAAACCGTGAAGTGAGCCCGTGGCAAACAAGACAAAACAAAGATTGGTAGTGACGAAAGGATCTTAATGGCAAGAGCTAAATAAACAAAAACCAAAGCAAATGCAAACGAATATGAATGCTAATGATATGATGCAAATGCAAATGCAAACCAACCCACGAGGGAGAAGGGAGAAGCAAAAGACAGAAGGAGGAAACCCATCACACCGAGTCCCGATGTCACAGTGAAGCTTTATCCAGGGAGAGAAACAATTCTCTGGAAGTAATCCATGATCTTGTAATCCTGTAGAAGAGGAATCTATGTTTAGCAGCGGGGTAACCATCGGGCGTGTCCTTGGTCGGAGACGGTAGCAAACATTTTATTGCTCTGAGAGGAGTGTAATACTGTCATATTTTAACGTGCTTTGTTAAATTAGTTTCCTTAAACCAAAATTTTCCATTTTCAAAACACTTTGCTTTTCAAAAACCATTATTAATGAATAAGTGAAATTTGCATAACAAAAACATAGATCATAACAAGGATTGGTCCGAAATATAATTTCATTAATAGATGAGAACTTTATAAAGGGTAGAGTCTTGGGAACAAATACAATTTTTTTGTTGAAAAATGGCAAACAGAAAGGGTTACAAAATTCAACAATCATCCGGTCCTACTGGTTAATGGTCCATATGCTTCACTGCTTCTGACGAGAATGACAGACAATACTTTTCTTCAACACTCTTGACGAGGCTTTGTCCCTGCATTCGCTTGTTTTGTTCTTTCGGACGGCTGAGGCGTTTTTTGCTTAAGTCACTTTTCTAGGTTTCCTTATTCAGGCGTAATACTTTCTCACTGCGTCTGAATTAATGGGGCACTTGAGCTGCTCACCGTCCATTGTTTCAAGAATTCGAGATCTTCCAGAGAAGATAGTCTTCACGAAGAAATGACCATCATAGTTAGGTATCCACTTTCCGCGCATGTCCTCCTGTGTAGGTAGGATTTTTCTGAGTACAAGCTCTCCTTCCTTATATTCCTCGAGATGAACTTTCTTGTCAAAAGCTCTTTCCATTAATATCCTTAACGAAGGTATCTTGACCTCGACCGGTAGTATAGCATCCATTCCATAAACCAAGGAGAAGGGGGTTGCCCATGTCGAAGTGCGCACTGAGGTTCTATACCCATGCAAAGCGAATGGTAGCATCTCATGCCAATCTTTGTAGGTCACGACCATCTTCTGTACTATTTTCTTAATGTTCTTATTTGCAGCTTCGACAACACCATTCATTTTTGGTTTGTGCGGAGAAGAATTGTGATGCTTGATTTTGAAGTCATCACAAAGTTCTTTCATCGTCTTGTTAATTAGATTTGATCCTTTGTCAGTGATGATTTGGTCAGGGATGCCGTATCAACAAATAATCTCTTTCTTGATGAAGCGGGCGACCACTTGCCTGGTTACGTTCTCATATGATACCGCTTCTACCAATTTGGTGAAGTAATCAATTGCAACGAGGATGAATAGATGGTCGTTGGAAGCTTTTGGCTCTATTGCCCCAATCATGTCTATGCCCCTACATAGAGAATGGCCATGGAGATGTTATCACGTTGAGAGGATGTGGAGGAACATGCACTTTGTCGACATACACTTGACATTTGTGGAACTTTTGAGCAAAGAGGATACAATCTATCTCTAAGGTCAGCCAAAAATATCCAGCCCTCAAAATCTTTTTCGCCATGGCATGGTCACCGGCACGAGTGCCAAATGTCCCTTCATGCACTTCCTTCATTAGCAAATCTACTTCTTTTTCGCTGACACATCTGAGTAGAACCATGTCATGGTTTCTTTTGTACAGGATGCCATTGTTGATGAAGAATTTGGATGACAACCTTCGTATGGCTCTTTTGTCGACTCTGGATGCATCATCTAGATATTCCTGGTTTTGAAGGAAATTCTTAATGTCGTGAAACCAAGGCTTCTTATCAGACTCTTCTTCTACCGTCATGACATATGCTGGTATAGTCCTTCTTTCAATGCAAATTAGAGGTGCCTCGTTAACAAACTGGACCTTCCATATTGATGCTAGCATGGCTAAAGCATCTGCAATGTGATTTTCTGCTCTCGGCACATGTTTGAAAGTAATTTCATCGAAGTATTCAATCATCTCCAACATGTGGTATTTGTAAGGGATCAACTTTTCATCTCGAGTCTCCCACTCTTCTCTGAGTTGGTAGATCACTAAAGCAGAATCATTGATCACCTCTAAGATTTTGATACAAAGATCAATAGCAACTTCTAATCCCAGGATGCAAGCTTCATACTCTGATGTGTTGTTGGTATAGGAGAAGCAAAGTCGGGCAGTGACGGTAGTATACCCTCCAGTTAGATTTTTCAAGACAACTCCAATACCATGTCCATTCTTGTTAGACCCTCCATCAAACATCATTTCCCAACGGGATCCAGGTTCGGGACCTTCTTCAAGACTGGGTTCTGGTTTCTAATGTTGTATGTACATTACATCTTCATCTAGGAACTCAAACTTTAGCGGTTGATACTCATCTACCGGATGCTCAACAAGGTGTTTTGACAAGACACTGCCTTTGATGGATTTTTGAGGGATATATTGTATATCATACTCTAACAAGAGCATGTGACATCTAGCTAACCTTCCAGTCTGAGCTGGCTTTTCGAAGATGTATTATATTGGGTCCATCTTGGAGATCAGCAGCGTGGTATGGCAAATCATATATTGTCTCAGACGCTTGGCTGCCCAGGCTAGGGCACAACATGCTTTTTCTAAAGGGGAGTAACGACTCTCGTAATCTGTGAATTTCTTTCTCAGATAGTAGATTGCATGCTTTTTCTTTCCTGACTCGTCATTTCGGCTTAGGACACAACCCATTGAGTCTTCTAGTACTGTCATGTACATGAATAACGGCTTTCCTGGAACCAGAGGAATCAATACTGAAGGCTCTTGCAGATACTTCTTGATCTTCTCAAATGTGGCTTGGCAGTTCTCACTCCATATCATCGTTTGATCTTTTCATAACAACTTGAAGATCAGCGTGCAGATAGGCGTCAGATTGGAAATGAACCTGGAGATGTAGTTCAGTGGTCCAAGGAAGCCTCTAACTTGTTTTTCCGTTTGAGGGGCGGGTATTTCTTGAATCTCCCTGACTTTGTCGAGATCTACTTTAATTCCTCGTTGACTAACAATGAAAATAAGTAGCTTGCCCGAACGAACTCCGAATGTGCACTTAGCTGGATTTAGCCTCAGATGATACTTTCGGAGTCTTTCAAATAACTTCACCAGATGATCTAAATGGTCTTCTTCATTTCGAGATTTTGCAATCATATCATCTACATACACTTCAATCTCCTGATGCATTATATCATGGAAGAATGTGATCATGGCTCGTTGATACGTTGCCCCTGTGTTTTTCAGACCGAATGGCATGACCTTATAACAATAGGTGCCCTAGGGTGTAATGAAAGTTGTTTTCTCCATGTCGGTCGGATCCATCTTTATTTGGTTGTAGCCGGAAAATCCGTCCATGAATGAAAATGCTGCAAAACTAGCCATGTTGTCCACCAAAGTGTCAATATGTGGCAGGGGAAATCGTCCTTTGGATTAGATTTTTTTAGATCCCTATAGTCTATGCACATTCTGAATTTTCCATCTTTCTTTGGGACCGGCACTATGTTGGCCACCCATTCTGGATATTTTGATATTGTTGCACCCTAAAATTTGCCCAACCTTATTCAATTGGTTTATGTTTCAATATCATTAGCATTTGCATATAGAGTCATGTACATAGACTAACCATCTACATAGCATAAGCATAGCAAGTCATTCAACAGGGGACCAATCATTATTTTCATCTCTAGAGGCCTAGCAAGAGGTTATTATTCCAATTCAATCCTATTCAAGTCATCAAGAAAGAATTTGAAAGCAAAGAGTTCAGCAGATCAAGCCTTGAGTCCATCTCTTAGCTGAGGGTATCTGAGGATCAACAAGAGGGTTATGAGCTGTGAAATGAAAGCATGGGGAGCATCTAGACATCTTGAGAGACTTACAAAGTCATTTGGAGAAGAAAGCAAGTCATTGATGAAAGCACAAGAGCTATAGTGGAAGACAGTCAACTAGGGTTTCATCTGGGTCAACCCTAGGTCAACCCTAGGTCAATTGACTGACTTAAGAGGGCATTCAAGTCTATTGGAGAGATGTGGGGATCAACATTTGACATATGAAGAAGGATATGGAGATATGACAAGAAGAATTCAAGAGAAATCAAGGAGAAGAGGAGTTACTAAATTAGGGTTTCTTTGTAAAATCCCCTAGTTTAGGTCAAATTTCCAAGCAAGATAAGTCAAAATGCTAGATTCAAATGGCTTCTTGGCCAACATGAAACTTGTAGAGGATCTCAAGACCTTTAATTTGAGTGGTGGAAGACCTCAAGGAGATTTATAGAACTCAAGTTATGGTCCTTGCAAGTTACAGGTCATCTGGGGTGTCTGAATTTTTGTCTGTGAAAGTGACTTGACTTCCAAGCTAGTTTTGCCCCTCAAGGAGATTTCAAATGAATTCTTGGTCAACATAAGAATTGTTCCTCATTGTCTTAGCTTTCTAAAAAGGTATGGTATGCCTCCATCTGATTCGTGAAGCTCTAGATATGATCTTGACAAGCTAGGGGTAGTTTGGGAAAGTGAGATTATAGGTCATTTTAAGCATGTGCCTATAACTCATACTTGCAAGCTTCAAATGGAAAAGTGTCCAACATCAAAATTGCTCAAAATGATGTTTTGAGTCCAAAAAGAGGTCATGAGATTTTGGAAATGCTTGTAGCTCAAAGTTGTGAAAAAGGCCTAAATAAAGAAGAAAATTAATACATTAAAAGTCCATTTTTGGGAATTTTATGTTACATGACCAAATGAGGGGAAATTATAGGTCATTTTGAGTGGAAATGGGATTCTAAAATCATTGGCATTATTAGAATTTTGAGTTGAGGTCAGATTCATGGAGTTATCATAGATTTCTTGTAATTGAAGTTACATGTGCCAAACATATGTGGGATCAAGGGCAAGGCTTCTAAAGCATTCTAGCACATCTAAAATCTCATGTGGGGAGATTTTCAAATCAGATCCAGCTGCTGCACAAAGGGAATCACAAAGTGGTATGTGTATGGCATGAAATGAGATCTCATGACATGAGATTTCCAACTTCTCATTAGAAGCTTCCAGCAAGTTCTAGAAGGCCCAAACTTCTTCTATATATTGAGTAGAGTGGATCAGAGAGAGGTTTTGGTGAGAATTGATGCAGAAAAGAGAGAGTGAGATCAAAAATTCTCCATTACAAGTCACATTCGGTTTCATCATTTCCTTCACATTCAATCCAGTTTTTTGATTCAGATCAATCCCATATGAGTTTCTGAGTGTGTACCAATCAAGATCAGAAGGAATTCATGCGGGAATCGTGTTCTTGAGTTTCAATTTTCACACCTGCAAGTGCAAATCGGTTTCAAAGATTCAGAGCATCTCAATCAAAATTATTGCATACAGAAGCAAGAACATGGCTTGGTGAATGATTCTGGAAAGATTGATGCATTGAATCGAAGATTTGATCCATCTGTTCACTCAATTTTTACAGGTTTGCAATTTTCTTCCTTCACCTTTAATTAAGCAAAATTGATTAGAATTATTAGTGTAGAATGGTTAGAGATCATTAGTAGATGAATTCTGGAGAGTTAGAGATGATTTAGTGATGATTTAGTTAGTGACACCATTTCTTTGTGGAGCAAGAACTCACTGAATCTTGAGAGATAATCCTAGCTTGATAGCAAGAAATGCTCAGGTAAACATGAGGAAGAGAATGAACCAATTAATTTTGAGAATTGTGAGAGTTGGTTCTTGAGTAGATTTCTGATTTTGATTCGTGTTTAGGGTTAGAGAATGTTTCAATTGATTCTAGGGCCATGGTGAGATTCAGTGGTGAATTTGGAGCATATTAGGGTCTTTAATTTCAAGATTTTATAAGGTTTTGAGGAGATACGAATTGATGGAAGTGTGTGTTCATAGCTCTGTTCTCTCATGGCTTCCCTCCAATTCTCAGAATTCAAAGGTAGGTGATGATGTTTCCACCCTAGGATCAGCATAAGACCATTGACCAAAGTGGTAATCGTGTGGCCCTGGTTTAATTTCAAAATGTGAAGAAATCTGAGACGGCCTGAAACGCAGCGTGTCATTTAGTTGGCTGTATTGGGCTTAAGTGAATTTGATGTCCACACCCCCCTATTTCCTGGCCCATCCAGAATTGAACTGAGCGCGCCTACTGAATGCACCCCCCTTATTCATTTCATTCATTTTAATTTTCTTAATTTCATTTTATTTTTGCCAATTTCATAAAATCATAATAAATTCATAAAAAATGTTTTTTAATCCCTTCTTTTTACCATGTTTTCATTAAAATGTCTAGAATATTATAGGAGAATAAAATTTCATTTTTAGTTTTATTTCATATTTTTTCCATATTTTCTAAATAAATGTCATATTAAATAGTTACATTTCATGCATTATTTTTATGATTTTTGTTTTCTCACATGCTTTGATATTTTTTGGTCATTCTTTTCATATTGTTTAGATGAGATATTAAACTTGTGGAAATATTTTAGTTCCCATTTTTAGAGGTTAATTTCAGGAGATTAATAAATGCTTGAATATCATGATCAAAACTAGGGTTTTAGGTGACAACTTAGGAAGTTCAATTTTCTCCCTTAGGACTTAGGGTTTGAATAGATTAGTTATGGGACTATATGGGCTATGGGTAGCTATTAGATCCCTTAGAGAAAAGTCAGGATTCCCCTACTGATATTATTACTGTCTGTATATCTGCTGTCTGGTGTGGTGTGCCCTCTGGGGATTGTTGATTGTTTGATTGGGTATTGGGTTTGTCTGGGGCCCTGGGGAAGCTGAAGATTTGTGGAGATGAAGCCATTGGAGATTCAAAGACTGAAGATCAACTGTCAGAGTTGAGGATGAGTTTCTTGCTAGCAGATGCTGAGGAGATTAGGGTTTAGGAGCTAGGCAGAGCTCTAGATTAGAAAGATTGTTTCTCAAACATGGATTGCCTTGTCTGCATCCATTCTTCTCTGTGATTCAGAGTCTCTCTAAGGCACTCACCCCCTTCCTTTGGAAGGCTTGGTGATAGTGTCTATGAGATAGAACTCTTGAGAGAGAATGTCTCTTGTGTTAGAAGCAGTCTGTTCACCACCTTTGGTAGTCAACTGATTGCTTAACACCCGATTCACTCTGGTGACTGATCCCTCATCCTGGAGGTTTGAGCTGGAAGAAAAGCCATTGTAGACTGAAGATTGATGTCAAAGCCCTTGCCTGAAGGCCATGAAGATGGAGATTGATGCTTGTTGAAGCCTGTAGCTGATTGGAGATTACTTGAAGCCAGATGTTGATTCAGAGCTGCTGATGCTGTTTCTTTTGCTGTTGTATTTCATTGCTGATGCATTGTTTGGATTTCCTGGCTGTATTGTTTGCTGTTTACCCTGTTGGGTTGAAAGTGAAGTCTGTTCACTTTTGCCTATTGTTTTCTAGGTTCGAGGTTGAGTGGGACTCCCTTGCCTCGCTTGTACTGTTGCATCCATGCATTTTACTGCTTTATTATATCTGTTATTGTTTCTGTTTCTGCCTATCCCGTAGGATCTCTGTTTCTCTCTGTGCAAGAGAGGAGCATGATAGACACTAGGTCTTAACCCATGCATGATAACATTAGGTTAGTTTGATTCCCTTCGCAACCGTAGGTTAGAGTTATGTCTCTTCTCATCTTAAAACAAACAGAAAAACATAATAAAGATTTCAAACACAATAAAAGACACTTCTTCCGTAAAAGAATGTGAACTCACCAAAACGTCATTTTTGTCCGCTTGGACCGCTAATCAGAAAACCTTTTTTCAGAAGGAATAAAATCAACCAAGACAAGCTTGTGTCGTACGTGGCCCGAACTACGTTTGCTCTGATCTTTCATGCTGTATGAAAGTACGTAGGCATAGGATGCGATATCCTAGCGAGCAACCTTCCCCTCCTTTCCCGTAGGTAGGCGAACTACGTTGACTCTGATTTCTCATTCCAGACGAGAATACGTAGGCATAAAGTGCGATACTTTGCCGAGTCATTTTATTTTCATTATCTTTTCTTTTTAACCCCTGACCTTTAGAGTAGATAGAATAACAATCCATACCCGAAAACAAGCGTGGATCCCGTCGAGTACGACGGACGTGAGGGGTGCTAATACCTTCCCCTTGCGTAACCGACTCCCGAATCCAGGTTTTGGTTGCGACGACCATGCCTTTCCCGTGTTGTGCGAGGTTTACTCTGAGCGTTTCCTTTCCCTCCCGTGGGATAAATAACGCACGGTGGCGACTCTTCTGTTCAGCCGGCGCCGATTTTCGCAGTAGCGACAGCTGGCGACTCTGCTGGGGAACAGCGTCCCCTGGCTGCTAAGGACTGCGATGGTTCTTATGCATTTGGGATCCAACGTCCCTTGAGAGAGTCAATCCTAACGCTTGTTTTCCCGTCGAGGATTTTGCATGGAGTTATTTTATATTTCTAACCTTCTATTTTTCAGCTTTATATATTGATTATTATTGCTGTATCTGGGGTGTGACGGGTGTTCTGATATTGAGTGAGAAGCCGGACCTGGGCTTGAGTGCACCTAGAATTAGAGTAGAAATTAGTGGGCGCCCGCTTGCTTTGCTTGCTTTGGTGTCCCATGAAATCTACACTCAGACGAGGTTCCTCTGGTTGGCCTCCTGCCCCTTCCTTTGGTTGGCGTGGGTTGCTGGTTAGTTGGATTGTCGACTCTGAGGACCGATCATTTGGAAATTGGCTGAGTGAGGCCTCTTCAGGAATTGATGATGCCACTCCTTCTGGGAATCGTATCATCAACCCTGAAAGTCTGTGACGCCGACGACCGCATAGGATGCCGTACCTTGTGCCAGTTATAGGGCCACCCACCTGTGAGGGGATTCAGGGTTATGCAGGTAACTAGACCTCCAGACTACCGGCTATTTCGTGATCAGGTTATTTATGGAGATGTATTCTGAGGTCTGTCAGAGACCATGTGGAGATTTATTCTGAGGTCTGTCAGAGACCATTTGGAGATGTATTCTGAGGTCTGTCAGAGACCATTTGAGAGGTGTTTTGAGGTCTGTCAGAGACCAATTATGGATGTGATCTGAGGTCTATCAGAGACCAGTTGGAGTTGTGGTTTGAGGTCTGTCAGAGACCAGTGTTGGAGTTTTATTTTAGGTCTATCTGAGACCAGGGTTGATGATTTCTGGATGGTCTGTCTGAGACCTTTCTTGATTGGGTTTAGGCTATTCAGCTGCAGCTTTGGTCCCTGTTGAATGTTACTTGCATTGCATCCTTGCATATCCATTATCATTTGCATTTCACTAACGTGTGTCTGTGCTGCAGGTGCATTTGCATTTCCCTAGTTCTAGTGCCCAGACTTCTGAGTGTTTGATCATGACTAGCCTACGGAGAACGGTTGCTTACAAACTGCCTACGCCTGATATTGTTCCTCTACTTGGGTTGATCTCTCTTGCTGATGAGGGTGTTCGTAGGAGTTTCCGGATGAGTTATGGTAGATTACTGAGATTGGTGTGCAAACCTACAGAGGTAGAGTTAGATGGGCTGTATGCTTTGTTGCAATTCTACGACCCTGCTTTGAGGTGCTTCACGTTCTCTGACTTTATTATGGGACCAACTCTGGAGGAATACGCTGAGTATGTTGAGCTGCCTGTGCAGAACCAGGTTCCATTCATTCATTATGATGCCAAACCTAAGCCGGAGGAATTGGCCAAAGCCTTGCATGTGGATGCTTCTGAACTTGTGACTACTGTTTCCCGTGGAGTTCCAGGCTTCTCATTTCAGTTCTTAGTTGGTAAAGCCCAAGAGTACGCCAAGAATGGGTGTTGGGTTGCTTTCAACGCTGTGTTGGCTTTGTGCATTTATGGCATAGTTTTATTCCCCAATATACCGGATTTTGTGGACTTCGATGCTTTCTACTTGTTCGCCGCTGGTAATCCCGTACCTACCTTACTCGGAGATCTCTACCACTCGCTGCATTACAAGAATGAGAAGGGAAGAGGGAAGAATGTTCATCTGTGTGTGCCCTTATTGAGTATGTGGTTTGAGAGTCACCTTCCTAAGAGAGGATCTGCTGCAGAGACTACAGTTCCAGTTGGTTGGACGGAGCGTTTGATGAGGTTATCGTCGGAAGATATGGAGTGGTTTGATAGAGACCTGCTGGGATCGGAGCTCATCTTCAGTTGTTCTGGTTACCCTAATGTGCCATTGATAGGAAGAAAAGGGTGTATCAATTACAACCCTTCTCTATTCATTCGCCAGTTCGGATATGCGCTGAAGGATCCACCTCAGAAGGAGGAAGTGCAGGAATCTCTGTACTTCACCGGTGACGTGAAGGGGGAGTTATTAGCCAAGTTGCGACATGCTTGGACGCGTATTAACCGCAAAGGGAAGCCGTTGTTAGGAAAGAATGACTGTCAGGCCTATGCACCTTATAGAGTTTGGATTCAGGGGAGGGCTAGTCAGTTGAAGATGCCGTTTCCAGATGCACCAATTCTTGATCCTATTCCGGTAGAAGAACCGACTACTGTTTCTAGAGAAGCATATGAACAGGTTGTGAAGGAGAAAGAAGCCTTGATGAAGATTAACGAAGGGTTAGAGCAAGAGCTAGCCCAGGCACGCAGTGAGAAAAACAAGGCCGTGTATGCTTTCCAACAACAGATTGAGCTGGTAAACAGGTTAGGAGCTGAGTTGACCGAGGAAAAGAAAAAGCGCGAACGTCTGGGGCAAGAGTTCAGAAGTTCCCATGACATGCTGGAAGCCAAAAAGAAAGCGCTCGACGCGGCACACCGAGAGATATCTTCTTGCAATAAGACTTGGAATGCTACACTCACTAACAACAAGAAGAGGGAAGATAAGCTGAAGCAGCAAATTTCCGACCTCGAGGAGAAGTTGAAGTCTAGCATCAAGAGGTGTGAGGAAGAAGTGATGAACCGGTATAGTGTCCAGCATGCACTGAACAAGGCAATCAAATCCAGAGATGAAGCGGTATCTCAGAAGCGAAAGCTAGAAGATTGCTTCGGAGAAGCAACATGGGAAGAAACTGCTGAAGACGTACGCCGTGTCCTTAAGAAGAGAAACCAGCTTGTTGAAGGGCTGCTTGATCGACCAAGCCATCCGGAGACCAAGAAGTTGATAGAGGAGTACCAGACTTTTGGGAGGATTTGATCATCCCATTATTTGTATGCTTTATTTGCATAGTGCTGACCATCACCAGGATTGTTGGTTGAGGTCATGCCTTCTTTGTACTCTCAGTGATATTGTACCCTGGGCTTATTGACTCTCTCTGATATATATGAGGCTTTCTATGATTCAGCTCCGGTATTCTTATTGTCAGCACCGTCACTGCACCGGCACCTTCGCACTAGAATTGGGGGAATGAACTTCCCTAATGCACAGACACATTGCATTGCATTCATATTCATCTTGCATAACAGGTAATCTTTGAATGGTGTCTTATCTCCTGTTTTGATTCAGGTACTTAACAGGATTCCAGATCAACATCCGCACCGCTATTCTACACGATCCAACTGTCGGAAAGTTATGGACCAGATTCAGAATGAGATGCAGGATGTACGCGAGAAGCTCGCCCTCTTCATGCAGACCATGGAGGCTATAGCAAAAGGGCAGGAGAACTTGCAGGCCATGGTCCAGCCTCTGTTGGCTCGCAACGCAGGTCATGGTAACGAAGATCATCAGTCTGTCCGGGTTGATACTGCTCATGGAGATGGCACTCCAACGCCAGTGGCTCCGCCTGTCGTCAATGTGAATGCTGCTAACGTCAACCACGCTACCGCTGCTGTGAATGGTAACGTCGGAGGGGGGAATGAGACTGCTGTCCATAATGCTGGGCTGGGTGATGTCAATTTGGGAGATAATCTAGGAGGCAATGGCTTTGTCAATACTGGGTTCGGATTCAACGATCAGGGATTCGATAACACTGGCAAGTATGGCTTTAATGCTCAAGGCTTTGGGCAAGATGGTTATGGTATGGTCAATCAGGGTTACGGAGGCTTTGGAAATGGAAATGGTACTGGATATATGGCTTTTGGTCCTGCTGGAGGTGTTCAAGGGTACGGCAACAGAGGCCGAGTTCCGGGAATGAATCAGGTCAGAGCTGGACGTAATAATGCGTATGATGGATACGGGGCTGGAAACGGTATGTGGCAAGAGGATCAGCAGGAAGACGCCTTCTCTGGAGGGGGCTTTGAAGGGCCGATGGATGATTCTCAAAAGATTAGAATGCTGGAAGAGCAAATGAAAGGAGTCCTAAACCAGAGTGCTGTGGGTCTGGACATGGCAACAATGGGCTTGGTACCTGGGCTGAGGGTGCCGATCAAGTTCAAAGCGCCTGCGTTCGATAAGTACAAAGGAGATACATGTCCGAAGGTTCATGTACGAGCTTATTACAGAAAGATGTCTGCATACTCCACTGACGAAAGAATGCTCATGCATTTCTTTCAGGATAGTCTATCGGGGCCTTCCTTAGAGTGGTACATGGGGTTGGAGCCCACTGATATCAAGACTTGGAAGCAATTAGCAGAGGCGTTCGTAGCCCATTACAAATATAACAGTGACCTGGCACCCAATCGGGTCCAGTTGGCCGGGCTTTCGCAGAAGAAGGGGGAGAGTTTTAAAGAATACGCACAAAGGTGGCGCGATATGGCTGCCAGGGTCCGTCCTCCTGTGGAAGATAAAGAAATGAACGATATGTTTGTCGGCACATTCACCGGGCTGTTTCATGATATGTTGTTTCATACTTCTCTGGCAAGTTTTTCAGATCTGATTTTAATGGGTGAAAAGATTGAGCGGAACATTAAGCAAGGAAAGTTCCAAGTTGACGAGTCAGCTGCATCTGGCAGCAATAGGAAAGCTTATGGTGGGCGCCGTCAGGGCGAAGCTAGTGCGGTATTTGGAGGCCGAGGCCGAGGCCGAGGCAGGGGAAGAAATCAATATCGTCAGCAGCAGCAAGTGTCGAGTGTCACTATCCCTTATCAGCAACAACCAATCCAGCAACAACAACCGGTTCAGCAGCAGCCAATGCCACAGCAGCAGCAGCCTCAGCAGGGGGCACAGCAAGCTCAGAGAAGATTCCAGGGTAATAAGCCGAGAAGGGTGTTCGAGAAGCCTCCCTCTAACTATGCTGATTTATTGCAGACCTTGTTGGGATTGAATCTGGTGGAGAAGAGAACCTTGGCACCGATAACGGGAACTCCCCCGTTCGGCTATGATGCAAATAGGCGCTGCGAGTTTCATTCTGGGGCCCCGGGCCATGATATAGAAGGTTGTCACGCTTTTAAGCACGTTGTGCAGGATCTCTTGGACAACAAGTCTATCAACTTCGGAACGACCGGTGCGAATATAGTCCAGAAACCCATGCCTAATCATGGGGCGAACGCCGTTCTAACCGAGGAAGGTCTGAATCTGATTATGAATGTTGAGGATTTAAAGACGCCGCTGAGCGAAATAAAAAGCCGACTGTTGCAAGGAGGTGTTTACCCGGGTTGTAATGAGTACTGTTTAGATTGTTGGGCCCTGTCTGGGGGGTGTGAGGATTTGAAGAAAGGCATTCAGGCCTTGATTGATGAAGGTGTATTGCAGTTTGATAGAACAGCAACTGATGAGCCGGCAGGGGCAGTAGTGGATAATCGGAGTGATGTTGCCACAGTGACAATTCCTAGGAAGACGATCACTATTTCAGCACCAGTTCAGCGACCACCGATTACTATAACTAAAGCCGGGCCAATCCCGTATGAGAGCACTAAAGCGGTCCCATGGTCATATGGGCTAGAGGTGTATTGTGACGGGATTAAAATCGATGTTAACAAGCCGGCAGCGGAGGTTGTGGATAATGTTGTTGGCTCAGGGGGCATGACAAGAAGCGGCAGGATCTTTATATCTCCTGAAGTAGAAGCCGAAAGGATAGCGAAGGGAAAAGGGAAAGCGGTGGAGAATGTTCCGGTTCAAGTAAATGAAAAAGAAGCAGCATCTAAGGATGTCGAAGAATTCATGCGCTTAATTCGGAAAAGCGATTATAAAATTGTGGAGCATCTGCAGCAAACACCGTCCAAAATATCTATTCTGTCATTGTTGTTGTGTTCGGAGGCCCACAGGAACGCTTTGCTGAAAGTCCTGGACACTTCTTTTGTACCACAGGATGTCTCCGTGAACCAGCTAGAAGGAGTATTGGCACACGTAAATGCAGGCCACAGTCTGGGCTTTACGGATTTCGACTTGACTCCGAAAGGAAGGGATCATAATATGGCATTACATGTATCTGTTGAGTGCAGAGGGTCGACAATGTCGCACGTATTGGTTGACACCGGGTCGTCTTTGAATGTGCTGCCTAAGAAGGCTATGATGAAGCTGGATGTTCGAGGGATTTTGTGCACACCAAGTGATTTGGTAGTCAGAGCGTTTGACGGCACGCGGAGAACAGTCTTCGGATCGATTACCTTGCCTCTGCAAGTGGGGCCGGAGGTGTTTGCAACGGAGTTTTATATCATGGATATACAGCCTGCGTATAGCTGCTTGCTTGGAAGACCCTGGATTCATGGGGCAGGGGCAGTCACGTCTACCCTGCATCAGAAGTTAAAGTATATGGTCGGAGACAGCGTAGTCACCGTGTGCGGAGAAGAAGACATCCTGGTCAGCCATCTATCTTCGTTTAAATATGTGGAAGTCGACGGGGAGATCCACGAGACGCCATGCCAGGCATTCGAAGGTTTGCGCATCATGGACAAGGGTCCCGGGCCAAGCAAAGTGCCAGAGATAGCTGTCTCATCGTATAAAGAGGCTCAAGCTCTAGTGGAAGCAGGAGAAGCAAAGGGCTGGGGCAAAGTGCTGGACATTCCGGTGAAAATGGACCGGTTCGGACTGGGGTACCGACCATCGTCATCAACTCCTTCTGTGGGGGCCCCTCATTTCAGAAAGTCAATCACCATCTCTGCCAGTGGAGTATGCCATGAATCTGTCAACGCTGCTTCAGAATCCGATGAAGGGGACAGCGACTGTGATATGGATGCCTGGATTCAGCCAAGCACGCCAGGACAAGGACTATGCAACTGGTCCATTCAGGAGCTTGTTCCTGTGACCTTTAAACAGTAATGCTTTGCTTTATTAATTGTTGAATAATCTGATGTCTTGCCCGGGGCATCAGGATTTGCTTAGGGCTGTGTTGTTATAAACATTGCTTCGTTAATCATTAAATAAATGGCGTTTTTTTTTCATGTGCAAATACTGTAATCCCTGTCTTTCTTGTTTTGTATTTTTCAATAAAATGGCAACGTGGTTATCCGCTTTATACGCATTTTGAAGCACTTAACCCTTTCTTTTGCAGGATACCATTTTCAGATGACATCCTTGAACCACCTATGACTCGTCCCGACTTCGAGCACCCGGTATTCCAGACCGAAGAAGAGGTTGTCGAAGATAGCGACGTTCCTGAAGAACTGTCTTGGTTGGTGAAGCAAGAGGAAAGAGCCATTCTGCCTCACGACGAGGTTATCGAGATTATCAATTTGGGGTCGGAAGGGGTTGAGAAAAATATTCGTATCGGAGCCGCACTGCAGAGTGATATCAAGCGAAAACTGGTTGAAATGCTCCGAGAGTATAATGATGTATTCGCTTGGTCGTATCAAGATATGCCAGGGCTCGATACAGATATGGTTGTGCATCGTCTGCCACTGAAAGAAGACTGTCCGCCTGTCAAACAAAAACTTCGCAGGACTCGCCCAGATATGGCAATGAAGATCAAAGAGGAGGTTCAGAAACAGTGGGACGCTGGTTTCCTGGCTGTGACGAAGTATCCCTCATGGGTTGCCAACATCGTACCAGTGCCAAAGAAAGACGGCAAGGTTCGAATGTGCGTGGATTATAGAGATTTGAATAAAGCAAGCCCAAAAGACGATTTTCCACTTCCTCACATTGACGTGTTAGTTGATAATACCGCTCAATACTCTGTATTCTCCTTCATGGATGGCTTTTCAGGCTATAATCAAATTAAAATGGCGCCAGAGGATATGGAGAAGACTACTTTCATAACGCCTTGGGGAACATTTTGCTATAAAGTGATGCCCTTTGGTTTGAAAAATGCTGGGGCAACATATCAGCGTGCGATGACGACTCTTTTTCATGACATGATGCATAAAGAGATCGAAGTGTATGTTGACGATATGATTGCCAAATCCCAGACGGAGGAAGAGCATCTGGTGAATCTGTTGAAGTTGTTTAAAAGGCTTAGGAAGTTCAGGCTGAGGCTGAACCCTAACAAATGCACCTTCGGGGTGAGATCGGGTAAACTGCTGGGGTTTATCATAAGCGAAAGAGGAATAGAGGTCGATCCTGCTAAAATAAAAGCGATTCAAGAAATGCCGACGCCTAAAACAGAGAAAGAGGTGCGCGGGTTTTTAGGGAGATTGAACTACATTGCCCGGTTCATATCTCACCTAACTGCCACGTGCGAACCATTATTCAGGCTGTTGAAGAAAGATCAAGCCGTAACGTGGAACGAAAATTGTCAAAAGGCGTTCGATAAAATAAAGAAGTATCTGCAGGAGCCTCCTATTCTGATACCCCCAGTGGCAGGTAGACCCTTGATAATGTATTTGACGGTTCTTGAGGGAAGCATGGGTTGCGTTCTCGGTCAACACGACGAGACGGGGAGAAAAGAGCATGCGATCTATTATCTGAGTAAGAAATTTACAGATTGTGAATCTCGATATTCAATGCTGGAGAAAACTTGCTGCGCGCTAGCCTGGGCCGCCAAGCGTTTGAGGCAGTACATGCTGAATCATACAACCATGCTCATCTCGAAGATGGATCCGATCAAATATATATTCGAAAAGCAGGCGTTGTCAGGTAGAATTGCCCGGTGGCAGATGATCTTGACCGAATATGATATTCAATATGTCTCGCAAAAGGCAATAAAGGGGAGTGTGTTGTCTGAATATCTGGCGGAGCAGCCTATTGAAGAGTATCAATCGATGAGATTTGACTTTCCTGACGAGGATATCATGTATCTCAAGATGAAGGATTGCGAAGAGCCGTTACCAGACGAAGGACCAGAGCCGGGGTCCAAATGGCAGATGATATTTGATGGAGCTGTGAATGCTTACGGTAGTGGGATAGGGGCAATTATCACTACGCCACACGGGTCGCACATCCCGTTTACTGCCCGATTGACCTTTGCTGTTACCAACAATGAGGCCGAATACGAAGCTTGTATAATGGGGCTTGAAGAAGCCATTGATTTGCGAATCAAACATTTAGACGTATACGGAGACTCAGCTCTGGTGGTGAATCAGATCAAAGGGGAATGGGAGACACGGCAGCCCAATTTGATACATTATATGAATTATGCAAGGAGATTGTTGCCTTTCTTCGACAAAGTTGAATTGCATCACGTGCCACGGGCAGAAAATCAAATGGCTGACGCCCTTGCCACCTTGTCTTCCATGTACAAGGTCAATTTCTGGAACGAAGCTCCCCAAATCACTATCTCTCGGTTGGACAGGCCAGCTTATGTATTTGCTATTGATGAAGCGTCTGATGGCAAACCGTGGTATTTTGATATCCTTAATTTCCTGAAGAATAAAGAGTATCCGGCTGGGGCATCCAGTCAAGATCAGAAGACTCTCAGGAGATTAGCGGGTAATTTCTATTTGAACCCGGATGGCGTCTTATACAGAAGAAACCACGACTTGGTGTTGTTGCGTTGTGTAGACGAGAAAGAGGCAAAGCTTCTCATGGAGGAAATTCACGAAGGTGCATTCGGTACGCATGCTGGTGGGCATGCTATGACGAGAAAACTGCTGCGGGCAGGTTACTTTTGGCTGACGATGGAAACTGATTGTTTCAAATTTGCAAGAAAATGCCACAAGTGCCAAATTTATGCTGACAAAATACATGTGCCTCCAAGTCCTCTAAATGTGATGTCGTCTCCATGGCCATTCTCAATGTGGGGAATCGATATGATCGGAAAGATTGAGCCGACGGCTTCTAACGGGCATCGGTTCATTCTCGTAGCAATCGATTATTTCACCAAGTGGGTGGAAGCAGCGTCTTACGCAAATGTAACGAAGCAAGTGGTGGCTAGATTCATCAAAAGAGATATCATTTGCCGATACGGAATTCCCGAGCGGATAATCACGGATAACGGTTCTAATCTGAACAACAAAATGATGAAGGAACTCTGTCAGAATTTCAAGATCGAACATCACAACTCCTCCCCTTACCGACCCAAGATGAATGGCGCTGTCGAAGCGGCCAATAAGAATATCAAGAAAATCGTCCAGAAAATGGTGGTGACGTATAAGGATTGGCACGAGATGCTACCTTTCGCTTTGCACGGGTATCGTACGACGGTACGCACATCAACCGGGGCAACTCCGTTCTCGTTGGTATACGGAATGGAAGCGGTATTACCATTGGAAGTTGAGATCCCTTCTCTGAGGGTATTGCGAGACGTTCAGCTGGACGAGGCAGAATGGGTAACGAATAGATTGAACCAACTGAGTTTGATGGATGAGAAGAGGCTAGCTTCTCTGGCATACGGTCGTTTGTATCAAAGACGAATGAAGAAAGCGTACGACAAGAAGATACTTCCGCGGAGCTTTCAGACGGGCGACCTTGTGTTGAAAAGGATTCTCCCGCCGCAAGCAGATCACAGGGGCAAGTGGACCCCCAACTACGAAGGGCCATACGTTGTCAGTAAGGTCTTTTCAGGAGGAGCTTTATTGTTGTCCACAATGGACGGGGAAGACTTTGCGTCACCTGTGAATTCGGACGCAGTTAAAAAATACTTTGCTTAAAATAGACCCGCTGGACAGAAAAGAGAGTCCAGGCAAAAATGGGGCATCCTGGCGAACCAAAAACAGAATGAAAGGTTCGGGCAAAAGTTAGGGATAAAATTGAAAAAATGTACACCCGCGAAGTTGAAAACCTACACTGGGCGGCTTCGGCAAAAAGGGGTATCCCGGTGAACTGAAAACCCGTAAAGGGCGGTTCACGCAAAAGTTAGGGATGAGAAAAGCGAATGACTGCGGTCCGAATTCGAATTCAATGAGCATTAGTGCGGGAGAATATGTTCGAGAAGTCAGTTATCGGATACAACCTCTTCAGAAGTCGGATACCGGGAAAGCATTAGAGTCGGACGAGTCATGGGAGGATCAGTTCGTGGTGTTCATCTCCATCCAGTTGCCGACATGTGTACAAAATTTAATTTGTCAATATTTATGCTTCTTGTGAATACTTGCATACTTGTATATTTGCTTTGTGTAGCTTCCTCTTTTCAGGAGTTACATCCCGTGTACAAAAACTCCGCCCATTCAGGGGCCCAATCAATGAAAATGTGTTATTCAGTACTTGATGCCTGTTCTTTACTGTTTTTGCGCATGATAAAACGCCTAAGTTTATTGAAGCTAGCATGAGTATAACATCACTGGCCCTTGCCAACAATTGTTAAAGCTTTGAATTAACTGAGTGTAACGTCACTAACCTGAATTGATTCGATTGCATAGGCTTGTCGTGTCTTGTTTGTGTTGTTGCAGGTTTCATAACCGTATGAGGAAGGTGATCAAAAGATTGCAATAGTGAAAGGCTTGATCCCCACGCAGGTCATGCATGTTTTTCCTGAAGAAGGATAGAATTCCCCAGCTAGCCATAGCTTATCCAAAGGACGTGCTCCAGAGAAGTTACTCGTCTTCAGCAGAGTTTGGCGATCGTCAGGCTGTATTCAGACAGGTTCATTTCCCCCCGCAGGGTCATGCACTCTCCCCCAGTGGAGTCAGTTAATTTTCCCCAAGAGAATCCAGTCATCCCCAGCGGAGTTCTCTTTTCAGTAAATGTTCTTTCCTTCCAGTGGAATTCGAAGGTCAAGGCTCTCCAACGCAGAGTCGATGGTGGGTCCTGTCATTTATTTTGGCAGGAATACTGGTGATATCAGTTCATGTTCCAGCAGAAAGATCAATCATACCAGGTGCATCTGCTATTCCCCAGCAGAGTTATTATTCCCCGGCAGGGGGTTACTTCAACAAGACGTGTGGTTTGAGTTCCCAACTTCCCAGCAGGGTCGACTTCATCCTTCCAGCATTTATTTTACTGGAATAATTTTGTAGCATCAGGCTATCCCCGGCGAGTCGGCGTTATCCTTCCAGCATTTATTTTGCTGAAGCAGTTTCTGTACTCTAGTAGTCCAGGTGGAGAGAGCTCTTGCTCAAATAAATTACCAAACAGTCAAGGTCTCGGCAGGAGATATTCAATGACAATGTCAGTTTCGGCGGTATTCCCCACAGAGTTATCGTGATAAAACTCTCTTTGCCTCTAGCAGAATCATTCATGCAAATGTATCTTATTTTCCCCAGCCAGAGTGGCCAGGATAAGAATCTCCTTATTCCCAAGCAGAGTTCGTTTGTCATCAACGAGTCGCATGAATCAGAATTTCGAAGCAGGTGTCCGATAGTTGGTTTTCAGACATCCCCAGTAGAGTCCGCCTCAAAGTCGCTGTCACGTCAGTGCTAAGAAGTTTATGGGTGAGGATCATTGAAGAACTAAGTCCTGACGTGGACCATTTACTCCTAGAATGACGGGGTCTCTTCAGAAGTGGGCGTCCTAACGTGGACAGGTTTGTTTACCGGATTGGTAAGGTGTGTTAATCCTGACGTGGATAGATTCGGTCTTTTGAAATTTGGAGAAAGGGAGGTCGTGACGTTGACAAAAAGATTGGTTACTCTTCGTGTTGGTATCCTGACGTGGATCATTTTGTGTCCAGCAGATATCTTTATTCGTAATGGAAAGGCACGTCCTGACGTGGACAAGTTTGTAGTTCTTTGTGATGACAAGATACGAGAATCCTGACGTGGACAAATTTATCCTTCTTCGTGTTGTTGGCAAAGTATAAGTCCTAACGCGGATATTTCCCCAGCAAGTCGAAGGCGCGTGAGTCCTTACGTGGACAAGTCTTATTTCCTCGGTGAGTCGAAGACGCCTGAGTCCTAACGTGGACAAATCAAGACGAGATCAGTGTCCTAACGCGGACAGATCAAAGAGATTATCATTCCTAACGTGGAAAGACGGAGATTCCTAACGTGGAAAGATGTAGTCCTTACGCGGACCTATCAATAGAAGTGATTCCTAACGTGGAAATGACAGTATTCCTAACGTGGAAAGAGAAAGTCCTTACGTGGACAGATTAAGATGGTTTCCTTACGTGGAAAGACGAGTTTATTCCTTACGGGGAAAGGTTGAGTCCTCACGCGGACATATCAAGATTTATTCCTTACGTGGAAAGAAGTTGGTATTCCTTACGTGGAAAGATTGAGTCCTTACGCGGACATATCGAGATGGATTCCTTACGGGGAGACAAGTGCATTCCTAACGTGGAAGAATTTAGTCCTGACGCGGACAGATCCAGACGAAGTCTTATTCCTTACGTGGAAAAATGGTGATTCCTTACGTGGAAAAGAGATTGATTCCTTACGTCGAAAGTTTAGTCCTGACGCGGACAGATGGAAAAGAAGTTTATTCCTTACGCGGAGAAATCGGGGTCCTGACGTGGACAGATTCGAAAAGTTGAGTCCTGACGTGGACAGGTTCAGAACCAAAATTGAATCCCTTACGTGGAAAGATTGGAGTCCTGACGCGGACATGTCAAGTGGTATTGGAGTCCTTACGTGGACAGATTGATATAGTTCTCCTTATGTGGAAAGAGGATGGCTTCCTGACGTGGAAAGATGAAAAGTTTAGTCCTGACGTGGACAGACGCAGAAGAGATGATTCCTAACGTGGACAGGTGTTACTCCTAACGTGGAAGAGTTATTCCTAACGTGGACGATGCGGTTTATGGAAATGCAGACGAATTATCCCCAGCGGAGTTGCCGAGATTTTTCTGGGATAACAGCAAGTGGAGTCCTAACGTGGACAGAGTTGTTGAAGTTTCTTCGTATTAACAACAGACAGAGTCCTAACGTGGACAAGCAAGCAGTCTGGTATGACAAAATCCTCTTCAGGACGATGAAGACAATCCCCAGCACGGTCGTGCGAGATCAGTGGGTTACTCTAACAGTCAGATTCAGCTGACGAATGTTATTCCTCAAGCAGGAGCGCAGTTTATTTCTGCGGTTGGCAAATTTCTGGTTTCACTAGTATTCAACCGTCTCGTACCGCGAATGTCTGAAGGCTCCGGGCTCTTCATCCAATCGGGTCCAAGTCGCTTGAATAGGGGCAGCTGTTGCACCCTAAAATTTGCCCAACCTTATTCAATTGGTTTATGTTTCAATATCATTAGCATTTGCATATAGAGTCATGTACATAGACTAACCATCTACATAGCATAAGCATAGCAAGTCATTCAACAGGGGACCAATCATTATTTTCATCTCTAGAGGCCTAGCAAGAGGTTATTATTCCAATTCAATCCTATTCAAGTCATCAAGAAAGAATTTGAAAGCAAAGAGTTCAGCAGATCAAGCCTTGAGTCCATCTCTTAGCTGAGGGTATCTGAGGATCAACAAGAGGGTTATGAGCTGTGAAATGAAAGCATGGGGAGCATCTAGACATCTTGAGAGACTTACAAAGTCATTTGGAGAAGAAAGCAAGTCATTGATGAAAGCACAAGAGCTATAGTGGAAGACAGTCAACTAGGGTTTCATCTGGGTCAACCCTAGGTCAACCCTAGGTCAATTGACTGACTTAAGAGGGCATTCAAGTCTATTGGAGAGATGTGGGGATCAACATTTGACATATGAAGAAGGATATGGAGATATGACAAGAAGAATTCAAGAGAAATCAAGGAGAAGAGGAGTTACTAAATTAGGGTTTCTCTGTAAAATCCCCTAGTTTAGGTCAAATTTCCAAGCAAGATAAGTCAAAATGCTAGATTCAAATGGCTTCTTGGCCAACATGAAACTTGTAGAGGATCTCAAGACCTTTAATTTGAGTGGTGGAAGACCTCAAGGAGATTTATAGAACTCAAGTTATGGTCCTTGCAAGTTACAGGTCATCTGGGGTGTCTGAATTTTTGTCTGTGAAAGTGACTTGACTTCCAAGCTAGTTTTGCCCCTCAAGGAGATTTCAAATGAATTCTTGGTCAACATAAGAATTGTTCCTCATTGTCTTAGCTTTCTAAAAAGGTATGGTATGCCTCCATCTGATTCGTGAAGCTCTAGATATGATCTTGACAAGCTAGGGGTAGTTTGGGAAAGTGAGATTATAGGTCATTTTAAGCATGTGCCTATAACTCATACTTGCAAGCTTCAAATGGAAAAGTGTCCAACATCAAAATTGCTCAAAATGATGTTTTGAGTCCAAAAAGAGGTCATGAGATTTTGGAAATGCTTGTAGCTCAAAGTTGTGAAAAAGGCCTAAATAAAGAAGAAAATTAATACATTAAAAGTCCATTTTTGGGAATTTTATGTTACATGACCAAATGAGGGGAAATTATAGGTCATTTTGAGTGGAAATGGGATTCTAAAATCATTGGCATTATTAGAATTTTGAGTTGAGGTCAGATTCATGGAGTTATCATAGATTTCTTGTAATTGAAGTTACATGTGCCAAACATATGTGGGATCAAGGGCAAGGCTTCTAAAGCATTCTAGCACATCTAAAATCTCATGTGGGGAGATTTTCAAATCAGATCCAGCTGCTGCACAAAGGGAATCACAAAGTGGTATGTGTATGGCATGAAATGAGATCTCATGACATGAGATTTCCAACTTCTCATTAGAAGCTTCCAGCAAGTTCTAGAAGGCCCAAACTTCTTCTATATATTGAGTAGAGTGGATCAGAGAGAGGTTTTGGTGAGAATTGATGCAGAAAAGAGAGAGTGAGATCAAAAATTCTCCATTACAAGTCACATTCGGTTTCATCATTTCCTTCACATTCAATCCAGTTTTTTGATTCAGATCAATCCCATATGAGTTTCTGAGTGTGTACCAATCAAGATCAGAAGGAATTCATGCGGGAATCGTGTTCTTGAGTTTCAATTTTCACACCTGCAAGTGCAAATCGGTTTCAAAGATTCAGAGCATCTCAATCAAAATTATTGCATACAGAAGCAAGAACATGGCTTGGTGAATGATTCTGGAAAGATTGATGCATTGAATCGAAGATTTGATCCATCTGTTCACTCAATTTTTACAGGTTTGCAATTTTCTTCCTTCACCTTTAATTAAGCAAAATTGATTAGAATTATTAGTGTAGAATGGTTAGAGATCATTAGTAGATGAATTCTGGAGAGTTAGAGATGATTTAGTGATGATTTAGTTAGTGACACCATTTCTTTGTGGAGCAAGAACTCACTGAATCTTGAGAGATAATCCTAGCTTGATAGCAAGAAATGCTCAGGTAAACATGAGGAAGAGAATGAACCAATTAATTTTGAGAATTGTGAGAGTTGGTTCTTGAGTAGATTTCTGATTTTGATTCGTGTTTAGGGTTAGAGAATGTTTCAATTGATTCTAGGGCCATGGTGAGATTCAGTGGTGAATTTGGAGCATATTAGGGTCTTTAATTTCAAGATTTTATAAGGTTTTGAGGAGATACGAATTGATGGAAGTGTGTGTTCATAGCTCTGTTCTCTCATGGCTTCCCTCCAATTCTCAGAATTCAAAGGTAGGTGATGATGTTTCCACCCTAGGATCAGCATAAGACCATTGACCAAAGTGGTAATCGTGTGGCCCTGGTTTAATTTCAAAATGTGAAGAAATCTGAGACGGCCTGAAACGCAGCGTGTCATTTAGTTGGCTGTATTGGGCTTAAGTGAATTTGATGTCCACACCCCCCTATTTCCTGGCCCATCCAGAATTGAACTGAGCGCGCCTACTGAATGCACCCCCCTTATTCATTTCATTCATTTTAATTTTCTTAATTTCATTTTATTTTTGCCAATTTCATAAAATCATAATAAATTCATAAAAAATGTTTTTTAATCCCTTCTTTTTACCATGTTTTCATTAAAATGTCTAGAATATTATAGGAGAATAAAATTTCATTTTTAGTTTTATTTCATATTTTTTCCATATTTTCTAAATAAATGTCATATTAAATAGTTACATTTCATGCATTATTTTTATGATTTTTGTTTTCTCACATGCTTTGATATTTTTTGGTCATTCTTTTCATATTGTTTAGATGAGATATTAAACTTGTGGAAATATTTTAGTTCCCATTTTTAGAGGTTAATTTCAGGAGATTAATAAATGCTTGAATATCATGATCAAAACTAGGGTTTTAGGTGACAACTTAGGAAGTTCAATTTTCTCCCTTAGGACTTAGGGTTTGAATAGATTAGTTATGGGACTATATGGGCTATGGGTAGCTATTAGATCCCTTAGAGAAAAGTCAGGATTCCCCTACTGATATTATTACTGTCTGTATATCTGCTGTCTGGTGTGGTGTGCCCTCTGGGGATTGTTGATTGTTTGATTGGGTATTGGGTTTGTCTGGGGCCCTGGGGAAGCTGAAGATTTGTGGAGATGAAGCCATTGGAGATTCAAAGACTGAAGATCAACTGTCAGAGTTGAGGATGAGTTTCTTGCTAGCAGATGCTGAGGAGATTAGGGTTTAGGAGCTAGGCAGAGCTCTAGATTAGAAAGATTGTTTCTCAAACATGGATTGCCTTGTCTGCATCCATTCTTCTCTGTGATTCAGAGTCTCTCTAAGGCACTCACCCCCTTCCTTTGGAAGGCTTGGTGATAGTGTCTATGAGATAGAACTCTTGAGAGAGAATGTCTCTTGTGTTAGAAGCAGTCTGTTCACCACCTTTGGTAGTCAACTGATTGCTTAACACCCGATTCACTCTGGTGACTGATCCCTCATCCTGGAGGTTTGAGCTGGAAGAAAAGCCATTGTAGACTGAAGATTGATGTCAAAGCCCTTGCCTGAAGGCCATGAAGATGGAGATTGATGCTTGTTGAAGCCTGTAGCTGATTGGAGATTACTTGAAGCCAGATGTTGATTCAGAGCTGCTGATGCTGTTTCTTTTGCTGTTGTATTTCATTGCTGATGCATTGTTTGGATTTCCTGGCTGTATTGTTTGCTGTTTACCCTGTTGGGTTGAAAGTGAAGTCTGTTCACTTTTGCCTATTGTTTTCTAGGTTCGAGGTTGAGTGGGACTCCCTTGCCTCGCTTGTACTGTTGCATCCATGCATTTTACTGCTTTATTATATCTGTTATTGTTTCTGTTTCTGCCTATCCCGTAGGATCTCTGTTTCTCTCTGTGCAAGAGAGGAGCATGATAGACACTAGGTCTTAACCCATGCATGATAACATTAGGTTAGTTTGATTCCCTTCGCAACCGTAGGTTAGAGTTATGTCTCTTCTCATCTTAAAACAAACAGAAAAACATAATAAAGATTTCAAACACAATAAAAGACACTTCTTCCGTAAAAGAATGTGAACTCACCAAAACGTCATTTTTGTCCGCTTGGACCGCTAATCAGAAAACCTTTTTTCAGAAGGAATAAAATCAACCAAGACAAGCTTGTGTCGTACGTGGCCCGAACTACGTTTGCTCTGATCTTTCATGCTGTATGAAAGTACGTAGGCATAGGATGCGATATCCTAGCGAGCAACCTTCCCCTCCTTTCCCGTAGGTAGGCGAACTACGTTGACTCTGATTTCTCGTTCCAGACGAGAATACGTAGGCATAAAGTGCGATACTTTGCCGAGTCATTTTATTTTCATTATCTTTTCTTTTTAACCCCTGACCTTTAGAGTAGATAGAATAACAATCCATACCCGAAAACAAGCGTGGATCCCGTCGAGTACGACGGACGTGAGGGGTGCTAATACCTTCCCCTTGCGTAACCGACTCCCGAATCCAGGTTTTGGTTGCGACGACCATGCCTTTCCCGTGTTGTGCGAGGTTTACTCTGAGCGTTTCCTTTCCCTCCCGTGGGATAAATAACGCACGGTGGCGACTCTTCTGTTCAGCCGGCGCCGATTTTCGCAGTAGCGACAGATATCGGTAAAAAGCCTGCATCAATTTGCTTCTTGACTTCATCTCTGATTTTGAGGGCCATGTCGGGTCTGGATCTCTGAAGCTTCTGCTTGACTGGAGGACAATCTAGCTTTAAAAGGAGCTTGTGCATAACAATGTCGTTGTCCAATCCTGGCATATCTTGATAAGACCAAGCGAATACATCAACATAATCTTTGAGGAGGGCTATCAACCTACTCTTTACTCCTGACCCAAACGATGCTCCGATCTTGACTTCTCTTTTTACTTCTTCAAAACCCAAGTTGACGACGTCGATCTGTTCCCTGTACGGCTAAAGATAGGCATCTTTGTATTCGGTCATCCTCCTTAATTCTTTAGGGACCTCTGAGTCTTCTTCGCTCTCTTCTTCGGCTTGAAAGACGAATTGACCACTACCAGAAGGAACCTAGTGATTGATGGATTTTGTGGGTGATGGAGGTGTTTTCCATGGTTTTACAGTTTTGAGAATGATCAGACACACACATACAGACATGCAGATGAAGGATTGTTTTTAAGTTTTCAAAAAAGTTGTCATTTTTCCTTTTAACAAAAAGAGTGAAAATGATAAGGAGAAAACAAAACAAGAGTTTTAACAAAAACACTTTTCATTCATTGATCATTTCAAATTGCAAAGTGGCCCATAAAAAATGATTCACTGATCTTGGGCAAGACCATGAATTTAAAGAAAATAAAGCTAACAAGCAAACAAATTACTCTAAAGGTAACAAGACAAAGATTTCCACAGTTTCCCAGTTGCGCAGAGCCGCTTCGCCTCGGATCACCAGGCTATCAAGGTCGCTGTCTTCTTCTTCAGCTATGACAGCATTCACTTGCATTCCGCCGCTTGTAAATATCTCTTTCAAGGTCTTCTTCTTCGTGACGTTTTCTTCAGATGTATCTTCTAGAGTTGGTTTGTAACCCAACCCTTGTCTGTCGTTTTTCGCACGAGCGTCGACTTCTATAACCTCCCTTCATCCCAATGGAAGTCCCGTCTTTATTATAGCCTTAATGCTCTGAACGGAAGCAAAAGATAGACCACAAGTTATTGTTGACTCGTCGACCAGCACAGCATGGGAAATTTCCAGAGCTTAGAAAGCGGTTTCAAGGGCATCTTCGTCAACTTCTATGTATCTGAAGGAGGACATGTTACTCACCATCGGGTCCTCTTCTCCATGGATTATGACCAATTGGTCATTAACGACGAACTTCATCTTCTGGTGTAGAGTGGAAGTGACAGCGCCTGCTATGTGTATCCATGGCCTTCCCAGTAGACAACTGTAATCTGGATTGATATCCATTACTTGAAAAGTGATTTCGAAGATCTGATGGCCTATCATAATTGGTAAATCAACTTCCCTTATCATAGTTCTTCTCGAGCCATCGAAAGCTTTCACCACTAGGGATGTAGGCCTTATTTCAGCTCCTCGGTAGGCCAATTTAGCTAGATTCCTTTTAGGCATCACATTGAGCGTCGATCCTATATCAACAAGCACTCTGGCTAATGTGTCCTCTTCACATTTGATAGATACGTGCAAGGCACGGTTGTGCTTGCGCTTTTCAGCTATCATATCACTATCGTCAAAGCTTAAGGTATTGCATGTTGTGATGTTGGCAACGACCAATTCAAATTGTCCTACTGTAATATCCTTTATCACGTGAGCTTGCATCAATATCTTCATCAAGGCTTGACAATGCACAGGGGAGCTCAACAATAGTGACATGATAGAGATTCTTGATGGCATTTGATTAAGTTGATCCACCACTCGATAATCACTTCGGCGAATGATTCTTAAGAATTCTTCCTCATCTTCTTTCTGGATGTCTTTCCCTTTGCCAATGGGTTCTTTGGAAATTTCTTCTTTCAGAGCATCTTCCTTAGGAACAGCGGTAACAGCTTTAGGGATGGCAGCGGTTGGTTGAGGAACCATAGGACTGGCTCGAGGCTGATATATCTGACCGCTTCGGGTCATTCTGCTTGCCCCAGCAATGTTGGTGACACTTTCATACTTTTTTCCCATAACCTCATTGCACCATGAATAATCATATTTAGGCGTCATAGCTCTTGGGTGAGGATCGGGTCCTCTTCTTGATTCGAACCTAGGTTGGTCTTTTCTAAACTTGGGTGCCGGGTCATCACGGAATATCGGTCGGACAGCTTTTTGCTTTGTTGCATGATTGTTGTTATTTCCTAAGACCACTCATATTGAACACTGGCTCAATTACTGCCATGTCCTCCTTCTTTCTTTTGTTACCAATCTGCAGCATTCCCTGATCGATTAATGTTTGAACATCCTTTGGTACAAGGTCACAACCCTGTGGATTCTGTCTTTATTCCTCACAGTCTTCATGAGAAACCTTGAGTACCCATGCTTGAGCCATCCTTTTATGCAATTCTACCCAAGGCACTTTTACTTTAGCGATAGTCGTGATTTTTTTCACCTCAGGCTCTTCCTCTTCTTCTGTTATGGTGTTTATCCCACCGTGATTTGATAGGGGGTTGTGTTGCACCCCAAAATTTGCCCAACCTTTTTCTTAACTTGGTTTATGTTTCATTTCATTTTTCTTCTAGCATTTGCATTGCATAGCATTGTTCATTTAGTAGAGGATCAAGAGGGTGTGCATAACAAGAGAAGGTTGCCAGAAGTTCTGAGCCTAAGCAAGGGGCTTTACTCAAGCATGAGTGCTTTTCAAGTCACTAAGAAGTGGTCAATGTTCTCTGAAAGAGTTGATGAATGTATGTGGATTACCTCCTAGCTTGGAGGCCAATTAGGATCATCAGAGGTTTGTGAATTCATGATTATGGATATGGGATGTTGAGGAAGATCATTGAGTGCTTTGAGGGCTATGGTGGAGCTTATCCAAGTCATTGTATCATGTGTAAGAAGCCACAGTCAAGAGTGGTGCAGCTAGCGTTTCCATTTGGTCATCCCACAGTCAACTGTGAAATTGAAGGAGATTAAGACTCAATTCCAAGTCTTTGTGATCATGGAATTTTGTGTTGACATGCCTAATATATCATTTCAAGATCCATTCATCAAGAATCAAGAGTGTGAGAAGTTGCTAAGCTAGGGTTTCTAAGTTTTTCAATGTAAAATCCCCTATTTCGTGCTTAACTTCAAGACCACATATCTCAAGATACAAGTCTCATCTCATCTTGACCCCAACATGAAACTTGTAGAGCATGTTTCTAGCTTTCTTTTTAGTACTAGAAGAATTTCATCTGATTTCTAGAACTCGAGTTATAATGCTGACAAGTTACAGGTCCTCAGATGATTGTGATTTCAGTCTACAAAAGTCAACCAACTTCCAAGACATTTTTGACCTAGAAGGATGTTTCTCCTCACTTTGACCCAAACATGAAAGTTGTTCCTTATGATCTTAGATTTCCAAAAAGTACTAGAAGTATTTCATCTGATTTGTAGAGCTCAAGATATGAAGCTTGCAAGACAGGGGTATTCTGGGAAAGTAAGATTACAGGTCATTTTCATTATAGGTCCACTTCATGACTTTGCACACTTCAAATAAAACTTTTCCCAACATGAGACTTACTCCAAATGGTCCCAATTTCATCTTGACACACTCATTTGTCATGGATTTGGCTAGGGTTTAAGAGTTGGTGAGATAATTTTTCATGAAAAAGCCTTAAAAGGGGAAAATGCAATTAATTTGATTTTTAACCATTACAAGTCAAGTTTATGCATATTTTGAGTCACAAGGATATAACAAACAAGATGCACATTTTGGATTTGAATTTTGGTGATGTTTTCACGTGCATTTCAATGGCCATTTCAAGTGAAAATTTCACAATCCAATCTCAACCATTTGATCAAATCAAGGGATGAATCCTATCCACATGATCAAAGTGAACTCCCAACAAGCATTTTGAATGAAAAAACAAGGAATTTGGCTCCATTTTCACGTGTGCATGGAGCATGAAAATTGGAATTGGGCATTTTGACAATTCTCACAATTGAGCTGCAATTGGGCCTCCATTAGCTCATATATCCATCATATATAAAGTGTAAATCATTTCTGAGCATTCATTAGAGGCACTTTTCGTGGAGAATTGAGAGAGCACAGTTTGAGCAAGTGTCGCAACTGCGAAAAACCACCGGCGGAAAAACAAAAGAGTCGCCACTTTCGTTATTTATCCCAAAGAGAGGGAAAGGAAACGATCGGAAAAACCTAAAGAAAAAGGGAATGACAAGGTCATCGCAACCATGTCTGGATTCGGGAGTCGATTACGCAAGGGGAAGGTATTAGCACCCCTCATGTCCGTCTTACTCGACGGGATCCACGCATTGTTGTCTATCTAAAAGGGTGTGTTGAAACTATCTATCTAAAAGGGTGTGTTGAAACTATCGTCGCTCTGTGCCTACGTATTCCCTCGTGCAATGGGAAAGTCAGAGTCAATGTAGTTCGACTAACTACGGCTAAAGAAAGGGGGAAGGTTGCTCGCCAAGCCATCGCGTCTTGTGCCTACGTACCTTCATATGGTATGAAAGATCAGAGCAAACGTAGTTTGGGCTAAAATAACCACAGGTTGGTTCAAAAGTTTTTAGGCCCGAGTAGGGTTAACAAATAGTTCTAGTAGTTGGTGTATGCAGCTCGACCATTGGAGACTTAGGCGTTACCATTTGTGGTAGGACTAAAAGTTAACGACACTCTTGTTGTGAAAAGATTTCCTTGATTAAGAACCCCAAAGGGTGAAAAAGGTTTGAAGTGTTTTTGTGTTTTTTAGAGAAGAAGTGTTTTGAATTTGAGTGTTCATAATGTATGTTGTACTAAAGTCTAAAACCTAGGATCGAATGCGTCGCATATCGTCCTAAGGACGTATACTAAACATTCTAGGCAATTGAGAGGTGGCCCCTCAATCACCATTTACCAAGTATAAGGCTCATGGCAAAACATTCATTATCCTTATTAAGTGTGTTAAACTTGTTTGAAGATGAGAAGAGAAGAAGGCGCACTAATGGCAGACTAATCAATCCTAAAAGTTATCATGCAAAGTGGACCTAAAGTTGAATTTGAAAAGGGGAACTACCTAATTTTATCATGCATGTGTAGAACCCTAATGTATATCATAATCTCAAGAGGTTATAGAACTTATGGGGAGCATGTCAAAGAAAAGTAAAAGAAGAAGAAGAAGAAGAAGAAGAAGAAGAAGAAGAAGAAGAAGAAGAATGCATATGCAAATGAAAGGATGCACACATAGAATGCACAAGTAGAATGAAAGTGGGAGGAAAATAGTGTGGATAAGTAGCCACCACAAGCTCATCTCAACCAAGCATGCATATGAGGATGCAAAGAGAAAGGAGAGAAAAGATGCACAAGAAGAGAACAATCAAACCAAAACAGACCTCTCAAAGAAAAAGTCCTCATGGATTCATCACTTTAGGTAAGCTTCAAGTTCCTCCTAAGGAGGGACCAAGCTACCTTAAATGACACTCCAAGGTCATTGGACAGAAGGGAGCTGAAGAGAAGAAAGCTCAAAAGCAATAACAAAACAAATCAAGAAGAAATGCAATCAAGAGCACAAAGGAAGCAAGCACACACCACTTAGGAGTTCAAGTTGAAAGCTCAAAACGAAATGCATCAATCAACAAGCAATGAACATAATTTTGACCTAAAAATGAACATACATCAATCTCAACATGTCTAAAATGTGAAACAAGAAGAATTGAGAGCTTATTGGATCCACAAAGGTCATTTCCAATTCAAACTAGGCCATGCACTTGTATGAGCTGTCTTATGAAATGACTTAACTTGCAAGTCATCTCAAAAATAGGAAAAAGGCTCAAAAAATACCAAATAAAATACAAAAAGAAGCTAACCATGTTGGCAACTAGAGGCCAAAAGATCAAGACAAATATTCCCTCAAAGCACCATTAAAAGAAAAGATTTATTTAGATGTACCACTTTGAAATGGGAGAAACAAAGGCAAAAAGAAAAGCCACAAAAGTCAACCCAAAAGTCAACAACCAGGGGCAAAATGGTCCTAAAAAATTGATCAACTCATCATTGAGATGAGGATCAATTTTCAATCATTGGATCAAAAAGGAAGAAGGGAAATAAATGCAAGATCAAACAATGCCACAATTCACTTCATTTAAAACAACTCCAATATTTAATTCTTTTATAAATTGAAAATAAAATCAAAAATAAAAATATCTAAAAAATATTAGACATCTCAAAGTTTATAAAAAATATTTTTGGTGAATTTTTAAAGTATTAGAGCTATTTTATATGATTTAAATTGAAACAGAAAATAAAACAAAAACCAAAAAGAAAATAAAAGAAAATAGGAAAACATTTGGTGTAAATAGAAATGGAAGAAGTGTAAAATGCGCTTGGGCCCAGCAGGGAGGTGTGGACAGTGCGCGTGTACAAGACCCAGTCAGAAAATTCAAACAAAATTACAAAATCTGGCAATCTAGTGAGGCAAGGTCAACTATGGTGTATCATGGAAATCAATCTAACACGTATGGTTAATTGGTAAGCATATCATGTGGCTCACAGTGCGCCACCACATTAATGAGGTATTCAAATGCAATCACATGCATTAAGTCAAATGAAGACTACCATGTTTCTTAATCCTAGACGTTGTAGCCAAAAGTAAACAGATCGTGCACTTCACGATACGCCACATAAGCGTCTTCCTCACACAACATGGAGGGAACCAGCCACCGGCCGGACCGTAACTCTGGTTGTCTTCCTCGACAACTCCGACCACCGCAAGCAAAGCAACAACACACGCATCATCAAATCTCAACCATTTTGCACAAAATTTATATCAAAATTCATCTATAGATCACGAGGATCTCAAATACAACATCAAAAATCACTTATCATGCATAATGAACTCAAACCGAATCAAACAAGTTTGTGCATCAAAACCAAAAGTTCACCAAAACTCACTCAATTTGGTTTAAACATCATCTAGAGGTTATGGAGGTTACAGATCCACCAACAATCAAACAAAAACACACAAGAATAAGCCAATCCAAGTCCAAACAGTTTGGAGCATCCACCAACAATCATCACAAATGCCAGTTTGTTTTAGTTATTAACGATCTATATGTTGTCTAGGTCTCAAATATGCAAAAATGGCAATGAATCATGGCATATTCAGAGTGTAAGGTTGATTTGTAAATACCTAGTGGAAAACCTCCACTGAGCCTTCAATTGATGCTTGAGCTTGCAGAAAAATGTCCAGAATCACTCCACAAACTTCAATAAAGCTTTTGCAATTCACATTTGGCTTGAAATGGCTTGTATCTCCAAATCCGAATTTCAAACTTTCTCCACTTTTTCAAAGTTGTTCTTGAGAAATTTTCATCCAATTTCGTATTTTGATGATTTGTTCATGACCAAAATCTTATATGTGATGGATCTTGATAAAAATAAAGCCCAATGGCAGCCCCTAGAGCCCAATTGAAAATCCATGGAATTTGATTTTGGAGCTTCTTCAAGTGCACAAAATTCCTTCAAATTTGGCTCCAATTTGCTTCAAAATGCTTGCTGGTAACATATGGAGTGTGAATGGTTGGGATTTACTCCTTGTTTAATCTCAATGGTTGATGTTTGTTGTGTAACTTCATGATGAAGTAAACTTTGAAATGGCTCATTAAAACTCATCAAACTCAAATTCTAAAATTGCCAATGTGTCTGAAATATGTTTTGCACTCAAAATATGTACCTATTTGCACAAAAATGATCAAAAATGAATTAATTCCAATTTTGCCCTTTTAAGCTTTCTTCCATGAAAATTCACACACCAATTCCTCAAACCAAGCCTAATCCATGACTTATCAATGTTTTGTTAAACAAATAACACCATTTGGAGCACATTTTATATTGGTAAAATCTTCATTTGAAGTGTACAAGTTTGTAAAATTGACCTATAATTTTATGACCTATAATCTCACTTTCCCAAAATACCCCTGACTTGCAAGCCTCATAACTTGAGTTCTACAAATCATATGAAAGACTTCTAGTACTTTTTAGAAAGCTAAGACCAAGCTCTACAACTTTCATGTTGGACAAAAGTTGAGGAGAAACATCCTTCTAGGTCAAAAATGGCTTGGAAGTTGGTTGACTTTTGTTGACCAAATCACATCCATCTGATGACCTGTAACTTGTCTGGATCATAACTTGAGTTCTATAAATCCAATCAAGGACTTCTAGTATTCAAAAGAAATCTAAGAGCATGCTCTGCAAGTTCCATGTTGGTCAAAAGTTGAGATGAAACTTGTATCTTGAGATAAGTGGTCTTGAAGTTGGGCACTAAATAGGGGATTTTACCCTGAGAACCCTGATTTAGTAACTTCTCACACACTTGATCCTTGATGAACCAAACTTGAAATTATGTCCCATATATCTTAACACCACATCCCATGACCATAGAGACTTGGAATTGAGTTTTAATCTCCTCCAATTTCACAATTGACTGAGGGTTGACCAGATGAAAACCCTAGCTGCAACATCTTTGACTGTGGCTTGCTCCACCTCACACAACAACTTGAATAAGCTCCAAATGGCTCTCAAAGCACTTAATGAGCTCTCTCAACACCTTTTATCGATAATCATGAATTCACAATCCTCTGATGATCTTCAATTGGCCTCCAAGTTAGGAGCTGACCCACATACATCCATCAATCCTTCCACAAAGCCACTGCCTACTTCTAGATGATCTGATGACCACTCAAACTTGAGTAACACCCCTTGCTTAGGCTCAACCCTTTGAGTAGACTCCTCTTGCTATCCACAATCTCTTGATCCCCTGTTCAATGAACAATGTTATGCAATGCAAATGCTAGAAAGAAATGAAATGAAACATAAACCAAGTTAAGAAAAGGTTGGGCAAATTTTGGGGTGCAACAACAAGCAAGCCAAAATTCAAAACCGTGAAACACAATTGAGGCATTTTCAAGGCAATTGAACTTCAGAATCATCTTCTCCAAGCTTCCTTGACTGGATCTGGAGCATTTCATCAAGCTTCATCACGTGTAGAAGCTCCAACGGAGAGACTCCGTTAGGTAAGCTTCTAATCAAAATTTCTCTCGTGTTATGTGTCGCTACTGCGAAAATCGGCGTCGGCTGAACAGAAGAGTCGCCACCGTGCGTTATTTATCCCAACGAAGGGAAAGGAAACGCTCAGAGTAAACCAACCGCAAAGACGGGAAAGGAATGGTCATCGCAACCAAATCCTGGATTCGGGAGTCGGTTACGCAAGGGGAAGGTATTAGCACCCCTCATGTCCGTCGTACTCGACGGGATCCACGCTTGTTTTCTGGTACGGATTGTTATTCTATCTACTCTACAGGTCTGGGGTTAAAAAGAAAATAAAATGACTCGGAAAAGTATCGCACTTTATGCCTACGTATTCCCGTCTGGAACGAGAAATCAGAGTCAACGTAGTTCGCCTACCTACTGGAAAGGAGGGGAAGGTTGCTCGCTAGGATATCGCATCCTATGCCTACGTACTTTCATACAGCATGAAAGATCAGAGCAAACGTAGTTCGGGCCACGTACGACACAAGTCTGTTTTGATTGTTTTTATTCCTTCTGAAAAAGGTTTTTCTGATTAACAGTCCCAGCGGACAAAAATGACGTTTTGATGAGTTCACATTCTTTTACGGAAGAAGTGTCTTTTATTGTGTTTGAAATATTTATTGTGTTTTTCTGTTTGTTTTGAGAAAGAAGAGACAGAACTCTAACCTACGGTTGCGAAGGGAATCAAACTAACCTAATGTTATCATGCATGGGTTAAGACCTAATGTCTATCATGTTACTCTCTTGCACAGAGAGAAACAGAGATCCTAAGGGAATATACGGAAACAGAAACAATAGCAAATATATACAGTAAAGCAGTAAAATGCATGGATGCAGCAATACAAGCGAGGCAAGGGAGTCCCACTCAACCTCGAACCTAGAAAACAATAGGCAAAAGTGAACAGAATTCACTTTCAACCTAACAGGTTAAACAGCAAACAATATAGTCAGGGAAAACCAATCAATACATCAAGAAATAAACAGCAAAAAAAAAACAGCCACAGCAGCTCTGCATCAACATCTGACTTCAAGTCATCTCCAAACAGCTACCAGTTTCAGGCAAGCATCAGTCTCCATCTCCATAGCCTTCAAGCAAGGTCTTTATCATCAGTCTTCAATTTGCAATGGCTTTTCTTCAAGTCTCAATCTCCAAGATGAATATCAGTCAGCAAGATGAAACGAATGTTAAACAGTAAACTGCCTACCAAGGGTGGCTCATTAACTGTTAACATTATACAGACAATTTTCTCTCAAAAGTTCTATCTTTCAAATATATTCACTAATCCTTCCAAAGGAAGGAGGTGGATATTTGAAAGAGACTTTGAATCATAGATAAAGAATGGAGGCAGACAAGACCTTCCATATTTGTGAATCAAGTTTTCTACTCTAGAGCTCTGCCTAGCTCCTAAACCCTACAGCCTTCAACAGCTGCCAGCAAGATGCTCTCCATCAACTCTGGAAGTTGGATTTCAATCTCTTTGATCTCCAATGGCCTTCATCTTCACAAGTCTTCAGCTCTCCCAATCCCCAAGCAAACCCAATACCCCACACAGACAAAAAATAACCCTAGAGAGGGCACACCACACAGTCAAGCAAGTACAGACAGTATACTGATAGTAATAGTAGAATAGGGGAAACCTAGTAATTTCTAAGGGATCTATTAACTACCCATAATCCCTATAGTCCCATACCCCAAAGATTTAATCTACAACTCCTAAGGAAAATGTTTTAATTCACCTATGTTATCTCCTAAACCCTAGTTTTGGCTCTCCTAATCACACCTAAACAAATCATCTGAAATTAAGTTCTAAAATCATGAACTAAATTTTATGTACAAGCTAAAGGTCTAAGCTAATCAACCTAAAAAGAATGGGTCAAAAATATTAAAGCATCTAATTAAACCAAAATCAACAATATAATGCATTAAACTAATCATTATTTAAACCTATTAAAAAGAAAAATATGCTAAAAATAGAAAAATAAAATGAAATGCTAATTTTTTTATATGATAATTTTCTTAACAGAATTATGAACAATATGCAAAAACAACCAATTAAAAACATGCAATTTTCAATTATTTATGATTTTATAAAGAAATGAAATGAATTAAGTAAAATTGAAATGAATTAATTTGGCTGAGGGGTGCAGGGAGTAATCAATTCAGTTAAAAAAACAAGATGGGCCCAGACTGGGGGGCGCGCCTAGCAATGCGCGTCTGGGCCCAGTGATCAGAAAACAAATAAAAAAGAAAAAAACATGAGGACGGTGCATATAGTAAGAAAACTAGTTAAAATTGACATTGGGCCTGCGCTTGGGGGTACGAATAGCAACTGATTGCTGAGCCCAGGGTTGGGTTTTAAGTGAAACGCATCGTTTCACCTTTTGGATTTCCCTCCGTTTTATCTTTGAATGAAGGCCGTTAGATTAGGTTGCAAGTCCAAGTCAAGCATCAGATCGTGTGGCCATGCATCATCGTCTACCTCTAGAAACCCTAGGTTCTGAAATAAACTCTCCATGCACGAATTTTCAACAGCTCTGTTCTCCCTTGATTCTCCATGAATTCACACGATGTAAAGAGCAAAGTTGATCCATTCTCTTCCCTCTACACAGCCATGGCAATAGATTCCTCTAAAACTCAACTAACAATCAAACCCGATAGGTAGAACAACTTCGTTCCACCATTTTCACCTGCTGTCAACCATGCCAATTCTTGCTAACCTTTACCCTAACACAATCTACACTTCATGCTGATCAAATTAAGCTACATATCCAAGATTATAGTGCCATAAACTATGAGTTCTAAACCCTAACAGATTTGGTGCACCATTAACAACCTCCATGAAACCTTCTCAAACTTTGTGAATTCCATCATCTAACCTAACCTAACAGTTCTAACCCTAAAATTCCCTAACATGCTAACTAATTCAAGCAATTCGAAGAGAAAACCAACCTGGTGTAAATGATGAAACAGGTGGGGAATTCTTCAAATCCACTACTTGCAATGCTTGGAGATTGATCAGTGAGCTTGATTCTGAGTTCTGTATGCAATAGATTTTGTTCCAATGCCTTGAATCTTTGTAACCACTTCTTCTTGCACCTTGAATGATGAAATTGGACAACACGAGTTCTTCTTCAATTCAACCAAATTCTGATGGCAATGTGATCTATGAAAGATGTTGATGATGATCAGATCAAGAAATGTTGAAATTAATGGAGATTTGATGGAGTTTGAAGTGATTTTGCAAAGATGGAAGAATGATGTATAGCTATGTGTTTTGATCATAATGAATCACCAACCAATGCATGAAGCCTCTAAATGCAATATATAGATGACATTAGAAAGCCCTAGAAGTTTGTAGAATCTTCTCATGCACACTTTCCCTTGGATTTTGATTATGTAACTTCTTTTGTAAGTAACCAAGCATAACTTTCAAATCTTGAACCAAACTCAAAAATCTACTTTTGCCAATGTTCTTAAAACATTTTTTCCAATCAAAATGACCTATAATTTCATCCCATTTGGCCAAATTATGAAAAATCTCAATTTTAGGTCATTTTTTATTCATTAAATTCACCAAATTTGAAACCTTGAGCTATGAGCCTTTCCAAACTTTCATGGTCACTTTTCTAGACTCAAAATGTCATTTGGAGAAAGTTTTATGTTGTGAAGTTTTTCATTTGAAGCTTCCTTGTATGAGTTTTGGGCATAGGCTTGAAATGACCTGTAATTCTCAAATGACCAAAATACCCTTTGGTTGCCAAGACCATAAGTAGAGTTCCACAAATCATATGAAGGCATACCATACCATTATAGAAAGCTAAGGCAATGAGGAACAACTCTTATGTTGACCAGAAATTCATTTGAAATCTCCTTAAGGGGTAAAGGTTGCTTGGAAGACAAGTAACTTTCACAGACAAAATTTCAGATACCTCAGATGACCTGTAACTTGCAAGGACCATAACTTGAGTTCTATAAATCTCCTTGATGTCTTCCACCACTTAAATTAAAGGACTTGAGATCCTCTACAAGTTTCATGTTGGCCAAGGATCCATTTGAAGCTTTCATTTTGACTTATCTTGCTTGGAAGTTTGACCTAAACTAGGGGATTTTACACAGAAACCCTAATTTAGAAACTCCTCTTCTCCTTGATTTCTCTTGATTTCTTCTTGGAACATCACCATATCCTTCTTTACATGTCAAATTATGAACCCCACATCTCTCCAATAGACCTCAATGCCTTTCAATCAATCAATTGACCTAGGGTTGACCTGGATGAAACCCTAGTTGACTGTCTTCAACTGCAACTCTTATGATCATATCAATGACTTGTCTCCTTCTCCAAATGACTTTCTAAGTCTCCCATGATGTCTACATACTCTCCATGCTCAATTCACAGCTCACAACTTCTTTGATGATCTTCAGATACCCTCAGATAGGAGATAGATCCACTGCTTGATCCACTGGCTTCTTAGACTTCAATTTCTTTCTGATGACTTGGATATGCTTGAATTTAAACAATAACCTCTTGATGGGCTCATAGAGATGAGAATAATACTTGGTCCCTTGTTGGATGACTTGCTATGCTATGCTATGCAGATGATTAGACTATGTACATGACTCTATATGCAAATGCTAATGCAATTGAAACATAAACCAAGTGAAATAGGTTGAGCAAATTTTAGGGTGCAACAGCTGCTCCTATTCAAGCGACTTGGACCCGATTGGGTGAAGAGCGAACGGCCTTCAAACATTCGAGGTACGAGACGGTTGAATACTAAGAACCCGGAAATTTGCCAACTGCAGAAATAAACTGCACCACTGCTTGGGGAACGACATCCATCAACTGAATCTAGCTGTTACGGCAACCAACTGATCCATTAGCGACCGTGCTGGGAATTATTTTCATCAGCCTGAAAAAGATTCTATCATCGCAAGGATAGAACTTTGTCCATGTTAGGACGCCTGTGTCGTCAACACGAAGAAACCTCGACTAAACTTGTCCACGTTAGGACGCCTGCTGTCAACCCGGAAAAATCTTGGCGACTTCGTTGGGGATAATTCGTCTGCATCTCATCAGAAATAAATCGTCCACATTAGGAATAAACTCTTCCACGTTAGGAATAACACCGTCCACGTTAGGACTAAGACTTCGTCTGGATCTGTCCACGTCAGGACTAAACTTTCTAGGTTATGAATACATCGTCCACGTTAGGACTCACCCTTCCACGTTAGGAATAAACTCTTTCCATCTTGTGAATAACATCTTTCCACGTAAGGAATGCATCTTTCCACGTAAGGAATACAATCTTTCCATGTTAGAAATAACTTCTTCTTTCCACGTAAGGAATACGTCTTCTCTTCGTCCACGTCAGGGATACATCGTCCACGTTAGGACCCACCTTTCCACGTAAGGAATATATCTCTTTTCCACGTAAGGGATCAACTTCGTTCCACGTAAGGAATCATATTTTTCCACGTAAGGAATCAATCTTTCCACGTAAGGAATCAATCTTTTTTTTTCCACGTAAGGAAACATCTCTTCTTGACTTGTCCACGTAAGGACTCCAATCTCGTCTTGATTTGTCCACGTAAGGACTCCCATCTCGACCCGCTGAAGAAATAAAACTTGTCCACGTCAGGACTCATGCACCTTCGACCCGCTGGGGAAATAAAACTTGTCCACGTAAGGACTCCCGTTTCACCAACACGAAGAAAGATAAATTTGTCCACGTCAGGACTCGCGTGTCTTCGACTTGCTGGGGAAATAAAACTCGTCCACGTAAGGACTCCCGTTTCACCAGCACGAAGAGAGATAGACTTGTCCACGTTAGGACTCGTGCATCTTGTCAACACGAAGAACTATAAACTTGTCCACGTCAGGACACACCTTTCACCATTACGAAGAAAGATATCTGCTGGGAATAAATGGTCCACGTCAGGACACCAACACGAAGAGTAATCAACTTTGTCCACGTCAGGACCTCACATTCCACCAATACCGAGAAATCGAATCTGTCCACGTTAGGACTAGCACATATCATCAACTTGAGGAAATCAATCTGTCCACGTCAGGACCTCACATTCCATCAATTCTGAGAAATCGACCCTGTCCACGTTAGGACTAGCACCTCTTATCAGCCCGGGGAAATAAAACTGTCCACGTTAGGACCCCCACTTCTCCAGCACGAAGAAAATCCATCAATAAAATTGTCCCCGTCAGGACTCATTTCTCCATTGGTCCCAAACCACAAACTTCTCAGCACTGACGTGACAGCGACTTTGAGGTGGACTCTACTGAGGATATTTGGAAACCAAGCTGTCGGACGCCTATTCTGATAACCGGCGGCAGCCTCTGAAATTCTGATTCCTGAAACCCTTTGATGACAAATAACTGTGCTTGGGGACAAGGAGATATTTTGCCTACTAACTCTGTGGAGAATAATGCCAAAACGGACATTATTGTTGAATATCTCACGCCGAGATCTTGAATGTTTGGTAATTCACTTGAGCAAGAGCTCTCTCCGCCTGCAACAGAAACAATACTTGAAACCAACAGTTAACGAACCTGGTTTATGCTTCAGAAATGCGTATGCTCGACAATGACGCAATGCTCCATTCGACATGGAAATGCTACGTATTTTTATTTGGTGGATGTAAGTATGACACTATATGCCAATGCAAATGCAGACTCGAACTGTTGGGATACAGGAAACTGCTTCAGCAAAATAAATGCTGAAGACAATGCCGACTCCGCTGGGGATAGCCAGGTGCTACAGAATTATTCCAGCAACATAAATGCTGGAAGAGTGAAGTCAACCCTGCTAGGGAATATAACTCGGCTGGAGAATAGCAGATGCGCCCATTATGATTGGACTTCTGCTGGAGAATGAACGGGTATCACGCGGTGTTCCGACAAAATAAATGCCAGGACACACAACCAACTCTGTCGGGAAGAGTTTTAACCTTCGAGTTCCACTGGGAGGAAGGAAAACACTTGCTGGAAAGAGAACTCCGCTGGGGAACGAAACGATTCTCTTGGGGCAAATCAACTGACTCCACTGGGGGAGAGTAAATGACCCTGCGGGGAAAGGTAAACTGTCTGAATACAGTTCACAAATTGGAAATATTAATCTTCTGAGGCTAAACCACTCTGCTTGAGATACACCGTCTGAATACAGCCTTCGATCTGGGAATCGTCAATTCTGCTGAGAGTAAACGACTTTGCTGGAGAATGTCCTTTGGATAAGCTACGACTAGCTGGGGAATTTGAACCTTCTTCAATGAGGAACATGCACGACCTTCATGGGGATCAAGTCTTTTGTTACGAGCTTCTGGTCCATACTGCACTCTTTTGATCGTCCTCTTCATACGGCTACGAACCCTGCAACACCACAAACAAGACAAGACAAGTCTATGCAACCAAATCTATTCAGGTTAGCGTTAGTGACATCATTTTCAGTTAATTCAAAGTTTTAGCAATTATTGGCAAGGGCCAGTGACGTTATGTACTTGCTAGTTTCATTAAACTTAGGCGTTTTATCATGCACAAAACAGTAAAGAGCCAGCATCAAATACTGAATAACATATTTTATTGATTGGGCCCCTAAATGGGCAAAGTTTTGTACACGGGATGTAACTCCTGAAAAGAGGAAGCTACACACAACAAATACACCAGTATGCACAAGAAGCATAAATATGATGACAAATCAAATTTGTACACATGTCGGCAACGGGATGCAGACGAACATCACGAATTGATCCTCCTATGACTCGCCCGACTCTAATGCTTTCCCGGTATTCACACTTCCGAAGAGATTGTATCTGATAATCGACCCCTCAGGTATATTCTCCCGTACCAATGCTCATTGCAGTATCAAATTCGGACCGCAGTCATTTGCTTTTCAAATCCCTAACTTTTGCGTGAACCGCCCTTTACGGGTTTTCAGTTCACCGGGATACCCTTTCTTGCCGAAGCCACCCAGTGTAGGTTTTCAACTTCGCGGGTGTACATTTTTCGATTTATCCCTAACTTTTGCCCGAACCCTTCATTTTGTTTTTGGTTCGCCAGGATGCCCCATTTTTGCCTGGACTTTTTTTTCTTTTTCCAGCGGGTCAATTTCAAGCAAAGTATTTTTTAACTGCGTCCGAATTCACAGGCGACGTAAAGTCTTCACCGTCCATGGTGGACAACAATAAAGCTCCTCCTGAAAAGACTTTTCTGACAACATATGGCCCTCCGTAGTTAGGGGTCCACTTGCCCCTGTGATCTGCCTGCGGCGGGAGAATCCTTTTCAGCACAAGGTCGCCCGTCTGAAAGCTCCGCGGACGTATCTTCTTATCATATGCTTTCTTTATTCGGCTCTGGTACAAACGACCGTATGCTAGAGAAGCTAGCCTCTTCTCATCCATTAAACTCAGTTGGTTCAACCTGTCTTTCACCCATTCTGCCTCGTCTAATTGGACGTCTCGCAATACTCTCAGAGAAGGAATCTCAACTTCCAGAGGTAAGACTGCTTCCATTCCGTATACCAACGAGAACGGGGTTGCCCTGGTTGATGTGCGTACCATCGTACGATAACCGTGCAAAGCGAAAGGTAGCATCTCATGCCAATCCTTATAGGTCACCACCATCTTCTGGACAATCTTCTTTATATTCTTATTGGCCACTTCAACAGCGCCATTCATCTTGGGTCGGTAAGGGGAGGAGTTGTGATGTTCGATCTTGAAATTCTGACAGAGCTCCTTCATCATTTTGTTATTCAGGTTTGAACCGTTGTCGGTGATTATCCGCTCGGGGATCCCATATCTGCAAATGATATCTCTCTTGATGAACCTGGCCACCACTTGCTTAGTTACATTTGCATAAGACGCCGCTTCCACCCATTTGGTGAAATAATCGATTGCTACTAGAATGAACCGGTGCCCGTTAGAAGCTGTCGGCTCGATCTTTCCAATCATATCAATTCCCCACATTGAGAATGGCCATGGCGATGACATCAAATTCAGAGGACTTGGAGGCACATGGATTTTATCTGCATAAATTTGGCATTTGTGGCACTACCTCGCAAACTTGAAACAATCAGTTTCCATAGTCAGCCAAAAATAACCTGCCCGCAGCAGCTTCCTCGTCATAGCATGCCCACCAGCATGCGTACCAAATGTACCCTCATGTATTTCCTCCATGAGCAATTTTGCCTCTTTTTCATCCACACAACGTAGCAGCACCAAGTCGTGATTTCTTCTGTATAAGACACCATCCGGATTCAAATAGAAATTACCCGCCAATCTCCTGAGAGTCTTCTGATCTTGACTGGATGCCCCAGCCGGATACTCTTTGTTCTTTAGGAAATTAAGGATATCAAAATACCATGGTTTGTCGTCAGATGCTTCATCAATGGCAAACACGAAGGCTGGTCTGTCAAGTCGAGAGATAACAATGCTGGGAGCCTCGTTCCAAAAGTTGACTTTGTACATGGAAGACAAAGTGGCCAGGGCGTCAGCCATCTGATTCTCCGCTCGCGGTACATGATGCAATTCAACCTTGTCAAAGAAAGGCAACAATCTCCTCGCATAGTTCATGTACGGTATCAAGTTGGGTTGACGTGTCTCTCATTCCCCTTTTATTTGATTCACCACCAGAGCTGAGTCTCCGTATACGTCTAGATTTTTGATTCGCAAATCAATGGCTTCTTCAAGCCCCATTATACAAGCTTCGTATTCGACTTCATTATTGGTAACTGAAAAAGTCAATCGAGCAGTAAACGGGATGTGCGACCCGTGTGGAGTAGTGATGATTGCCCCTATTCCGCTACCGTAAGCGTTTACAGCTCCGTCAAAGATCAACTTCCATTTGGAACCCAATTCTGGTCCCTCATCTGGCAACGGCTCTTCGCAATCTTTCATCTTCAGGTACATGATATCCTCGTCAGGAAAATCAAACCTCATCGATTGGTAATCTTCAATAGGCTGCTCTGTCAGGTACTCAGACAGTACACTCCCCTTTATAGCCTTCTGCGAGACATATTGGATGTCATATTCAGTCAAGACCATCTGCCAACGGGAAATTCTCCCCGATAATGCCTGCTTTTCGAATACATATTTGATAGGATCCATCTTCGAGATGAGCATGGTTGTATGATTCAGCATGTATTGCCTCAAACGCTTGGCGGCCCAGGCTAGCGCGCAACAAGTCTTTTCAAGCATTGAATATCGAGATTCACATTCTGTAAATTTCTTACTCAAGTAGTAAATCGCATGCTCTTTTCTTCCTGTCTCATCGTGTTGACCGAGAACACAACCCATACTTCCCTCAAGAACTGTCAAATACATAATCAAGGGTCTCCCTGCCACCGGGGGTATCAAAATAGGAGGCTCCTGCAAATACTGCTTTATTTTATTGAACGCCTTCTGACAATTTTCGTTCCACGTTACAGCTTGGTCTTTTTTCAACAGCTTGAATAATGGTTCACACGTAGCAGTTAGGTGAGATATGAACCGAGCGATGTAGTTCAACCTCCCTAAAAACCCGCGCACCTCTTTCTCTGTTTTAGGTGTCGGCATCTCTTGTATTGCTTTTATTTTTGCAGGATCGACCTCTATTCCTCTTTCGCTCACGATAAACCCCAGCAGTTTACCCGATCTCACCCCTAAGGTGCACTTGTTAGGGTTCAGTCTCAGCCTGAACTTCCTAAGCCTTTTGAATAACTTCAGCAGATTCACCAAATGCTCTTCCTCCGTCTGGGATTTGGCAATCATATCGTCGACATAAACCTCGATCTCCTTATGCATCATATCATGAAAAAGGGTCGTCATTGCACGCTGATACGTTGCCCCAACATTCTTGAGTCCAAAGGGCATCACTTTATAACAAAATGTTCCCCAAGGCGTAATGAAAGTAGTCTTCTCCATGTCTTCTGGCGCCATTTTAATCTGATTATAGCCCGAGAAGCCATCCATGAAGGAGAATACGGAGAATTGAGCAGTGTTGTCAACTAGCACATCGATATGAGGAAGTGGAAAATCATCTTTCGGGCTCGCTTTGTTCAAGTCACGGTAATCTACGCACATTCTCACTTTACCGTCTTTCTTTGGCACTGGTACGATGTTAGCGACCCATGAGGGATATTTTGTCACAGCTAGGAAACCAGCATCCCACTGTTTTTGAACCTCTTCTTTAATCTTCACTGCCATATCAGGTCTAGTTCTGCGAAGCTTCTGCTTGACTGGCGGACATTCTTCTTTCAACGGCAGACGGTGCACAACCATATCTGTATCAAGCCCTGGCATGTCTTCATACGACCAAGCGAACACATCACTATACTCTCTGAGCATTTCAACCAGTCTTCGCTTGACGTCGTTCTGCAGCGCGGCTCCTATTCGGATATTCTTTTCAACCCCTTCCGATCCCAGGTTAATAATTTCGATGACCTCCTCATGAGGTAGAATGACTCTTTCCTCTTGCTTCACCAACCAAGACAATTCTTCGGGAACGTCACCATCTTCAACAATCTCTTCTTCGGCCTGAAATACCGGGTGTTCAAAGTCGGGACAAGTCATAGGTGGTTCAAGGATGTCATCTGAAAATGTTATCCTGCAAAAGGAATGGTTAAATGCTTCAAAATGCGTATAAAGTGAATAACCACATTGCCATTTTATTGTAAAACACAAAACAGGAAAAACAGAGATCGCAATATTTGCACATGAAAAAACGCCTTTTATTTAATGATTAACACGCAATGTTCATAACAGCACAACCCTAAGCAAATCATGATGCCCCGGGCAAGACACCAGATTGTTCAACAATTAAAAAACAAAGCATTACTATTTAAGAGTCACAGGAACAATCTCCTGAATAGACCAATTGCACAATCCTTGTCCTGGCACGCTAGGCTGAATCCAGGCGTCCATATCGCAGTCGCTGTCTCCTTCGTCAGACTCTGAAGCAGCGTTGATGGTCTCATGACATACTCCACTGGCAGTGATGGTTATTGGTCCTCTGAAACGGGGTGCCCCCACAGCAGGTGTTGATGACGACGGTTGATATCCCAACCCAAACCGGTCCATCTTCACGGGAATGTCCAGCACTTTGCCCCAGCCCTTTGTCTCACCAGCCTCTACTAGAGCTTGAGCTTCCTTATATGACGAGACGGCTATCTTTGACGCTTTACTCGGCCCGGGACCTTTGTCCTTGATGAGCAACCCTTCAAATGCCTGACAGGGTGTTTCGTGAATCTCTCCGTCGACCTCCACATACTTAAATGACGACAGATGGCTGACCAGGATGTCCTCTTCTCCGCAGACTGTGACCATGCTGTCTCCTACCATATACTTCAACTTTTGATGCAAAGTAGACGTGACTGCCCCAGCCCCATGGATCCAGGGTTGTCCAAGAAGGCAGCTGTATGCAGGCTGGATGTCCATGATATAAAATTCAGTTGCGAAAACCTCCGGCCCCACCTGTAGAGGTAATGTTATCGATCCAAAAATTGTTCTTCGCGTACCATCGAATGCCCTGACCACCAAGTCGCTGGGCGTGCACAGGATTCCTCTAACATCCAGTTTCATCATCGCTTTCTTGGGCAGCACGTTCAACGACGATCCGGTATCGACCAGCACGTGAGACATGACCGATCCTCTACACTCCACAGAGACGTGCAGCGCCATATTATGCTCTCTCCCTTTCGGGGTCAAATCGAAGTCTGTAAAGCCCAAGCTATGGCCTGCGTTCACATGCGCTAACACCCCTTCCAGCTGATTCACGGAAACATCTTGGGGTACGAAGGAAGTATCTAGAACTTTCAGCAGTGCATTTCTGTGAGCTTCAGAACACAATAGCAACGACAGTATAGATATCTTTGAAGGCGTCTGTTGCAGATGCTCAACAATCTTATAATCACTTTTACGAATCAAGCGCATGAACTCTTCTACATCTTTTGATGCCGTTTCTTTTTTATTCACCTGCACTGGGACATTCTCAATGATCTTTCCCTTTCCCTTTGCCAGTCGCTCAGCCTCTACCTCAGGCGATATGAAGATCCTCCCACTTCTTGTCATACCTCCGGTACCGACAACGTTATCTACAGTCTCAGCTGGCTGCTTATTAACATCAATTTTTATCCCATCACAATACACTTCCAACCCATATGACCATGGAACTGCCTTTGTGCTCTCGTACGGGATTGGTCCGGCCTTGGTTATGGTGATCGGCGGTCGCTGGGCCGGTGCTGTTATAGTGATTGTCTTTCGAGGAATTGTTTTACAGTGGCCACATCACTTTGCTTGTCTGCTACTGCCCCTGCAGGCTCTTCAATTGCTGCTCGGTCAAACTGCAATGCGCCGCCATCTATTAAAGCCTGAATACCCTTCTTTAAGTTATCACAACCCCCAGCTAGGGTCCAGCACTCTAAGCAATACTCGTCGCACCCTGGATACACACCACCTTGCAATAATCGGCTCTTTATTTCACACAACGGTGTCCTTAAGTCGTCGACATTCATAATCAAATTCAAACCCTCCTCCGTTAAAATGGCGTTTGCCCCATGGTTGGGCATGGGTTTCTGCACTATGTTCGGACCCGCCGTTCCAAAATTGATAGCCTTACTATCCAATAGATCCTGCACTACATGTTTAAATGCGTGGCAACCCTCTACATCGTGGCCAGGAGCCCCAGAGTGGAATTCACAGTGCCTGCTAGCATCATAACCATACGGAGGAGTGCCTGTTATTGGTGCCAGAGTTCTTTTCTCCACCATGTTCAAACCCAATAACGTCTGTAGCAGATCTGCATACGTTGAAGGAGGCTTTTCAAACACCCTCCTTGGTTTACCCCCCTGGAATCTGCGCTGGGCAGGCTGTGCCCCCTGTTGCGGCTGTTGTTGTTGTTGTTGTTGTTGAAATTGTTGTTGCTGAAATTGTTGTTGCTTAAACGGAATAGTAACGCTTGCCACCTGCTGCGGCTGATTATACTGGTTTCGACCTCTGCCCCGGCCTCCAAACACTGCGCTTGCATCGCCCTGACGGCACCCACCAAAAGCCTTTCTGTTACTGCCAGATGCGGTAGACTCCTCATCTTGGAATCTTCCCTGTTTAATATTACTTTCAATCTTTTCTCCCATCAGAATTAAGTCTGAGAAACTGCCCAAAGATGTGTGAAACAACTTGTCATAAAACATGCCGGTGAATGTTCCTATGAACATGTCATTCATTTCCTTGTCTTCTAGAGGAGGATGAACCCTAGCAGCCATGTCGCGCCATCTCTGCGCATACTCTTTAAAGCTCTCACCCTTCTTCTGGGACAACCCTTGCAATTGGACCCGGTTGGGTGCCAAGTCGCTGTTATACTTATAGTGAGCTACAAATGCTTCTGCCAGCTGCTTCCATGTCTTTATATGCGTTGGCTCCAATCCCATATACCACTCTAGGGACGGACCAGACAAGCTATCTTGAAAGAAATGCATTAGCATCCTCTCATCAGTTGAATACGCAGACATCCTTCTGTAATATGACCGCACGTGCACTTTTGGACAGGTGTCCCCTTTATACTTATCAAACGTGGGAGCTTTGAATTTGATTGGCACCCTCAAGCCAGGCACTAGACCCATTGTTGACATATCTAGGCCCACAACACTTTGATTCACGACCCCCCTCATCTGCTCTTCTAGCATTCTGATCCTCTGGGAGTCATCCATAGGCCCCTCGAAACCTCCCCCGGAGAAAGCGTCCTCTTGCTGATCTTCCTGCCAGTTACCATTCCCAGCTCCATACCCGTCGTATCCGTTGTTACGGCCAGCTCTAATCTGATTCATCACCGGGCCTCGCCCCCTGTTACCGTATCCCGGAGCGACCCCAGCAGGCCCAAAAGCCATTAACCCAGCGCCATTTCCCTTTCCGAATCCTCCATAACCCTGATTAGTCATACCATAATCGTCCTGCCTGAAGCCTTGAGCATTGAAACCATATTTCCCAGTATTATCGAATCCCTGGTCGTTGAAACCGAATCCAGTATTACCGAAGCCATTGCCTCCCAAAGATGGTAGCAGCTGGCTATACGGCATAGGCACTGGGTGAAAAGGAGCGTTCCTTCGTTCCAAATTGTTGCGAGGTCGATTCTGATTCTGGCGCTTATTCGGATAACCTCGGCCCCGAGTTCGCTGATTTGCAATGGAAGCGACATGAGATTCCTGATATGGTGCCCTAGGCACGGCTGTCTGTTCAGTATAACAAGCCACAGGAGGTACTGATCTCTGATAAGATGAAGAACCAACAAAATTCACTGATTCGCTTCGAAGATATTCACCATTTGGCATGACTGCATTGATCACAACTCCTTCTTCATCCTGATAGTCACAAGGATATTCAGTTTCACCAGCTTGATCATACGAAGTAATCTGAATTTTCCCGATTCTTATGGCATACTCAAGGCGTTCTCCTAATGTTACCACGTCAGAGAAACTTAATGGAAGTTCGAGCAATCTTTCGAAGTTCGGATCTTGTAGGGAGTCTACAAACATGCTCGTCAACTCTCGGTCTAACAGCGGTGGATGCACTCTAGCAGCAAATTCTCTCCATCTCTGAGCATACTTCCTGATAGGTTCATTATTCTCTTGAGATAGTTCTTGCAACTGCATGCGATGGGGAGCTATGTCTAAATTATAATCATACTGCTTCATAAAAGCTCTGGCTAAATCCATCCATGATTGAATCTGATTTCTCTCTAACTGCATATACCACCTCAAAGATGCCTCAGTCAGACTATCTTGAAAGCAATGGACCATCAATTTGTCATCTCGCACAAACGAAGTCATTCTTCGACAGAACATCATCAAATGTTGCTTCGGACAGCTATCTCCTGTGTACTTCTCAAATTTCGGCACTTTGAACTTGTAAGGCAACACCAGGTCAGGAACCAAACACATGTCTACAGCATTCAGGTTAACAACATCTTTCATTTTCAAAGCTTTCATTCCTTCTTCCAACGCTCGGAGTTTTCTATCCGTCTCAAAAGCTCTTGGATCTACGGTCCTGGCTATTGGAATATATCTTCGTGGATTCATCACAGGGAAAGCAACACCTTGATTGTTAACAGGAGGAAGACGCTCATTTCGGGCAACAAATTGCTCATGTCGATCTCGGTCCATAACAGAAGGCTGTACAACTTGGTCTGCAGTAACGTTGTTCACTTGCGGGAAGTCTTCCATAGAATCATACAGAGGGTTGGATGTCATAGTGAACCCTGCCAAAGTGTTAGGAGACTGGAAATTGCCTTCAGACATAGCTACCAATAGTCTTCAGCTGACTTCAATGCTTGATTCTGCTCAAATCTACTCAACCCCTAGGTAGGTCTTCTGATAATCAACAACTGCTCAATCCGAACTCCGGGTAATCACCTTCAGGAAACAAAGGCTGGATCAGAACTCTGGCTAACTGGAGGATGATATGCAATATGATGCAACACTGTTATGCACATGATATGCAAGATGCAGCAAACAACGGGACCACAGCCCCCACACAAATCTGAACACTGATGCACTGTTGACGGAGTACGTTCGCTCTAAAGAGAAGACCAAAATGACGGGTAGGTTGGAAGTCAAGTTTCCTGCAAAAAAAAACCCCCACTCACAGGTATGGACCTATATCTGACAAGGTGCGGCATCCTATGCGGTCGTCAGCGTCACAGACTTTCAAGACTGACGATACGATTCCCAGAAGGAGTGGCATCATCAAATCCTGAAGAGGCCTCACTTAGCTAACTTCCAAATGATCGGTTCCCGGAGTCGACAATCCAACTAACCAACAACCCCCTCGACCCAAAGGGTAGAAAAAGAAGACAACCAGAAGAACCTCGTCCGAGTGTAGATTTCGCGGGACACTAGTACAAGCAAAGCCGGTACGCGCCCACTAATCTCTACTCTAAGTCTAAGGTGCACTCAAGCCCAGGTCCGACTACTCGCTCAATCATAGAACACCCGTCACACCCCAATAGCAACAGATAATATCAATAAATAAACCCCAATAGACAAGAAAACAAGCGCTAGAATTGACTCTCTCTTAGGGGACGTTGGATCCCACATGCATAAGGAACTATCGCAGTCCTTAGCAGCCAGGGGACGTTGAATCCTCAGCAGACTCGTATAGGGAACTATCACAGTCCCCAGCAGAGTCGCCAGCTGTCGCTACTGCGAAAATCGGCGCCGGCTGACAGAAGAGTCGCCACCGTGCATTATTTATCCCAACGGAGGGAAAGGAAACGCTCGAAGTAAACCTCGCAAAAAACGGGGAAAGGTATGGTCATCGCAACCAAAACCTGGGTTCGGGAGTCGGTTACGCAAGGGGAAGGTATTAGCATCCCTCACGTCCATCGTACTCGACGGGATCCACGCTTGCTTGGGTTGTCTAAAGGATACAAAAACAATCTATCTACGGCTGCTAAATCTAAATGGAAAGGAATTGACTTGATAGAGTGTCGCACTCTATGCCTACGTATTCTCAAGAGAGAAAGTCAGAGTCAACGTAGTTCGGGACTACAGGGAAAATTGGCTCGCCAAGACCTCGCGTCTTGTGCCTACGTACTTCCACACTGCATGGAAGATCAGAGCTTACGTAGTTCAGGCTAACTACGGCTTGACTGGGTGCTCTCACACAGCAGTGAGAAATCAAACTGGTTTCACAGGTACGGGAACCTATGGGGAAAACTACGGTTTGGTCTCAAATGCACTCGGGCAAGAGAGAAGAAGGGGTAACAATTAGTCGTCAGCGGGCAAGTCTCGATCGCACAGCAGCGAGAGAACAAAAAGGTTAGTCGTTAGTGTGCTCGCTAGGATATCACATCCTATGCCTACATATTCTCGTCTGGTACGAGAAATCAGAGCAGCTGTAGTTCGGCTACTTTCGGGACCATAGCTCAAATCTCGTTTTATTAACATTCTGAAAAATGATTACAATGGTTGAATGCTGAAAATAAACTCCTAAGAACTATCCTATCCTATCCTGAAAAGTCAAATGGAAAATAGTCCCCTAACAAGTGGACCTTAGAAAAACTATCTCTAAAATAAAACTCCATGAAGAAAATACATTCTAAAAAAATATTACATCTATACTAATATTTTTTCTCTTTTTCATACTTCTATTTTCTTCTTTTTTATTTTTTTAATATTTCTTTTTTTCTCAAACTATTCTTTTTTCCATTTTTTTCATAATATTTCTTTTTATACTTTTTTTCTACACTTTCACCATCTTTTTTCAAGTATTTTTCTATATTCTTTTTTTCTATTTTTTCAATATTCCTTTTCATTTTCTTTTTCAATATTTTTCACTATTATTTTTCTCTTTCTTTTCCCTATCTCTTTTCTCTTTTTCATATTTCTTTTTTTTTTTCAATATTATTTTCATATATTTTTCTCTCTACATGAAGCAATTAAACTATAAAAAATAGAAAAGAAAACAAAAAAAGGAGGGGGTGCACTGGTACAGGGGGTAAGCAGCCAGCAAAACTAATAAACAAACTGGGCCCAACCCAGTATACAGCAAAAACGAGGGGAGGGGGTGTTGTGAGTGAACTGGGGCGTATCAGCAAAAACAATGGGCTTGGCCCAATCCACCAGTAAGCAAAAAACGGGGGGGTATGGCAAAATGAGGGGGGTTCGTACGGCCAAAAAAAAGTTGGGCCCGGCCCAGTCCATCACAGGCCAAGGGGTCCTCTCCTCCTTCCTCTCTTTCCTTTCTCTTTCTGAAACCCTAATGCCTTAACTCTTCTCCGCCGCCGTTCTCCTCCTCTCCCCATCTCCGTTCCAAATCTCTTCTCTCCGATTCAACCTCCATCGCATTTCTTCTCCTCTCAACCTCCCTCAAACTTAACTTCATCCCAACCTTTCTTGATGCATTCACTCAAACAAACACCAACATCTACAAACTTGGCTCCTAGTTATAGACACTCGAACGCTGAAATTCTTGATGGACAATCATGCTGAAGATGGGAAAGCATGTATGTTGCTCGCGGATAGAAACGTCAACAAAGAAAATCAACCAAAACCTGGAGATCTGAGGATGCGTACTCTTCATAGATCCAGGTGATGATGAAGGCGTTCTTACGAAGATCTTCGATGTTCCGTAACCTGGAAACGTTTATTGGTGAATGTTCGCGGACGGATCTTGAAGGTAGCGAGTCCTTGAACGAGGATCTTTGGAGCTGATACGTGTTTAGTGATTCCTGGAGATCTTCATGAAGGTGAAGAATCTTGACGAAGGTTTGGAAGTTGATGCGTGTAGATTAACGAATTTGAATGTTCTTCAAGAACTTCTGGAAAATGCGATGAACTTGATGATGATTCTTGATGATGTTCGTTGAAGGTTCATTCTGGAAATGATGAACGCTTGAAGATTCTGGGAAATCTTGGGTGAAGACTGATGAACTCGTGATGGAGGACGAGGGAGATCTTGAAGATTCTGAAAAAATCAACGAAGAATCATTGAGGATCGGTTGTGGTTCTGGAAGGATGATTGAAGGTTGGTGAAATTGAGGATGATCGGAGACGATGATAATGATTGGTGATGAAAGGAAGTGGATGATGTTGATGATCGGTGGGGTTGAGAGTTGATGATGATCGGAGACGATGAAGATCCAAGATGGAGGATTCTGGAAATTTCAGTTTTCCGACGGGTTGTTACGGCGGCCGGAGGGGGTTACAGTCGCCGGAATCGGTTAACGGCGGTGGTTGCATGGCCGCCGGCCATGCAACAGGTGGAGTTCCGGTGAGATTTGTGGAAAGGAAAGGTGGCAAGGGTTGTGGAGAGAGTTATTGCATGTGTGCCACTTGGCACTGGCGTGGCAGAGAGAGGGAAAGTGTGGAGTGAAGTGTGGCAGTGTGTGGGTGAAACGTGGATCCTCCCTGGGTAATACACGTGTGCTGCTCTTTATATAACATGTGGAAATTTTGGACTTTGAAGATGGGCTTTGACTGAATGAATTTGGATAAAGGCCCAAACGAAAATGCTGATTGAAATAGACTAATTAAGTGACTAATCTGAATTAATTGGGTTAATAATGTGGATCAACGAAAATGATTAGCTGACTAATGAAATAACCAAAAATGATTAATGATAAACTAATGCCAAGGATTAATATGAATGATATGGATTAACGGAAATAATGGGAAAGGATTAAAGACTAATTCAATTAAAAAAAGAACTAATGACCCTAATTAAATCTGATAACTAATCACCCTAAACAATTTATTAAAATTCTATTAATTCTATATTAATATCTATAAAACTAATGTCTATTAATTCTAAAAAAGAAAATCTATTAAAATCTAAAAACTATCTATTTAATATTCTATTAATCCAAACTAAAATTTATTTATTATTATTTTTTTAACTCTACCCTATTTATTCTAAACTCCTATAACATCTATAAAAAAAACGTATTTATTAATAAAAGAAAATCTATATCTATTAAGAAAATGATTAAAAGAAATCTATTAAAACCCTATAATATTCTAAAATTGGATTAAAACTATTAAAACTATTTTAACAAAAACTATTAATATTCTAAAATGATTAAAATCTATTAAAACCCTAATAAAATCCAGAAAAATCACAACAATTCCCGAAGGAACAAAAATAGCACAGAACGACAAATAACACTGCGAGAGTGTCACAAAATAGCCGGTAAAAATAAACGGACACCGAAATATCCCTAAAAACAAACAGCGCGAGCCGAAAACACCGGGAATAGCACGACTTCCTAAAAATACGATTCTACCTATCTAAACTGATTAAAAACACCTGAGATGCGAGACGAGAGCTGTGATCCCGATAAAATCAAAACAAATGAAAAAATGCACTGTATACAATATGCGGATGCGAATGCGAGATGCGTCGAAACAAGGACCAGATGCGGGACCCGGTTGGTCAAATTTTGGGGTGCAACAGCTGCCCCTATTCAAGCAGCTTGGACCTGAATGGTTGAAGAGCGCCCAGCCTTTGATCATTCAAAGGTAGAAGATGGTTGAATACAAATGGAACCCTGAAATTTGCCAACCGCAAAAATAAACTACAAAACTGCTTGAGAAATAGCGTCTAATAAACTGAAGTCTGGTTGTCACGGCAACGACTGGTAAAATTTTCTGCTGTTTTTTCAACATCAATCACCTGTGTGACGCCACAGATACTGATTCTTCGGAATAATGCTTCAAAAAAAAGCAAACACTTTCCCATCTGTTATGGGATCTTTTCTGTCGACTCATGGTTCACGGCGAACCTGAGGAAACTCTCCTGGGGAATTCTGAATTGAACTGCCTGGCACCTATTTCGACGAAGGCGGAAGCTTCAGAAATTTGATATATGTCAATCTTTCTTCGTTTTTTCGATGCTGACGTAACAACCAGATGTGAAGAAATCACTCCGCTGGGAGAAGAGAAGCTTAACCAAACAACTCTGCAAGTGAACAAATTCGAAAGCCACTAGGTAACCATCCTGGTCTATGTTTCGACATGCGTATGCTTGAAATGATGCAATGCCCTATATGACATGTGAATGTTATGCGTCTGTAACTGCAATACCCTATACGGCATGAATATGCTATGTATTTGTAAATGCAATGCCCCGTACGGCATGAATATGCTATGCGTTTTAATAGATGCAAATCTAACGATATATGCAAATGCTAATGTAAGCTCGAGCTGCCAGAGAACACCAGGCCTAGAAACAGCTTGGCAAAATAAATGCTGAAGGCAACGTCAACTCCACTGAAGGTAACCTGATATCACAGAATCATCTCAGCAAAATAAATGCTGGAAAAGGGAGAAAGACAAGACAACTCTGCTTGGGGATGCTTTCTTCAAACCATTGGCAACTGATTGTGCTCTGCGGGGATTGACCCATATTGGGGTTGACTGCGCGCAGCACACTGCTGGAAATGCCCCTACTATCAAGGATATCAATCTTAATCTGCTGGGGATACTCCTGATCCTACTCTGATACGGGGTAAAATACAATCTCGACTCTTCCGGGGATAATACGCAACTTTCATCTGCTGAAGAGTAGCAATTCTGATTTAACAACATCCACAAGGAATTCAAACATTACTCGGGGAACTGGTATCCATTAAGATTCGTATCGGGAAACATGACAATATTATTGTATTGGGTATTTACACATTTTTTGGTTTTTCTAGATAAACAGCGGGTTATTAACAAGATGGAAAATACTAGACGAGAACTAGCATTCAAAGGTAGACTACCAGGCGAGAACTGATAGCAAAATAGATTAGGAAAATTGAGCGAAAATTGGTTTTGTATGTTTTGAACGTCAAACGGGGCTGACTGGATATAGGCTAAGAAAAGACAACCAGGCGAGAACTGGCTGAAAGCTGACATGTACCAGACGAGAACTGATACAACAATAGGTTACAGAAAAGAAAACAACCAGACGAGGACTGGTTGGAAGTTGACATGCATCAAGCGAGAACTGATGTTTACGGGAAGCAAATCGACGATACGATAACTGGTTAAAAGAAAGACAGTACCAGGCGAGAACTGGTATTTACGGAAAAAGTTCAACAATACGATAACTGGGTTAAACGAAAACAGGTACCAGGCTAGAACTGGTATTTACGGAAGCATGGGCCAGACGAGAACTGGTTACCGGTTTGCCAGGCGAAACCTGGGCTTTGGAAACGACTTGGTTACGAAGTTCTGACAGGTAACAGATTTAAACTGTAGGATAGCAATCCACCGACAACACGGCTCTTCTTACTTAGAAGGTTCAGGTTTTTGATAAGGGTATTGACACGATTCCCCGATACTCAACTCTTGCTGGGGGATGAACTTGCCCCAGTACACTCAGCTGGGGATAAAAAGACTGGCTTGAACAACTTGCCCCAGTACACTCAACTTGCCCTAATTTAACTCTTAGGAGTACTTGCTCTGAACGGCTTGCTACGAGACGACCTCGATATTACTTGCCCCGGTATCTGTATAACAACAGAATTCAATCTCCATTAAACCCCTATCAACCCAGTTGGTTTCAACACTCTCCGAAGTGACTTGCCCCTGAATGAGCGTTCTAGCGACTTAACCCGATCTGATTATCCACCTGAAGTATCTGCTTTCAAATCTCAACGTTCTGCATAACTGCCCCTGATTAGTTCTCGAGAAGACTCACTTCTGATCCACTGCTTCTCAAACAAATTGCCCCTGATCAACTGAAGCTTCGGGACTTGTCCTCTGACTAACTGATTCCGAACTTACTGGAAGTCAATGCCCCTGATTCATAGGATTCCACAATATACACCATTCTGGTCCAGACTGCTGAATTACTCAGTCCTGCTTGATTATTCCCTGTTGGAATTTCTTTCATGCCAACTACTAACCTGCAATTAAAACTGTCTATTCACGAATGGTAATCTTAATGCAGTGGTTATGCAGATTTTGAAAAAATTGAGCTGCCACTCATTTACATGCTATGTGAGTGACGAATGATCCTAAGTTCAAACGTAGTGCTTACGTGATCAGTGAAAAATACAACAAGGAAATGACTAGCAAGTCATGAAGGAGTCAGGTTACTCAACCTTATCGTAATGCGCTTTCAGAATAAACCTACCTCAATTAGGTCTTTTGAGGGTTGTATCGTGGTCGGGTTCACGGTTCGTGAAACAAAGATATTTGGCTCAAATTTTGATTTGTACCCACCCCTTCTACGTGATGATCTCCGATCCTAAGGTTCAGTTAACCTGGCACAAGCGCTCGCCTCCTCAAGAGGTATGTTGAATGGGAAGAACCACAATTAAGGAACTCACAGGGCTTTTCCGGAGTGATAGTTACTCCTTCTCGTTTTCGGTGTCTGTGTACACGACTTTGTGACTCGCTGGGGAAAAATTTCTATTGATATCCCCTCTTTTTCGTTCTTTTGATTCCCTAATTTTTGCCTGGACCGACTCCTTTTGAGTTCTTTTCGATTTTTTTGTTTTCTTTTGAAGTCCAGCGGGATGCCCTGATTTTTGCCTAAGTATTAGCTTTCCCAGCTTTTTCTTTCTTTTTACTTAGCGGGCTTTCTTATTTCTTTGGGAACAAAGTCGTGTGACACTGGTTGTCCTGATTGCTTCGAAAGGATTGTAACTGTCTCACTCCTGATTGGTACGATTTGACTTCTTGAAAGGTATAAATTGTAGTTGGTCCTCGAAAGACAACACTCCTCTGTAAGACTTGAATGCTCGGTCAAGCTAACTGACAACTACCCTGCCCCAGGTTAAGATGTGAGGGTTTAAAAGTCCGAATAAACTTCTACCTCCTGGCTCGAAGTGGTTAACAAGGGACTAACTCCTTATATCTCCAGTGTTTGGGGATTTGAAACAATGCCTTGTACGTCATTGGTAAGGTCTTATCTGAAAGCATACGATCATCGGTTATGAGTTTATTTCGTCATCCTCCCTCCAATCTTTGCTAGTCACAGTGATAAAGTGGAGTGAATAAAATGCAAGTGTCAGTGCAATGCAGTAAATGAGCGACATCGACATGATTAATTCAGAAAAATGCATAGTCACTTTATTATTATCACCATTCGAAACATACAATGCTTAAAAGCAGGTAGTAACTAACAGAAAAGAAACTACAAATGCAAATGATATAAAATCTGAGGACTGCCAATGCTGAGGCGCCCGCCTGTCTGGATCACTGGCTTCTGCTGGGGAATACTTTCCGAGTTTACGAGCTTAGACAGCTGAGCGGTTAGGATGAACAAACAGAAATCCTTCTCGAAAGCAAATGCGATCTTGGTCGATCAACTTCTGTACTTTCGCCTGAAATGCTTTACAATCTTCCGTCGAATGCCCTGGAGATCCACCGTGGTAACCACACTGAACGTGGGGATTATACCCAGGAGGGTAAGGTTCTGGAACTGGCTTAAGAGCTTTAGGTTCCACCAAAGAACTCTGGATCAAAGATGGTAGCAGCTGGCTATACGGCATAGGCACTGGGTGAAAAGGAGCTTTCCTTCGTTCCAAATTGTTGCGAGGTTGATTCTGATTCTGGCGCTTATTCGGATAACCTCGGCCCCGAGTTCGCTGATTTGCAATGGAAGCGACATGAGATTCCTGATATGGTGCCCTAGGCACGACTGTCTGTTCAGTATAACAAGCCACAGGAGGTACTGATCTCTGATAAGATGAAGAACCAACAAAATTCACTGATTCGCTTCGAAGATATTCACCATTTGGCATGACTGCATTGATCACAACTCCTTCTTCATCCTGATAGTCACAAGGATATTCAGTTTCACCAGCTTGATCATACGAAGTAATCTGAATTTTCCCGATTCTTATGGCATACTCAAGGCGTTCTCCTAATGTTACCACGTCAGCGAAACTTAATGGAAGTCCGAGCAATCTTTCGAAGTACGGATCTTGTAGGGAGTCTACAAACATGCTCGTCAACTCTCGGTCTAACAGCGGTGGATGCACTCTAGCAGCAAATTCTCTCCATCTCTGAGCATACTTCCTGATAGGTTCATTATTCTCTTGAGATAGTTCTTGCAACTGCATGCGATGGGGAGCTATGTCTAAATTATAATCATACTGCTTCAGAAAAGCTCTGGCTAAATCCATCCATGATTGAATCTGATTTCTCTCTAACTGCATATACCACCTCAAAGATGCCCCAGTTAGACTATCTTGAAAGCAATGGATCATCAATTTGTCATCTCGCACAAACGAAGTCATTCTTCGACAGAACATCATCAAATGTTGCTTCGGACAGCTATCTCCCGTGTACTTCTCAAATTTCAGCACTTTGAACTTGTAAGGCAACACCAGGTCAGGAACCAAACACATGTCTACAGCATTCAGGTTAACAGCATCTTTCATTTTCAAAGCTTTCATTCCTTCTTCCAACGCTCGGAGTTTTCTATCCGTCTCAAAAGCTCTTGGATCTACGGTCCTGGCTATTGGAATATATCTTCGTGGATTCATCACAGGGAAAGCAACACCTTGATTGTTAACAGGAGGAAGACGCTCATTTCGGGCAACAAACTGCTCATGTCGATCTCGGTCCATAACAGAAGGCTGTACAACTTGGTCTGCAGTAACGTTGTTCACTTGCGGGAAGTCTTCCATAGAATCATACAGAGGGTTGGATGTCATAGTGAACCCTGCCAAAGTGTTAGGAGACTGGAAATTGCCTTTAGACATAGCTACCAATAGTCTTCAGCTGACTTCAATGCTTGATTCTGCTCAAATCTACTCAACCCCTAGGTAGGTCTTCTGACAATCAACAGCTGCTCAATCCGAACTCCGGGTAATCACCTTCAGGAAACAAAGGCTGGATCAGAACTCTGGCTAACTGGAGGATGATATGCAATATGATGCAACACTGTTATGCACATGATATGCAAGATGCAGCAAACAACGGGACCACAGCCCCCACACAAATCTGAACACTGATGCGCTGCTGACGGAGTACGTTCGCTCTGAAGAGAAGACCAAAATGACGGGTAGGTTGGAAGTCAAGTTTCCTGCAAACCCCCCCCCCCCCCCCCCACTCACAGGTATGGACCTATATCTGACAAGGTGCGGCATCCTATGCGGTCGTCAGCGTCACAGACTTTCAAGACTGACGATACGATTCCCAGAAGGAGTGGCATCATCAAATCCTGAAGAGGCCTCACTTAGCTAACTTCCAAATGATCGGTTCCCGGAGTCGACAATCCAACTAACCAACAACCCCCTCGACCCAAAGGGTAGAAAAAGAAGTCAACTAGAAGAACCTCGTCCGAGTGTAGATTTCGCGGGACACTAGTACAAGCAAAGCCGGTACGCGCCCACTAATCTCTACTCTAAGTCTAAGGTGCACTCAAGCCCAGGTCCGGCTTCTCGCTCAATCATAGAACACCCGTCACACCCCAATAGCAACAGATAATATCAATAAATAAACCCCAATAGACAAGCAAACAAGCGCTAGGATTGACTCTCTCTTAGGGGACGTTGGATCCCACATGCATAAGGAACTATCGCAGTCCTTAGCAGCCAGGGGACGTTGAATCCCTAGCAGACTCGTATAGGGAACTATCGCAGTCCCCAGCAGAGTCGCCAGCTGTCGCTACTGCGAAAATCGGCGCCGGCTGACAGAAGAGTCGCCACCGTGCGTTATTTATCCCAACGGAGGGAAAGGAAACGCTCGAAGTAAACCTCGCAAAAAACGGGGAAAGGTATGGTCATCGCAACCAAAACCTGGGTTCGGGAGTCGGTTACGCAAGGGGAAGGTATTAGCATCCCTCACGTCCGTCGTACTCGACGGGATCCACGCTTGCTTGGGTTGTCTAAAGGATACAAAAACAATCTATCTACGGCTGCTAAATCTAAACGGAAAGGAATTGACTCGATAGAGCGTCACACTCTATGCCTACGTATTCTCAAGAGAGAAAGTCAGAGTCAACGTAGTTTGGGACTACAGGGAAAATTGGCTCGCCAAGACCTCGCGTCTTGTGCCTACGTACTTCCACACTGCATGGAAGATCAGAGCTTACGTAGTTCAGGCTAACTACGGCTTGACTGGGTGCTCTCACACAGCAGTGAGAAATCAAACTGGTTTCACAGGTACGGGAACCTATGGGGAAAACTACGGTTTGGTCTCAAATGCACTCGGGCAAGAGAGAAGAACGGGTAACAATTAGTCGTCAGCGGGCAAGTCTCGATCGCACAGCAGCGAGAGAACAAAAAGGTTAGTCGTTAGTGTGCTCGCTAGGATATCGCATCCTATGCCTACATATTCTCGTCTGGTACGAGAAATCAGAGCAGCTGTAGTTCGGCTACTTTCAGGACCATAGCTCAAATCTCGTTTTATTAACATTCTGAAAAATGATTACAATGGTTGAATGCTGAAAATAAACTCCTAAGAACTATCCTATCCTATCCTGAAAAGTCAAATGGAAAATAGTCCCCTAACAAGTGGACCTTTGAAAAACTATCTCTAAAATAAAACTCCATGAAGAAAATACATTCTAAAAAAATATTACATCTATACTAATATTTTTTCTCTTTTTCATACTTCTATTTTCTTCTTTTTTATTTTTTTAATATTTCTTTTTTTCTCAAACTATTCTTTTTTCCATTTTTTTCATAATATTTCTTTTTATACTTTTTTTCTACACTTTCACCATCTTTTTTCAAGTATTTTTCTATATTCTTTTTTTCTATTTTTTCAATATTCCTTTTCATTTTCTTTTTCAATATTTTTCACTATTATTTTTCTCTTTCTTTTCCCTATCTCTTTTCTCTTTTTCATATTTCTTTTTTTTTTTCAATATTATTTTCATATATTTTTCTCTCTACATGAAGCAATTAAACTATAAAAAATAGAAAAGAAAACAAAAAAAGGAGGGGGTGCACTGGTACAGGGGGTAAGCAGCCAGCAAAACTAATAAACAAACTGGGCCCAGCCCAGTATACAGCAAAAACGAGGGGAGGGGGTGCTGTGAGTGAACTGGGGCGTATCAGCAAAAACAATGGGCTTGGCCCAATCCATCAGTAAGCAAAAAACGGGGGGGTATGGCAAAATGAGGGGGGTTCGTACGGCCAAAACAAATTTGGGCCCGGCCCAGTCCATCACAGGCCAAGGGGTCCTCTCCTCCTTCCTCTCTTTCCTTTCTCTTTCTGAAACCCTAATGCCTTAACTCTTCTCCGCCGCCATTCTCCTCCTCTCCCCATCTCCGTTCCAAATCTCTTCTCTCCGATTCAACCTCCATCGCATTTTTTCTCCTCTCAACCTCCCTCAAACTTAACTTCATCCCAACCTTTCTTGATGCATTCACTCAAACAAACACCAACATCTACAAACTCGGCTCCTAGTTATAGACACTCGAACGCTGAAATTCTTGATGAACAATCATGCTGAAGACGGGAAAGCATGTATGTTGCTCGCGGATAGAAACGTTAACAAAGAAAATCAACCAAAACCTGGAGATCTGAGGATGCGTACTCTTCATAGATCCAGGTGATGATGAAGGCGTTCTTACGAAGATCTTCGATGTTCCGTAACCTGGAAACGTTTATTGGTGAACGTTCGCGGACGGATCTTGAAGGTAGCGAGTCCTTGAACGAGGATCTTTGGAGCTGATACGTGTTTAGTGATTCCTGGAGATCTTCATGAAGGTGAAGAATCTTGACGAAGGTTTGGAAGCTGATGCGTGTAGATTAACGAATTTGAATGTTCTTCAAGAACTTCTGGAAAATGCGATGAACTTGATGATGATTCTTGATGATGTTCGTTGAAGGTTCATTCTGGAAATGATGAACGCTTGAAGATTCTGGGAAATCTTGGGTGAAGACTGATGAACTCGTGATGGAGGACGAGGGAGATCTTGAAGATTCTGAAAAAATCAACGAAGAATCATTGAGGATCGGTTGTGGTTCTGGAAGGATGATTGAAGGTTGGTGAAATTGAGGATGATCGGAGACGATGATAATGATTGGTGATGAAAGGAAGTGGATGATGTTGATGATCGGTGGGGTTGAGAGTTGATGATTATCGGAGACGATGAAGATCCAAGATGGAGGATTCTGGAAATTTCAGTTTTCTGGCGGGTTGTTACGGCGGCCGGAGGGGGTTACAGTCGCCGGAATCGGTTAACGGCGGTGGTTGCATGGCCGCCGACCATGCAACAGGTGGAGTTCCGGTGAGATTTATGGAGAGGACAGGTGGCAAGGGTTGTGGAGAGAGTTATTGCGTGTGTGCCACTTGGCACTGGCGTGGCAGAGAGAGGGAAAGTGTGGAGTGAAGTGTGGCAGTGTGTGGGTGAAACGTGGATCCTCCCTGGGTAATACACGTGTGCTGCTCTTTATATAACATGTGGAAATTTTGGACTTTGAAGATGGGCTTTGACTGAATGAATTTGGATAAAGGCCCAAACGAAAATGATGATTGAAATAGACTAATTAAGTGACTAATCTGAATTAATTGGGTTAATAATGTGGATCAACGAAAATGATTAGCTGACTAATGAAATAACCAAAAATGATTAATGATAAACTAATGCCAAGGATTAATATGAATGATATGGATTAACGGAAATAATGGGAAAGGATTAAAGACTAACTCAATTAAAAAAAGAACTAATGACCCTAATTAAATCTGATAACTAATCACCCTAAACAATTTATTAAAATTCTATTAATTCTATATTAATATCTATAAAACTAATGTCTATTAATTCTAAAAAAGAAAATCTATTAAAATCTAAAAACTATCTATTTAATATTCTATTAATCCAAACTAAAATTTATTTATTATTATTTTTTTAACTCTACCCTATTTATTCTAAACTCCTATAACATCTAATAAAAGAAAATCTATATCTATTAAGAAAATGATTAAAAGAAATCTATTAAAATCCTATAATATTCTAAAATTGGATTAAAACTATTAAAACTATTTTAACAAAAACTATTAATATTCTAAAATGATTAAAATCTATTAAAACCCTAATAAAATCCAGAAAAATCACAACAATTCCCGAAGGAACAAAAATAGCACAGAACGACAAATAACACTGCGAGAGTGTCACAAAATAGCCGGTAAAAATAAACGGACACCGAAATATCCCTAAAAACAAACAGCGCGAGCCGAAAACACCGGGAATAGCACGACTTCCTAAAAATACGATTCTACCTATCTAAACTGATTAAAAACACCTGAGATGCGAGACGAGAGCTGTGATCCCGATAAAATCAAAACAAATGAAAAAATGCACTGTATACAATATGCGGATGCGAATGCGAGATGCGTCGAAACAAGGACCAGATGCGGGACCCGGTTGGTCAAATTTTGGGGTGCAACACATAGAAAGCCTCATATATTGCAGAGAAACCCATTAAGCCAAGAATACAATATCACTGAGTACAATAAGAGGGCATGACCTCAACCAACAATCCTGGTGATGGTCAGCACTATGCAAATAAAGCATACAAGTTAATACATGCAACAGTCAAGTACACTCATAAGCCTGATACTCTTCTAGTAACTTCTTAGTCTCTGGATGACTTGGTCGGGCAAGCAGACCCTCGACAAGTTGATTTATGCGCTTGAGAACACGTCGCACGTCACCAGCGGTTTCTTCCCATGCCCCTTCTCCGAAGCGATCCTCTAGCTTCCGCTTCTGAGACACAGCTTCGTTCCTGCCTTCGATGGCCTTGTTCAATGCATTCTGAAGATTGTACCTAGTCATCACCTCTTCTTCATACTTCTTAATGCTAGCCTTCAACTGCTCCTCGAGGTCGGAAATTTGCTGCTTCAATTTATCTTCCCTCTTTTTGTTGTTGGTCAGCGTAGCATTCCAGGTCTTGTTACAAGAAGAGATTTCTCGGTGTGCGGCGTCGAGTGCTTTCTTTTTGGATCCCAACATGTCATGAGAGCTCCTGAACTCTTGACCCAGACGTTCGCGCTTCTTTTTCTCTTCAGTCAATTCAGCCCTTAGTCTGTTTACTAATTCGATCTGCTGTTGGAAGGAGTGCACCGCCTTGTTTTTCTCACTGCGTATCTGAGCCAGCTCTTGCTCTAACCCTTCATTGATCTTCATTAAGGCTTCTTTTTCTTTCACAACTTGCTCGTAGGCCTCCATAGTAACAGTGGTTGGTTCTTCCACGGGAATATGAACAGGGACTGGTGCATCTGGAAATGGCATCCGCAACTGACTTGCTCTCTCTCGGATCCAAACTCTGTAGGGTGCATAAGCCTGACAATCATTCTTCCCTAACAGTGGCTTCCCTCTTCTGTTAATACGCATCCAGGCATGCTGCAGCTTGGCGAGTAACTCTCCCTTCAAATCACCGGTGAAGTACAGAGATTCCTGTACTTCTTCCTCCTTTGGTGGGTTCTTCAGCGCGTATCCAAACTGGCGAACGAACAGAGATGGGTTGTAATTGATACACCCTTTTCTTCCTATCAACGGAACATTAGGATACCCAGAACAACTGAAAATAAGCTCAGACCCCAGCAAGTCTCGATCAAACCACTCAATGTCTTCGGAAGATAGTCTCATCATGCGCTCTGGCCAATCCACTGTAGTTGCACTATCCACAAAAGGTCCCTTCAGGGGAAGATGGCTCTTAAACCACATATTCAACAGCGGCGCACAACAGTAAACAGTCTTTCCCCTTCTGTTTTCATTCTTGTAGTTCAATGAATGATAGAAGTCTCCAATCAAAGTGGGTACCGGGTTGCCAGCAGCAAACAGATGGAAAGCGTCCAAGTCCACAAAATTGGGTAAGTTGGGAAACAACACTATTCCGTAAATGCATAGAGCCAAGATAGCATTGAAGACTATCCAACACCCGTTCTTGGCATACTCTTGAGCTTTGCCAACCAGAAAATCAAGGGAGAAACCTGGAACCCCAAGCCAAGAAGTCACTAACAGTTCAGCAGCGTTCATGTGCAAGGCCTTAGCTAAGTCCTCCAACTTGGGCTCAGCGGCAGAGTGAATAAAGGGAACCTTGTTCTGTACTGGTAGCTCAGTAAACTCCACATACTCTTCCATGGTAGGCCCCAAAATAAATTCAGCAAACGTGAAGCATCTCAATGCCGGGTCATAGAATTGCATCAAGGTGTACAACCCATTCATCTCGACAGCAGTTGGCTTGTAGACTAATCTCAGCAATCTTCCATGACTCATCCTGAAACTTCTCCTAACTTCCTCATCAGCAAGGGACATCAGGCCAGGTAAGGGAGTAATGTCAGGTGTAGGTAGCTTATACGCAACTGTCTTCCTCAAACCAGCCATGATCAATACTCAGAAGTCCGGGCACTAGAACCAGGGAATATGCAAATGCACCTGCAACACAGACACACGTTAATGGGATGCAATGATAATGGGTATGCAGACAATGCAATGCAAGTAACATGCAACAGGGACCAAATGCCATGGCTGAGAAGCCTGAACCATATCAAAAGTCTCAGATAGACCCTCCAGAATTCCTCAAACCCCGGTCTCAGATAGACCCAAAACAAAGCTCCAACACTGGTCTCTGATAGACCCCAAAACATAACTCTGACTGGTCTCTGATAGACCTCGACAATAACTCTGACTGGTCTCTGACAGACCCCATATCATAACTCCAACTGGTCTCTGACAGACCTCAACCCTAACTCTGACTGGTCTCTGACAGACCTCAAACCTCTCCATAAATACCCAGGATCTCAGATCAAGACATAACCGATATCTGAAGGTCTAGTTACCTGCATAACCCCAAACCCTCTCACAGGTAGGTGTCCTAGTAACTGACAAAGGTATGGCATCCTATGCGGTCGTCGGCGTCACAGACTTTCAGGGTTGATGATACGATTCCCAGAAGGAGTGGCATCATTAAATCCTGAAGAGGCCTCACTTAGCCAACTTCCAAATGATCGGTTCCTGGAGTCGACAATTCAGCTAACCAACAACCCCTTCGACCCAAAGGGTAGAAAAAGAAGTCAACCAGAAGAACCTCGTCCGAGTGTAGATTTCGTGAGACACTAATGCAAGCAAAGCCGGCACGTGCCCACTACTTTCTACTCTAATTCTAGGTGCACTCAAGCCCAAGTACGACTTATCTCTCAATCATAGAACACCCGTCACACCCCAATACAGCAATAATAATCAATAATATAATGCTGAAAATAAAGGACAGGAATATAAATCCATACAAAATCCTCGACGGGAAAACAAGCGCTAGGATTGACTCGCTCAAGGGACGTTGGATCCCAAATGCATAAGGAACTATCGCAGTCCTTAGCAGCCAGGGGACGTTGGTTCCCCAGCAGAGTCTCCAGCTGTCGCTACTGCGAAAATCGGCGCCGGCTGAACAGAAGAGTCGCCACCGTGCGTTATTTATCCCAACGGAGGGAAAGGAAACTCTCAGAGTAAACCTACTGCAAAGACGGGAAAGGAATGGTCATCGCAACCAAATCCTGGATTCGGGAGTCGGTTACGCAAGGGGAAGGTATTAGCACCCCTCACGTTCGTCGTACTCGACGGGATCCACGCTTGTTTTCTGGTACGGATTGTTATTCTATCTACTCTACAGGTCTGGGGTTAAAAAGAAAATAAAATGACTCGGCAAAGTATCGCACTTTATGCCTACGTATTCCCGTCTGGAACGAGAAATCAGAGTCAACGTAGTTCGCCTACCTACTGGAAAGGAGGGGAAGGTTGCTCGCTAGGATATCGCATCCTATGCCTACGTACTTTCATACAGCATGAAAGATCAGAGCAAACATAGTTCGAGCCACGTACGACACAAGTCTGTTTTGATTGTTTTTATTCCTTCTGAAAAAGTTTTTTCTGATTAACAGTCCCAGCGGACAAAAATGACGTTTTGATGAGTTCACATTCTTTTACGGAAGAAGTGTCTTTTATTGTGTTTGAAATATTTATTGTGTTTTTCTGTTTGTTTTGAGAAAGAAGAGACAGAACTCTAACCTACGGTTGCGAAGGGAATCAAACTAACCTAATGTTATCATGCATGGGTTAAGACCTAATGTCTATCATGTTACTCTCTTGCACAGAGAGAAACAGAGATCCTAAGGGAATAGACGGAAACAGAAACAATAGCAAATATATACAGTAAAGCAGTAAAATGCATGGATGCAGCAATACAAGCGAGGCAAGGGAGTCCCACTCAACCTCGAACCTAGAAAACAATAGGCAAAAGTGAACAGAATTCACTTTCAACCTAACAGGTTAAACAACAAACAATATAGTCATGGAAAACCAATCAATACATCAAGAAATAAACAGCAAAAAACAAACAGCCACAACAGCTCTGCATCAACATCTGACTTCAAGTCATCTCCAAACAGCTACCAGTTTCAGGCAAGCATCAGTCTCCATCTCCATAGCCTTCAAGCAAGGTCTTTATCATCAGTCTTCAATCTGCAATGGCTTTTCTTCAAGTCTCAATCTCCAAGATGAATATCAGTCAGCAAGATGAAACGAATGTTAAACAGTAAACTGCCTACCAAGGGTGGCTCATTAACTTTATACAGACAATTTTCTCTCAAAAGTTCTATCTTTCAAATACATTCACTAATCCTTTCAAAGTAAGGAGGTGGATATTTTAAAGAGACTTTGAATCATAGAGAAATAATGGAGGCAGACAAGACCTTCCATATTTGTGAATCAAGTTTTCTACTCTAGAGCTCTGCCTAGCTCCTAAACCCTACAGCCTTCAACAGCTGCCAGCAAGATGCTCTCCATCAACTCTGGAAGTTGGATTTCAATCTCTTTGATCTCCAATGGCCTTCATCTTCACAAGTCTTCAGCTCTCCCAATCCCCAAGCAAACCCAATACCCCGCACAGACAAAAAATAACCCTAGAGAGGGCACACCACACAGTCAAGCAAGTACAGACAGTATACTGATAGTAATAGTAGAATAGGGGAAACCTAGTAATTTCTAAGGGATCTATTAACTACCCATAATCCCTATAGTCCCATACCCCAAAGATTCAATCTACAACTCCTAAGGGAAATGTTTTAATTCACCTATGTTATCTCCTAAACCCTAGTTTTGGCTCTCCTAATCACACCTAAACAAATCATCTGAAATTAAGTTCTAAAATCATGAATTAAATTTTATGTACAAGCTAAAGGTCTAAGCTAATCAACCTAAAAAGAATGGGTCAAAAATATTAAAGCATCTAATTAAACCAAAATCAACAATATAATGCATTAAACTAATCATTATTTAAACCTATTTAAAATAAAAATATGCTAAAAATAGAAAAATAAAATGAAATGCTAATTTTTTTATATGATACTTTTCTTAACAGAATTATGAACAATATGCAAAACAACCAATTAAAAACATGCAATTTTCAATTATTTATGATTTTTTAAAGAAATGAAATGAATTAAGTAAAATTGAAATGAATTAATTTGGCTGAGGGGTGCAGGGAGTAATCAATTCAGTTAAAAAAACAAGATGGGCCCAGACTGGGGGGCGCGCCTAGCAATGCGCGTCTGGGCCCAGTGATCAGAAAACAAATAAAAAAAGAAAAAAACATGAGGATGGTGCATATAGTAAGAAAACTAGTTAAAATTGACATTGGGCCTGCGCTTGGGGGTACGAATAGCAACTGATTGCTGAGCCCAGGGTTGGGTTTTAAGTGAAACGCATCGTTTCACCTTTTGGATTTCCCTCCGTTTTATCTTTGAATGAAGGCCGTTAGATTAGGTTGCAAGTCCAAGTCAAGCATCAGATCGTGTGGCCATGCATCATCGTCTACCTCTAGAAACCCTAGGTTCTGAAATAAACTCTCCATGCACGAATTTTCAACAGCTCTGTTCTCCCTTGATTCTCCATGAATTCACAAGATGTAAAGAGCAAAATTGATCCATTCTCTTTCCTCTACACAGCCATGGCAATAGATTCCTCTAAAACTCAACTAACAATCAAACCCGATAGGTAGAACAACTCGGTTCCACCATTTTCACCTGCTATCAACCATGCCAATTCTTGCTAACCTTTACCCTAACACAATCTACACTTCATGCTGATCAAATTAAGCTACATATCCAAGATTATAGTGCCATAAACTATGAGTTCTAAACCCTAACAGATTTGGTGCACCATTAACAACCTCCATGAAACCTTCTCAAACTTTGTGAATTCCATCATCTAACCTAACCTAACAGTTCTAACCCTAAAATTCCCTAACATGCTAACTAATTCAAGCAATTCGAAGAGAAAACCAACCTGGTGTAAATGATGAAACAGGTGGGGAATTCTTCAAATCCACTGCTTGCAATGCTTGGAGATTGATCAGTGAGCTTGATTCTGAGTTCTGTATGCAATAGATCTTGTTCCAATGCCTTGAATCTTTGTAACCACTTCTTCTTGCACATTGAATGATGAAATTGGACAACACGAGTTCTTCTTCAATTCAACCAAATTCTGATGGCAATGTGATCTATGAAAGATGTTGATGATGATCAGATCAAGAAATGTTGAAATTAATGGAGATTTGATGGAGTTTGAAGTGATTTTGCAAAGATGGAAGAATGATGTATAGCTATGTGTTTTGATCACAATGAATCACCAACCAATGCATGAAGCCTCTCAATGCAATATATAGATGACATTAGAAAGCCCTAGAAGTTTGTAGAATCTTCTCATGCACACTTTCCCTTGGATTTTGATTATGTAACTTCTTTTGTAAGTAACCAAGCATAACTTTCAAATCTTGAACCAAACTCAAAAATATACTTTTGCCAATGTTCTTAAAAAAAATTTTCCAATCAAAATGACCTATAATTTCATCCCATTTGGCCAAATTATGAAAAATCTCAATTTTAGGTCATTTTTTATTCATTAAATTCACCAAATTTGAAACCTTGAGCTATGAGCCTTTCCAAACTTTCATGGTCACTTTTCTAGACTCAAAATTTCATTTGGAGCAAGTTTTATGTTGTGAAGTTTTTCATTTGAAGCTTCCTTGTATGAGTTTTGGGCATAGGCTTGAAATGACCTGTAATTCTCAAATGACCAAAATACCCTTTGCTTGCCAAGACCATAAGTAGAGTTCCACAAATCATATGAAGGCATACCATACCATTCTAGAAAGATAAGGCAATGAGGAACAACTCTGATGTTGACCAGAAATTCATTTGAAATCTCCTTAAGGGGTAAAAGTTGCTTGGAAGACAAGTAACTTTCACAGACAAAATTTCAGATACCTCAGATGACCTGTAACTTTCAAGGACCATAACTTGAGTTCTATAAATCTCCTTAATGTCTTCCACCACTAAAATTAAAGGTCTTGAGATCCTCTACAAGTTTCATGTTGGCCAAGGATCCATTTGAAGCTTGCATTTTGACTTATCTTGCTTGGAAGTTTGACCTAAACTAGGGGATTTTACACAGAAACCCTAATTTAGAAACTCCTCTTCTCCTTGATTTCTCTTGATTTCTTCTTGGCACATCACCATATCATTCTTTACATGTCAAATGATGAACCCCACATCTCTCCAATAGACCTCAATGCCTTTCAATCAATCAATTGACCTAGGGTTGACCTGGATGAAACCCTAGTTGACTGTCTTCAACTGCAACTCTTGTGATCATATCAATGACTTGTCTCCTTCTCCAAATGACTTTCTAAGTCTCCCATGATGTCTACATACTCTCCATACTCAATTTACAGCTCACAACTTCTTTGATGATCTTCAGATACCCTCAGATAGGAGATAGATCCACTGCTTGATCCACTGGCTTCTTAGACTTCAATTTCTTTCTGATGACTTGGATATGCTTGAATTTGAACAATAACCTCTTGATGGGCTCATAGAGATGAGAATAATACTTGGTCCCTTGTTAGATGACTTGCTATGCTATGCTATGCAGATGATTAGACTATGTACATGACTCTATATGCAAATGCTAATGCAATTGAAACATAAACCAAGGGAAATAGGTTGAGCAAATTTTAGGGTGCAACATTATGCATCTATTCACTGCCATTGTTGGTTTATTCTGAAGTCCTATGTACATAGGCAAATTCTGGTTCATAATTGTTCATGTTCATGATGTTTTCAGTTTTGAGCTCAATTCTTGTTCTCTTCGATTTGCTTGATTTATGCACGATATGTGAAAATTATTGGTGGATTCGTGTTCTACGTTGCATGAGGATGAATTTTGACCTAAATTCTATTTGATTTGGTGAACTTTTGATGTTGCTTCACCAGAGGTTGGTCGGGGAAGATGACCAGAATAGTAGGTTCCAGCATCTGGTTTGGTTTCCGTCTTGTTGACGTGTTAGCTTGCGTGGCCTGTTTGAAAATTTGACTGGAAGAGATCAACGACTGTGATCTCGTTTGACTTGCTGATTTGGAACCTTTGACTGCCAGTGTTTTAAATGGAACGATGTGTTCCATCCTTGGACTGATTCTGGGCTTTATTGCTTTTAACACCCCCTTGTATTGCAAGCCCAATGCGTTGAACTGTTTCTATTGCTATTCACACCTTGCTTTTATTTTATTTTATTTTTGTTTTGGATCTGTTTTATATTAAATCATTTTAAAATGCTTCCATAATTGATAAAATCCTACAAAAATATGTTTAAGACATTTTAGGATGTCTTTTTATTTTTAGAATTTTTTATTCTATTTTTTGAATTATTTTTCAATTAAAAAGTATTAATCATTTGGAAGTGTTTTATTTGAGTTATTTCTTGACATTGTCTTATTTCTTGTTTGGTTATTGCATTTTCCTTTTGATCCAATGACTGAAAATCAATCCTCATGTTATCAATGAGTTGAGTGATTTTTGAGGACCATTTTGCCCCTGTTTCATTAAATTTTGGTTTGACTTTAACCTTGCTTTTGTTGACCCTCGATAACCCTCTCTCAAATTGGTGCATCCTTGTGAATCAAATTCTTTGATGATGATTTGAGATGACTTTGGTTATGATTTCTTGGCCTCTGTTTTCCAACACTTTAAGGTACTTGTGGAATTTTATTTGGTCCTTTTTGAATCATTTTCCTAATTTTGGGGTAATTTACAAGTTAGTTACCCTAAAGGAAGGTTCACACATACACATTGACCTAGTTTGCTTTGGAGATGACATTTATGGATCCTTTGAGCCTTCAATTCCTTTTGATTCATGTTTCTAACATGTTAAGGTTGACGTTTGCTTAATTTTAGGTCATGAAATTGTGTTTTACTTGTTCAATCTTGTGTTCCTGTTGGAGTTTCCATTTAGGGTTTTCATATGTGGCATGTTTACATTCTTTTGTGTATGTGCTTGTATTTTCTTTTGATGTGATTACTTTTGCTTTTGAGCACTCTTTTCTCATTCTCCCTTTTGTCCCATGACATTGGAGTCTCATTTAAGGTGGCTTAGTCCCTCCTTAGGAGGTACTTGAAGCATACCTAAAATGATGAATCCTTGAGGACTTCTTTATGCTTTCTTTTGCACTTTGTTTGTGATGCTTATGGTTGAGTGCATATTATGAGTTCCTTGCAGTCCTCATATAGCCTCACATCCTCACTTTGTTTTAGGCTTTCCTTTCATTTGTTTTGCTTTATGGCATTGTGGTTGATGTTGTTTGGTTTAGGTTATTTCATCTCACTTTTGGTGCATTTGTGTGATTTCCATTAGTGCACTCCTTCTCTTTTCTTCTTTTGCATTTATCATATGCATGCTTGAGGTTGAGACGGGCTTGTGGAGGCTACTGCCCCATATTTCCTCCCTCACTTTCATCCTATTTGTGCATTCTATGTTTGCATAATTGCATTTTCATGTTCCTTTCTTCTTCTTCTTCTTTTGTCTTTCTTCCCTTAAGATTTCTAATCGCTCTTATTCAAGAGAGGTTATGATAGACATTAGGTGCTAAACCAGACATGATAACATTAGGTAGCTTTCCTTTCATCCCAACTCTAAGTCCACTTTGCATGACAACTTTTAGGTTTGAGTTAGTCTCTCTTTAGTGTGTCCTTTCTCTCCTTATCTTCAAATATTTTCAAAACACATAATAAAGGCTAATGAATGTTGTACGCTACGAGCCTTAAGCTACTTGGGAAATGGTGATTGAGTGGATTCCTCTCAATTGCCTAGAGTGTTCAGTACACACCCTTAGGGTGATATGCGACGCATTCGCTCCTAAGTCATAGTCTCTAGTGCAACAGGAGTTACAAATCAAACTCAAAACACTTCTTCTCTAAAAATTAAAAAAACCAACCATTAAACTTCATTTGTCCTTTGGGACCTTTAATAATGGAAAACCTTTTTTCAGAAAAGAGAGTTTCGTTAACTCTTAGTTCTACCATAAACAGGTAATGCCTAAGTCTCCAAGGGTCGAGCTGCCTACACATAACTGCTGGAACTGATTGTTAACCCTACTCAGGTAAAAACACTTGAACAAACCCGTGGTCGTGTTAGCGCGAACTACGTTTGCTCTGATCTCTCATACTTGTTGAGAGTACGTAGACACGGGACGACGATGTCTCGGCGAGAAATCTTCCCCCCTTTTTCACCCGTAGTTAGCCGAACTACGTTGACTCTGACTTTCCCATTGCACGAGGGAATACGTAGGCACAGAGCGGCGATGCTCTAATGAGTCTCTTTTCTTTTCTTTTGTCCCTGTGACCTTTAGCTAGATGGTCAACACCCTGTAGATAGATAACTGAGCATGGATCTCGTCGAGTACGACGGACGTGAGGGGTACTCATACCTTCCCCTTGCGTAACCGACTCCCGAACCCGAGATTTGGTTGCAGTGACCAATCTTATCCCTTTTCGTCAGGTTTTCTCTGCTCGTTTCCTTTCCCTTGTGTTAGGATAAATAACGAACGGTGGCGACTCTTCTGTCATTGTCGACACCTTTTTTCGCAGTAGCGACAGGTTATCTTTTACGTCCGGGTGATCATTCTCAAATGATAATATCTTCTTTTCTATTAATTCTCGGACAAGGTGCTTGTTGATTGTTCTACGGTTGCCGATTGTATTGCTGATATGATTGGGTGCCCCTTGTTAGGGACCCTGCTGTATTTCTTGTTGCTGGAAGACAGGTGCCACTGCTGCTACATACGGTGGTTGTTGATACTGTTGTCACTGGTTCCTTTGTGTTCTCCTTTCATGTGTCACGACACTCACTTCACCTTCCTTCTTTTTGTGAAAGCTGCTGGTTGGCTTTTTGGTAGCGCCGGTGCTGGAGCTAACAGTTGGATTTGACACTTTGCCATTCTTCAGCCCTGCCTCAACTTTTACTCCCACGACTGCAATATCAGAGAAGTTTGTTGTGACACTACTGATTAGTCTCTCATAGAACTCAGGCATGACTGTGTCTATGAACCAGTCAGCCAATTCTTTTTCAGTTAAGGGTGGCTCAACTTGAGTAGCCGTCCTGCGTCATCTTTGTGCACATTCTTTAAAGGACTCAATACTCTTTTGCATCATGCTAAGAAGCTGACATTGATCTGGGGCCAGATCTATGTTGTATTTATACTGCTGGATAAATGCATCGGAAAAATCCTGAAAGCAATGAATCTTCGCCTGGTCTAAACTTAGATACCACTTGGCAGAGGCTCCCTTGAGGCTATCCTGAAAGTAGTGTACCAGTAATTTATCATTTTCGATATGCGGAGCCATCCGCCTATAGTACATTATCAAGTGAACTTCGGGACAAGTGGTTCCCTCGTATTTGTCGAACATTGGCATTTTGAACTTTGGCGGGAACACCAACCTTGATACGAGACACATGTCTTTGGCGTCTGATCCAAAGACATGGTTTCCTTCAATAGCTTTCATCCTCTTAGCCATGATGTCCATCTCTACCCTCAACTTCTTGTGCTTCTCGTCTTTGATTTCAGAACCATTGAGTATATCAAAGATTGGCTGATGATTGTTGAAAATAGGTCGAGCATGTGGTTGAAAGCCGAATGGTTGAGGATTACTGAGCGGAGGCAGAAAATCCCTGGATATGACGAACAGAAACTCTGCGGTTGAAGATGGAACTGTAGGAGGATTTACTGTTGATATGGTAATTTCAGAGACCACGGTTACCTGTGAATCCATTTTTGCCTTTATCACATTGAGAACTTCCATAATCTAACTGACGTTGTCTTTGATTCCTTAGATGTCATTGTCGATCTGGTCGATTCTCTGATCGTGTTCGGCCATCTTCTTTTAAGCTCTGGCTCGAGTGTTGTATCTGTGGGAACTCAACGTGACTTGTTTCTTCCTCTGGCAGAAAAGAACAACAAATGAGCTGCGGAACCCATGCAGGACTATGCAGAATGATATACAAATGCAAATGCAAATGCAAAACCAACCATTCAAGGAAAAACATCAATTTTATTTACAAACAAAGATAGAAACACACGTAACAACGTGCTTTAAAAGCATATTTTCATTGATAAGTTGAGATCCATTACAATAGATGACCCTTGCTAACAAGCAGGACCTTTCTTACAACAGAAACAAATACAATAGAAGATTACAATCTTGATGAAAAGCAGGAAATGGCAAAGTATCGATTGTTCTAACTAGACGATCCTTCTCCTTCTTGAAACCTGGGTTGGAGTTGATTCTGGAAAATTATCTTCCATAGTTCAGCATTCTCACGCTTTGCTTTGACTAAAGCGTATTTCAGCTCCTCTCTAGGTATGGGAACCTCGGGCTCCATTGTAATCTCATAGGTATGAGTGTAAAATATTCTCAAGGCTATCTCTTTTGACCAGAGTAGATAGGCTCTTGTGGTTAAACAACTTAGATTCTCTTCTAGAGTCTCTCCTTGTAGAAGGGGATGACGCCAAGAAAAACTAGCTTGAGTTTCAAGTTCTTCATTGCTGCCTTTTCACAAAAATAGGCTTGACCGGATAAATACAAGTGTACTATTTTTACCGATGTAGTAATAAGGGGAAATTCCCCGAATGTCGATCTCAAGGACTGCTTGACGATATAGAATTCTGGTTTTATGTTAGTTAAACAAAAGCCTTGGGGTTTCAAAGGTTTTAATTTGAAAAAATAAAATGCAAAAGGCAAAAAGAGTAAAATAAAGGTTTTGAACAGAAGGAGAAGCAATGCTAGGGTAGGGTGTATGAACTTCCTTGTAATAACACTAATCCTAAGTCGCGAAATTACCGCTCAATTCCATCATTACTGGTTTTAAAGATTAGTTTACTCTAATTCCTTAGCAGAAAACCCTTTGGTATTTTCCCTATACCCTAATTCCTTGGCGGTATAGGAACAACACCAAGCAATTTGTTTGATCTAAAACATTATGGTTACTATAGGGTATCCCCATTCCTAGGCAATATCTACTATAGTATTATCGTATAAAAGCGTTAACAATCGTTTTTCCAAACCTAAAGTTAACCGTAAATTGAATCCTATTTGTCAGATAAGAAAAACCTTAAGAACATTATACGATAACAACGATGATTAGAAAGCAGTGAAATCACTAATTCAAAGGAAACAAGGTCATTACAGAGTCAATTCAGGGACACCCCCTAGCATTGGAGGGTTTAGCTATTTATAACAATTAAAAGCAATACAGAATAAAAGATAAACATTACAAGATAATCGGATTGCCTTGATCTTCAATTGCTTCCGCGCATGAAAACCTTCAGTTCTCCAATCCTCTAGATCTCTCTAATTCTGATCGTCTCTTTTTCTATTCTCTAAAAGTCCTCTTTTCTCAATTCATGATGTGTCTAATATACTAGAATTCAAATTACAATGCGAGATGCCTAAACTGCCCTCTGAGATAGCACACCAAAACTTAATAAAACTAATGCTGCAGGTTCAAACAAAAATCTGGAAACATTTGCTCCGAATCTGACTTCAACTCCAACACGAAAGTCGTAGCTCTCTCTCTCTCTTAGCTTTCTGGCGATTATTAGAACGTCTCAAACGGATTCCCGGAACTCTAGTTATGACCGTTTCCGTGCAGACTGCTAAAGTTTTTACTTTCAGTAGCCCTGACACATGCATTGTCACACGACACGGGCACCCGTGTCAGGCTGCTGGTTCTACATCAAAACTCTTCTGAAATCTTGCCATTTTCCCCGGTTTTTGCTCTGCCTCTCCTTTATTATTTACCTGAACCTAGAAACAATGAAAACACCAAACCAACGCGTAAAATGTAATAAAAACACATAAAATGCGACAAGATAAAACAAATGATTAACAGAAACAAATGGCAAAATAACGTGTAAAAACCACCGATCAAACTCCCCCAAACTTAAACCATTGCTTGACCTCAAGCAAAAAGGTTGGATAAAAATTTTCAAATCAAACAGCACATATAGTGAAGGGCTCAGGATGCAAGGTGTGCCAATACTAATACGTGATTCTTAGTTCTGATCGGCTCAAACCAACTCTCTTGGTAATCATCCGTTAATGAAGGCATTATTTAAACACACACCGCAGTAAAACCATGGACCTAAATCCCCATTTCGGTCATCTCTCCAACTATGCTTTGGGCTTAAGTCTTTTCTTCGATTTTCTACCCCTTTCATTCGGATAATCAGATTAAGGCATGTACAATTTTTCTCGGGACTTTTTCCGTGGCACCTTTATTCTTTTTCTCACTCACAGGTGTTTATAAGTCCACTTTGGGACGACTATAGAGATTCAACCGCCGTTAGGCTAAATAACTGGGTGAGGGTTGCCCAACATAGAAGGATAGGTTGTCTTTACCGTCATTATTCAACTCTTTTTTTTGGTGCCATAAGTCATTCTCAAAATCAACATATATAATTCTTTCAATCATGCAGGACTATCACAATGAACTAATCGGGGAATACTTCTCAATTCCAAGTACTATGGCACAAATCTACACGTTGGACTCGTTTCCTTACTCCGGGGAACCTAGGGTGTTCAAATTATACCTCAATTTCCAAACTTTCCTAAGTTCCTTAGTTCAAACACCTCTTGCCTTGAACTCTAAATATTTTCTTGACTACCTTACACACATACCAATCACAAGAAAATTTTTACGGTGCTCGTAGGGGAAAATTCGACGTGATTTTTACTGAACTTAAAATAAAAAGACATTTAAATTGAAAATTCAAAATGGTAAAACCTCCCCTAAACTTGAACTAAACATTGTCTCAATGTTTAAGAACAAGAGGAGAGGAGATGTACTCACAGAGATCCTCACAGAGGGGTCGACAGGTAATGCAGCACCTCTTTGCTGCTTACACGTTTTCCCTTTCAAACTCTCATTTATTCCTACAAAAATAAAATAAGAACAAAAATAAAAGCATCAATTATTAAAATCTGTGGGTTGCCTCCCACGCAGAGCTTCGTTTAACGTCGCATGGCTCGACGGCTCACTTTCTGTTAAGGTGGCATATATGAAATAGAGAACACATCATCTTTTTTCTTTCTTTTGTTTGGAAGCAATCCCATGAATTTGAGGTATTGGTGATGTTGCTTCTAAATCGTTTTCAGATGTGCTTTAGTGAATAAGGCATACATGAAATCCAATACTTTGTCAATGTCTTGTCTTTCATCTGCCTTGTTAAAAACTTTTTTAGGGATACTAATTTCTTGAAGACTTTCTTGTTGGATGCCTACATCTACACAATTTGTTATATCTGTATTTTCATTCAGCACTAGATCCTCTTCAAGTTGGCTTCTTTCTTCATCCCTGTACTCCCTGTTCACCTTTGATTCTTCTATTTCTAATGTATCTTCTTCGTCTGACGTCATGAATTGCTCTTCTTCGTTCACACATTTTTCTCTCAACCTGAACTCTCTCCAAATAAACTTATCTGGATAACAGTTAGCTTCCTTACATTCATTCATAAGGATTCTTACCGCCCTCCTATATGCATTAAAGATTTAAGTCGCATCTTCCAAACTGATTCCCGAATCAGGCAACCAACATGCAGGAGATACAGGTGGCAATGCATAAAAAACATTCATAACTACAAAACTGAGACACTTTATCAGCAACACGGTATAAAAGAATTCAAGAAGTAACAATAATCTGCAATTTTTTTTAAAATTTTTTTTTATAATAAAATAAAATAAAAATACAAAAAAAAAAAAAAACAAAATTTTAGTTGCGGAGCAACAAAATTTTAACTAAAATAAAACTCTAAAAATCTATGATCTTAGGCAGTCCCCGGCAACGGTGCCAAAAACTTGATCGGTAAAATAACAAGTGTACTATTTTTACCGATGTAGTAATAAGGGGAAATTCCCAGAATGTCAATCTCAAGGACTGCTTGACGATATAGAATTCCGGTTTTATGTTAGTTAAACAAAAGCCTTGGGGTTTCAAAGATTTTAATTTGTAAAAATAAAATACAAAAGGCAAAAAGAGTAAAATAAAGGTTTTGAACAGAAGGAGAAGCAATGCTAGGGTAGGGTGTATGAGCTTCCTTGTAATAACAATAATCCTAAGTCGCGAAATCACCGCTCAATTCCATCATTACCGGTTTTAAAGATTAGTTGACCCTAATTCCTTAGCAGAAAATCCTTTGGTATTTTCCCTATACCCCAATTCCTTGGCGGTATAGGAACAACACCAAGCAATTTGTTTTATCTGAAACATTACAGTTACTATAGGGTATCCCCATTCCTAGGCAATATCTACTATAGTATTATCGTATAAAAGCGTTAACAATTGTTTTTTCTAAACCTAAAGTTAACCGTAAATTGAATCCTATTTGTCAGATAAGAGAAGCCTTAAGAACATTATACGATAACAACGATGATTAGAAAACAGTGAAATCACTAATTCAAAAGAAACAAGGTCATTACAGAGTCAATTCAGGGACACCCCCTAGCATTGGAGGGTTTAGATATTCATAACAATTAAAATCAATACAGAATAAAAGATAAACATTACAAGATAATTGGATTGCCTTGATCTTCAATTGCTTCCGCGCATGAAAACCTTCAGTTCTCCAATCCTCTGGATCTCTCTAATTCTTATCGTCTCTTTTTCTATTCTCCAAAAGTCCTCTTTTCTCAATTCATGATGTGTCTAATATACCAGAATTCAAATAACAATGCGAGATGCCTAAACTGCCCTCTGAGATAGCACACCAAAACTTAATAAAACTAATGTTGCAGGTTCAAACAAAAATCTGGAAACATTTGCTCCGAATTTGACTTCAACTCCAACACGAAAGTCGTAGCTCTCTCTCTTAGCTTTCCGACGATTATTAGAACGCCTCAAACGAATTTCCGGAACTCCAGTTATGATCATTTCCGTGCAGACTGCTAAAGTTTTTACTTTCAGTAGCCCTGACACAGGCAGTGTCACACGACACGGGCACCCATGTCAGGCTGCTGGTTCTACATCAAAACTCTTCCGAAATCTTGCCATTTTCCCCGGTTTTCGCTCTGCTTCTCCTTTATTGTTTACCTGAACCTATAAACAATGAAAACACCAAATTAATGCGTAAAATGAAATAAAAACACATAAAATGCGACAAGATAAAACAAATGATTAACATAAACAAATGGTAAAATAACGTGTAAAAACCACTGATCAAGGCTCTTAGCATATCTGGCTCAGGCTCTAGCCTTGTTGAGTACCCATGCGGACGACGCGCAAGGATTGGATTATAGCTGATTACTCTTTAGTACCAATGAGGTGTACGTTCGGGAAGTCTCCACAGCTCGGGATCATAATGACACCGCTAATCTTGGTATCATACCAGTTGATGTCATAGTGCCTGAGGGTTATTAATTTTTCAACCCATTCTTCTTTGTTGGGAAGGTTCCAAAGAACTTGAGTTCTATGCAAGTGAGAAATAAACCACTTGCTGAGCAAAGCTGTGCAGCATGAGAATTGCCCAAGGTCATACACTTTCTGATGACAGATGGTGATATATGTATCTGCCAGTAAGGTGTTCACATGATTCTTGATGATGAAGAGTCAGATGGCCTCTTCACTGATGAATTCGTCACAACATGGAAAAAGGTACAAACCATAGATTAGGAATGCTAGGATTGCTTCAAAGATTCCCATATTTATGTTATCATAATGAAATCTAGCCATCACCATGAATGGTCTTGCTTCCATTCCAGACAAACCACTCCTAGTTACCAATTCAGTGGGCAACTCTGTTGGCCTGATGTATAATGCCTTGGCAAGGTCCCTTCTTTTTGGCTTCCCATAATAAGTTTTGAAGGTGAAAGGGATCCTCAAGTAAGCAGAGTACTCTTCTATTGTTGGCAGCAGCTGGAAATCTGGGAAGACAAAACAGTGATATACTGGATCATAGAACTCGACAAACGCTTACAGCATGTCCTCGTTGACTCGAGCGTTGAGTAGTGGCAGAAGATCTCCATACTTTGCAGTGAAAGCGGCGGGGTTCCTAACAAGGCCTGCCAGGATCCTGAGATTACCCAATCTTAGGTTTGGAAACGGAAACCTGCTTCGCCATTCCATACCAACGTCTGCAAAAGAAAATTTTTGAATTTCCTTGAATGATTAGTAAAATGAAAAGATACAATGAAAATGCAACTGGTTTTACAAAACTCAGAAGATCAATTGTTCCAAACTCTCATTTCATGCATTTTGGAAAAAGTTACAACTTTTGAGACACAATACAAGAAACCTAAATTACATCGAGAAACTAGGTTCCGCAGTCTAAACTAAGAACTTCAGACGCGAGGCCTCTTCAACTTCTTCAGAATTGCATTCTCCATCACCAATTTATCCACTATTCCTTTCCATGCTCCAGAGGTTGGAGGGATATTCGAGTATTCATGAATGCTTTGAGTGGGCTTGATACTTGAGAAAAATAAATTCTCCTTTCTTGCTTCCCCACCAATCACTCGTCGTTCGAGCCAATCTATCAATTCGTCTTTTTCCTGTACTTCTCTGATGAGCCTTGCTGTTTCGGAAGAAAGCGCATGATACTTTCCTTCTCAAGTATCCCTCTCAAGCTGAGCTCTTGTAAGTAATTCTTGGTATTCCTCCATCTTTTCAATGGGAATGGCGGAGGATGATGATGTGATAACAATATGCGTGTTCTTTTCTGGGAGATATGGCATCTTCAAATCCCTTTCTCTAGATTGGGCCCATTGAGTAAATGGTTCAAAAGCTACACAGTTTATTTTTCCCAGGTCTGCTTCTGTCTTTTTCTAGATGTTCTCCCAAGCATCAATTGTGATGTTTCTCATACTTTCTGCTACTTCAGTGTTGAGATAAAAGAAACCGGATAAGAGCACATTGGTGGGTTTATCTTTCATCAGAAAACCAAATTGACGTCTAGCCAATGATGGATTGTAGTTGATTCCTCCTCTCACCCCAATGAGGGGTATGTTTGTAAAGCTTCCGCACTGATCAAAATAGACTCCTCTATCATAGGCGAGATTATACCAATGAATATCAGCTTGTGTTAAAGATATTATCCTTTGAGACCATCTCCATCCATTGGGATTCTCCTTGAAAGCGTCGGTTTTCGGCAAATGGTTGACGAACCATTTGTACAGGAGAGGTGCACAACAAAGAATAGCTCCCTTTCCTTGAAGTGTCCGATGATGAATTGAGTGATAAGCATATCCTAACAAGGTAGGCACAGGGTTGCCACTTAAAAATATGGTAACAGAAGGGAAATTGATGAATTCCTCAACTTCGGGAAATAATACTAGCCCATTGATCAACAGAGCTAATACTGCTTCAAATGCATCCATGCTCCCCTCTTTGGCAAGATAGGCAGCTTTCTTGACTAGAAAATCTGAATGGAAACCTTCTACTCCTTTTTTGGTGGCACAATGAGCTTTAATTTCAGATACTTTAAGGTAAAGAGAATCTGCTATTTCTTTTGGTGAAGGTAAGCTTTCCAATCCACTGTATGGTTTTTGATCTTTCACAAGGATTCCCACATAGTAGGCATACTCTTCCAAAGTCGGCATCAACTGATAGTCGAAAAAAGTAAAGCAATGATACAATGGGTCATAGAACTGAACCAAAGTGTTGAGGATCCTTTCTTCCATCCATGTCCTGACTAGGCTCAAAATCTTTCCATATCTTTTCCAAATTCTTCTGACACCAAAGTCCCTAGTTTTCTCAACTCGAACGTACCAGGCTTCTTGAAATTGTATCTCTTGGTGTTTCTTGTTCCAATATCCATGATATATCTAGGGTTTTGCACAAAGAGATCAAATGAGCTTTACAAAACCAGTTGCAAAAATGAAATGCCATGATGGGATGATGATATGATGCACACAATACCCAAAGGCAAGTATTCACAAATACAATGCATATGCACACACAAGGCTCCCTAAGCTCAAGGACAAAGCATGGAGTTAAAAGGTCTACCCATTCTCAGGGATTTGCACTATGAGTTTTTTGTACCTGCCGAACGGGTTCTATCAAAGTTACCACGGTCATAGTAAATCCTTCGGATATTGCCAACTATCACAACTACTTACGTGAGTCGAAAATATTCTGAAGATAAACTCGTCTAAGTGTAGCATCGCATGACAACTATTAATGGACTACTCCCTAACAGTTTCCACACTATGTCCTAAAAAGGCCAAGTGGGGTAAAAGTGTTACTAAAGGTCCTCAGCTTCACAGACTCTCAAGTTGAAACAATTAGTGAATACACAACTACTCATGCATTACTAATTATCTCAAGGAGGTCTCCACTGAGCGTGATTACATCATATGTCAGACTTATTGGGACTACTCCCAACAACCCAAATATTGATCCTATCACAATCCTATTACATGTGTCACTCAAATCCGGGTTAGGATTTATCTCACCACTCAAAACACCCAATGTCCACAATACAGATATGTTGACAAATATACATGTAAGAAAATATTCACAAATATAGCATATAATCAAACAAAATAGGCTAAAAACCCTCAAGTTAAGGTGTTCCCTAGTGAAGTCTCCATTTCTGTTGCAGTGAGAATCGTGATACCAAACTATTGATTAACTTGAATCTTAATTCATTGAATTCAAAATCGTGTTGCAGTGAGAATTATGATGCCAAGCTATTGATTAACTTGAATCTTAATTCATTAAATTCACAACCGGACTTTGATTTATTCAAAGGAAAGGTTAAAGAAAGAAAGACCTTTTTCACGTTGTAATAACATGTCGCTACCGCGAAAATAAGGTGCCGGCAAAACAGAAGAGTCGCCACCTTTTGTTATTTATCCCTCGGAGCGGGAAAGGAAACGATCGGAAAAACCTGACGAAAAAGGTATAAGACAAGGCCATCGCAACCGTTGTCTGGGTTCGGGAGTCGGTTACGCAAGGGGAAGGTATTAGCACCCCTCGCGTCCATCGTACTCGATGGGATCCACACTTGTTGTGTTTACTGGACGGGTTGGTTTATCTATCTACCTATCAAGGCTGGCTTAAAAAGGAAAGAAAATGACTCGGCAAAGCGTCACACTTTATGCCTACGTATTCTCATCAGAGAATGAGAAATCAGAGTCAACGTAGTTCGACCTACTACGCGATACGGGGAAGGTGGCTCGCCAATACATCAGTATTGTGCCTACGTACTCTTAACAGGCTTGAGAGATCAGAGCTTACGTAGTTCGGGATAATACGGATGACGGGGATTCAGATTCATCTGTTTTATCGAGTAGGGTTAAACAGCAGTTCCAGCAGTGAGGGACAAAACCTGTTTGCGTTGTCGCTGAAGTTTAACGAAACTCTTTTCTTCAGAAAAGCTTTCCTTGAATTATGGGCCCATGGGGCAAAAAGGTTTGAAGTTTGTTTTCTGTCTTTTACGAAAGAAGTGTTTTTTATTGTGTTTGCAATTTCAATCGCACTAAAGACTATGACCTGAGAGTGAATGCGTCGCATGTCACCCAAAGGGTGCCATACTAAACATCCAGACTGTTGAAAAGAAGCTCTCCAACAATCCTTTCTCAGATAGCTTAAGGCTCGTAACGTACGAAAGAAATCATTCATGATTACTGTATTTTAAGCTGTTTTGAGATGAGAAGAGAACAGGCTCAACTACGGAGAGACTATCAAGTCCTACTGTTGTCATGCCAAAGATTCATGCTATGGTTGAGGTTTGAAACAGGGAACTCCTAGAAGTTATCATGCATAGGTTTCAACCTAAAGTTCTAATCATCATTTCCTTATCAAAGGAAGTGAGATTCCTAGGGGATCATGTCAATGATAAACAGAAACAAATAAAGCATCAGCTTAAACAGTAAACAGTAAACAGTAAACGACTGTAAAATGCATGCAATGCAAGTGAGGGAGGAAATGTGTGTGGGGTATCAGCCTCCACAAGCTCATCTCAACCTCAAGCCAGAATGAATAACAGTAATCATACAGAAAGATAAAACATGCTATCAAGCAAAACAGTAAACTGCAATCATACAGAAGAAAAACATCATGCTATCAAGCAAAATAAACCACATGGGCAAGGGAGCAGGGCTCTACCGAATACCCGCAAGCAAAGCCAGACAGTAACAATGCAAGCAGAGGGAGCAACTCAACCTCTAGTGCAATCATGCTCCTAGCTTAAATCAGTCTAGATATGGACTTATTCTAATGCATCAAGCAAGTCAAACAAGGCACATCAGCAATACAGAGAAGAAACAGACAAGAAAACAGATCAACTCCTCCCTCTTCCAACTCCAAGCCTCAGCTCTTCTGACAGCAACTCATTCTTCAGACCTCCATCACTCTTGATAAACATCAATTTGCTTCTCCAGGTTTCAACCCTTCAACATAAGTTTCAACTTATTCTCTCTTCTCTAAGCTTCAGCTCCTTAATCAGTTCCACCTTCAGGCTTCACTCTTAACCACAAGTAGCAACTTGATTCCTTCAGGATCTCACTGCATCAGAGTAAGCATCAACTCATCCTCTATTCCTCAAGCCTCAGCCCTGCACTCAATCTCAATTGAATCCTTTTCATAGGTACCAACTTAGTCTTCTCTTTGCTTTACCAGTCTCAACTTGGTCTTCTCTTCCTGCAAGCTTCAGCTTCTCAGAATAATCCTCAATCATCTGGAAGTGTCAACTTCATCCTTCAGTCTTTAAGCCTCAGCTCTTCATTCAATCTTCACTGGATCTTCATTGGGTATTCAAGTATCAACTTGCTCTCCTTGCTCTCCAAGCTTCAGCTGCAATGGTAATGCTCAGGGAATCATCCTCTTCCATACTCTTCAATGAAGTCTTCATCTTCACACTCAAGCCCCACATCTCTCAAGATACTCAAACCAGAAGAAATCACTTAACTGGATAAGCTAGGATATTGAACTGCTTATTGACCACCAAAGGTGACCTATAAGGGTTCAACATCAAAAGAATGGTTCCCTAAAAGGTTCTACTTCCTGGGTAACATCACTTATCCCTCCAAAGGAGGGAGGTGAATACCATGGAAGGACCTTGAATCATGGGGGAGAATGGAGGTGAAAGATACCATCCATGTTTAAGAAAGGAATCAACTAAGTCTAAGCTCTACTTAATTCCTAACCCTAAAACAACAACAAAACAAACAAGTCTTCAAGCTCTCAAGCCCCTTCCTTAATCTTCAAGTCTTCCACTATGCTCCACAAAGCAAGACCAAGCCCACCAAGCCAAGCAAAAACCCACAAAGCAAGGCAAAACAAAATACAAGCCCACAAGGGCAACAAAAACAACAATCAACTACAAAAATCAATTAAAAATAGTATACTACTATATTAAAATATAATATAATTTCTAGGGGATCCTACATAACTACCCTTAATACCCTATATGTCCCAATATCTAACTTGACCTAAAAACCCAAAATTCTAGTGTTATTGTGGACCTATGTTAAGGATTGACCTAAATCTACATAGCCTAAAGTCATCTAATCAAAACTAATCAAAAACTAATCACAAAATTATGGAATAAATCCAAAGGGGAGCTAAAGCCCTAATCTAACTATCCTAAAAAGAATGGCCTAAAAATTCAAATGGAACTAGCTAAACAAAATTCTACAAATCTATGCATCAACATAAAAGGAATTAAAATGCTATTAAAAGAGAAAATACACAAAAAATATTAAAAATGCATGAAAAGCAAAGGTTTTGATTTTATAATTTTCTATACATTAACATGAAATAAGAGAAAAAACTCCCATGCCAAAATCATTATTTTTCTATTTAATATGATTTTTCAAAGATTAAAGAAAAATGGAGAAAAAGAAAATAAAATGTGAAATGTGTGGTGCAGGTAGCAATGGTATGCAGTTCATTATCTAGATGGGCTTAAAATGGGGGTGTGATTATCAATGCGCGCTAGGCCCAATTTTAATTAGAAAACAAATAACAAAATATAAAGAAAAATAAAAAAGCACGGTGCAGAGAGTAAAGAAAATCAGTTCAAATTCTGACTGGGCCGTGGATGGGGGTGTGATTATCAAAATCAACTTAAGCCCAAGATTCCTCTTTTAATGAAACGCCACGTTTGGTTGTTTCTTCAGAACTCCTCTTCAAACGTGAAATCAAATCTTGGCCACACGATCTAGGTCCAGTCAATGAGTTCACTCTCCATCCAACGGCTAAAACGTTATCTTCTTCCTCCAGCCATGAAAATGGAGGGAAAGCTCCATGAACAGAGCTTCATATACCTAACTCGGGCACCTTCCAAACTCAACCAAAATCCATGGTTCAAAACCCTAATCTGTTCTAAATTCGATCCTGAATCCACCCATGGTATTAGAATTCAAAGAATCATCCTCAATCTCTAAACCCGATCCAAGATCAAAACTATGCTCAAACTTAAACTTTAACGATTCTTGAAATTGATTGGCTCAGAATGATCACCACCTCATACTGGTTAAATATTTCTATTAAACTCATGTTATATCTCACTATACATCGTGTTCTTGATCAAAACAAAATTGGTGTCACTATCTTGAACCTCACCAAATGATCCCAAAGTTTCCAGAATCCATCTCCTACTTGTCTCTAACCATTCTAACCTAACAAATCTAACTAATTATGCTTAAATTAAGGTGTAGAGGAAAAGTTGCAAACCTATCAAATCTTGAATACCAGATAGGTCAAACCTCCACTTCAATCTCTCAATCTCTTCAGAATCACTCCTTGGTTGATGTTAATGCTTCTGTTTGCAAAAGATTTGATCAAAAAAGCTTGAATCTCCAAATCCGATCTTGACTTGCAGCTCCCAAAATCCAAGTGCTATCTTCTCAATTCTTCATGATCTTGCTCTCAATTTGGTATGCACACATTCAGTATGATCAATGGAAGATGTTAGGACTGAAAGAATCAATGGAAATGGTGTGGAATATAGAAATTGATTTCAACTTGCAATGGAAGAAATTGAAATGGCAATCTCACTCTCCTCTCTGATCTCTCACCAACCTTGCATCTAAGCAAGTTCTAATCCATATATAGGATGGTTCTAAACCATCCAGAACTTTCTGGAATCATCCAATGAGAATTTGAGATTCTCATGCCATGAGTTTTTGATTTCAATCCATCTCATGTACCCTCTCATGCTATACCTCTTGCAGCAGCTTGTATCTCCTTTGAAAATCTCCTTAGATGAGACGCATGAGGTGTTAGGGTGCTTTGCTAGCTTGTGCATTGCTTTTCCTTGTGTTTTGCATATGTACCTTAATATGCAAGTAACCATTTTCCAAAGCAAGTCCAAGATCTAAGCCTCAAATCAAAAATGTGGCTGAACCATTGTTTCTAAAATGCTTTCTAGAGTCAAAATGACCTATTACATGCCATGCTTTGGATGTGTAGCTTGGAAATTTCAATTTCCAACTTTGACTTATTTAACTTATGCCTCCATTTTAGGTCATTTTTACCATTTTGAGCTACAAGCCTTTTCAACATCTAATGACCTCCTTAATAGCCTTAAAACATCATTTTAAGCAAGTTTGATGTTGAAGATTTTTCCATTTGAAGCTTGGAAATAGGAGTTATGGCCTTATGCTTGAAATGACCTATAATCTCCAAATGACCAAAATGCCCTTGACTTGTCAAAGCCATAACTTGAGTTCTACAAATCCTATCAAGGACTTCTAGTACTCTCTAGAAAGCTAAGAAGATAAGGAAAAACATTCATGTTGACCAAAAGTTCATAGGAATCATTCTTCTTGGGCAAAGGTTTGATGCAAGTTGGGTGACTTTCAAGGCCCCAGATTCACATACCTCAGATGACCTGTAACTTGTCAAAGTCATAACTTGAGCTCTACAAATCATATCAAGGACTTATAGAACTCAAATTAAAGCTAAGAGCAAGCTCTACAACATTCATGTTGGGGGTAAGATGAGATGGCAATCACATCTTGAGCTAAATTGCCTTGAAGATAGGGGTCAAACTAGGGGATTTTACACTGTCAAGCCTTAGAAACCCTAGCTTGAAACTTCTCAAACTCCTAAATCATGATGAGTTGACCTTGGAATCATCCTTATAGCATCTCAATGCATTAATACATGATCACATGGCTTTTGAATTAGGTCTCAACCTTCTCCAAATCATCAGTTGACCTAGGGTTGACCCAGTCAAACCCTAATTAAACCACTCATGGCTGAGGCTTCTTAATCTTGGACAATGACCTCTATAGGCTTCATGATGGCTTTCAAGACATCTCATAAGCTCTCTCAAAGCTTCAAGTCCACCCTCATAGCTTCAGAATCATCTGAGGACTCCCCACAACTCTCAAGTTAGGAGGCACACAACCTTGGTTTCAACCACCCTCTCTGAGGATCTTCTGACTTCTCTGACAAAGGTATCTACCCTTGAACACTTGAAGAACCCTCTTGGCTAGCTTCATAGTCTTGTGTATCCCTTGATTGGTAGTCATACCTCTTGATCTCCTACATACATGCCAATGAAATGCAAATGATGATGCTAATGTGAATGAGATGAACCACAAGCTAGGTAAAGAAGTGTTGGTCAAATTTTGGGGTGCAACACAACAACGCTAAGAGATTCGGGGATTGGGGGTTGGTTATGACTAGGGTAGGCATTTCACATCCTAAACATATGTAGTACTCTACATGAACCTTTTGTATGTTTGGATGCTATACTTGCTAAATGTTTTCTATGGCTTCGGATTTAGGTTATAAGGTAAAGTTGTGGGTAAAGACCTAAGGATAGTTTCTAATTTTGCTCGCAAAGATATCCATCCTCTGCCTACGTATGCTATCTAAGATAGAATCAGAGCAACCGTAGTTCACCTCACTAGGGATAGAGAACTATTGATTATGATCAAGGTTCAAAGGGGAACAAACATAACAATGCTTGTGTAGAGTTTAACCAAACTCCCTAGATCTATATTGAACACTCAAGAAAGTTGACTTTGACAAAAGCCAAGGGGGAGTAAGTAATCATCACAATGATTCTTATATAGAGTTGAAAAACTCTATCTTAAAGCTCCAGTTGAGGAGTACTCCTAACAAGCGGTAGGTCTTCTAGACTTAAAGAAAAAGTCTAATGGATATAGGTTCTAACTTAACTAAGTTAGGGTTCAAAGTGACTTAACAAAATCAGAGAAGGGTAATGAGCTATCTATGACCCAAGGGTCAATAGAGAGACTTTCCTTTGGAATGGGAAAAGATGAGGCAATTGGATGAGAACTAACAAGTTCCATCACTTGGGGAATAACTTAACAAAGTTAAAAGCAAACATAAGCATTCATTCAAACATGATGAACATATAAGAGATTATGGTAACAACCAATAAAGGGAGGAAAGTATGTGACAACATCAAGCAAATTTCATGATTAATTCAAAGGGAGGAAAGTATGTGACAACATTAACCAATAAAGCAAAAAAGGTATTTCAATATCATGATAAAGGTTCTTACAAGACTTAACATAAGAGGTAAAAACAAAATGGAACATCTTATCAAAGATGAAAGGAGATGAGGTAACAACCACATGTTTGAATGAAAACAAATTTAGATGCAAGCAAGTAATAACTTGAGGCAAGCATGTCATAGGTTCAAAGATGTCATATGTAATCACATAAGAGCAAACATCATACACTGATGACAATCAAGTATAAGCAAGTAGGCAAGCAATGTCACAATGATGCAAGTAGGTAATTCATCCAACGTATCAAGCCACCCCATCAATACTTATACGTATCAAGTCAAGTACTCTGGGCAACAAGGCAAGGAAAAACAAGATAAAACCTCAAAAAGATTTCATTCCAAATCATTCAAAACTTAACCAATTTTAGTGAAATTAAAGTCTAACCTGCTTGAAATTTTGAGGGGATTAAGATGGTACCAACCATTTTTTAAAATGATGCACACATAAAAAAATCGAATAACATGCAGTTGTGGCTTTTGAGATGCATTTTGAAGTTTAAAAAATAAAAATTGATGCAATCACACACAAGTGAGGGTCTGCTCACATTTTAAATACAATATAGACTGAGTTTCAACAGAAAGATTAATAAAAAGACAAAAGAGAAAGACATTGGCATATGAGTTGCAAGAACAAACATGAGTTGAAAATAACCATAGTAGAATGGTCATAACATCAAGCAAAGCAACTTCAACAAGTCAAGATTTAATGTCATCAACATCTAAGAACCTCTAAACCAATCTGTTAGCAAAAGACCTAAGATCTAGGGGCTGCTAAGTCATGGCAGTTGGCTTGCAGCAAGATCATGATATTATTGACATAAATAACCAAAGCATTAACCTATTATGCTAACAAGCAGTTCAATGGCAGAATATAAAACATGACTCACAAGTCATAGCAAAACACAAAGCAATACATATATGCTTAAAATAGTTGACAAACACCAACATAGACATGTTCATAACAAAAAGAATCAATACAAAACTGACCAGACCTATGCACCAACAAACATTCACCAATAGTTTTAACAGCAACATAAAGAAAATGCAGAAATGAAATAAGCAGCTTATAAGCTCAACACACATGGATTTCAAGTATATTGAAGTTCTGATGGAAATATAGGTTGATAAACCTTAAGACAACTTAGACAACAAATACATAGAGATCCAACAACCAAACTCTTACGAGAGTAAACATGCAGACCAAGTTTCAAACTGACTTAGATCACAACTTACAAGTTGGAATGTCAAGCCACAACAAACAGCCTCTCTCACAAATAAAAAACAATCTTGTTTAAAATAGAACAAAACAAAGTTGGCATTACAATGCAAATACATTACCTTCATGACAGTCACTACTTTAAAGGCAGGTTTTAGTTATGAGAAACAAGTTTTTTTTTAAACAACAATGATCATGAGCTCATCATAACAATGTCAATCCTTAATGCACCATATACCTTAACATCATACATTAGTAAAAAACAACAATATACACACATTTCCCTAATTACAATCACTACTTTAAACAAACCACATCTAGCATGAGAGCCAGGTTTTAGCAGCAATAATCATGAGTTGACAAACTCAAGCTTCAAAAACAGTTTTTGACAACATAGTTATAACTTAAACATAACAATATCCAATTCATTCAACAATCTAATCAATACCTACATGATGCATATCAATGAGAAGGTTTAGGATCACATACCTCTTGTAGTCTTCCTCAAAGCAAGCGAGCTGCAAAATCTCCTTTCCTTGATGCAAGCCTTTGAAGTTCCTTCCTTTTGAAGCAACAAGTGGTTTTTGAGGACAGTTTGAGAAAATGGATTTCCAGTTGTTGCTTAAGGTCTTAGACAGTTAGTATGACATAAATTGAAGATATTCCAAGTGTCAAAGTGGTTCAAACTACTCTAGGTGGTGAGTTGTTCCATTTTATGCATAAAAGTCAAACTTAAGTGAATGAGAAGTTGACTTTTGGATTTGTGGTGTTTTTGATGAAACCAATGGTTGGAACAACTTTTAATGGTGATTTTGGGTTCGTGTGGATGGTTTTTATGGTGATTGTGTGGTTAGAAATAGAGCTGGTATGAAACTTGCACAAGGCAATATTTGGTGATTTTGTGACTTTCTTCACTTACAAGCAAAGCAAGATAGAATGAGAGCTTCACATTTCTCTTGGGTTTAGAGGGATCTGGTGTGTTTTTATGCATAGAGGAAGCCTCTATTTATAGGAAAAGTGAGAGATGATTTTAAAGGTGGTTTTGTTCAAGTAATTTTCAAGGTGGTTTTGTTGAAAAATCTAGCAAATCTAGGTGGTTTTGGCTTTGTAGATTTTGCTTGCTTCCAAGGTGTTTAGAACTCTAAAACCAGCTAGCAGTGAGCTGTGAGAATTGACCAAAGAGTGAGTAAAGGACTCCCCCCATGCTGCAGCCACAAACACTCTCTCTCATTGTGTGCCTTTTGTACTTTTTCTTATTAAACTAATGGATCTTGGATGAAACTTTGGATTTGCTTGGACACTTTTCTGATTTAGTTTAATATACACTCTAACACATCATATCAGAGGTCATTCCATGGTTAGAACTCAAGTGGATAGTTGGAAATCAAGTTTATGTTGAGTTTTGACATGATGACAATCAAGTGTTTGGAGCCAACTTGTCCCCTTCGAAACTCTCAGCTCACAAGGGCTATGGAGGAGTTCTTGTACTTTTTGGAAAGCCCTCATTATTCTCTTCAACTTTCATGTTTACAGAATTTTCAAATTCCAAATGGAAGTAGGTCAAAAAAACCCTCAAAATTGGTTGAAAACATGTCTTAAAAGTGCCAAAAACATAGAATTTCATTAAGTGTTTTCTCCCTCTTGTGATGATTTTGACTATAACTCCAAATATATGAATTTTTTACCATGGTTCAACTTCACACTTTTGTAGGGCTTCCCAAGACCTTTCCGACAAGCTTTGAACCACCTCATTTGGATATGTGGTTAGGAAGTTATGGTCTTACCCCTTTCAAAACCCTAATTTCTGACTTTTTCGATTGCTCCTCAATCCTTGATCCAATGGTCACAAAATTTCATGAATAGATGTAATATTTTATTAGTAATATATTTGCTTTCAATTTTAAGGTCAAATTCCTTTTGGTTAAAGAGTTGACTTTTCAATCAAACGGACCGATCGACCGAAAAACCCCGCATCAACTGTTGATGTTCTGGGTCCTTTGAGGTCTTGAAACTTCTTGGGTGCACTTCAATAAGTCATATGAGCTTCATGAACCATGTTTCCATCATTGGAATACCTTTTAAATCAAAATTCAAACTACAGTTGACTTTTCCTGATCAGAAACCCTAATCGGGTGTCCTAGACTGCACTGTTCTTGATCTTTGGGTGACAACCTCAAATTGAATTCATACTTGATCCGATATAGTACCTTTGATAATGTAGAAACTTCTTTCATGGACAATCAATCCAAGAGATTGACTGATCAAACCATCGAAACCTCGATTCTTGATTGTATGGGACCCTAATTCACATGTATCTTGACAAAGACAAACTTGAAAGAGGTTAATGGTTAGATAAACAAATGAAGATGCTCCTAGAATCATGAAGGAATCTAAGGTTCAAAATTTGGGGTGCAACAATTGCCCCTATTTAAATATCTTCACCAGATGGGAATGAGAGATAACAATCCTCATAGAATCGTAGTGAAAGGTATTTAAATATAGCAAACTGAAAATTTTGTCTTAGATCCGATGGTATACAAAAGGACAAATTCTAAAATCCAATGAATTCTTAAAAATGCTTTATGATGCTTGGGTGCAAAACAAATGCTGACACACGAGCAAAAATAAAAGAATGGCAATACAACGAGTAACTACTCACAAGGGACCCAACACATTGGGAAAGATCCAAGGCATAACAATTAATAGTTCAAACATGACTAATGATGGTACTTCAAGGGGAACTTCCACACAGGGGCACGAACTCCAACAGAGAAGACAAGTCTTCACTAGGGGAAAAGAGGGAACACATTCCACTAAGGAAGAAAGCAAATCTCCACCGGGGAAGTGAAGGGAACAGAGACACAAACCTCACTAGGGATAACCGGATGAGGAATTTCCTACAATGAAGAGTTTGAACGAGATCTTCAGGAAAGGACTAAAAAAAAGACCAGAAGCATCGGGGATGCTAGTAACCATTAGATCTCTGAGACTCGACTGGGGAAAGCAAGGCTTCACTGGGGGTACTGGTGACAACCAGAAACAAACATGCAGTTTCAAGCGGTGCTAGTAACTACTAGACTTCCTGGGGTGTTAGTGACGACCAAGCATTCAGGGTAGAATATGGTGACAACCTGAACAAGGATACCAATAACGATTGGGTTAAGCAATACAAGTAACTACTAGACTTCAATGGGGAAAATGGGTAATAACCCAACTCAGAGCATCAATAACAATTGGGCTTAAAGCAATGCCAGTGTCCACAGGACTTACTGGGGAAATTGGTAACAACCAAATCAAATACCAATAATCATTGGATTTAAAAGCAATACTAGTAACTACTAGATTTCAAAGAGGATTGGTAATAACCGAATCAAAGGGTTCCAATAACAATTGGATTAAAACAATGCCAGTAACCACTAGTCTTTGGAATAATTGGTAACAACCCAAACAAGGTAAACATTAGTAACAACTAAACATCTTGGTAATATCAGATATTGCTAGTCACAACTAGCCTCCTAGGACAGAAACGAGTTAAATCTCAAGTTTACTGACAAAGTTGGGAAAAAACTGCGAAGCGAAACCGTGGCAAACGGATCAAGGAAGTGGTAACGACCAAAGGATCTCAATGGCAACAGCCAGACAAACGGAAACCCAAAGCAAATGCAAACAAATGCGTATGCTGATGATATGATGTAGATGCAAAATGCAGACCGACCCACGAGGGAGAAGGAAAGAGCAAAGCAAAGAGCACAAAGAAGGAACTCATCACGCTGAGTCTTGACGTTTTAAACTTGATGGCGCTTCTTCCAGGGAAAATAACAATTTTCCAATATAAACAACACTCTTGCAAACCTACTGAAGAGAAATCTTGGCTTAAAAGCGGGAATTGTTGTTAGACATGTCTTTGGTCAAAGGCAACATCAAGCTTTTACGTTTCTGAGAGTAGTGTAACAATGTCGTGTTACCTCTAGAGTATTTTTAACATGCTTTGTTAAATCAGTTTTCTTTAAACCAAAGTTTTAATTTTTCAAAACACTTTGCTTTTCAAAAATCCTTATTAACGAATAAGTGAAATTTGCATAACAAGAACAAAAGATCATAACAATGATTAGTCCCAAAGCTGATTTTATTGATAGATGAGAACTTTACAAAGGGTAGAGTCTCAGGAACAAATACATTTTGGAAAATGGCAAACAAAAAGGCTTACATAATCCCACAATGATCTGGTCTTACTAACTAGCAGTCCATGCATTTCGTTACTTCTGATGAGAATGACAGACGATGATTTTCTTTTAACACTTTGGTCGAGACTTTTCCCACGCATTTGTTAGTTTCATTCTTCAGACTTGCTGACGAGTTTCTGGCTTGAGTCATCTTTCTAGGTTTTTCATTTTAGGCGTAGTACTTTCTCACTTCATTTGAGTTGATATGGTACTTGAGTTGTTCACCATCCATGGTCTCGAGAATTAGAGATCCTCCGGAGAAAACAGTCTTTACAACAAAAGGGCCATCATAATTGGGCATCTACTTGCCACACATGTCCTTCTGTGTTGGTAGGATTTTTTTGAGCACAAGCTCTCCTTTCTTATACTCTTTGAGATGAACTTTCTTATCGAACACTCTTATCATCCTTTATTGATAGATCTGGCTATGACACATAGCAGTCATTCTTTTTTCATCGGTAAGGTTCAATGAATCGAACCTTTCTTTTATCCACTCGGCTTCCTCGAGCTCGGCTTCCATTAAGATCTTCAAAGAAGGTATCTTGACCCTGATGGGTAGCACTGTGTCCATTCCGTAAACCAAGGAGAATGGAGTTTCTCCTATCGAAGTCTGCACTGATGTTCTGTATCCATGTAAAGCAAATGGCAACATCCCATGCTAATCCTTATAGGTTATGACCATCTTTTGTATTATCTTCTTGATATTCTTGTTTGCAGCTTCGACGATGCCATTCATTTTAGGTCTGTACGGAGAAGAGTTGTGGTGCTTTATTTTAGAGTCATCACAAAGTTCTTTCATTGTTTTGTTGTTCAGATTCGACCCATTTTCGGTGGTGATCTGGTCAAGGATACCATACCGGTAGATGATTTCTTTTTTGGTGAAGTGGGCGACCACTTGCCTTGTTATGTTTGCATACGACGCTGCTTCTACCCATTTGGTAAAGTAATCAACGACGACGAGAACGAAACGATGGTTGTTGGAAGCCTTTGGTTCTATTGCCCCAATCATGTCTATGCCCCACATTGCGAATGGCCATGGTGATGTCATCACATTGAGAGGATGTGGAGGAACATGTACTTTGTCGGCATAGACTTGGCACTTGTGGAACTTTTGGGCAAAGAGGATGCAACCTGTTTCTAAGGTCAACCAGAAATATCCAGACCTCAAAATATTTTTCACCATGGCATGGCCATTGGCATGAGTGCCAAACGTTCCTTCGTGTACTTCATTCATTAGTAGACTTGCTTCTTTTTCATCGACACATCTGAGTAGAACCATGTCGTGATTTCTTTTGTACAGGATGTCGTTGCTGATGAAGAACTTGGATGACAACCTTCGTATGGCTCTCTTGTCAATTCTGGATGCGTCAGCTGGATATTCCTAATTTTGAAGAAAATTCTTGATGTCATAGAACCAAGGTTTCTTATCAGACTCTTCTTATATTGTCATAACATATGTTTGTACTGTTCTTCTTTCAATGCGGATTAGGGGTGCCTCGTTAACAAACTAGACCTTCCACATTGATGCCATCATGGCTAAAGCATCTACAATGTGATTTTCTGCTCTTGGCACATGCTTGAAAGTAATTTCATCAAAATATTTGACCATGTCTAGAATGTGAGCTTTGTAAGGGATCAGCTTTTCATCTCAAGTTTCCCATTCTTCTTTGAGCTGATATATTGCCTCAAACGTTTGGCAACCCAAGATATGGCACAACAGGCTTTCTCTAGCAGAGAGTAATGACTCTCGCAGTCTATGAACTTCTTGCTTAAATAGTAGATCGCGTGCTCTTTCTTGTCTAACTCGTCAGTTTGGCCTAAGACGTAACCCATTGAATCTTCCAACACTGTCATGTACATGAACAATGACTTTCCTCGTACTGGAGGAATCACTACCGGAGGCTCTTGCAAATACTTCTTGATTTTCTCAAATGTCGACTGGAAGTTTTCGTTCCACACTTCCGTTTGATGTTTTTGTAACAACTTGAAGATCGGTGTGCAAGTAGGTGTTAGGCTGGAAATGAAGCTGGAGATATAATTTAGTCGTCCAAGGAAACCTCTGACCGGTTTCTCTGTTTTAGGAGCAGGCATTTCTTGGATTGCTCTGACCTTATTGGGATCTACTCTAACTCCTCATTGACTAACAATGAAACCAAGTAGTTTTCCTGAGCGAACCCCAAATGTGCATTTAGCTGGATTTAGTCTTAGCTGATACTTTCGGAGTCTCTCGAATAGCTTCAACAAATGATCCAAATGGTCTTCTTCACTTCAAGACTTTGCAATCATGTCGTCTACATATACTTCAATCTCTTTGTGAATCATATCATGGAAGAGTGCGACCATGGCTCTCTGATATATTGCTCCTGCATTCTTCAAACCGAAAGGCATGACCTTATAACAATAGGTGCCCCAGGGTGTAATGAAAGTTGTTTTCTCCATGTCGGCCGGATCCATCTATATCTGATTGTAGCCAGAAAATTCGTTCATGAACGAGAATACTGCAAAACTAGCTGTCTTATCCACTAGAGTGTCGATATGTGGAAGAGGGAAATCGTCCTTCGGACTAGCTTTGTTTAGATCCCTATAGTCTACGCATATTTTGACTTTGCCATCTTTCTTTGAGACTGGCACAATGTTAGCCACCCAGCCTGGATATTTGGATACCGCTAAAAAGCCTGCATCGATCTGCTTCTTGACTTCATCTTTGATCTTGAGAGCCATATCAGGTCTTGATCTTCGAAGCTTCTGCTTGACTAGAGGATACTCTGGCTTCAGGGGGAGCTTGTGCATAACAATGTCGGTGTCCAACCCTGGCATATCTTGATAAGACCAAGCGAATATGTCAACATAATCTTTGAGGAGTGCTGTCAGCCTGCTTTTGACCTCTGATCCCAACGATGCTCCTATATTGAATTCTCTTTTCTCTTCTTCAGACCCCAAGTTGATAATGTCAATCTGCTCCTTGTACGGCTGAAAATAAGCATCTTCATATTCAGTCATCCTCTTCAATTCTTCTGGGACCTCTAAGTCTTCATAGCTCTCTTCTTCGGCTTGAAAGACGATTGGACCACTAGTAGAAGGAATCGAATGATCATGGGATTCTGCGGGTGGTGGAGGTGTTCTGCATGTTTTTTACAGTTTTGAGAATGATCAGACACACACACATAGACATGCAGATGAAGGGTTGTTTTTAAGTTTTCACAAAAAGTTTCCATTTTTCCTTTTAAAAAAATGATAAGTAGAAAACAAAATAAAAGTTTTAACAAAAACACTTTTTCATTCATGGATTTTTCAAATTGCAAAGTGGCCCATACAAAATGATTCACAAGCCTCGGGCAAGACCAGGAATTTTTAAAGAAAAACAAAGCTAACAAGCAAATGAATTACTCTAAGGGTAAAAAGACAGGAATCTCCACAGTCTCCCAGTTGCGCAGAGCTGCTCCTCCTCGGATTATCAGGCTGTCAAGATCACTATCTTCCTCTTCAGCTATGATGGTGTTTACTTGCAATCTGTCGCTGGTAAAATCTCTTTCAAGGATTTCTTCTTCATGACGCTCTCCTCTGGCGCATCTTCTAGATTTGGTTTGTAACCCAACCCTTGCCGATCATTCTTCGCTCGAGCATTGACTTCAATAACCTCACCCATCCCAATGGGAGTCTGGTCTTCAATGCATCTTTAATGCGTTAAACAGAAGCGAAAGATGGACCATAGGTTATAGTCGATTCATCGACTAGAACAACATGGGCTATTTCCAGGGCTTGGAAGGCAGTTTCAAGTGCGTCTCCATCCGCCTCGATGTATTTGAAGGAAGACAGGTTGCTCACCATTAAGTCTTCTCACCATGAATGATGACCAATTGGTCGTTGACGATGAATTTCATTTTCTGGTGCAATGTGGAGGTAACAACGCCCGCTGTATGTATCCAAGGCCTCCCCAACAAACAACTGCAGAATGGATTAATACCTATTACTTGAAAAGTAATTTCGAAGATTTGCGGACCGATCATGATGGGCAAGTCAACTACTCATATCACTGTCCTCCAGGAACCATCAAAAGCTTTTACCACTAGAGATATGGGCCTCATGTCAGCTTCTTGGTAAGCTAGTTTAGCTAAGGTCCTTTTTGGCATTACATTAAGCGCAGATCCTGTGTCGACGAGCACCCTGGCTAATGTGTCTTCTTCGCATTTGATTGACACATGCAAGGCACGATTGTGCTTGCGTTTCTCGGCTGTCAGATCACTATCATCAAAGCTCAGAGTGTTACATGCTGTAATGTTTGCCACAACTGAATCAAATTTCCCTACTGTGATGTACTTCGTCACATGAGCTTGCGTCAGGATTTTCAGCAAAGCTTGGCAATGTACAGGAAAACTTAATAGTAGCGACATAACGGAAATCTTGGGCGGTGTCTGATTTAGTTAATCTACCACTCGGTAGTCACTTCGACAAATAATCCTCAGAAATTCTTCCTCATCGTCTTTAAGACTCTCTTTTCCTTTGGTGATAGCTTCCTTAGGAACAACTTCTTTTGGAATGGATTCGTTAGCGACAAAAGCTTTAGGAATGGGAATCGTTAGTTGAGGAGTGGTAGGATTGGCTCGGGGTTGATATACACGACCACTTCGGGTCATTTTGCTTCCACCGGCAAAGTTGGCTATATTTCCCTATCTCTTTTCCTTGAATATTTCATTGCACCATGAATGATCATCTTTTGGTGTTGTGGCCCTCGGGGATGTCTGGATCCCCCTCTTGGCTCAAACCTAGGTTGATCTCTTCCAAATCTGGGTGTCACATCATCACAGAACATTGGTTGGACTGCTCTGTTCCTAGTCGTATTGTTATTGTTATTTCTGAAGATGGCCCTCTTGCTAGGTTTTTTGGGTATATTGAATACTGGTTCAATTACCGCTACGTCTTCCTTTTTCTTCCTGCTACTAATCTCTAGCATTCCTTGGTTAATCAGCGCTCGAACATCTTTTTGTACAAGGTTACAACCTTGTGGATTTAGCATGCATTGTTCACAATATTTGTGAGAAGTTTTGAGCATCCAAGCTTGAGCGAGCCTTTTGTGCAACTCTACCAATGGCCCTTTGACTTCATTAATAGTGGTAACAGTATTTGTCTCAGATCCCTCCCCTTCTTCAGTGATAGCATTTACTCCACCATGGTTCGGTAGCGGGTTATCCTTCACATTTGGGTGATTATCTTCAAAGGACACAATCTTCTTTTCAATCAACTCTCGAAAAATATGTTGGAGCGCGAAGCATCCTTCCAAGTCGTGTCCTGGAGCGTTTTCATGGAATAGACAATGTGCATTGGAGTTGTAGTATTATGGCAGAGGATTAGGCGAAGCGCCTAATTTCCTCGTTTTGACAAGTCCTCTTTCTATCAGCATAGGGAACAGATCAGTATAGCTCATAGGGATGGGTTGTATCTTTCGCCTATTACTTCAGTAATTAGTCCTTAGAGCTTGAGCCTGAGGCTGCTGTGCTTGTTGGTGGTACTGCCGATGTTGGTTGGGTGCCCCTTGTTAAGGACCCTGATGAGCTTGTTGTTGAAAAACATGTGTCACTACTGCTACATAGGATGGTTGTTGATATTTGTTGTCGTTATTTCTTTGGATTTTGTGTCCTTCTTCTATAAGTTACGACACTTACCTCCCCTTCCTTCTTTTTGTGGAAGTTACCAGCCGGCATTTTGGTAGCAATGGCGCTAGAATTGGCAGTTGAAGTCTCCATTTTCCACTTTTCAGCCCTGCTTCGACCTTTACTCCTACAGCGACGATGTTGGAGAAATTAGTTGTGACACAGCTGATCAACCTTTCGTAGAACACTTGCCTGACTGTGTCTACAAACCAGTCTGCTAGTTCTTTTTCAGTGAAGGGTGGCTTTACTTGAGCTGCAGTCCCACGCCATCTTTGTGCATACTCCTTAACAGATTCGGTGCTTTTCTGCGTCATACTGAGAAGCTGACGATGATTTGGACCCAGATCCATATTGTATTTATACTGTTGGATGAAAGCATCTGATAAGTCTTGAAAATCATGTATCTTTGCTTGATCCAAGCTCAAGTACCATTTGGCAGATGCCCCTTTGAGGCTATCTTGGAAGCAATGCACCAACAGCTTGTCGTTTTTGATATGTGGAGCCATCCGCCTGCAATACATGATTAAGTGCACCTTGGGACAAGTAGTACCCTCATACTTGTCAAATATAGGCATTTTGAACTTTGGTGGGAATATCAGTCGTGATACCAAACACACGTCTTTGGCGTCTGATCCAAAGACATTACTCCCCTCAATAGCTCGCATTATTTTGGACATAATATCCATTTCCACCCTTAGCTTTTCATGCTTCTCGTCTTCAACTTCAGAACCATCTGGTATGTCAAAGGTTGGCTGGTGATGGTTGTAATTATTTAGAGTTAATTTAGATTAACTATTTAGAATTAAATTAGAATCATTTACTATATTAGGGTTAGTTTAAAAAATATTTTTTTTAATTAAATTTGATTTTCTGTAATATGTAAATAATATATATTTATTGGGGTAATTTTGTTATCGGATGTATACCCGCCCCAGCGGATGGACTTGTTTGAGTGTTACTGTTTAGGACCTGAAGGACTAGGGTTTGAATCCCACCCCAACCCTTTTTTACGTTTTTTTTCACTTTGTTTTTATTTTATACAAGTTTTTTTTAGTTATAGATTTTATTTAATGTATACCAGCATTTATTAGTTTTTTTTAAGTTAATCATTCAACATTCCATTAATAACCAATTTTATCAGTCAATTAATTTATCATTAAGCCTTAACCAGCCAGGACACATGTCACACTCCTAGATATAGGGTCACTATTTACTGTATCCCTCCTAGAGACAACCCTAGCCGCACTATTCATCTCCTTCAACCTGTCGCCACTACGAAAAACGAGGCCGGCGAGATAGAAGAGTCGCCGCCTTTCGTTATTTATCCCTCAGAACGAGAAAGGAAACGATCGGAAAAACCTGACGCAAAAGGTATAAGACAAGGTCATCGCAACCATTGTCTGGATTCGGGAGTCGGTTACGCAAGGGGAAGGTATTATCACCCCTCACGTCCATCGTACTCGATGGGATCCACGCTTGTTGTGTTTATCCGACGGGTTTGTTACATCTATCTACCGTAAAGGTCTGGTCTGAAAAGAAAATAAAATGACTCGGCAAAGCGTCGCACTTTATGCCTACGTATTCCCGTCTCGAACAAGAAATCAGAGTCAACGTAGTTCGCCTAACTATGGGGAAAGGTTGCTTGCCAAGATATCGCATCTTGTGCCTACGTACTTTCACACAACGCGAAAGATCAGAGCAAACGTAGTTCGGGACACGAGAGACACATGTTTGTCTTTTTTATCCGAGTACGATTAACAGACGGTTCCAACAGTTTGGTGTATGCAGCTCGACCATTGGAGACTTAGGCGTTTACCGTTTGCGGTAGAACCGGGAGTTAACAGAACTCTCCTTCTGAAAAAGGTTTCTAAGGGATTAAAGGTCCAAGAGGAGAAAAAGATTTTGATCTTTGTTTTCTGTTTTTAAGAGAAGTGTCTTTTATGGATGTTTACAACTGATATCGCACTAGAGACTATGACCTGAGAGTGAATGCGTCGCATGTCACCCAAGGGTACCATACTAAACATCCAAACTGTTGAAAAGAAACTCACAAACAATCCTTTCTCAAGTAGCTTAAGGCTCGTAACTACGACGTCACTTAACCTTTTATTATTGTAGTTTGATTTGTTTGCAAATGAGAAGAGAAACGACGCACTAAAGGGGAACCGATCCAATCCTAAAGTTGTCATGCAAAATGATCCTATGGTTGAGGTTAGAAGGGAAGCTAACTAATGTTATCGTGCATGGTTAGAACCCTAATGTTTGCCATAACTTCTTTTAAACAAGAGAAGTCAGATTTCCTAGGGGAACATGGCAAAGGAAAACAAATAGTAAAAGAAATAACTGTAAAGAAATAACTGTAAAGAAATTACTGTAAATAAAAATGCATGCAATGCAACAAACAAGAAGAAGGAGTCGCACTCAACTTCTAAACAAACAAGGCACAAAGGCCACACACCACACAGGAAAGGGAGCTGAGCTCAACCAAATACCAGCAAGCAAAGCCACACAGTAAAAATACAAGCAGAAGGAGTCCCACTCAACTTCTAATGCAATACAAGCAAGGGGAGAAGCTCAACCCTCTTCCTGATGACTGTGGTGACTTCTCAATCTTGAATAACACCTCTAGATAGCTCCACACTTGATCCCCTGCACAAATGAACAATGCTATGCTATGTAAATGTTAGATCAATGATATGCTAATGCAATGAAACGTAAACCAAGTAAGAAAAGGTTAGGCAAATTTTGGGGTGCAACAGCTGCCCCTATTCAAGCGGTTTGAACCCGACAGGATGAAAAGCGAACGACTTTTAGGAAATCGAGGTAGAATATAGTTGAATACCAGAGAACCCGGAAATTTTCTAATCGAAGAAATGAATTTCCAAACTGCTTGGGGACAACACATCCAAACAATTGAATCTGGTTGTCATGGCGACAACTGATCAATCATCCGATAAAGAGCCTGATTTCAATATCAACCACCTGTGTGACGCCACAGGCGCTGAATCAACAATAAACGCTACAATATGTGGGCACTACGTAAAGCACGACATCAATATCTTTGATCCTCAATTTTTGCAGAAATGGGCATACGCTAACTAAGAGCGAGTCTCGTCAATATCTCTGACCTTCCATTTCCTCGGAAATGGGCATACGTTAAATAAAAGCGAGTACTGTCAATATCACTGACCTTCCATTTCCTAAGAAACGGACAAACGCTAAATAAAAGCGAGTATCGTCAATATCAATGACCGTTCATTTCCTAAGAAATGGGCATACGCTAAATAAAAGCGAGTATCGTCAATATCACTGACCTTCCATTTCCTAAGAAACGGGCATACGCTAACAAAAAGTGAGTACTGTCAATATCTCTGACCTTCCATTTCCTAAGAAACGGGCGTACGCCAAATAAAAGCGAGCAGCGTCAATATCACTGACCTTCCATTTCCTAAGAAACGGGCATACGCTAAATAAAAGCGAGCAGCGTCAATATCATTGACCTTCCGTTTCCTAAGAAACGGGCATACGCTAAATAAAAGCGGGTACTGTCAATATATCTGACCTTCCATTTCCTCGGAAACGGGCATACGCTAAATAAAAGCGAGTCTTATCAATATCACTGACCTTCCATTTCCTCGGAAATGGGCATACGCTAAATAAAAGCGAGTACTGTCAATATCTCTAACCTTCCATTTCCTAAGAAACGGGCATACGCTAAATAAAAAGCGCGAACCGAGCATCCGAAGACTTGAACGAGAAAATCTGCGGGGAATTTCTGACATCAGCTGCCAGACATCTATCTTGAACAAAAATGGGTAACAACTTCGAAGGTATAATCATGAAATCTTTTAATGTCGACGTAACAGCAATCCGAGGAAAACTCCGATGGGGAAATTCTGACGTCAACCGCCAGACATTTACCTTGACAACCAGTAACGACCTCAAAGGTCTAATCCCTGAAATCTTTCCTTTTAGAACACTGACGTAACAACAATCCGAGGAAAACTCCGCTGGGGAAGAAGAGAAACTTAACCAAGAAACTCTGATGAGGGAACACATGATAGGACGAACGCGATCATCACATATCTCATGTCAAGAATCTGAACATCTGAAACCATCCTGAACAAGAATTCCAAACCTGCAGGGAAAACCCCTGAAAACAAAGAGGTAACCAACCTAGTTTATGTTTCAAAATGCATATGTTTGACAATGGCGTAATGCTCCATACGAGATGGAATGCTACGTATTTGGTTAAGTTGATATGCCATGCAGGTATCATGCAAATGTAGGCTCGGGCTGCTGGAGCAAACTGGATACAACAAAACCGCTTCAGCAAAATAAATGCTAAAGACAAAGCCAACTCCGCCGGGGATAACCGGGTATCACAGAATTATTCCAGCAAAATAAATGCTGAAAAGGGTAAGCCGACTCCACTGGGGAAAGAAGCAATCCTGATGGGGAACTAGCTTAACAAATCCGTAGCTACGAACTCTGCAGAGGATGATCAACCTACTGGAGGAAAGATAACCTGCTGGAGAAACAGAAAGAACAATCCTGCGCGGGGATGAACTTTCCAACCACTGACAACCTGGTTGTGCCCTGTGGGGATTAAATGTACACACGACCACCGCTGGGGATGCACATCACTGCTTGATTGCTTGTTAGCTCACACCCAACTCTTCTGGGGATAAAGATACGACTTCCACCTGCTGGGGAGGGATAGAATCACGTAAATCCTGCTCCTACGTTAATGGATTTCGGCTGGGGGAACACGATCCCTGGGCCATCTGCTGCGGCGAAGGTAACGACCCTGCAAAAAATGAGCAACAACAAGATATCCCCTACAACAAGAAATATCCAGGTAAATAGCCGTGACAATCGCTCAGTCAATTCAAAGTTTTAACAATTATTGGCCGAGGCCCGCAAGTTTATGCACGTGCAAGTTTATCAAAACATTGGCGTTTTCCTCAAACAAAACGGTAAAAGTTAAAACGAGAACAAAACATCAAGTACTGAATAGTATGCGTTTTATTGATAACGGGCCTGTAAATAGGCAAAGTTTTGTATAATGGATGCAACTCCTGAAAAGAGGAAGCTACAAGATAAACTCAAATATGTACAGAGGTACAAAGAAATTTGTATACATGTCAGCAATGTGGTACAGACAAACACCATGAGCTGATCCTCCTATGACTCGCCTGACTCCGACGCTTTCCCGATACTCTGTCCTCGGAAGAGATTGACTTGGATAATCGACCCTCGGGTACTCCCAAACCACTAAGCAATGCAGTATCAAAATCGGACCGCAGTCATTTGCTTTTTCAATCCCTAACTTTTGCTTGAATCGCCCTTTGCGGGTTTTCGATTCGCCGGGATACCCTTTTTTGCCGAAGTCGCCTTCTCAGATTGTCGACTTCGCGGGTGTACATCTTTTCAACTTTTATCCCTAATTTTTTCCCGAACCTTTTTTTTCTTTTTTTTTTTGGTTCGCCGGGATGCCCCATTTTTTCCTGGACTCTCTTTTTTCTGTCCAGCGGGTCTCTTTTAAGCAAAGTATTTTTTAACTTCATCATCTTGTTATTCAGGTTCGAACCATTGTCAGTAATGATTCTTTCGGGGATGCCGTAACGATAGATAATATCCTTTTTGATAAATCGGGCTACCACTTGCTTGGTAACATTAGTGTAAGACGCTGTTTCAACCCATTTGGTGAAGTAATTGATAGCTACTAAGATGAATTGGTGTCCATTGAATGCGGTGGACTCAATTTTCCCAATCATATCGATGCCCCACATGGAGAAAGGCCACGGGGACGCCATAACGTTCAAAGGGCTCGGCGGCACCTGAATCTTGTCTGCATAAATCTGGAATTTATGGCATTTCTTTGCAAACTTAAAATAGTCTCTTTCCATCGTCAGCCAATAATACCTTGCCCGTAATAACTTTCGAGACATAGCGTGTCCGCCGACGTGCGTGCCAAAGGTTCCCTCGTGGACCTCCTCCATAAGTAGATTAGCCTCTTTCTCATCAACACATTGCAAAAGCACCAAATCATGGTTTCTCCTGTACAGAACACCATCTGGATTCAAGTAGAAATTTCCAGCCAATCTCCTAAGAGTCTTCTTATCACGGCTGGATGCCTCAGTCGGATACTCCTGGTTTTTTAGGAAATTCTGGATATCAAAATACCACGGCTTGCCATCGGAAGCTTCCTTAATGGCGAATATGAAAGCGGGCCTATCAAGGCGAGAGATAACTATTCTGGGAGCCTCATTCCAGAAGTTAACTTTGTACATGGAAGAGAATGTCACAAGAGCATCAGCCATCTGATTTTCTGCCCGTGGCACATGATGAAACTCTACCCGGTCAAAGAAAGGCAACAATCTCCTTGCATAATTCATATACGGTATCAGATTGGGCTGACGGGTCTCCCATTCTCCCTTGATCTGGTTCACGACTAGCGCGGAGTCTCCATACACATCAAGATTCTTAATCCTCAAATCAATAGCCTCCTCGAGACCCATGATACATGCCTCATATTCAGCTTCATTATTGGTAACTAGAAACGTCAATCTGGCAGTGAACGGGATGTGCGTCCCATGGGGAGTCGTGATGATTGCCCCAATTCCACTTCCATATGAATTCACAGCACCTTCAAAAATCAATTGCCATTGGGAACCCGGCTCAGGACCTTCACCATGCAACGACTCTTCGCAATCCTTCATCTTTAAGTACATGATATCCTCGTCAGGAAAATCAAACTTCATCGGCTGGTAATCATCGATGGGCTGCTCAGCCAGGAACTCTGATAGTACGCTACATTTGATAGCCTTTTGCGAGACATACTGTATATCATACTCTGTCAGTACCATCTGCCATCGGGCGATCCTTCCAGAAAGTGCCTGTTTCTCAAAGACGTATTTGATCGGATCCATCTTCGAAATCAGCATGGTTGTATGGTTTAACATGTATTGTCTCAGACGTTTGGCAGCCCAAGAAAGTGCACAACACGTCTTTTCGAGCATTGAGTAACGGGACTCACAGTCTGTGAACTTTTTACTCAAGTAGTAGATCGCATGCTCTTTTCGTCTCGTCTCATCATGTTGACCGAGAACACAACCCATACTGTTCTCAAGAACCGTTCAGTACATGATCAGTGGTCTCCCGGCTACTGGGGGTATCATAATTGGAGGTTCCTACAAGTATTCTTTTATTTTTTCAAACGCCTTCTGACAATTTTCATTCCAGACAATTGCCTGGTCTTTTTTCAACAGTTTAAACATTGGCTCACACGTGGCAGTTAGGTGAGATATGAACCGAGCAATGTAGTTCAACCTCCCCAAAAAACCAAGAACCTTTTTCTCTGTTTTTGGCGCTGGCATTTCTTGTATTGCTTATATTTTAGCAGGATCAACCTCTATTCCTTTTTCGCTAACAATGAACCCCAGTAGCTTACCAGATCTCACCCCGAAGGTGCACTTATTAGGATTCAGCCTCAGCCTGAACTTCCTAAGCCTCTCAAACAATTTCAGAAGATTCACCAGATGCTCTTCCTCCATCTGGGATTTGGCAATCATATCGTCAACATAGACTTCAATCTCTTTATGCATCATATCATGAAAGAATGTCCTCATAGCACGTTGATATGTTGCCCCAACATTCTTCAACCAAAGGGCATCACTTTGTAGAAGAATTTTCCCCATGGGGTAATAAAAGTTGTTTTCTCCATATCCTCCGGCGCCATCTTAATCTGATTATAGCCCGAAAAACCGTCCATGAAGGAAAACACAGAGAATTGAGCAGTGTTGTCGACCAACACGTCAATATGAAGAAGCGGGAAGTCGTCCTTAGGGCTTGCCTTGTTCAGATCCCAATAGTCAACGCACATGCGCACCTTACCATCTTTCTTTGGTACAGGTACTATATTGGCGACCCAAGCAGGGTAAGTTGTAACAACCAGGAAACCAGCATCCCATTGTTTCTGTACTTCCTCTTTAATCTTTACAGCCATATCTGGTTTAGTTCTCCTGAGCTTCTGCTTGACCGACGGACAGTCTTCACGCAATGGCAAGCGGTGGACCACAATATCAGTGTCTAACCCAGGCATATCTTCATAAGACCAAGCAAAGATGTCACTATACTCGCGAAGCATCTCGACAAATCTCTGCTTGATATCACTTTGCAGCGCAACCCCTATACGGACATTCCTGACAATCTCTTCCGAACCCAAATTAATGACCTCGATATCCTCCTGATGAGGCAGAATGATTCTCTCTTCTTGTTTCAACAGACGAGTCAGCTCTTCTGGTAAGTCGTCATCCTCAACAATCTCTTCTTCGGCTTGGAATATCGGGTGCTCAAAGTCGAAGCGAGTCATAGGAAGGTCTTGATCGGTGTCATCTGAAATATGGATCATCCTGCAAGAGAAAGGGTTAAATGCTTCAAATGATATGCAAATGAAGCATACAACCATATTGCCATTTTATTGTAAAAATAAAAATAGAAAAACAGGGATCACAAAATTTGCATGAGGAAAACGCCTTTATTTAATGATTAAAACAAAGAATACACATAAGCAAGTAGGCCCTGAAATAAAATTGCTATGCCCCGGGTAGGACATAGGATTTTACAATAATCGAAAAACAAGGCATTACTGTTTCGGCGTCACTTGAATAAAGTCCTGGATAGACCAGTTGCAGAGGCTCTGTCCTGGCTCGCTAGGCTTGATCCACGACTCCATGTCACAGTCGCTATCGCCTTCTTCACTGTCAGACACAACATTGATCTGCTCAAAACTGACCCCTCCCGGAGTGAACATAATCGGCCCTTTGAACTTTGGCTTGCTCTGTGATGCAGATGACGATGATGGGCGGTACCCTAAGCCGAACTTGTCTTGCTTAATAGGAATCTCCAGAACTTGACCCCAACCTTTGCTCTCCCCAGCCTGGACTACCGCCTGGGCTTCTTTGTACGACGACATAGCTACCTCTGGCCCCTTGCTGATGACAGGAGATTTGTCTGTGATTTGCACTCCTTCAAAGGCTTGGCACAAAGTCTCATGGATCTCTCCATCCACTTCGACATATTTAAACGATGACAGGTGACTGGCCAGAATGTCTTCCTCCCCACATATGGTGACAATACTACCACCGACCGCATACTTAAGCTTTTGGTGCAACGTCAATGTTACAGCCCCTGCAGCATGGATCCGCGGTCGTCCAAGCAAACAGCTATAAGCTGGCTGTATGTCCATGATATAGAACACGATATCAAACACTTATGGACCAACCGAATACGGACCTTCTAGTCCCATCAAATGCCCTAACCACCAAGTCACTTGGCGTGCAGATTACACCACGGGTATCTAGCTTCAGCAATGCTTTCTTGAGTAAGACGTTTAGGGATGATCCAGTGTCAACAAGGTCATGAGACATAACAGTGCCCCTACACTCAACAGAAATATGCAACACACTGTTATGGTTACGGCCCCTGGGTGTCAAATTAAAATCAGTAAAGCCAAGACCATGCCCTGCATTCACGTGCGCAATCACTCCTTCGAGCTGATTCACGGATATCTCCTGGGGTACATAGGCAGAGTCCAGAGCTTTCAACAACGCGTTCCGGTGAGCCTCGGAACAAAGCAGCAATGACAAGATTGATATTTTGGAAGGCGTCTGCTGCAGGTGATCGACAATTTTGTAATCGCTCTTCCGAATTAATCTCATGAACTCTTCCACATCTTTGGTCAAAGCCTCCTTTTCCTTCTCCTGCGACGGTCCTTCTCCATCGACTTTACCTTTTCCTCTGGCAGCTCTCTCAGCCTCTACTTCTAGCGACGTAAAGATTCTACCACTGCGGGTTACGCCCCCTGCCCCCACAAGATTATCAACGGACCCTACAGGCAGACTTGGCAGGTTAATCTTCTCCCCATTGCAATAAACTTCCGCCCCATAATTCCAGGGGATGGCTTTAGTACTTTCATACGGAATAGGCCCTGCTTTGGTTATTGTGATAGTCGGCCTCTTGGGAGGTGCCGATATCGTGACAGTTTTGAACGGTATCGTAATCGTTGCAACTTCACCCTCCTTCTCAGTTATTGCCTCAACAGGCTTCTCTTCAGCAGTGCAATCAAATTGCAGTGTACCTTTGTCGATCAGCCCTTGAATACCTCTTCTCAAGTTATTACAACCCTCAAGTTGGACCAAACAATCAAGACAATCAGCATCACAACCAGGGAACACCCCTCCTTTCAGTAATCTGCTTTTGACATAACCCAAAGGCGTTTTCAATTCGTCCACATTCATAACCAGATTCAGACTAGCATCTTCCAATACGGCACCTACCTTTGCAGTTCCATGAGGCGGCATCATATTCTTCTCAATATTGGGCGCTTCGTTACCAAAGTGTATAGCCTTGCTATCTATCAAATCTTGCACCTTCTGTTTGAATGCTTGGCAATTCTCGATGGTATGATCGGGTGCCCCGGAGTGGAAATCGCAATGTCCATTAATGTCATACCCGTAAGGAGGTGTTGTCGCTACTGTGAAAATCAGGCGCCAGTAAAATAGAAGAGTCGCCACCTTTCGTTATTTATCCCTCAGAACGGGAAAGGAAACGATCAGGAAAAACCTGACGAAAGGGTATAAGACAAGGTCATCGCAACCATTGTCTGGGTTCGGGAGTCGGTTACGCAAGGGGAAGGTATTAGCACCCCTCACGTCCATCGTACTCGATGGGATCCATGCTTGTTGGTTTGTCTACAGGTGAAAAACAATCTATCTACGGCTTCTAAGTCTAAACGGAAAGAACTGACTCGATAGAGCATCGCGCTCTTTGGCTACGTATTCCCTTGTGCAATGGGAAAGTCAGAGTCATTGTAGTTTGGGAAACTACGGGGAAATTGAGCTCGCCGAGATATCGCATCTCGTGCCTACGTACTTCCACACGGCGTGAAAGATCAGAGCTCACGTAGTTCAGGCTAACTACGGCTAGACAGGGTGTTCTCGATCACACAGGGGTGAGAGAAGGGATTGACGATACTAGCGTGCGCATTCTAGCAGTTAGGTGTTTGCTGCTTGCTCGACGGAGACTTAGGCGTTACCTGTTTGCGGTAGAACGGACGTAGTATGTCGGGTTTGAAAGGTATGGGAACCTACGGGTTCTAGAACTACGGTCTGGTCTCGATTGCGCTAGGGCAAGAGAATGGGAACATCAGTCGTCAGCAGGAAAGTATCAATCGCACGGCAGCGAGAGAACATAGAGGTTAATTGTTAGTGTGCTCGCTAGGATATCGCATCTTATGCCTACATATTCTCGTCTGGTACGAGAAATCAGAGCAGCTGTAGTTCAGCTAACTACAGCAAAACAGGGGAAGGGAAAAAGGTAGCTCGCTAGGATATCGGATCCTATGCCTACGTACTCTCCCTCTGGTACGAGAGATCAGAGCAAACGTAGTTCGGCTGGAAACGAGTATCGATTGCACAGGGGCAAGAGAAGGGGTCTCAATCGCCTGAACGCGAGAGAAAAAGGGTTTCGATCGCCAGGGAGCGAGAACAAAGAGGAAGCAGGCTTACGCCTAAACGGGAAGAAACTCGGGACACACACACACGAACCTAATACGTAGGAGCGAATGCGTCGCATGTCACCCAAAGGGTACCATACTAGACATCCTTGACGATTGAGAAGAAACTCCCCAACTGTCATTTCCCACGTATCTAACGATACAGCTCATAACACTCGACGGTTGCCTAAAGACTTGAATAAGATGATGTTGAACGAAGCAGCTCCGTTGGCTCCTGACATGCGCACAAGCTCCATTCCAATCTTCTCCTCTCTGGATCCTTGATGAGGACGCTCGAACCAGGACTAATGTGACGCTTAGACCATCATGGTTCGACTTATACGAGAAATCGAACTCTAAGAGGTAGCGTATTGATGTTCGTGTCAAAGACAAGATAGAGAAATGATATCGACAATCATTCTTCAATTGGATCGTGTCACACGGCCGGCCAAAAATAAATTCGGAGACAAAAACAGATAAGAAACGAAAATAGGAGAGAAAATAGGAGAAAAATCCACTAACAAATGGAAATAAAAGTCTACTCCTAAAATACGGCAATTAATTCCTAGTAGAAAATCTTCTAAAGAAATATTCACAGGAAATTGCATAAAGAAAATAGAATACAAAAAATTCTATCTAAAATATTCTATACTATTCTATAGAAAAAATCTATATTAAATCTATAATATTCTATAAAGAAAACTAGAATGAAAAATTCTATATTATTCTAAAAATAATAGAATATAAATCCTATATTAAAAATCTATAGTAATAATCTAACTATGAACTATAATCCCTAAGGAAAAATAAAATCTACAATATTACAATCAATCATCCAATACAAGGGGAATTGAAAATTGTAAAGGGGAGGGGGGTACATTCTGAAAAACTGGTGTAAAACAAAAAACAGCCACTCTGGGCCATAAGCCCACAATACATTCAGAAAAATAAAACTGGGGTGTGCGCCAGGAATTTGGAGGTGTACGAGGCCAGAAAAATTATTGTTGGGCCCAGCCCAACAACAACAAAAAAACATCAGAAAGACTAGGGACAGGGGTTTATGCAGAACGGAGGGTGTAGTTCCAAAAAACTCGTTGGGCCTGAGGTCCAAACCCCACCCACGAGCCTTCCCTCACTTCTCCTTAAACCTTGGTCTGAAACCCTAACCTCTTCTCCCTAACCTCACCGCCGCCGCTCTCTTCCCAAACCTCTCCGTTCAATCTCTTTGTTGCTTCTCACAACCCTTCTTCCAATATCATCACCTGCAAACAGAACTTAAAACCGAACCATTAAAATCAAAGCATTCAAGATTTCTTCTTCTGAGTAAGCTTCATCTGATTGATATTGAAACTTTGAAGCGTTGGTGAATGTATATGGCATTCGTTGTAGATCTGGAGATTCGCGAGCTTGAAGGTTGATTAACAAGACACGATGAGAGTTCCGGTGGATATGGATGTTGACGCAGATCTCGAAGATTTCTGGAAACAAAACTTGGAAGGATGAAGGTTTGAAGAAGCTTCATCGGTTAAATTTCTAGAAACAAATCTTGGAAAGATGAAGGTTTGAAGAAGCTTCATCGATTGAATTTCTGGAAACAAATCTTGGAAGGATGAAGGTGCTTGAGTTTCTTGAAGTTTCTGGACGGCAAATGATGAAGAAGATTGTTGACGAACAGATCTGTGAATTCGTGATGAGATCTTGATAGAACTTGATGAAAACGAAAGTCTACGAAAGTTCTTGAAGGTGAGCAATGAACACGCTTGATGTTCTTGATCTGGATGTGGCGAAAATGATGAATCTGGGGAAGAACGTTGAATCTGGGATGATGAAGTGTTTCTGGGGATTTCTGATGAGAAACTGGAGGAAGATGATGAAGTTCATGCGCGATCTGGGGAAAAGATGAAGAATATTGATGAAGAACTTGATGAACACGTTGAATGTTCATGGCAGAGAAGAGAAAGATCTGGAGAACTTGCAAAGAACTCGATGATGTTCTTGAGGATCGGTGGAAAACACAGTTTCCAGCGACAGTTGCAAACTCCGGCGACTGTTGCGGTGGTCCCTGCGGCGGCTGCATGACCGGAGGCGAGGGTGAGATGGTGACGGAGGATGAGACACGTGGGGCCATGCAGAGAGAGAGAGGGACAAGTGGCGTGGTGATGTGTCATGCAGTGAATGAGGTGGTGGCCAGAGAATGCCACGCGTGGGTGCTCTCTTATACTGCCAAGTGTCATGCAGAAACGAGTTGGGCCCCAGACAATTGGACATCTGGCCCACTACTGGACAAAACTGATTAACTTGATTAATGACCCAATTAAACTCAATTAAAATCTGATATTGAAACTAATTAAAACCTGATGCAAACTTGATTAATTCACTCACTTAAGACTAATGATCGTACCTAATGATTACCTAATTAAAACTCAATTAAATGTAAAACGGAAATTAATTCTAAGTAATTAAAAACCACTAATAAATTCTCCTCATTAATCATAATTAAAAAATGATTAAAATCTAATTAATCTCTATTAATTCTAAAAGAAATTAAACTCCAATTAACCCTATTAATTCCTAACCCTATTAAAAATAGAAAAAAGAGTTATCCTATTAAAATAACATTTAAAAATCTACTTAATATCTAGAAACAAAAATCTATTTAAAACTATTTAAAAAGAATTATCTATTTAAAATTCTAGAAAAACTATTAAATCCATAAGAATATATTTAAAAATTCCTATTTAATATCTAGAAAAAATCAATTAAATCTATTAAAATCTATTTAAAAAAATTCCAGAAAATAAGGGAAAAATCTAAAATGCAATAAAGCCGATTAAATTGAATAGAACACAAATGTGCGACTATAGCGAAATAAGCACTAAAAATCGGACACCGAAATGTCCTAAAAAATAACAGCGATAGCCAAAAACATCGGGACGGGCACAAATTCTCAAAATAAAATCCGCTTATCTGTGGCCTGGAATGCCTCAAGCGTCAGGAGAGGCTGTAATCCTGATAAAATCAATCTGACTGCAAAAATGCAATGGATGCGGTATGTAAGTGCAGAATGCAAAATGAGTCGAAACATAAGCCAAATACAATAATTGGTTGGTCAAATTTTGGGGTGCAACAGGCGTGTCCTTCGGCGGAGCTAGCATCTTTTTCTCAACCAGCTGCAACTGTAACAGAGTTGGAAGAAGCTGAGCATACGGTAGCGGAGGTGCATCAAAGACTCTTTTCACAGCCCTATCTCGACCTTGATATCTCTGTAGAGCAGCGTTCTATCGTCCCTGTTGCTGTTGTGGTTGTTGTTGTTGTTGTTGAGGTACAGGAATTGTTACACTAGCGACCTGCTGCCTGTGCCAATTCCGACTTCTATCCCTTCTCCGATCACTACATACTGAATTGGTGTCTCCGTGTCTCTTGTTCCCAAAATCCTTTTTACCACCTCCAGCTAAGGTTGACTCACCCACTTGAATCTTACCAATCTGAACACCATTCTCGATACGTTCCCCCAAGAGTATCAACTCGGAAAAATTAGCCGTTGTACAATTGATCAGCCTGTCATAGTACAACCCAGAGAAAGTGCCCACAAACATATCCACCAACTCATGCTCAACCATGGACGGGTGCACCCTGGCAGCCAACTCACGCCATCTCTGGGCGTATTCTTTGAAACTCTCGTTATTCTTCTGAGAGAGATTTTGGAGCTTGACCCTGTTCAGCGCAAGGTCACTGTTGTATTGGTAATGCTTGACAAAAGCCTCTGCTAATTCCTTCCAGCCACCAATTTGAGTATGCTCTAACCCCATGTACCATTCTAATGACGGTCCCGACAAGCTATCCTGGAAAAAATGCATCAGCATCTTTTCGTGATCAGAGTAGGGGGACATTCTCCGGTAGTAAGATCGCACGTGAACTTTCGGGCAAGTATCCCCCTTATACTTGTCAAATGTGGGCGCTTTGAATTTGATTGGTACCTTCAAGCCAGGGACCAATCCCATGTTAGCCACGTCCTGCCCCGTGGAGTTCTGATTAGCAAGATTCCTCATATATTCTTCAACAACCTGAACCTTCTATCATTGTCAGCGGGCATCTCAAGATCCATGCCTAGCGGGGGGAAAGCATCTTCTTGGCGATCTTCGCCCCAGTGAAAATCCTCATTACCATACTCAGCATAAGCAGCATGAGGACCAACACCAGCCTGATTGACCCTAGGACCGTATCCCATGCTACCAAAACCCTGATTTCTAGCACCTGGCCCAAAACCAACATTGTGGACACCCATTCCAACACCATTGTGGCTTGCATTGCCGAAACCTGCGTTACCGAAGCCCTGATTGCCATAACCCTGATTTCTGTAACCCTGATTTCCGTAACCCTGATTGCCATAGCCTTGATTACCACCAAAACCAGCGTTGCCAATACCAATACCCATACCAGTATTCCCAGCACCAAGACCAGCATTTCCAGTGCCAACATTGAAACCAGCATTCCCCGTCACATCCATATTCTCAGCTCTGTTATCATTCTCAGTCGTATTAAGGACAACCACCGGTACCGTGTCATCTGCTCGAGGAGTCCCGGCTCGAGAAGGATGATTAGCAAATCCGCCATGTAGCACACCCTGACTATCAACCCTAGCAATCAGAGGCTGCACCAGAGCTTGCAGCTGCTCCTGGCCCTTGGCCACAGTCTCCATCACCTGCATGAACTGCGCCATTATATCGCGCATCTCCTGCATCTCGGTCTGCATCTGATCCATGGCTTTCTTACAGTTGCTTCTGGTAGAATAGCGATGAATTCGCTGGTCGGCAATCCTGGAACTTGCATCAACAAAGGGTTAGGAGAATAGTACAAGGTACCTGCTATGTGAATAATTTATGCAAATGCAAACGTGTGTCTGTGCATTAGGGAGCTTTTTCCCCCGATTCGAGTGCTAGAGTGCAAGTGCTGATAATAAGAAGTCCGAATCTAGTCACTGGAATAACATCTCATATATAGATGGGCCAACAAGGAATTAGTACAAGGTCAATGAATACAATGGGAATCAATAGTATGACCTCAACCAACGGGCCTGGTGATGGTCAGCCTACAGCAAGAATTAGAAAAATACAAAGAGCTACAAAGATAATCAAGTGCGACAGTGGGCACGAAACTCCTCTAGCAACTCTCTGGTCTCGGGGTGATCAGGATGAGCGAGTAACCCTTCAACAAGCAACTCTCTCTGCATAACAGTACACTGGAGACCCTCAACTGAATCTTCCCATGCTCCCTGGCCAAAGCAATCTTCTAAATTTCGCTTCTTAGACTCGAACCTCTGCTTGCGATCTTTCAAGTTAGCGAGAGCTTTGTTCAGCAGGTCTTCAGCGGCATATCTGCGAGCGGTTTCCTCATCAAACCTCTTCTCACCAGCCTTCACCTGAGCCTTCAGTTTGGAGATTTGCTGTTTCAGTTTATCCTTCTTTTCTTTGTTGTTGGCTATGGTGGCATTCCACTGCTGATTGAACTTGGATATTCTTCGGTATACTTCATCCAAGTGCTACTTCTTGGTATCCAATACATCATTAACAGATTTGAAGTCCAGACCCAAGCGCTCACGATCAACTATCTGCTTAGTCAAGTCCGTGCCTAATCTGTTCACCAACTCTGTTTGCCTCTTGATGGAATGGACGACTTCACTTCTCTCCCTTCTGATCTGTGCCAACTCTTTATCTAACTCTTCATTTGCCTTCTTCATCTCTTCTCTCTCAGCTAACACCTGATTATACTGCTGAATAGGCACGGTAGTAGGCTCTTCCACCACTGGAGGGCATTCCTGCTTAGCAAGTGGAAAATGCATCCCTATAATCTCTGCTCTGGCTCTGATCCAGGTCACATACGGAGCGTAAGCTTGGCTATTACTCTTGCCCAATAATGACTTCCCTCGTCTACTAATATCATTCCAAGCACGCTGAAGCTTAGATAACATATCCCCCTCTAGATGACCGGTGAGGTACAGAGATTCCTGCACCTCTTCATCCTTTGGCGGAGCTCTCAAAGCATAAGCAAACTGTCGGATAAGTAGAGATGGATTATAGTTGATACAACCCTTTCTTTCAATCAAAGCCACATTCGGAAACCCACTGCAATTGAATATAACTTCGGAACCCAACATATCTCTATCAAACCAAATAACACTCTCTGTTGATAAACCCATCAATCGCTCAGACCACTCAGCTGTGGCTGCAGATGAAGCAAAGAGACCCTTCTTGGGTAGGTGACTATCAAACCATTTATAGAATAAGGGCACACAGCATGATACATTCTTACCCCTTCTATTCTCATTCTTGTAGTGCACGGAATGATACACATCGCCAATCAAGGTAGGAACTGGATTCCCTGATGCAAAAATATGAAAGGCGTCCAAGTCTACAAAATCAGGCATGTTAGGAAACAAAATGATACCATATATGCAGAGAGCAAGAATGGCGTTGAACACAATCCAACAACCGTCTTTGGCACACTGTTGGGCTTTCCCCACTAAGAACTGCAAAGAGAAACCAGGAACCCCATTCCAACTAGACAATATCAACTCAGAGGCATCCAGATGAAGAGAAAGAACTAGATTAGCCAGATTAGGCTCAGCATCCATATGAACAAATGACATCTGACTCTTGATAGGAACACCCAATAAATCAGCATACTCCTCTAATGTAGGTGCAAGAGTGAAGTCTGGGAAAGTGAAACATCTCAAAGGAGGATCATAGAACTGCAACAAGGCATACAACCCATTCAACTCATACATAGAAGGTTTACGGACCAAACTGAGCAGCTTCCCATAAGACTTTCTGAATTCACCTCTCATAGTATCCTTTGCCAAAGCAATAAGACTGGACAACTGAGCAACATCTGGAGTGGGGAGTTTGTAGGCTACAGTCTTCCTCAGAGAACCCATAATAGCACAACAGAAGCCAAGAAAACCTAAACCGGGGGATAATGTACATGCAACACAGACACCAGTTAATGATATGCAAATGAGTATGCCAAATGCAAAATGCAAACATGCAACAGGGGATCAAGATGGCTACTGAGAAGACCAAAGCTCTGATCCAACACAACCATAACACTGCTCTGATAGCACAAACCTAAAGAGGACCAATAAATACACACTGTCGAGAACAACCACATCTCTGATGATCAGAACCCTCTGAACCCAACAACACTAATTAACTGTCAAGAAAACCAGGTAGTCTGAAGGTTAAGGTTTCCTGCAATAACCCGACCCCGCTCACAGGTATGGACCTAATCACAGACAAGGTATGGCATCCTATGCGTTTCCCAGTGTCACAGACTTTCAAGAGCGATGATACGATACCCAGAAGGTGTGGTATCATCATCCCTTGAAGTTGCCTCACTCTGCTGAGTCACAAATGATCGGTCCCTAGAGTCGACAATCCTCCAAACCAACAACCCCTAAAGCCCAAAGGGCCGGAAAAGAAGTCAACCAGGAGAACCTCGTCTGAGCGTGGATTTCATGAGACACTAGTGTCTGCAAAGCAAGCACGCGCCCACTAATTTCTACAACTAATGCTAAGCACACTCAAGCCTGGGTCTGGCTTCTCACTCATCAGAATCCCTTCCCCTAACAGCACAATAATAATAATCATACTGAAAAATAAAATGCGGAAAGTAAAGTGCGATAAATAAAACCCAACAGGTAAACACACAAGCGCTATGATTGACTCGCATAGGGAACCAGAATCCCCAGAAGAGTCGCCATCTGTCGCTACTGCGAAAAACAAGGCCGGTAAGACAGAAGAGTCGCCACCTTTCGTTATTTATCCCTCAGAACAGGAAAGGAAACGATCGGAAAAACCTGACGCAAAAGGTATAAGACAAGGTCATCGCAACCATTGTCTGGATTCGGGAGTCGGTTACGTAAGGGGAAGGTATTAGCACCCCTCACGTTCATCGTACTCGATGGGATCCATGCTTGTTGTGTTTATCTAACGGGTTTGTTACATCTATCTACGCTAAAGGTCTGGTCTGAAAAGAAAAGAAAATGACTCGGCAAAACGTCGCACTTTATGCCTACATATTCCCGTCTGGAACGAGAAATCAGAGTCAACGTAGTTCGCCTAACTACGGGGAAAGGTTGCTTGCCAAGATATCGCATCTTGTGCCTACGTACTTTCACACGGTGTGAAAGATCAGAGCAAACGTAGTTCGGGACACGAGAGACACATGTTCGTCTTTTTTATCCGAGTACGGTTAACAGACGGTTCCAGCAGTTTGGTGTATGCAGCTCGACCATTGGAGACTTAGGCGTTTACCGTTTGCGGTAGAACCGAGAGTTAACAGAACTCTCCTTCTGAAAAAGGTTTCCAAGGGATTAAAGGTCCAAAAGGACAAAAAGAGTTTGATCTTTGTTTTCTGTTTTTTAGAGAAGTGTCTTTTATGGATGTTTGCAACTGATATCGCACTAGAGACTATGACCTGGGAGTGAATGCGTCGCATGTAACATACAACGTCACTTAACCTTTTATTACTGTATTTTGATTTGTTTGCAGATGAGAAGAGAAAAGACGCACTAAAGGGGAACTGATCCAATCCTAAAGTTGTCATGCAAAATGATCCTTTGGTTGAGGTTAGAAGGGAAGCTAACTAATGTTATCATGCATGGTTAGAACCCTAATGTATGTCATAACTTCTCTTGAACAAGAGAAGTCAGAGTTCCTAGGGGAACATGGCAAAGGAAAACAAACAGCAAAAGAGATAACTGTAAATAAAAATGCATGCAATGCAACAAACAAGCAGAAGGAGTCGCACTCAACTTCTAAACAAACAAGGCACAAAGGTCACACACCACACAGGCAAGGGAGCTGAGCTCAATCAAATACCAGCAAGCAAAGCCACACAGTAAAAATACAAGCAGAAGGAGTCCCACTCAACTTCTAATGCAATACAAGCAATGGGAGAAGCTCAACCCTCTTCTTGATGACTATGGTGACTTCTCAAGCTTGAATAAGACCTCTAGATAGCTCCACACTTGATCCCCTGCACAAATGAACAATGCTAATGCAATGAAACATAAACCAAGTAAGAAAAGGTTAGGAAAATTTTGGGGTGCAACATAACCCTAACCCTAAAATTCGGCCGCAACACTGTTCATAACTCAAAAAACCAGGAAAATGTAGCTACTGCCCCCTTCCCACCATCTTCATCATGAACCTTCATCTTCATCATCCAACAATCACCACCGGAAAACTCATGCACTTCTCTAGAAATCTTCAATGTTCATCAGAACTTCAACCGTTCTTCTTCCTCAAACCCAGAAATCACCTCCAAACGCAAACCATCTTCAACCTAACAGACCAAGCATTTCAGCTTCTCCTAGAAATCTTACATGAATTTTCGAACCAATACCCATGAAGAGCCGCTCATCTTCAACGACTCTAAACCTCCCATCTTCATTCCTCACCATGAACATCAACTACATTTGCAACCTTCTTGCCGAACCACATCCTCCATACTCCTTCAACAACCTCCGAAAACACAACTGAAAACCCGTAAATTATCGTCCTCTTCTCCAACAAACATCGAATCCCTCAAAACGCTTCCATTCACCCTCGAAGTTTCGTACCTAGAAACTCCATAGATCCGAAAACTGTTTTCGAACCATCGAACCCATCTTCCTCACTTTCATTTTCAACCCAGAAATGAAATCCACTTCACCTTCATCCACCTAAACATGAACCCAGAAACTCCTCTTCAAACATCATGAACTCACCCAGAAAACTCTACAATCCTTACCTCCGAAACACTATCAACAAATCTCACTCAACTCACAACAGCCACCGTGAAACATTAAAACAACTCAAACCGTTCTACATCGTCATTCACAAACCATTCGCAAACACCTGACATCTCCTTCCTTTCACAACCCACAAAGACACCGTCGAACCCGTCTCACCATCGAAACCCATTTCGCGACCGACTTCCAAAATGTTACCTTCACCAACAGAACTATCAACAGAACCTTCAACGAACTCACTCCGCCATAATCAACAAACTTCAACTGAAAAATTTATGAACAACAATCGAACCACCGTAAATCAAACTTCTTTGAACCTTCAACCTCCATTATCACTTTCGAACACCATCGCTCAACCTCTCTCAAACCTTTCGTTTCTAACCCGTTTCCGGTGACAACTTTCAAACGCCGTGATTCATCTTTCCCAGACCTCACTCAAACCGCTTTCAAGTTCTTTCATCCTCCATCACCAAACCTTTAAAACCATAACCATTTGAAACCCTCAATCCTCTTCATCCATAACCCATTACAGCAGAAAACCCATATCGAAACAGAGTCAGAGAAGGAGGAGAGTGAGTCACACAAAGATCAAAACCCAAACCTGAGAAGAGTTGGGCATGAGATCGATTGAACCAGGTGGGTTAAGATGTAGTCGCGTGATCCTCTGATGTTGGAGAGTGATGTTGTTTTGAGACCGTTTTCAATTTCAATCCCGTTGATTTGTCTCTCCCCTGGGTTTCAAGTGTTGATGAATTTGGGATTCCGTCTTCTTTTTCTTTTTATTATTCTTCCTTTTCCCTTGTTATTATATAAAAGGAAAAAAAATTCAATATCTGTATCTGTTGTGTTCATTCAAACCTAGTCGTGTTGTGATATTAAGTTTGGACTGGGTTTACCTTTGGTGGTACCGTGTTGGTGTAATGGGTTTTCATAGGCCCATGGAGTTGACTTTTATGCACATACCACCACCGGATTTCGCACCCCCCCTTGTTTTTATTCTATTTTATTTTTTCAAAAAAAAACTTTAATATTTTATTGTGTAATATATATATTAGTTAATATAATACTTTTTCTAAAAAAACAGTTTTAGTTGGTATATGTATATAAATATATTTTTATAGTTAGTTTTATTATACTAGTTTTATTAATTTTCTTTTAGAATATGTAAATATATTAAATATCTATATTTTCTTTTTTAGAGGTTATTCCATTTCTCTTTTGTTGTTGGGCTTTTTGTCCCATTTTCCCCGTTTTGGTCGATGAAAAAGTTTCCTCGATTCTCCGTCAAATTTTTGATGAGAAATGAAGAATCCGAGACCGACTTTCTCTCCTCTTTCTCATTTTTGACTTTATGTTATTTCATCTGTTTTCGGTCGATGACGACATTTCTGTAATTCATTACCAGTCAAATTATTGATGAATAATGTTGGATCTGAGACCACCTTCTTTTCTCTCCTCATTTCTTCATCTTTTGACTTTATTTTGACTTTTGGTGATCGGTGAAGTCTGCAAGACGAGATCCCACTGTTTTTGGTCCGTGCGACACGATTCAATTGGAAAACGATCCTCAATATCATTTCTCTATCTTGTCCATAGCACAAAAGTCAATACGTGACCTCTTAAAGTTTGAATTCCCTTATAAGTCGAGCTATGACAGTTTAGCGTCATATTGGTCCCGATTCGAAGCATCATCAAGGATCAAAAGAGGAGAAGATTAGAATGGAGCTTGCACACAATGTCAAGGGTCAACGGAACCCCTCCGTTCGGTAACATCTATCTAATTCAAGTCTTTTAATCAACCGCCGAGCGTTGTGAGTTCTAAGCAATAGATACGTGGGAAATGATGAGTGGGGGGCCTCCTCTCATTCGTCTAGAGTGTTTAGTGTATACACTTTGGGTAATATGTGACGCATTCGCTTCTACACCTTAGGTTCTAGCGTGTGTATCCCGAGTTCCTTCCCGTTTATGAGTGTTAGGCCTGCTTCCTCTTTGTTCTCTCCCTCGTGCGATCAAAAATATTTTCTCTCGCATCCTGGCGATTGAGACCTTCCCTTTTCTTTCGCATCCTGGCGATTAAGATCCCTTCTCTTGCCCCCGTGCAATCGAGACCATTTCTACGTAGTTGGTTGAACTACAACTGCTCTGATTTCTCATACCAGATGAGAATATGTAGGCACAAGACGACGATGTCTTGGCGAGCACCCTTTCCCTTTTCTCTGTAGTTAGCCAAACTACGGCTGCTATGATCTCTCATATCTGTTGAGAGTATGTAGGCATAAGATTGGGACAATCCTAGCGAGCACTTTTCCTTCTTTTCCCCTTTAGGTAACCCGTACCTTTTAAACCAATGACATACTACGTCAGTTCTACCGCAAACAGGTAACGCCTAAGTCTCCAATGGACGAGCAACAATACACCTAACTACTAGAACGGGTGCGTTAGTATCGTCTACCTTTTCTCCCACCCTCGTGTGCCGCTACCGCGAAAATGAGGTGCCGGCAAAACAGAAGAGTCGCCAACTTTCGTTATTTATCCCACGGAGCGGGAAAGGAAACAATCGGAAAAACCTGACGAAAAGGTATAAGACAAGGTCATCGCAACCATGTCTGGGTTCAGGAGTCGGTTACGCAAGGGGAAGGTATTAGCACCCCTCACGTCCGTCGTACTCGACAGGATCCATGCTTGTTGTGTTTATCTGACGGGTTGGTTTATCTATCTACCTATCAAGGCTGGTCTGAAAAGAAAAGAAAATGACTCGGCAAAGCATCGCGCTTCATGCCTACGTATTCTCATCAGAGAATGAGAAATCAGAGTCAACGTAGTTCGGCTAACTACGGGTAAAGGGGAAGGTGGAAGGTGGCTCGCCAATACGTCAGTATTGTGCCTACATACTCTCAACAGACATGAGAGATCAGAGCTTACGTAGTTCAAGATAATACGGATTACGCGAGTTCAGATTCATCTATTTTTCCGAGTAGGGTTAACAAACAGTTCTGGCAGTTTGGTGTATACAGCTTGCTCGTCAGAGACTCGTGCGTTATCGTTTACGGTAGAACTGAGAGTTAACGACACTCTTTTCTTCAGAAAAGCTTTCCTTTGAATTATGGGCCCACGGGGAAAAAAGATTTAAAGTTTGTTTTCTGTCTTTTACGGAAGAAGTGTCTTTTATGGATGTTTGCAACTAATATCGCACTAGAGACTATGACTTAGGAGTGAATGCGTCACATGTCACCCTAAGGGTGCCAGGCTAAACATCCTGACTGTTGAAGAGTGACCCTTCAACAATCATTTCCTATGTAGCTTAAGGCTCGTAACGTACGATATCAATTAACCTTTATTACTGTATTTTGATTTGTTTGAAGAGATAAGAGAGAGGGCACAACTAAGGGGAAACTATCAAGTCCTAACAGTTGTCATGCCAAGGATTCATCCTAAGGTTGAAGTTTGAAACAGGGAACTCCTAGATGTTATCATGCATAGGTTTCAGCCTAAAGTTCTAATCATCACTTCCTTATCAAAGGAAGTGAGAATCCTATGGGATCATGTCAATGGGAAACAGACAACAGATAAAGAATCAGTTAAACATCAGTAAAACAGATAAACAGTAAAGATGCAAATGCAATGCAGCAATACAAGTAGAGGGAGACTCACTCAACCTCTATAGCAATCAAGCAAAAACAACACAACATACAGGCAAGGGAGACAAACTCAACCTTCAGCCAACAAGCAAACCCAAACAGTAACAGACAAGCGGAGGGAGACAGACTCAACCTCATATACAAACAAGCAAAGGGAGACAAGCTCAACCTTTCCATGCACTTAGGCCTAATATCAACTACATGAAAGCCTATTCTAATGCAACACCAAATAAACAGCCAAACAAATACAACCAAACAACAAGAACAACAGAGCAGCACAACAACACTTCAGCAGCAAAGCAGCCCAACAGTCTGTCTTCTAGTTCAAGTTAACCATCAGGAGAAAAGGGAATAAGAACTTCATCTTCAAGCTTCAACTTGCTCCCTCAAGAGAGGATGCGAGTCAACACAAAGATCATTGTATGACAAGGGGAAGCATGATGGAAACCAAGGGAATCCATCATGGCACTCAACCACTCATCTAAGATTGGTATCCTCAAAGGTTTTACCTTTTGTGGTAGGACTTCAGTCCTTCCTAAGGAGGGACTAGGCTCCCACAAGGAACCTTGCATCATTGGATAGGAAATGGAATGCAAATCAAAGCAAACCACATTTATGCAAAAGGAAGCAACTCCTAAAGCTCTAAAAAACCCTAATCCTACAAGCCCTAAAGGAACTTTCTAAAGGGAACTAATACACCAAATCAAACCTTAAGATTCACTCTACAAAGGCATCAACATGGCTACTAAACCATCAGAAAAGGCTTGGAAACTTATCATGAACTAAAGGTCACTTTTGAAGTTCATCTATGGGAAGTACTATTCTAGAGTCAACCTAAACACAACCTAGATGTAGAATCCAACTAAAATAGTAAATCAATTACTAACAATCTAAAAAATTTCCTAAGGGATCCTAAATGTATTAAGAACCTATGGTAAAAAATCCAGGGCCTAAATTAATGTTTAAGGGCACTAAGGAAATTCTAAACCAAAAGGTGTCACATGAGGGTTCAAGTGGGGAAGGCTCTAAAAACCTAGTTCAAAACTAATCTTAGAATCATCTAAAAATCACCACAAAAATCCTATAACATCATCAACATATCTATAACCAGCCAGCCAAAAATCAACATCAAAATCAAAAGCATGAATTGGTAATAAAATCAGCAAGCAACAAGTCATTTAATGCATTTTTATTCAATTATCAAAAATAGAAAAAATGGACATTAAATGGAAAACAACACCAAAATAAAATCCCAAGGCATGGAAAAATCAGAAATTCAACAAGGATCACCCACATATTTTTCTCATAATTTTCTGATCATTATTCTAATTATTATGAATTAAACAAGAAAAAACAATTAAAAGAAAATAGAAAAACAATTAAAGAATTAAAAGAAACTCAGAAAATATTAGAGCCACAGGATCTGTTGACCAGTCCAATGATCTGAAGGCCATGTGCGTGCCAGCTCATTTAATGAAGCTGTGTGTTTTGATTCCCTGGCAATGTGTGGTATGTTGACTGAAGTGCACGATACGTTCTAATCCTATCCATTCATGGAAAAATTAATCAGATCTTACGCTTCAGATCATGCCACCTCACCCAACCCTAATCCAATTAAATCTTGTCCATCAGATGCCAAGACTAAGTCAAGAGATTTAAATGAAATCAACGGTTCCAGTTCATCCTCTTCATTTGAATATTGAACAAAGAGGGAAAACCAGTCATGGTGGCCGGAGAAGAGCTCCACCGTCTTCTCCGGCGAGAGCAATCATCCTCTGCAATCAACTTCAAGCAAACTCCAAGAAAAATACATGCATCCACTCGTCTCTTCTCACTGATCACGAAAATCCACTCCATTTTTATTAATTCTTCATGAATCTTGAAACACGATGCTCAACAGAAAACTACTCATTTCCACAACCATCATCAAACTCCAAATTGATTATACAGAAATGTTCCTCACCTCTCAAGGATCAAAATCACTAATCAATTCATCTTAACTCTCAAGCATCAGCCATGTACAAGTCTCAACAGAATTCACATCTCACCATGAATCATCACTAATATCCATAATTATGATCCTAAAACGATTTATGTCATCACTACAACCTAACCACATGCCAAATTCAATCTAAACATGCCTAAAACTAGAGCAATTTTGAAGAATGCAAACCTGTAAAAAAGCTTGCAATTGAGGTAGTTGTAGTGTGATTCTTGACTTCAAATGCTGCAGAAACTTTCACTGAATGATCCTGGTGCTAACTGAATCCTCAATTCTTCTTGAAATTCTCTGAATTGCAAAAACCGATTTTGAGTTTGAAGCTCCAATCTCTAACTGCCACAACTAAATTCTTCACCAATTTCTTCCAAAAAATCATCTGAACACGATCCAGGACTTAAATAGAATGTATTTGGATCCTAACATGGCCCAATTTGCTTGATCCAAAATTCAATTTTCTTCAAAGTGTAACTATGGTAACTCGTGCATTCTGAATTAGCTTCATCTTGATTTCCACTCAAATGACTTGCATAACCCTTGGTGAAGATGAATGGATTAGATTGCAAGCTTGGTTTGATCCTATGGCCAAGATTGGTTATGTTACTTCCATTCTAAGTAACCTAGGAAAATGTCCATGAATTAAGCCTCAAATAAAAAATGTAACATTGCCATTGTCTTTAAAATACTATTTCCAATCAAAATATGCACAAACTTGTGAATTTTGGCACAAGTATGAATTAAAAATGGAATTTTCGCTTTTTATGCCTTTTAATTATCCTTTTCTCAAACTTCCTTCATACACTTCCATATTCAATCCATATCAATGGATGTTTGGGTCATGGTTGGACTAAAAACACCATTTTGAACAACTTTCAAGTTGAACAAATCTTCATTTGAAGTGCCTAAGTTGGTGAAATTGACCCATAACCAAATATGACCTATAATTCCAAATTCCCCAAAATACCCTTATCTTGCAAAGCTTGTAACTTGAGTTCTACAAATCCAATAATGGACTTCTAGTACTTTCTAGAAAACTAAGATGAGGAACAACATTCATGTTGACCACAAGTTCATGGAAATCATCCTTCTAGGGCAAAAATGTCATTCAAGTTGGTTGACTTTCAAGCTCCAATTTCACATTCCACTAATGACCTATAACTTGTCTGGCTCATAACTTGAGTTCTATAAACCCTATCAAGGACTTCTAGTACTCAAATTAAAGCTAAGATCATGCTCTACAAAAATCATGTTAGGGTCAAGCTGAGATAAAAATCAAATCTTGAGTTAAGTGGTCTTGAAGTTAGGCACCAAACGAGGGGATTTTACACTGTCAAGCACAGCAACTCTAGCCTAGGAACTCCTCACACTCTTGATCCATGATAAGTTGACCTTGGAGTCATCCCTTGGACATCTTAATCCCTCAATCCGTGATCACATGGCTTTGGAATTAGGTCTCAACCTTCTTCAAATCATCAGTTATCCTAGGGTTGACCAGATGAAACCCTAGTTGTACCAATCTTGGGTATATCTTCACATTCTTTGCACAATGACCTGTCTAGGCTTCAAGAAGATTTTCAATACTTTTCATGAGCTCTCTCAAGGATCTAGGTCCAACTCTATGGCTTCAACATCATCAGATGACTTTCCATAACTCTCGAGTTAGGAGATATACACACTTGGCTTCAGCCACTCTTCCTGAGGATCTTTGGCTTCTCTGGTGAGGATGTCAAACCTTAAAAACTTGGATAACCCTCTTAGCTAGCTTCATAGACTTGTGTAGCCCTTCAGTGGTATTCATACCTCTTGAGCTCCTGCACACATGTCAATGAAATGCAGATGATAATGCTGATATGAATGCAATGAAACACAAGCTAGGTAAAGAAAAGGTTGGGCAAATTTTGGGGTGCAACATCGTGTGGTCGAGAACACCCCGTTTACCCGTAGTTAGCCTGAACTATGTTTTGCTCTGATTTCTCGTACGAGACAAGAATACGTAGGCACAAGACCCGATGTCTTGGCGAGCAATCCCCCACGTAGTTTCTCGAACTATGTTGACTCTAACTTTCCCATTGCACGAGGGAATACGTAGGCATAGAGCGGCGATGCTCTATCGAGTCAGTTCTTTCTGTTTAGTATTAGCAGCCGCAGATAGTTTTTTTTTCACCCATAGACTAGACAACAAGCGTGGATCCCGTGATGTGAGGGGTGCTAATACCTTCCCCTTGCGTAACCGACTCCCGAACCCGAGATATGGTTGCGATGACCCATCTTATTCCCTTTTCGTAGGTTTTCTCTGATCGTTTCCTTTCCCTCTCTTTGGTATAAATAACGAACGGTGGCGACTCTTCTGTCATTGCCGGCCCCTCTTCGCAGCGATGCGACACATCAATTGTACTGTTTCTCATGTTTTCTGCCACCTCTGCGTTGAGATAAAAGAAACCGGATAGGAGCATATTGTTGGGTTTGTCCTTCATTGGAAAACTAAATTATCGTCTAGCCAAGGCTGGATTGTAATTGATCCCTCCTCGTATTCCAATAAGTGGTATATTTGGGAAACTTCTACAATGATCAAAGTAAACTCCTCGGTCGTATGTGTGTTGTACCAATGAATATCAGCTTATGTTAAAGAGATTATCCTTTGAGACCATCTCCATCCATTGGGGTTCACTTTGAAAGCGTCGGTTCTTGGAAAATGATTGACAAACCATTTGTATAATAGAGGTGCACAACAGAGGAAAGCTCCTTTCCCTTGAAGTGTTCGATGGTGAATTGAATGATATATATCTCCAAGCAAGGTAGGCACAGGGTTGCCACTTAGAAATATAGTAATGGAAGGGAAATTGACGAATTCCTCTACCTCGAGAAACAAAACTAGTCCATAGATTAACAGAGCTAGTACTGCTTCAAATGCATCCATGCTCCCTTCTTTGGCAAGATAGGCAGCTTTCTTGACTAAGAAATCTGAATGAAAACCTGCTACTCCTTTTTTGGTCGCACGGTGGGCTTTAATTTCAGAAGATTCAAGGTGAAGAGCGTCTGCAATTTCTTTCGGCAAAGGTAAGCTTTCCAATCCACTGTAAGGCTTTTGATCATTCACAGGAACTCCCATATAATAAGCATACTCTTCCAAAGTCGGCATCAACTGATAGTTGAGAAAAGTGAAACAATGGTACAATGGATCATAGAACTGAAATAAAGTACTGAGAATCCCTTCTTCCATCCCCATCCTGACTAGGCTCAAAATCTTTCCATATCTCTTTCCAAAGTCTTCTGAAACCATGGTTCCTAGCTTTCTCAACTCGGAGGTATCAGGCTTCTTGAAAGTGTATCTCTTGGTGTTTCTTGTTCCAATATCTATGATATGTCTAGGATTTTGCACAAAGAGATGAATTGAGTTTTACAAAACTAGTCGCAATATGAAATGCTTATGATGAGATGATGAGATGATGCACACACAACACAAAGGCAAATATTCACAAATACAATGCACATGCACACACAAAGGCTCCCTAGGCTCAAGGTCAAAGCATGGAGTCAAAGGTCTACCCAAACCCAAGGATTTGCACTATGAGTTATTTGTACCTACTAAATGGGTTCTATCAAAGTTCCCAGAGTCATAGTAAATCCTTCGGATATTGCCAACTAATGCGACTACTCACGTGAGTCAACAATATTCTCAAGATAAACTCGTCTGAGTGTAGCATTGTGTGACAACTATTGAGGGACTAATCCCTAACAGTTTCCGCGCTACCTCTTAAAAAGGCCAAGTAGGGTAAAAGTGTCACGAAAAGTCCTCAGCTTCGCAAACTCATATTGAAATAATTAGTGAATACACGACCACTCATGCATTACTAACCATCTCAAAGAGTCTCCACTGAGCGTGATTACATCATATGTCAGACATATTAGGACTACTCCCAATAGCCTAACTATTGATCATATCACAATCCTATCTCATGTGTCACTCAAATTCGGGTTAGGATTTATCTCACAACTCAAAGCACCCAATATCCATAACACACAAACAAATATATTGGCAAATATACATGTAAGCAAATATTCACAAATATAGCATTCAAATAAACAAAATAGGATAAACCCTCAAGTTTAATTCCTCAGTGAAGTCATCATTTCTGTTGCGGTGAGAATTGTGATGCCAAGCTATTGATTAACTTGAACCTTAATTCATTAAGTTCACAACCGAAATTTGATTTATCTAAAGGAAAGGTTAAAAAAAGAAAGACCTTTTACGCATTTTAACAACAACGCTAAGAGATTGGGGGATCGGGGGTTGGTTATGCCTAGGGTAGGTATTTCACATCTTAAACATTTGTAGTACTCTACAGGAACCTTTTGTATGTTTGCATGCTATACTTGCTAAATGTTTGCTATGGCTTGGAATTGAGGTATAAGGTAAATTTGTAGGTAAAGACCTAAGGATAGTTTCTATGTTTGCTCGTAAAGATATCGCATCCTCTGCCTATGTATCCTAACTAGGATAGAATCAGAGCAACCGTAGTTCACCTCACTAGGGATAGAGAAATCTTGCTTATGATTAAGGTTCAAAGGGGAACAAATATAACAATTCTTGTGTAGACTTTAACCAAACTCTCTAGATTTATATTGAACACTCAAGAAGTTTGACTTTGACAAAAGCCAAGGGGGAGTAAGTAATCATCACCATGATTCTTACATAGAGTTGACAAACTCTATCTTAAAGCTCTAGTTGAGGAGTACTCCTAACAAGGGGTAGGTCTTCTAGACTTAAAGCAAAAGTCTAATAGATATAGGGTCTAACTTAACTAAGTTAGGGTTCAAAGTGACTTAACAAAGTCAGAGAAGGGTAATGAGCTATTTGTTGCAACTGCGAAAAACACCCGACAGAAAAACAGAAGAGTCGCCACCATTCGTTATTTATCCCAAAGAGAGGGAAATGAAACGATCAGAGAAAACGTATGAAAAAGGGAAAAGACAAGGTCATCGCAACCAAATCTTGGGTTCGGGAGTCGGTTACGCAAGGGGAAGGTATTAGCACCCCTCACGTCCGTTGTACTCAACGGGATCCACGCTTGTTGTCTAATCAAAGGGTGTGTTAATTTATCTAAGCTACAAGCTCACAGGGACAAAAGAAAAGAAAAGAGACTCGATAGAGCATCACCGCTCTATGCCTACGTATTCCCTCGTGCAATGGGAAAGTCAGAGTCAACGTAGTTCAGAAAACTACGGGTGAAAGGGGGGAGGTTGCTCGCCAAGACATCGTCGTATTGTGCCTACGTATTCTCGTCTTATACGAGAAATCAGAGCAAACATAGTTCGGGCTGACACGACCACAGATTGGTTCAAGTGTTTTAATCGAGTAGGGTTAAATCTTAGTTCCAGCAGTTAGGGACGATGCATGTTTGCAGTAGAACCAAAGCTTAACACCCTCTTTCTGAAAATGGTTTTCCATTAATCCCAAAGGATAAAAAGGTTTAATGTTTTGTTTGTGTGTTTTAGTGAAGTGGGTTGATTGATTTGTGATTCACGTTGCACTAAAGACTATGACATAGGAACGAATGCGTCGCATATCGCCCCCAAACGGGACGTACACTAAACACTCTAGACAAGCGAGAGGAGACCTCTCACTCATCATTTCCCATGTGCTTAAGGCTCGTGGGGTACAACATTCATCGTATTTATTAGATGAGTTAGAATGCGTTTTGAGATGAGAAGATAGACGCACAGAAGGTCTAAGGGAAACTCAGCCCTAACGTTGTCATTCAAAATGGACCTAAAGTTGGGATTGAAAGGGAAATCTACCCTAATGTTGGCATGCTTGGATTGAACACCTAATGTCTCTCCTACTCCCAACCTAAACAGAAGGACTAGGAATCCTAAGGGATCATGGCAAAAGACCAAGAAAACACAAGATAAATCAATCACAAGTAGATAAAAATGAAAGATGAAATGCAAATATGAAATGCTACCTTCAATCATCAAAGAAAAGTGGGAGGAAAAAGTGTGGGACAACAGCCACCACAAGCACATCTCAACCAAGAAATTCTTCAAGCTTAAGCAAATGCAAAGAATGAACACTCATCACTTTGAACAACTACAAAAGTATGCATTCAAGTGGAAATCGAACACGCGTGTCGATGAAATCATGATTAAACAACCAAGAACAGCAACACAATATCCAAAACATCTCACTCAAATGCATCATACTGATCCATAAGGATTAAAAGCGAGATGATACCAAAACAAGCTTGAAAACAGCAAATAACACATCCTGGTACAACATTAATCAGTTAACACATATGGTTAACTGATTAACCATTGAAAAAACTTAAAAATCTGAAAATTCGCATTGGTTAATCGATTAACCAGTTTGCACTGCAACTGGTTAACCGATTAACAATGTACCAGAAGCAGAAAAATAGAAATTCAAAAGCACTTTCAACAATTAATCACTTCTCCAATAATCCAGATGATCATATAATCAATTATGCACGAATTTAACACCAGAATTCAGTGATCCAATCAACATCTAAACATGTTCAAACATCAAGATCTTAAATCACATGGATCAAATCGACTAAAATTCAATCAAAAATGAAGATCCCCATTGAATATGCAAAATAAGCTCAAAATAGCATCGGATCTAGAATTCCAACCTACAAAGCGGAGATTTGCTTTGGTAATTGTTGATTCAACCTCAATTGAGCAGATCCAAGCAAAAAATCCGAAAATCCTTCAAGATCCAAGTGATTACTTGTAGTAGAAATGAAGATCCACCAAAATTAAGCAAGAATAATCCAAATAAGCTTTTCCAAACCAGCTTCCAGGATCAGATCCAAACTAGCACGAAAATTGAATGGAGAATTGGAGACGATAAGGATGAAGGATGAAGGTTTAGCTCTAAAATTCAATGATTCCAATGGAGAATCAAAGAATTCAAGGTGAGAGATCTAATGGAGGCTTTGGAGTGAAAAAGTTGAGAGCAAAATTCAAGAATGAGTGAATTCTGAAAATGATGTGAAATTATGAGGATTGTGTGTGAGAGGTTTTGGAGCAAACCATTTAAATATGCTCTAGGTTTAGGATCCAAATGTGGTTTGGAGTATGGTTATGAAAATTGAAATGGGAAATTGGAGGGAGTTTGAATTGATTTTGAGAATTAACCAAAATTCAAAGTGGTTCTAGATCCTTCTTCTGGTGTAAAATCAAATTCACAAATGATCAAAATGGACCCCAAAGTGACTTCTCTTGAAAATTCACGTGCAGAGCTGAAATTTCCCTTGGTTAATCGGTTAACCATCTGGGTTAATCGATTAACACCCTTGAATATTTGAATTTGGCCTGATTTTGCGTTGGTTAATCGGTTAACCATATGGTTAATCGATTAACACCTTGAAAATTTGAACTTTGGCGCCTTTTGGAGGGAAAAGATGCACAATTGTCTGTTTTCATCCATTTTAAGCTCCGCTAAGCCTCTGAAACTTGCTCTTGAATACTAAAACCGAGAGAATGATTGAGATGGCTTGGGTGCTGCCTCCTGAGCTGAAAATAACCCTGCAAAACAAAATAAAATCGACCGCTCGATCGTCAGGAAAAATAAATGTCGGAGTACCTGATGCTCGATGTTCAGTCTTTTGCACTAAAAGAGCCCTGAGCCACAGAAAAAACTTGATCCCATGCCTCAAGAACAAATGCTATGATATGCAGAAATGCGAAAATGCAAAGAAACAAAAGCCAGTTAAGGTTAAAACGGAAGGGCAAATTTTGGGGTGCAACAGCTGCCCCTATTCAATCAACTTGGACCTGAAGGGTTGAAAAGAAAATGCTTTCGAAATTCAAGGTAGAAGGTGATTGAATACAAAAAGAATCCATAAATTTGCAGTCCGATTGGGATGTATGTAATTGGAGCCCTGTCACACATCGTCGGAAAGAAAACATACCCAAAGTAAACACATCGTCAATGGGAACTGAAGGAAAGAAATATCATATTCGGAGAACCACATCGTCAATAGGAATCAATGAAAAGAACGATACCTAAAACTCGCGTCGTCTAATGGTAGACAGGAAGAAATATCGTATCCAGAACAATCACATCGTCAAATTGTAGATAGGAAGAAAACCAAAGTTCACATCGTCTAATGGTAGACAATAAGAAATATCCAAAGTTCACATCGTCTAATGGTAGGCAGGAAGACAACCGATCACATCAGCAAATTTCAGAATCCTTTCGTCAATAGGAATAACAGAAAGAAAACCATCTTCAAAGAACCACATCTTCAATAGGAATTGACGGAGAGAAAACCAAATCCAAATCTCGCATTAAGGATAGACGGAGAGAAAATCATAAAGGATATCACCTCGTCAATAGGAATTGACATAAAGAAATACCCATATCCAAAATTTCACCTCGTCTAATCTCAGAACCCCGTCGTCAATAGGAATCGACAGAAGGAAAACCATTCAGAATACCTCGGCGAATCTCAGAACCCCTTCGTCAATAGGAATCGACAGAAGGAAAACCATCCAGAATACCTCGGCGAATCTCAGAACCCCTTCGTCAATAGGAATCGACAGAAGGAAAACCATCCATATCCAAAATATCACTCCGTCAATAGGAATTGACAGAAAGAAGATCATCCATATCCAAAATATCACTTGGTCAATAGGAATTGACAGAAAGAAAATCTGTTGGGGGATGTCATCATCAGAGGGCTGAGGGACAAAGTACGACCGACGTATGATCTAGAACCCAAGAGTAAGCAAGCAGATGAGTTGAATGAACCAGACTGCTGGAGATATACCACTGTCGTAATTGAAGAGTGATTCAGGTTTCCACACAAGGCTAACAAAAACTGGCTTATGCTTTGCATGCACATGTTTGAAAGTTTTTTATATGGCGAAATTCTCCATACGAAATGGAAATGCTACGCACTTAAGGATGCAATGCAAAAATGATGCTATATGCAAAAATGTAGAAGCAGGCTTGGGCTGCTGGGGAAAGCTGGGCGCAAAAGAACCACTCCAACAAAATAAATGCTGAAGAGACGAAGCCAACTCCGCTGGGGATGACAAATTGAAATGTCTTTGAGATCACAACCCTCCTCAATATCCCAACCAAACTTCCATTCTGCAGGATAGTAGGAACAACAGACGACTTCTGGGGAAGATCACTGATATTCGATTTTCTGCCTCTCCATGAGGAATTACCTTTACTGGGGAAACACCAAGGACAATTAGGTTGTGACTTGCCGAGGAAACCAACTATTTCTGGCGATTTCAGTGGGGAGAGAGAAATAATAACCCAAGATGACACCCACTCCATTAGGGGATAATGCCAGCCTCACTTCTCTGTTGAGGAAATGACCACAGATGCCAGCTTGTTGGGGGATTTCGTGTTCTTGAAATGATTTGTTTCAAAATGAGCCTTCTAAGTAACTTTGCCCCTGTCTGATTGATCTTCAAAAAGATTTGTTGACTCTCGACTTGATTGCCCCAAACTAACCGAATTTTGGGTGAACTCCCTGACATAGATGCCCCAAATTTGCTAACTTTTGGATGGCTGACTCCCATTATGTGATCTTTTGATATGTCTTGCCCCTGCTCTACGGAGTACTCAGACGCTCTGCATCTTATCTCGATCAATCTTTCCACTGTAGAAACTTTCCTGATGTCAAATGCTTACTCGAAAGTAAAACAAATTGTTCTGCACAAAAGATAATATTAATGCAATGCATATAACAGTTTTGAAATCCAAGTCTGTTCACTGGGAAAAGGTTGTGACATATAGTGAGCGAATCAATTATCAGCATGTCAACATTAAAACCAACATGGTAAGAGGAATCCTTTTAGGAGTCAGTTTCGACGTGATCTTTACCGAAGTATGCTTTCGAAACAATCCTGCTTCAATTAGGACTTTTGAAGGTTGTAACTTGGTGTAGCACCCCAAAATTTGCCTTTCGTTTCTTACCGTAACTGGCTTTTGTTTCTTTGCATTTAGCATTTGCATTGCAAAGCATTCGTTCCCGAAGCATGGGATCAAGGCGTTTCCCGTGACTCAAGCTCATTTTGGAGCAAAAGACTGAACAGCAAACAATGAGCATCGGAGGCTCGGACATTTATTTTGTCCAATGGTCAGGCGATCGATTTTTATTTTGCAGGTTAATTTCAAATCAGGATCAGCATTCAGGCTATCACAAGCAATTTCATGATCAGATTATTCAAGAACAAGTTTCAGAAGCTAAACAGAGCTCCAAACAGCGAGAAACGGGCAAACGGGCTGGTTTCCCACCAAAAAGCGCCAAATTCAAATTTTTGAAGGTGTTAACCGGTTAACACATATGGTTAACCAAAGGAAAATTTGCCCAGATTCAAAGGTTTCAGAGGCGTTAACTGGTTAACGCATATGGTTAACCGGTTAACCATAGCAGAATTTGCCCTGTACGTGAATTTTCAAGTGGAGATGCTTTGGGGCTCCAATTTTGATCACTTGAAAGCTCATTTTTGCACTTGGGAAGGATCTAGAACATCATTTGAAATTTGGTTAAGTTTCATTTCCCTCTAAAATCCCAAACCTCATTCCATACCACAATTCCCAAACCAACTTCCAAGCCTTTGTTTTGGATCCCAACCAAAGTGGTATTTAAGTGAATTACTCCAAACCACACTCATCTAACCTTCATAATTTCCATTTCAAATTCAGAGTTGATCAATTCTCTCTCAATTCTCTCTCAATTCTCTCAATTCCCTCCATAACCAAAACTCACTCAAAGCTCTTTTTCATTGGAACTATTGATTCTTCATTGGAATCAATGGATTTCTAAGAGCTAAACCTCCATCCATTATGTTGATTGAAGTGATTTCATCATTCAATTTTTGTGCAAGTTCAGATCTGGATTTTGAGGTGATTGTAGAAGTGCTTATTTGGAGTAATTTGGCTTAATTATGAAGGATCTTCATTCATACAACATCAATTATTGTGGATCTTGAAGTTTTTATGGATTTCTAGCATTTAATCTTCTCAAATTCAGTTGATCAACATTTACCGAATCAATTCTCCGATTCGTAGGTTGGATTTCTGATCCGATTTAATTTTTGAGCTTATTTGCATGCTTAACATGTTAATCTTCATATTCGATTGAATTTTGTTGATTTTGATCTGTTCGATTTGTGATATGGCTGTGTAATTGTGTATCCATGTTGTTGGATCTATGTTTGCTGTTGTCAATTTCGTGCTTATTTGATAAGTTGATCTGTTGGAATCTTGGATAAGCTGTTCTGTTGCTAAAAGTGATTTTCTGTTTGCTATTTTTGGCTTCTGGTACAGTGTTAACCGGTTAACCAATTCAAATATTCAAAATTTTCAAAGATTTCAGGGTGTTAACCGGTTAACGTATATGGTTAATCGGTTAACCATTTCAAATTTTCAAATCTTTTTCAAACGTTAACAGTGTTAACCAGTTAACGCATAGGGTTAACCGGTTAACCTGTTCAGAATTTCAGTTTTTCTTCAAACTTTCAAGGTGTTAACCGATTAACAGTATGTGTTAACCGGTTAACACTGTACCAGAATTCCATATTTGCTGTTTTGCTTGCTTGTTCGCATACCGATTAGATTCGAATCATCATAGATCAGTGTGATGCATTAGAATTGAATTGTTTTGGTTGTTTGCTACTGTTTGTGGTTGTTTAATCATGATGTTGTTGCCATGTATGATCATTCTTTCAATTATTTGCATGTTTGTATGTGGTTCGAATCGGTCATTCGTTTGCATGTTCATTTGCTTTCATCTCTTGTTTTTCCACATGTTTGCATCATTCTTGCATCGCTATTGAGGTCGAGACGCGCTTGTGGCGGCTGCTGCCTGTTGCGGTGAGAATCGTGATACCAAGCTATTGATTAACTTGAATCTTAATCCTTAAATTCACAACCGGACTTTAATTTATCCAAAGGAAAGGTCTAAAGAAAGAAAAACCCTTTTCGCGATGTAACAACAACACTAAGAGATTCGGGGATCGGGGGTTGGTTATACATGGGGTAGGTATTTCACATCCTAAACATCTATAGTACTCTACAGGAACCTTTTGTTTATTTGCATGCTAAGTTTTCTAAATGTTTGCTATGGATTGGGATTGGGTAAAAGATGTAGGTTAAGACCTAAAGATAGTTTCTAAGTTTGCTCGCAAAGATATCACATCTTCTGCCTACGTATCCTTACTAGGATAGAATCAGCGCAATCATAGTTCACCTCACCAAGGATAAAGAACACTTGATTATGATCAAGGTTCCAAGGGGAACAAACATATCCATGCTTGTGTAGAGTTTAGCAGAAACTCCCTAGATCTACATTGAACACTCAAGAAAGGGGAGTAAGTAATCATTTCCATGATTCTTACATAGAGTTAACCAAACTCTACCTATCTCTATGTTGTAAGACCAATTGGTTCTATCCATACCAAAAGGTGGGAGAAGGGGGAAGGTTGCTCATCAAGATATCGCATCTTGTGCCTACGTATTCTCATTGTCCAATGAGAAATCAGAGCGGTCGTAGTTCGGGCACGAACTACAGAATAAGGATCAATTGGTTCTTTCCAAACCAAAAGAAGGAGAAGGCTCTATCCAGGCCTAATGAGTTTATATCCTATTAGTTCTATCTAGACCAAAAGGGGGAGAAGGTTCTATCCATACCTATGAGTTAATGGGCTATCTATGACCCACGGGTCAATAGAGAGACTTTCCTTTGGAAGGGAAGAGGGGAGGCAACTTGGATGAGAACTAAAGAGTTCCACCACTTGGGGGAAATAAACTTAACAAAGCAATATAAACAATCAATCATGATGAATACAAGGACTATTGTTACAACCAAGAAAGCATGCATATCACAATAAGCAAGGATTAGATTGAGATAAATGGTTACAATCAAGAATGATATATCTTTACAAAGATAAAGGTAGCAACCCAAGGGATACATATTAACAAATATGGAAACAACAATCATGCAAATAAGTCACAACTTAAGATGATCATGTTATAAGTTCAAATGTAATAACATTTAGGCATTGATGACAATCAAGTATGTAAAGAATGTTCACAATAGTTAACTTCAAGATTTAGGAGGAGAAAATGCAGGTTCATGGTAACAACCAAAAGAGAAACAAAGCCTAACATGTTAACCAACACAAAGGAGTCAATCATCAACAAAATCTTACGAGATAAATTAAGCATGGTATAAAAGAAATTCATCAAGACGCAAGGTAACAACCCTAAAAATGAACTAACTTTCAAGTAGGCAAAAGACATTGTGAATACAAGCAATTTGAAATTTTCTTTCATTAAATGAAATTAGACATTATTATGATCATTTTACAAAAAGAATGGATTGAAAATAATGAGGCATGCAAAAGTTATGAATCATTGAATTTCATGAAGATAATAAGCAAAGCATGTGATAAAAAAAGAAATGGTCATGGGAGGGGATTGAACCCAGGCCCTTATGCTTACAAACACAACAAACTAACCACTCAGCCACTTGCGCGCGTGTGCTCATGGATGGAAAAGAAGAATAAAATGATAAAAACATGGAAAAACCAGAAAAATGCCAAAACGGTCATCACTGAGGATCGAACCCAGGCATGATAGGTGAAAGGCGCATGTTATAACCACTGGGGTGGCGATACATCCGTGTATTTAGCCACCCCAAAAATAGATAAGGCTTCCTATGCAAATAAATCTGGGCCAAACACAAGCAACTAAAACCAAAGGCGTGAAGGTTCCAAACCAGATCAAATCAACACCAAAATCAACAAAATTAAAGTCTAACATGATTGTTTTTTCACAAGGATGATGATGGTAACAACCATTCCTTAAAATGATGCACAAATAACAAGATTCGAATGAACACGCAAATATGAGTTTTGGAATGCACTTTGTAACTCATGGGCCAAACCAGGTACAAATCAAAGCAGGAGAAAGTTGGAGCATACTCTGAATGTGATATGGGATGTGTCTCATTAGAAAGTTTGTGCATAATACATCAGGGGAACATATTGGCTGGTGAGTTGCAAAATGGTAAACTTTGTGCTCTCAAACAACAAAATCAAATGACTTCAAGACAAAACCAAGTTGTTAAATCCAAACAGTCAATAGTTACAACATATACCAATTGTGGCTGGTCTTAAATGTGGGATTTGAAGGGATCAAAGCTGATCAAAAGCAGCAAATAAGCAGCAGGCCAAGGCAAAGTGGCTCTGCTGTCCAGAATTTCAATCAAAAGGCAAAATGGATATATCTCAAACTTTGATCAAATCAAACATCAAATTCATGAAAGCTCACCCTAAATTACTTGAAATGTAATGAACAACAAGATGGTAACAACCAAATGCCATCATAATGCACCCACAACAGAACTGCCATTAAAATGCCATGTGAAACTTGAAAAATGCACTTTGGAGATTATGTCATGAATTGAGCAGACTCAGGTTGAACAAACTTTACACACAAACTATAAGCATGTTAACAAGTGTTTATACACTTCAAGACCAGTCACAAACCAAACAGAAATGAAAATGGTTCCCTAGTTGCTTATTAACACATGAAATGCATAATGGAAATCATGACAGGAATGGAACAGTTTTAGACCAAAAAATCACCACACACAAGTTTTAAATATGTTCATAGATGAATCTACAACTCAAGATTGAACATAAAATAAACACAATAACAATTGGCTCAAAGGTTGCAAGTATGGTAGGCTGTCATAGCAGGATGAGGTACAAATTGGCACAACATTCAAGTGAGGTCTGGTTCATACACACATACAAGCCCTAATCATGTTGACAAATGATCTAATGCTCATAAAATAATCCAAAACACCCCAAGCAGAATAAATGTATGGTATGTGTGCAACTGTGATTTGCAAAAAGTTGTTTGACAGCAAGATGATGAGGCAAGTCCAAAATGAGTGGTTTCATGCTAAACCAATGATGCACACACATCACATATATGCTAAAGAGATGATCTCATGCTCAAACTTAATCATACATCATCCAAAACTGAATTTGGCAAGTTGGCACTTATGAAATGCAAGTCAAGCTCATTATGCAGCAGGATAGATCATGGCAATATTCAAGACATTTATGCCTCACACACAAACTTAAAACATGTTAAATGATGATTTTAAACTTGTAAATCAATCAAAAGTAGCTTAACACAAAAATTTGTATTCTCATGGGGCTGTTTTGAAAAATGGAAAGCAGGCTGATCATACAAGATACAAGTTATGTGGTAACAATCATCAACAATTTTATGACAGAAATGACACAGCATGTTATGGTATGATTCATGGTGAGCCTCAATTTCAAAATGCATCTTGCAATAGTTACAAACATTTGACAGCCTTAAAAGCAAAATACCTCACAACAGATCCTATCAGCTAATTCTTCATGTTTTTATCAATCTCAACAAGTTTCAACTAAGACAAGCAAGACCACACCAAAACAAGTCAACAGTTCAAACAATTGGGATGCAACAAATCACAGTATGAAACATTACAGTTGAGTGTGAAACAGGTAGGCACATAACATCTTGGCACAACATTCATGAAAATGGTATGGCAAATGAAACAAACATCACAACTGTGAAGCAAAAGCTACTCTAGATTCTTACATGACCTATGGGCAGGGAAACCTCATGAAATAACTTACAAGCTATTCAGATATCACAAATAACAAGAGCTGATAGATTTGTATCAAGCACAACAACATTTCATGTTAAGACCTATAAAGCTAACTCTTGTGGACAAATTCCTTAAAACAGTTGGGATCAATATACAAAGCTCATCCTTGACAGAATATCATCAATACATATCACTCATGAACATTATACTTTAACAAAAGCAGAAACATTGCAATAAACACAAGCTCTTGGCAAAGAGCAATTTTGGGACAGCATGACTATGGTTTTCAAAACAGAACTTCAAAATTACAAGACATGACAATGTGATGTATAATAGGGAGTTTTAGCATTACATACCTCTTGTAGACTTTCTTGAGCAAGCTAGAAAGCAAAGAAACCCAGAGATCTTCTTCTTTAGCACAAATTTGGAGTTTGCTTCTGTTGCACCCCAAAATTTGCCTAACCTTTTTCTTACTTGGCTTTTGTTTCATTGCATTAGCATATCATTGGTCTAGCATTTGCATAGCATAGAATTATTCATTTAGCAGGGGATCAGGTGTGGTTTATATCAAGAGGAGCCTATCTAGGGGTCTTATTCAAGCTTGAGAGGTCACCCAGAGATCTTCTTCTTTGGCACAAATTTGGAGTTTGCTTCCTCTTGAAGCAATAAGAAACTTCTTAGGAAAGTTTGAGTAATGAACCTCCCAGCTGGTTTTTGATCTTTTGGACAGTTGAAACAAGATATATATGAGGTGTTGGGGGTGTTGAAATGGTAGGAAAGGCCTTAAGTAGAGACTTGGCTCCCAAAGTGCATAAAAGTCAAAATATGGAGGTATGAAGGCTGACTTTTAGATTGATGAGTTTTTTGATGAAATTAATGATGGGAACAGTTTCAAATGGCCATTTTAAGGGTGTGTATGTGGTCTTTGAAGTGTTTTGGTGTTTGGAACAAGAAATGGCATGAAAAGTGGAAAATGGTGATTTTGGTGATTTTGAGAACTTATGCACTTTCAAGCAAGGAAGGAAATGAGAGAGCTATGAGTTTCTATGTATTCTTGATAGCTCTGGTGTGTCTAACAACATAGAGAATACCTCTATTTATAAGGAGAGTGAGAGTGAGGGCAGACTTGGCTTTTCAACTTTTGGAGGGAGATTTTTGAAGCAAATCTTGCCAAAATCATGTGGCAGGTTTTCTCCTCTGTTCTTGGGCTCAAGGCAGGGCAAAAATCAAGTGAAATGAGATGGATGAGGTGACTGAAGTGAGGCTATGAGAGTAGGGGACTGCAGCTGCACAACTCATTCAAAAAGTTTCTCTTTCTTCCTCCTTTAAATGATTATTATATTAGCAACTTGCTTGCAAGTTGCAAAGTCCATCAATCCTTCTTTTCTTCTGGTTTTCCTTTCATCCAAGCCTCAAATTATCAGCATGAAACATGATACAATGGCTGAGGGTGGTCCAAGTTGTTGAAATTTGAATTTTGGAAAGAGTTGAAGTGGTGACTTCAAGTGTGGCAGCCTCAACTTCCATGATCCATAACTCTCAGCTCACAAATGCTATTGAGGAGTTCTACCACATTTTAGAAATCCCTCATGTAGTTCTACAACTTTCATGTTTTTGAGATTTTCAAATTCCCACTGAAACTAGGTCAAACGACCTCTCAAAGTTGCTGAAAAACATACCTAAAAGGCCAAATAACTTAGAATTTTTCGAAGTTATTTCCCTTCTTGAAATGAATTTGGTCATAACTCCAAATCTATGCATTTTCTTATCATGGACCACTTTGGGACTTGTCAAGAGCTTTCCAATGAGCTTTGAACCAACTCAATTAGATGTGTGGTTGAGGAGTTATGGTATTGCCCCTTTCAAAACCCTAATTCCCGACTTTTGCAATTACTCCTCAATCCTTGATCCAATGGTCATGAAATTTTATGGGCAGGTGTAATATGAGATAAGGAACATTTTTGATTCACATCTTGAAGTCAAATTCCTTATGAGTGAAGAGTTGACTTTTCGGTCAACCATACGATCAATCGGCGACTAACGAGTCGACTGTTGATGTTCTGGGTATTTTAAGGCCTTGAAATTTCTTGAGTAGACTTTACTAATCCATAGGAACTTCATGGACCATGATCTTACCATTGGAACACCTTTTAAATCAAAAGTCAAACTACAGTTGACTTTTCATGATCGAAAACCCTAATCGGGTATCCTGAACTGCACTATTCTTAATTCCTGGGTGACAACCTCAAATTGGATTCATACTTGATCCAATGGAATACATTTGATGATGTAGAGACTTAATTAAAGGAGAACCGATCCAACACGTTGACTGATTAACCCTCGAAGCCTCGATTTCGGTTGTACAAAACCTTGATTCCTGTATCTTGACAAAGACAAACTTGAAATAGGTTAAGGTTAGATAATCAAATGAATTTGATCCTAAAAGGATGACGAGGATCTAAGGGGTCAAAATTTGGGGTGCAACAGTTGCCCCTATTTAAATATTTTCACTAGATGGCAATGAGAGATGATAATCCTCATTGAATCGTAGTGTAAGGTATTTAAATATAGCAAACCAGAAATTGTGTCCCTTAGATCCGATGGTATGCAAAAGGACCAATACTGAAATGTAATGAGTTCTAAATGGTGTTTTATGATGCTTGAATGCAAGACTGATGCAGACACACGAGCAAATATAAAAGAACGGCAATACGACGAGTAACCACTCACGAGGGACTCAACACACTGGGGAAAGATTCAAAACAAAGTAAGCAAGATAGTTCAAACATGACTAAAGGTGTTGTTCAAGGGAATCTTTCACACAGGGGACACAAATTCCACCAGGGAAAACACATCTTCACTGGGGAAAAGGAGACACACCGCTGGGGAAGAAGGCAATTCTTCACTGGGGAAACGAAAGAAAAGAAACACAAACCTCACCGGGGAAGAAATCCACTGGGGAAAACTTCGATGGGGAAGCAAATCTTCACCGGGGAAAAGACGGAACGGAGACACGAACCTCACTAGGGATAACCAAATGAGAAATTTCCCATAATGAAGAGTTCAAACGGGATCTTCAGGAAAAGGATAGAAACAAGACTAGACGCGTTAGGGAAGCTAGTAACCACTAGTTCTCCGAGACTTGACTGGGAAAGCAAAAGCTTCAATGGGGAAACCGGTGACGACCGGAACAACAAACAGTTTCCAAAAGTGCTAGTTACCACTAGACTTCCTGGGGAGATGGTGACGACCAAACCAAAGTTTCAATTACAATTGGGAATTCCAAACAATATTGATAAAACACAGGACTTCGGCTGAGGAATTGGTAACAACCGACTAATAACGATTAGTTTTCAAGCAATGCCAGTAACTACTGGACTTAGAGGGGACTGGTGATGACCAAATCGGGGTATACCAATAACAATTGATTCTGGATAAGGCTAGTAACCATTAGATTTAACTGGGAAGATTGGTAACGACTGATTCCAAGGAGATCAATAACCATTGGATTTGGGTAATACCAATAAATACTGGATTTTCAAAAGGTTTGGTAAAAACCAGGTCTGCAAACAGGAAGCATTAGGAACGAAAACTGAACATCCTCGATACATTAGTGTCGCTACTGCGAAAAACGAGGTCGGAAAGACAGAAGAGTCGCCACCTTTCATTATTTATCCCTCAGCACGGGAAAGGAAACGATCCGAAAAAACCTGACGAAAGGGTATAAGACAAGGTCATCGCAACCATTGTCTGGATTCGGGAGTCAGTTACGCAAGAGGAAGGTATTATCACCCCTCACGTCCATCGTACTCGATGGGATCCACGCTTGTTGGTTTGTCTATGGGTGAAAAACAATCTATCTGCGGCTGCTAAAGCTAAACGGGAAGAAACTGACTCGATAGAGTATTGCGCTCTATGCCTACGTATTCCGACGTGCAATGGGAAAGTCAGAGTCAATGTAGTTCGGGAAACTACAGGGGGGATGTTGCTCGCCGAGATATCGCGTCTTATGCCTACGTACTTCCACACAGCGTGAAAGATCAGAGCAAACGTAGTTCGGGATAACTACGGCTAGACAGGGCGTTCTCGATCACACAGGGTTGAGAGAAAGGATTGACGATACTAGCGTACGCATTCTAGCAGTTAGGTTTATGCTGCTCGACCATTGGAGACTTAGGCGTTACCTGTTTGCGGTAAAACGGACGTAATATGTCGGGGTTTAAAGGTATGGAAACCTACGGGAACTAGGACCACGGTCTGGTCTCGATTGCGCTCGGGCAAGAGAAAGGGAACATCAGTCGTCAGCGGGAAAGTCTCGATCGCACGGCAGCGAGAGAACAGAAGAGTTATTTGTTAGTGTGCTCGCTAGGATATCGCATCCTATGCCTGCATATTCTCGTCTGATACAAGAAATTGGAGCAACTGTAGTTCAGCTAACTACAGCAAAAGGGAAAAAGGAAAAGGGAGCTCGCTAGGATATCGCATCCTATGCCTACGTACTCTCGTCTGGTATGAGAGATCAGAGCAAACGTAGTTCGACGCTACAGGAAAACAAGTCTCGATTGCACAGGAGCAAGAGAAGGGGTCTCAATCGCCTGAATGCGAGAGGAAAGGGCTTTCGATCGCACGGGGCGAGAACAAAGAGGAATTCGGCCTAACACGCCTAAACGGGAAGGAACTCGGGACACACACGCAAGAACCTAAGGCGTAGGAGCGAATGCGTCGCATGTCACCCAAAGGGTACCATACTAAACACTCTAGACGATTGAGAGGAAACCCCTCAACTGTCATTTCCTACATATCTAACGCTACGGCTCACAACACTCGATGGTTGCATGAAGACTTGAATAAGAAAGATGATGTTGAACGAAGCGGCTCCGTTGGCTCCTGACATGTGCGCAAGCTCCATTCCAATCTTCTCCTCTCTGGATCCTTGATGAGGACGCTCGAATCAGGACCAATGTAACGATTAGACCGTCATGGTTCGACTTATACGAGAAATCGAACTCTCAGAGGTAGTGTATTGATATCCGTGTCAAAGACAAGATAGAGAAATGATATCGAAAATCATTCTCTAATTGAATCATGTCACACGGCCAGCCAAAAATAAAATCAAGGATGAAATCGGATAGAAAAGAAATGAGGAGAGAAATTCAATACAAATGGAAATAAAAGTCTACTCCTAAAATTGAAAATAAATTCCTAATAGAAAATATTCTAAAGAAATCACAAGGAAATTCTAAGTAAATTGCATATGAAAAAATATAAAGGAAATTCTATCCTATGCACAAAATTCTATAATATTCTATATGGGAAAATAAAACTAAAATAGAATATAAACTCTAAAATATAAAACCTATATTAAAAATGTAATAATATTCTAGAAAAAATAAAACTATAATCCTAAAAGAAAAAATAGGAAAATAAATCTACAACTATTACAATCAAACATCCAATACAAGAGAAATTAAAAAAAAAGTAAAGGAAAGGGGGACAACCACTAAACAGGGACTGGAGCAGCAAAAACAGGGCCCAACCCACAATACATCCAGAAAAAATAAAGAACAAGGGAAATGGGGGGTGTAAGCTGGAACATGAAGCGTGCACGGTCAGCAAACTCGTTGTTGGGCCTGTTGGCTTGTGAAGCCCAAACGAAGCAGCTGGAGAGGGGGGGGGGGGGTAAACAAGCAAACCCGGCGGTGCGAACCCAAAACTGCAACAATGGGCGCCAGGCCCAATCAACCCAAAGACCTCTTCGTCTTCCTTCAGCACACAAGGAAAGAAACCCTAGCTTCTTCCTCCTTCCTCCGTCACCGTTACCTCACCTTCTATCACCCTCAATCTCAAACCGTCTCAACCTCCATCTTTGCACCTGTCTCCGTTTCCCCAAAATCTTCCCCTTACTCCTTTCAATCTTCTGCGTTCACCTTCTCCGGAAAAGTGTCGGATCTTAAAGATCGGCGATGAACATACATAGGGATCTGACAAATCTATTGAGAGCTTGAAGTACACAAGGAAATTGTTGAGCGTTGTTGTAATCCGATAGATCGCTTGGAGGATGCTAATGGAGATTCGAACGAATCCTGATAAAGCTCATGATATTCTCTGGAAAAAACTTGAAGAAGTTCGTTGAAGGTTCTTGAAGACAAAAGAAACGGATGGATGACCAGCGATGGAATTCTCGAAGTTGTGGATGGCGTTGAAGATCTAGAAAAACTCGGATGAACAAGTTGAAGGTTGATGAACCTGCTAAAGTTCGATGAAGATCTATGGATCGTTTCTGGAAAACAACTTGAATGGGATGAAGGCGTTTGAAGAAGATCTGGAAAAGTTTGCTGACAAACTGGTGCATGTTCTTGATGGATGAATTTTCAGTGAAGTTTCTGGAGCGAAATGAACTGAACTTGATGAACATTGATGAATGTCCACGATGATTAATGAAGGTTCGAAGAATTTATTAGTTTTTCTGGAAAATCTGGTGAATCTATGATGAAGATTGGCGATGAATAGGTGATGAACACGGTGGTTGGATGAATGAACGGTGGAGATTTCTGGTGGTTTCTTGATGAGTTGGAAGATCTTCACGAAGAAGATGATGATCTAAAACGGTGAAGATGAAGATCGTTGGGAAATCATGATGAAGGTTTGGATCTGGATTTGGTGATGATCGTGGTGAATACGATGAATCTGGAGGTTTGAGTGAAGTTTTCAGTGAAAAAATGCAGTTTCCGGCGACAGTTGCGTACTCCGGCGACTGTTGCGGTGGCTCTGGTGACCTTCCGGCGGCGGTTGCATGGCCGGTGGTAAGGGGTGAGGGGAGACAAGTGTGAGACGCGTGGCATTCTGTGGGAGAGGGTGAGTGAAACGTGGAGGCCATGCAGAGAGGGAAGGAGTGAGGTGGCGTGTTGTGTGGTGAGGTGGTAGAGAGAGATACACACGTGGCCAACTCTTTATACTGACAAGTGGCGAAATTTGGACTGGTGGGCCTCCAAAATTGGGACACCTAGCCCACCGAAAATGACAATTTAACAAACTCAAATAAAATTTGATTAATTGCTTAATGATGATTAAAATTATGATTAATGCCTAATTAAAACCTAAACGAAAATTAATGCTAATCTAGACTTAATTAAAGTTAATTAATCTAACTAAACTTCTTAAAATGGTAATTAACAGCTAATTAATATTCTAAAAAGAAATTAACATCCAATTAACTCTAAACCTTATTAAATTCTAAAAGAGAGTTAAACTAATCTATTAAATTCTAAACTCAATTAATAGCTAGGAAAGAAATTAAATCTATTTTATCTAAACAAATCAATTAATATCTATAAATGGAATTAAATCTATAAAAACAATGATTTAAACTCTATTAACAAATTAAATCTAAAAGAAATTACAATCTAGAAAATTTCTATTAACTTCTAACCTATTTTAAAATCTATTTAATATCTAGAAAAAGCAATTAAATCTATTTCCTAGAGCTAAAAATTAAGGAAAAAATCTATAAAAATGCAATAAAGCCAATTAAATTGATTAGAAAAAAAGATGCGCGAATACAGCGGAATAAACGGTAAAAACCGGACATCGAAATGTCCTCAAAAACAACAGCAAGAGCTGAAAACACTGGGAAGAGCACAACTTCCACAACAAAACCTGATTATTCGAACCGGCCTGAAATGCCTGCAACACCAGGAGAGGGCGGTAATCCCGATAAAATCAATCTGACTGAAAAAATGCAATGTATGCGGTATGTAAATGCAAATGCAAAATGAGTCGAAACATAAGCCAAATGCGATAATTGGTTGGTCAAATTTTGGGGTGCAACAGCTGCCCCTATTCAAACGGCTTGGACCTGAAGGGTTGAGAAGCGAACGACTTCCAAACATTCAAAGGTAGAAGACGATTGAATACAAAAGAAACCCAGAAATTTGCCAACCTGCAGAAATAAACTGCACAAACTGCTTGGGGAACAAATATCCAGAAAACCGAATCTAGTCGTCACGGCAACAAACTGATCAATCATTTGACAAAGAAACTAACTTTAGCACCAGTTACCTGTGTGACGCCACAGATGACAAACCCGAAGGCTGGATCAACATGCACTTGATCCTCTCAAGTTTTATAATGATAGACAGGAAGAGAAATACTCACATCGTCTAAAGGAAGACGGAAAGACATCATCCCGAAGGAGAACAAAATCCATACTCATATCTTCTACTGATAGACGGAAAGACACCATGCTGAAGGCTCACACTGTCTAATGGTAGACAGGAGGAAAAACAATCTTGATCTCGCATCGTCTAATGATAGACGAGAGGAAAATCAATCCAAATCTCGCATTGTCTAATGATAGACGAGAGGAAAATCATATCCAAACCTCGCATCGTCTAAAGATAGACGAGAGGAAAACCTTGTCTGAAGAACAACATTGTCAATGAGAACTAGCGGAAAGAAAACCATATAAACTGCAACACCACCCATCAAATTTCAGAATCCTTTCGTCTATAGGAGTTGATGGAAAGAACAATATCCTCAAAGGGGCCACATCATCAATAAGGATTGACAGGAACAAAACCACCTTCAAATAGCCATGTCGTCAATAGGAATCAACAACCCGAAAAACTGAACATTCTTCAAAGAGCCCCGACATCAATAAGGATCGACGGTCAGAAAAACCCCTCTTGAAATGTCATCTCATCCGATAAACAGAAAGAAAGCAAATATCTGAAAGATCGCCTTGAAACCTCTCGACGTCTAAAGATAGACGGAGAGAACACCATACCCAAAACTCATGACGTCTAATGATAGACGGAGAAAACTCGCTGGGGAGACACATCATCAATATGAATTGACAGTAAGAAACCCGCTGAAAAATCACCTGAAACTTCACGTCGTCTAAACATAGACGGAAATAAAACCATACTCGAACTCACGACGTCTAAAGATAGACGGAGAAAACCATGCTGAAACTCACGACGTCTAAAGATAGACGGAGAAAACCATACTCAAACTCATGACGTCTAAAGATAGACGGAGAAAATATCTTGCTGAAACTCACGACGTCTAATGATAGACGGAGAAAATATCTGTTGGGGAAATACATTGTCAATATGAACTGACGGGAAGAAAACCTGATCGGAGGTACACGTCGTCAATAGGAATTGACGGAAAGAACAGTCTGTCATCATCAAATGATTGATAGACAAAGCATAACCGTCATATGATCTGAGAATCAAATAAACCACAGAACTATTTGAACAAAGCTGCTGGGTAAATGCCTCTGAACTGATTGCAGAGTGATTCACATTGCCACAGACGGCTAATAGAAAAATTGGCTTATGCTTCGCATGCATATGCGCATGTTTGAATTTTTCTATGGCGTAATGCTCCATATAGGATGGAAATGCTACGCCTTTGACGATGAAATGCAACTATGATGCAAATATGATGATATATGCAAGATGTAAATGCAGGCTCGGGCTTCCAGAGAAAAGCTGTACACAGAAGGACCATTCCAGCAAAATAAATGCTGGAAAGATGAAGCCAACTCCGCTGGGGATAACCAAATGTGCTAAGTATGATTGTACTTCCCTGGGGATAGCTTACACATGCCAATGACCATTGGACTTTTACTGGGGAAAACAGACGGAGTCTTCCTGCATAACAATGAAGATTGGATTTTGAACTGATGCGCCAACACGGATTGGGCCTCACGGTGATTGCCAATATGGATTGGGCTTTAGGAATGGCGCGCCAATAAGGATTGGGCTTACTGACAATTGCCAATAAGAATTGGGCCTTTAAGCTGTCCATGATGGGTCAGGTACAACTGACGCTGGAAAACACTCTACCTGAATTCACGGTCTCTGGTTGAAGGGTCGAGGGATAATAGCACGACTTCCCGACATTCGTCTCACACTTGAAGATTGGCTGAACCTGCTTGAGTAGCTCTAGGTAGCTCTGATGACACGGAGAGGAACAATTCCTTCGCTTCTAATATGCCCCAGTCTGTGGGATCTCTGTGGGGATATTCCTCGGATGGAAATCTGAAAATTTGTACCCTGATGGTCTAACACGAACTGCCCCAGCACTCTGAACCTCAGAGAGATGCTTCGGATCAAATGCCAATCGGGCAAGAAACAACTTCTGCACTTTTCTTAGAGTGGCCTGCCCCTGTCTGCAACGACTTTGCCCCTGATTGGCTGATCTGCGGGGGAATACCCTGGTTGTCCTCGAGAGATTCGTCAAATTCCGACCTGACTACTTCAAAATAACCAACTTCGGATGGCTAACATCACTAGGGATTACTTGATATAGCTTGCCCCGGTTCACAGAGTATTAGGGCGTTCTGCATTCTATCCTGATCAGACTTCCCACTGTAGGAAACTTTCCTGCTGTCAAGCGCTTACTTGCAAGAAAAACAAGTTATTCTGCATAAAAGATATATTAATGCAACGCATATGACAGTTTTGACATCCAATCTGTTCACTGGAAAAGGAAAAACAGTTTATGGCATATGTCGCTACTGCGAAAATCGGCGCCGGCTGAACAGAAGAGTCGCCACTATGCGTTATTTATCCCAAAGGAGGGAAAGGAAACGCTCGAAGTAAACCTCACGCAAATACGGGAAAGGAATGGTCATCGCAACCAAATCCTGGATTCGGGAGTCAGTTACGCAAGGGGAAGGTATTAGCACCCCTCACGTCCGTCGTACTCGACGGGATCCACGCTTGTTTTCTAGTACGGATTGTTATTCTATCTATCTTACAGGGTCAAGGGTTAAAAGAAAATAAAATGACTGGGCAAAGTATCGCACTTTATGCCTACGTATTCCCGTCTGGAACGAGAAATCAGAGTCAACGTAGTTCGCCTACCTACGGGAAAGGAGGGGAAGGTTGCTCGCTAGGATACGACATCCTATGCCTACGTACTTTCATACAGCATGAAAGATCAGAGCAAACGTAGTTCGGGCTACGGAAGACACAAGCGTGTCTGACATTTTTTTATCTCCTTATGAAAGGGTTTTTCCTAATTTAAGAGTCCAAGCAGACAAAAATGACACTTTGATGTTTGTTTTCAGTCTTTTACGCAAGAACTGTCTTTTATGATGTTTGCAATCTCTGACGCACTAGAGACTATGACTTGAGGGTGACTACGTCGTCTGTCACCCTAAGGGTGACACACTAAGCAATCAGGTTACTGAAGAGTGACCCTCCAGCAACCTTTCTCAAATAGCTTAAGGCTCGTAGCGTACGACATTGATTATCCTTATTACTGTGTTTTGAATTGTTCTGAGATAGAAGAGAAAGAAGTCTAAAAAATCCTAGGGTTTGAAAGGGATTCAAAACTACCTTAATGTTATCATGCATGGATTACAACCTAATGTCTGTCATAATTCCCTCCTGCACAGAGGAAATCAGAGATCCTAGGGGATAAACGGAAAAGAAACGACAAAAATACAATAAACAGTAAGTATGCATGAGATGCAGCAAAACAAGCAAGGCAAGGGAGTCCCACTCAACCTCGAACCTAAGGAAGCAACAGGAAAAGTGAATCAACTTCAGTTCAAGCCTAAAGGGCAAGCAGCACAAGCCAACAGACAATATAGAGAAAAACAAAAGATACAAAGGAGGCAGCCCAAGCAGCAGCAACAAACTCCTACAACAAACAACAACAACACGCTCTGAACAGCAAAGTTGAAATGACAGCAAAGGTCTTGTCTTTGAGCTAGATTCCATCTTCAAGCTTCTTCAATCTTCATCTTCAAGCTTTAGCAAGCACACTCCAAGAAGGGATTTGTCATCAAGATCAAGTTGCAATGTTGGCATATTTGCTGAAAACCAAAGGAATTCAACAAGAACCAACATCGAGGTGGAAGTGTATCCTCAAAAGTTCTACTCTCTAGAGTATGCCCCACTTCCCTCCTAAGGAGAGATGGAACTTCCCTAAGAGGACTTTGCATCATAGGATAGAATAGAAGCAAACAATGCATTCTATGTTTGATGGAAGAAATGAACTAATTCTACAAAAGCTCTCCCTAAAAGCCTAATTCTACCAACTCCTAAAACAAACTTAAAAGAGAAAGAAAGCTCCACTCCAAGCCCCACTCTTCAAGCCAAAGCAAATTCATCATGTCCAGAAGCTCCTCTAAAAAGGAATCCAAAGTCTTCAAGCTCCAAGTCCACCAAACGCTCCAAACAAGGCAAAGCACTCAAGAGAGAACACCGAAAGCAACAACCATTTGCAAAACCCAAAAAAATAGCAAAATAAATTGTAAAATTCTAATAAAATTCCTATGTGAACATGCAGGTTTGAAAATTCTAAAATTCCATAATCAGGACCTAAATCAATTTCTAGGTCATCTAAACAATTCCTAAATGAAATTTGGTCATGGGAAACCATTATTTGGGAAGGCTCTAAACTACACACCTAAAACAGAATCTAATCAATTTTAAAAAATCTAAGAAAATTCCAGGGGAAACCTATGTATGTCCTCTAAATCATATCAAAAGAATCTGCTCAAAAACATAAAGCATCAAAGAGAACAAAATTAAACAAACAGCAATATCAATTATGCATAACAATGGATATTAGCACAAAAGAAAATTCGTAACTAATTCAAATAAAATCCTAAAAATGAAAACTCAACTCCTACAGTTTCTTAAGACAATCAAGATCTACAGAAGAAAGTTTCATAATTTTTTGATCATTTTTACTATTTTTAACGCAATTAATCCAAACAGCTATTAAAACAGAAAAAAAGAACGAAAATGAATTAAACTAAGTTAATGTGCATTGGGCCAGGGGTGCGAACAACAGAATTCCAAAGCAATGTCCGTGTGGGCCTCGTGAGTGGGGGTGGGAACAGTACCCGCGCGGTACTGTAGCTGTTCTGGCGGTGACATTTTTTCGGTAACTTCCGAGCAACATAACTCCATCGATTCTTAACCGTTTCGCACAAAATTTTAGTCAAACTTGAAGGAAAAAAATCAAGGATTCCAAATATGCTCTTGGATTCCATCAAAACTCCATGATCAAAGAGATATACAATAATCAAGAAAACATACTCATCCAAAAAAAGTCTCTAATCCTTAATTTCTTGATCCTAATTTCATCTATACATTTTCCAGATCCTAACCACATGAATAATCTAATCTAATTCATCCTAAAATCATAGAAAAAGTGAATTTCACATACCGGCTTCGGAGCGTCGAAACGGAGTAGTTGGAACTCGTTTTTTCTTGCCAAAAAGCGCGGAAAACCTTTGTTGAAGTTTGTTGGAGAAGATTAAATTCTTGATAACTCTTGAAAATGCCTTGAATCCAACTTTGATCTCTCACTTTTTCTCTTCCAAACTCCAATGTCAATATATGGTTTTTGCACAAATGAATCACCAACTCTTGCTATGAATCTCTTCACAAGTATATATAGAATGTATTTGAAGATCCTAGAAAGTTCTAGATTGATTCAATGAGAAAATCAACTTCTCATGTCATGAAAATCTCTTCTTATGCTATGCACATACCATCTCATGTTTTGGCTTGCAATTCACTTGGTTCTGAGTTTAAATTCTCTCCACATGAGATATTGGAGGTGTATGGATGGAAATGAGCCTTGCATTTGCTTGGAAGTGTGGTTTTGCATATGTGCCTTATGATGCAAGTAGCCCATTTACCAAGCAAGTCCTTGAAATAACCCTCAATTCAAAATTATGGCAATGCCATTGTCTTTAAAATGAATTTTACAATCAAATTGGTATGTCATATGGCTTGTTTGTGACCTCTAACCCAAAATTTGATTTTTCCCACCAAACTTTATTTGACTTATTCCCTTTTTTAGGCCATTTTAAGTGACTTTTTTGAAATAAGCCGATCAATCCACCATGATGACTTATTTGACCTAAAAACATCATTTTAAGCACATTCCATGTTGAACAATTTTTCATTTGAGAAGTGGAACATGGAGATTTTGACCTATGCTCAAAAATGACCTGTAATTCAACTTTCCCAAAATACCCCTGGATTGCCAAGACCATAACTTGAATTCTACAAATCCTCTTGAGGACTTCTAGTACTCAAATTAAAGCTAAGATCAAGATATACAACTCTTATGTTGGACAAGAATCCATTTGAAAACCCTTTGATGGGCAAAAGTTGCTTAGAAGTCAAGTGACGTTCACAGATAAATTTCAATGTCCTCTGGGGACCCATAACTTGCAAGAACCATAACTTGAGTTCTACAAATCCTCTTGAAGACTTCTAGTACTCAAATTAAAGCTATTGAGAAGCCCTACAAGTTTCATGTTGACCAAGAATTCATTTGAAGCTTGCATTTTGACTTATCTAGCTTGGAAGTTAGGCCTAAATTAGGGGATTTTACACTAGAACCCTAATTTAGTAACTCCTTTTCTTCTTGATTCATTTTGATTTCTCCTTGGCACAACACCACACATGTATCCACATATTAATTCATGAATCCCACATACTCCAAGTAGGCCTTGATGCCCTCCAATCAACAATTTGACCTAATGTTGACCTAGGGTTGACCCAGATGAAACCCTAGTTGACTGCATTCAACTGTAGCTCTGGTACTTGTATTAATGATTTGTCTCATCTTCAAAATGACCCTATAGGTCTTCCATGATCTTTGTACACCTTCCATGGCTTACACACTCATTGATGATCTTCAACATATCCCCAAGATTGGGAGAGAAATCCACTAGTTGACCTTCAAATTTTTCAAAGCTTCAACTCATTTCTTGATTACTTGGATGGTCTTGAACTTGAATAAAACCCCATGATGGGCCTCTTTCTGATAACAAAGGCACTTGATCGCCTGTTAGATGACTTGTTATGTTATGTTATGCAAATGATTAGACTATGTACATGACTTAGTATGCAAATGACAATGCAATTGAAACATAAACCAAGTGAAATAGGTTGAGAAAATTTTAAGGTGCAACAGCATATAATGCACAAATCATTGAACCTGGACGACTTCACTGGGGAAGTACTTCTGTCAACAAATATAACTCTGCCAACGATACAGGAAAAGAGCTCCGCCATCACTACGGGCAATACTACCGCCACCACTGCGGGAAATACTCTGGGAAAATAACACTGTCATCACTGCGGGTAATACCACCGCCACCACTATGGGAAATAATCTTGTCATCACTACAGGAGAAGAACACCGCCATCGCTACGGGTAATACTCTGTCATCACTACAGGAAAATAACACCGCCATCGTTACGGGTAAACAACACCGTCATTGCTACGGGTAATACTCTGCCATCACTACAGGGAAATAACACCGCCATCGTTACGGGTAAACAACACCGTCATTGCTACGGGTAATACTCTGCCATCACTACAGGAAAATAACACCGCCATCACTACGGGTAAACAACACCGCCATTGCTATGGGTAATACTCTGCCATCACTACAGGAAAATAACACTGCCATCGCTACGGGTAAACAACACCGCCATTGCTACGGGTAATACTCTGTCATCACTACAGGAAAATAACACCGCCATCGCTACGGGTAATAACTCTCTGTCACCACTACAGGAAAATAACACCGCCATCGCTACGGGTAATAACTCTCTGTCACCACTACAGGAAAATAACACCGCCATCGCTACGGGTAATAACTCTCTGTCACCACTACAGGAAAATAACACTGCTATCGCTACGGGTAATACTCTCTGTCACCACTACAGGAAAATAACACCGCCATCGCTATGGGTAATAACTCTCTGTCACCACTACAGGAAAATAACACCGCCATCGCTACGGGTAATACTCTCGAATACAGCTCCTCTGCCTATCTTTGCAGTAGCTAACTCCATCAGTCAAATGGGTAACACATAATGGTCTAATCTTTCAATCTTTAATGCTGACATGGCAATAAATCTGAAAAGGAATCTACTGGGGATTTTCTGAACTCAAACTGCCAGACACCTACTTCGACATAGGCGGCAGCTTCCACAAATTGATTCACGAAATCTTTTGATAACGTCATAACAACAATCTTGAAGAAATACTCCGCTGGAGGGGTAAGAGAAACTTAACCAAGCAACTCTGTGGGGAATAATGACAAGGGAAACATTATCGCCACGTGTCTCATGCTGAGACATTTAATATTTGGTAATTGATTTGAGTAAGAGCTCTCTCCACCTGCAAGGGAAACAACACTTGGATACCAAAGGTTAACCAACTTGGCCTATGTTTCAAAATGCGCATGTTTGACAATGGCATAATGCTCCGTACAACACGGATATGCTACGCGTTTTTGGGTAGATGCAAATATGACACTATATGCAAATGCAAATGCAGGCTCAAGCTGCTGGGGAAACTTTGACAAGCTTGCTTCAACACAGCTGTTGAGAGCGAATATCACCATGTTGGGGACGAACGGGCATCATAAAGCCCTCCGGCAAAATAAATGTCGGACATACCACCAACTCTGCCGAGGAGATTAAACTCTGATTTCCACTGGAAGGAAAGGACACCTGCTGGGGAGAGTAACTCCACTGGGGAAGAATCGACTCTCTTGGGGAAAGTAAACTGACTGAGAAAGAAACGACTCAGCTGGGGAACGATGAAATCCTTCTGGAAGAAACGATACTGTCTGGGCACAGCTTTCAAACTCGGAGTTACCGCTCCGCTGGGGATGATCATCCTGACGAAGGCATGACGACCTGTGGGAAGAAAACCATCTTCTATGGGAATAATCCTTCTGAACCAACTATGACTTGGCTAAACTCTGCGGGAACCCTCCAAACTGGGGATTGATCGTTCACATACTCGACTCTCTGGGGAGTGCAACCTCTGCAGAGGATACTGATCTTGACTGGCGGGGAATATCCTCTGGGGATAAGTTGCGACTAGCTGGGGAAATTGATCCCTCCGGTAAGGGACAAAATCATCTCAACTTTTAAAGATAAGGTGCGACCTGCATGGGGATTGGCGTCGCACAAAGTTAATTCTTTCACCACGAACCTCCGGCTGGGGCCCTAATTTCTGATCGTCCGCTTTAAAGGCGAGAACCCTGCAAAACACAAACGAGACAAGAAAAATCTATACAACCAAATCTATTCGGGTTAGTGTCCGTGACATTACTTCAGTCAATTCGAAGTTTTAGCAATTATTGGCAAGGGCCAGCAAAGTTATGCAAGTGCAAGTTTATCAAAACATCGGCGTTTTCTACATACAAAACAGTAAAGCATAAACATCAAATGCTGAATAACATGTTTTATTAATAACAGGCCTCTGAATAGGCAAAGTTTTGTACATCGGATGCAACTCCTGAAAAGAGGAAGTTACGTACACACACATACATATATGCACAAGAAGCATAAAAATACAAATACAACTCGAATTTGTACACATGTCGACAACATGGTGCAGACAAACATCGTGAGTTGATCCTCCTATGACTCGCCCGACTCTGGCGCTTTCCCGATATTCAATTTTCGGAAGAGATTGTGTTGGATAAACAAACCCTCAGGTGCTCCCAAACCACTGATCAATGCAGGTATCGAATTCGGACCGCAATCATTTGCTTTTTAAATCTCTAACTTTTGCATGAACCGCCATTTGCGGGTTTTCAATTCACCGGGATACCCTTTTTTTTCCGAAGTCGCCCAATGTAGGTTTTCGACTTCGCGGGTGTACATCTTTTCAATTTTATCCCTATCTTTTGCCTGAACCTTTTTATTCTGTTTTTGGTTCGCCGGGATGCCCCTTTTTTGCCTGGACTCTCTTTTTACTGTCCAGCGGGTCACTTTCAAGCAAAGTATTTTTTAACTGCGTCCGAATTCACAGGAGACGAAAAGTCTTCACTGTCCATGGTGGATAACAACAATGCTCCTCCTGAGAAGACTTTTCTGACAACGTATGGTCCTTCGTAATTAGGGGTCCACTTGCCCTGTGATCTGTTTGTGGTGGGAGGATCCTCTTCAGTACAAGGTTGCCCGTCTGAAAGCTTCACGGACATATCTTCTTATCGTATGCTTTCTTCATCCGGCTCTGATACAACTGACCGTATGCGAGAGAAGCTAGCCTCTTCTCATCCATTAAACTCAGCTGATTCAACCTGTCTTTTACCCATTCTGCCTCGTCAAGTTGGACATCTCGTAAAACCCTCAGGGAAGGAATCTCAACCTCCAACGGTAATACTGCCTCCATTCCGTATACCAATGAAAAAGGGGTTGCCCCGATTGATGTGCGTATCGTCGTACGATAACCGTGCAAAGCGAAAGGTAGCATCTCGTGCCAGTCCTTATACGTCAGAACCATCTTCTGAACAATCTTCTTTATGTTCTTATTGGCTGCTTCAACAGCGCCGTTCATCTTGGGTCGGTACGGAGAAGAGTTGTGATGTTCGATCTTAAAATTCTGGCACAGCTCTTTCATCATCTTGTTATTCAAATTTGAACCGTTGTCGGTGATAATCCGCTCAGGGATTCCATATCTGCAGATAATATCTCGCTTGATAAATCTGGCGACCACTTGCTTGGTGACATTGGCATATGATGCTGCTTCCACCCACTTGGTGAAGTAATCGATCGCCACCAAGATGAACCGGTGTCCGTTGGATGCCGTAGGCTCGATCTTTCCAATCATATCAATTCCCCACATCGAGAACGGCCATGGTGATGACATCACATTCAGAGGACCTGGGGGTACATGGACCTTGTCCGCATAAATTTGGCATTTATGACACCTCTTTGCAAACTTGAAACAGTCTGTTTCCATAGTTAGCCAGTAATAACCTGCCCGCAGCAGTTTTCTCATCATAGCATGCCCACCAGCATGTGTACCAAACGTACCCTCATGTATCTCTTCCATGAGAAACTTCGCCTCTTTCTCGTCTACACAGCGTAGCAACACCAAGTCGTGGTTTCTCTTGTATAGTACACCGTCCGGATTTAGATAGAAATTGCCAGTCACTCTCCTGAGAGTCTTCTGATCTCGACTGGATGCCCCAGCCGGATACTCCTTGTTCTTCAGGAAATTATGGATGTCAAAGTACCAGGGTTTATCATCAGATGCTTCGTCAATAGCAAATATGAAGGCGGGTCTGTCGAGCCGAGAGATAACAATCCGGGGAGCCTCGTTCCAGAAGTTAACTTTATACATGGAAGACAATGTCGCCAAGGCGTCAGCCATTTGATTTTCTGCTCGCGGCACATGATGCAATTCAACCTTGTCGAAGAAAGGCAACAATCTCCTTGCATAATTCATGTATGGTATCAAGTTGGGCTGACGTGTCTCCCATTCTCCTTTAATCTGATTCACTACTAGAGCTGAGTCTCTGTATACATCCAGATGTTTGATTCGCAAATCAATAGCTTCTTCAAGACCCATGATGCAAGCCTCGTATTCAGCTTCATTATTGGTAACCGGAAAGGTCAATCGAGCAGTAAATGGGATGTGCGACCCCTGAGGAGTAGTAATAATCGCACCTATTCCGCTACCATAGGAATTTACAGCTCCGTCAAATATCAACTTCCACTTGGAATACAACTCTGATCCTTCGTCCAGCAACGGTTCTTCCCACTCTTTCATCTTTAGGTACATGATATCCTCGTCAGGAAAATCAAACCTCATCGATTGGTAGTCCTCAACAGGCTGCTCCGCAAGGTACTCTAACAAGACGCTACCTTTAATAGCCTTTTGCGAGACATACTAAATATCATATTCGGTTAACACCATCTGCCATCGGGAAATTCTTCCGGAGAGTGCTTGCTTCTCAAACACGTATTTGATTGGATCCATCTTTGAAATTAGCAGGGTTGTGTGATTTAGCATGTATTGCCTCAAACGTTTGGCGGCCCAGGCTAGCGCACAACAAGTTTTTTCGAGCATTGAGTATCGAGACTCACAGTCAGTAAACTTCTTACTCAAATAGTAGATGGCATGCTCTTTACGCCCAGTCTCGTCATGTTGACTGAGAACACAACCCATACTTTCCTCCAGAACCGTCAAATACATAATCAAAGGTCTCCCAGCCACTGGGGGTATCGGAACAGGAGGTTCCTGCAAGTATTCTTTTATCTTGTCGAACGCCTTTTGACAATTTTCATTCCAGGTCACAACCTGATCTTTCTTTAACAGCTTGAATAATGGCTCACACGTAGCTGTTAGGTGAGATATGAACCGGGCGATGTAGTTCAATCTCCCTAAAAACCCACGCACTTCTTTTTCTGTTTTAGGCGTCGGCATTTCTTGTATTGCTTTTATTTTCGCAGGATCAACCTCTATTCCTTTTTCGCTCACAATAAACCCCAGCAGTTTACCCGATCTCACCCCGAAGGTGCACTTGTTAGGGTTCAGTCTCATCCTGAACTTCCTAAGCCTCTTGAATAGTTTCAGCAGATTCACCAAATGTTCTTCCTCCGTATGGGATTTGGCAATCATATCATCAACATAAACCTCGATCTCTTTATGCATCATGTCATGAAAGAGAGTCGTCATAGCACGTTGATATGTTGCCCCAACATTCTTCAATCCGAAGGGCATCACTTTATAACAAAATGTTCCCCAGGGAGTAATGAAAGTAGTCTTCTCCATGTCTTCTGGCGCCATTTTGATCTGATTATAGCCCGAGAAGCTATCCATGAAGGAGAATACGGAGAATTGAGCAGTGTTATCAACCAGCACATCAATGTGAGGAAGTGGAAAATCATCTTTCGGGCTAGCTTTATTCAAGTCACGGTAGTCTACGCACATTCGCACTTTACCGTCTTTCTTTGGCACTGGCACAATATTAGCGACCCATGAGGGATATTTTGTAACAGCTAGGAAACCAGCATCCCACTGTTTTTGAACTTCCTCCTTAATCTTCACAGCCATGTCCGGTCTAGTTCTTCGGAGTTTCTGCTTAACCAGCGGACATTCTTCTTTTAATGGCAGACGATGAACAACCATGTCCGTATCTAACCCAGGCATATCCTCGTACGACCAGGCAAAAATATCACTGTACTCTTTGAGCATCTCAACCAACCTATGCTTAACGTCGCTTTGCAGTGCGGCCCCTATACGGATGTTCCTTTCAACCCCTTCCGACCCCAAATTAATAATCTCAATGACTTCCTCATGAGGCAGAATGATTCTTTCTTCTTGTTTCAATAACTAGGTCAGCTCTTCTGGTACTTCGCCATCTTCAACAATCTCTTCCTCAGCCTGAAATACCGGGTGCTCGAAGTCGAAGTGAGTCATAGGCGGTTCATAGATGTCATCTGAAACAGTAATCTTGCAAAGGAAATGGTTAAATGCTTCAAAACGCAGACAAAGCAAATAACCACGTTGCCATTTTATTGTAAAAAATAAAAACAGGAAAAACAAGGATCACAATATTTGTATGAAAAACGCCTTTATTCATGATTAAAAAATGTACTGTACATAACCAAAATGTCCCTAAGCAAAATCATTATGCCCCGGGTGGGACACAAGATTATTCAACAAACAAATCATTACTGTTTAGTTGTCACAGGAACAGTCTCCTGGATAGACCAATTGCAGAGACTTTGTCCTGGCACGCCTGGCTTGATCCATGCGTCCATATCACAGTCGCTATCTCCTTCCTCGGAATCGGAAACAGCATTGATGGTCTCGAAGTTCACTCCACTTGGCTTAATGGTTATTGGCCCTCTGAACTGGGCGCTCCGGAAGAGGATGCTGATGACGAAGGATGATATCCAAGCCCGAACCTGTCATTCTTCACGGGAATCTCCAACACCTGACCCCAGCCCTTGGTCTCGCCTGTCTGCACTAGAGCCTGAGCCTCTTTGTACGATGACACTGCCACATCTGATACTTTACTTGGCACCGGAGCTTTGTCCTTAATTCGCAACCCCTCAAAGGCTTGACAGGGTGTTTCGTGGATTTCACCGTCGACTTCAACGTACCTGAATGACGACAAATGGCTGACCAGTATATCCTCCTCTCCACAAACTGTGACGACGCTATCCCCAACCATATACTTCAACTTTTGGTGCAACGTGGATGTGATTGCCCCGGCGGCATGGATCCATGGTCGTCCAAGAAGACAACTATACGCTGGCTGGATGTCCATTATATAGAATTCAGTTTCAAATACTTCAGGCCCCACCTGCAATGCTAATGTTATCGATCCGAAAACTGACCTCCGCGTACCATCAAATGCCCTGACCACCAAGTCACTAGGCGTGCAGAGAATCCCCCTGATATCCAATTTCATCATTGCTTTCTTCGGAATCACATTCAAGGAAGACCCTGTATCCACCAACACACGGGACATGACTGTGCCCCTGCATTCAACTGAGACGTGTAACGCCATATTATGCTCTCTCCCCCTTGGGGTCAAATCAAAATCCGTAAATCCCAAACTGTGCCCTGCATTAACATGCGCTGTCACCCCTTCTAATTGATTCACAGAAACATCTTGGGGTACAAACGACATGTCTAGGATCTTCAGCAAAGCGTTCCGGTGGGCCATAGAACATAATAGCAGTGACAAGATCGAGATCTTTGATGGCGTTTGCTGGAGGTGCTCCACAATTTTGTAATCACTTTTACGGATGAGCCTCATAAACTCTTCCACATCCTTAAGTGATGTTTCCTTTTCCTTTATCTGCGAGGGGCCACTCTCGTCTACCTTGGCTTTCCCCTTTGCCAATCTTTCTGCCTCTACCTCAGGCGATGTGGAGATTCTCCCACTTCTGTTCATACCTCCTGTTCCGAAAATATTGTCTACGACCTCAGCTGGTTGTTTATTTACTTCAATTTTCTCATCGTCGCAATAAACCTCCAACCCATAAGTCCATGGCACTGCTTTCGTATTCTCGAAAGGAATCGGTCCTGCTTTAGTAATAGTGATTGTCGGCCGCCTGGCAGGCGTCGTTATTGTTATTGTTTTCCTTTCAATTGTCACTGTAGCAACATCGTTTCTCTCCTCACACAATGCCTTCACAGGCTCTTCAACTGCTGTTCTATCAAACTGCAATGTTCCTTCATTCATCAAAGCCTGAATACCCTGTTTCAACTCATTACAACCCTCTGGCTGTATCCAACAATCCAAGCAGAATTCGTCACACCCCGGGAATACACCCCCTTTTAACAACCTGCTTTTGATCTCACCCAACGGTGTCTTCAGCTCATTGACATTCGTCACTAGATTCAACTTCTCCTCGGTCAGGATGGCGTTTGCCCCATGATTGGGCATAGGATGTTGTATTATATTTGGACCCGCCTGCCCAAAGTTAATAGCTTTGTTGTCCAACAAGTCTTGGACTTTATGTTTAAACGAATGACAACCTTCAATATCATGTCCGGGCGCCCCGGAGTGGAAATCACAGTGCTTACCAGCATCATAGGAAAACGGAGGATTGCCCGTTAACGGTGCCATGGTCCTCTTCTCAACCAACTTTAACCCTAACAATGTTTGAAGTAGTTCAGCATATGTTGAAGGAGGCATTTCAAATACTCGCCTGGGCTTGCCCTCTAGGATTCTGCGTTGGGCGGGGTGTTGCCTTTGTTGTTGCTGCTGCTGCGGCTGCTGTTGTTGTTGTGGAAAGGGGATGGTAACACTAGCGACCTGTTGATGCTGAGCATACTGACTTCGTCCTCTGCCCCGACCTCTGCCTCCGAACACAGCACTAGAATCACCTTAACGTCTACCACCGAATGCTTTCCTGGTACCTCCTGCGGGGGCAGACTCACCTACGTGGAATCTTCCAACCTTAATATTGTCTTCGACCATCTCACCCATGAGGATCAAATCTGAAAAACTACTCAACGAAACATTAAACAATTTTTCGTAATATATCCCCGTAAATGTCCCAATGAACATGCTATTCATTTCTCTTTCCGCCAACGGAGGATGTACTCTTGCTGCCATATCGCGCCATCTCTGCGCATACTCTTTAAAGCTTTCCTCTTTCTTCTGCGACGGGCCTTGCAATTGAACTCGGTTCGGTGCCAGATCACTATTATACTTATAATGCAGGACGAAAGCATCCGCCAATTGCTTCCAGGTTTTGATTTGAGCGGGCTCCAACCCCATGTACCACTCGAGTGACGGTCCTGATAGGCTGTCTTGAAAGAAGTGCATAATGTCGCTACTGCGAAAATCGGCGCCGGCTGAACAGAAGAGTCGCCACCGTGCGTTATTTATCCCACGGGAGGGAAAGGAAACGCTCAGAGTAAACCTCGCACAATAAGGGAAAGGTATGGTCATCGCAACCAAAACCTGGATTCGGGAGTCGGTTACGCAAGGGGAAGGTATTAGCACCCCTCACGTCCGTCGTACTCGACGGGATCCACGCTTGTTTTCGGGTATGGATTGTTATTCTATCTAAACTATAGGTCAAGGGTTAAAAAGAGAATAAAATGAAAATAAAATGACTCGGCAAAGTATCGCACTTTATGCCTACGTATTCTCGTCTGGAACGAGAAATCAGAGTCAACGTAGTTCGCCTACCTACGGGAAAGGAGGGGAAGGTTGCTCGCTAGGATATCGCATCCTATGCCTACGTACTTTCACACAGCATGAAAGATCAGAGCAAACGTAGTTCGGGCCACGTACGACACAAGCTTGTCTTGATTGATTTTATTCCTTCTGAAAAAGGTTTTTCTGATTAACAGTCCAAGCGGACAAAAGATGATGGCTTGATGAGTTCACATTCTTTTACGGAAGAAGTGTCTTTTATTGTGTTTGAAATCTTTATGTGTTTTTCTGTTTGTTTTGAGAAAGAAAGAGACAGAACTCTAACCTACGGTTGCGAAGGGAAACAAACTAACCTAATGTTATCATGCATGGGTTAAGACCTAATGTCTATCATGCTCCTCTCCTACACGGAGAGAAACAGAGATCCTATGGGATAGGCAAAAACAGAAACAATATCAGATATATACAGTAAAACAGTAAAATGCATGGATGCAGCAATACAAGCGAGGCAAGGGAGCCCCACTCAACCTCGAACCTAGAAAACAATAGGCAAAAGTGAACAGGCTTCACTTTCAACCCAGCAGGGTAAACAGCAAACAATACAGTTCAGAAAACCAATCAATACATCAACAAATGAAATACAGCAAAAACAGCATCAGCAGCTCTAAATCAACAACTGGCTTCAAGCAATCTCCAATCATTCACAAGCTTCAACAAGCATCAATCTCTATCTTCATGACCTTCAGGCAAGGGTTCTGATCATCAGTCTTCCATCTGCAATGGCTTTTCTTCATGCTCAAACCTCCAGGATGAGGGATTAGTCACCAGAGTGAGTTGGGTGTTAAGCAATCAGCTGACTACCAAAGGTGGTGAACAGACTGCTTCTAACACAAGAGACATTTTCTCTCAAGAGTTCTATCTCATAGACACCATCACCAAGCCTTCCAAAGGAAGGGGGTGAGTGTCTTAGAGAGACTCTGAATCACAGAGAAGAATGGACGCAGACAAGGCAATCCATGTTTGAGAAACAATCATTCTAATCTAGAGCTCTGCCTAGCTCCTAAACCCTAGTCTCCTCAGCAACTGCTAGCAAGAAACTCCTCCTCAACTCTGACAGTTGATCTTCAATCTTTGAATCTCCAATGGCTTCATCTTCACAAATCTTCAGCTTCCCCAGGGCCCCAGACAAACCCAATACCCAAACAAACAATCAATAAACCCCAGAGGGCACACCACACCAAACAACAGATATACAAACAGTAATAATATCAGTAGGGGAATCCTGATTTTTCTAAGGGATCTAATAGCTACCCATAGCCCCTATAGTCCCATAACTAAACTAGTCAAACCCTAAGTCCTAAGGGAAAAAATTGAACTTCCTAAGTTGTCACCTAAAACCCTAGTCTTATTCATGATATTCAAGCATTTATTAATCACCTAAAATTAACCTCTAAAAATGGGAGCTAAAATATTTCTATAAGCCTAATATCTCATCTAAACAATATGAAAAGAATGATCAAAAAATATCAAAGCAAGTGAGAGAACAAAAATCATAAAAATGATGCATGAAATGAATTATTTAATATGACCTTTATTTTAGAAAATATGTAAAAAATATGAAATAAAACTAAAAATGACATTTTATTTTCCTATAATATTCTAGACATTTTAATGAAAACATGGTAAAAAGAATGAATTAAAAAGCATTTTTTATGAATTATTTATGAATTTTCAAAGATTAGTAAAAGTTAAAATGAAATAAGAAAAATAAAAATGAATTAAATGAGCCAGAGGGGGTGCATTCAGTAGGCGCGCTCAGTTCATATTCATTGGGCCAGGCATCCAGGGGGTGTGATTAGCGCATTTATCCTGAGCCCAAAACAAGTCAGAAACAACAAAAAAACTAAAACGAGCAGGGGGGTGAAAGTAGCATCAGAAACACGTTCAAATTGGAAATGGGCCTATTACTGGGGGTGGGGATAGCATCACAAGCTGAGGCCCGCCCGTTTCAATTAATGAAACGGTGCGTTTGGCACCCAGTCAACTCCCTCCAAAACAGAATTGAATAACAGCCATTAGATCTCTCCCCAAGTCAAGAGTCTTCACACGCATTGGACGGACCAGATTATGTCTTCCCCACTTGGATCTGAAACTTAGGGTTTCAATCACCATGAACATCCATGCACGCATAACTTCCTCCTCTCTGTTCTCACTCCACACGCAACGAATCCTCACGCCATAAACATGAAATCTACTCAAAATCTTTCACTCTACAATCCTATGATCTCAATTCAATCTGAAACTCAATAAATCTCTCAATCCGATAGCATCAATCTCTGATTTCCATGGAAGGACACTGATATGCAACATCACCATTCTCAATCAAACTTAACCTAAACTGAACTACAACTAATGGAGGTTAACCTATGCTATCAAGTTGCAATTATAACACATTCATCCAAGAAATTCGAACACAAACAGATTATGGCACCTGTTAACAAACCTCACCAAATCGTTCCAAACTCACCTAAACTAATCTCCTAACCACCTAGATTGCATCTAAACTAACAACATCATGCCAAATTAACTAGATCAAGCAGTTTGAATGAAAACTTACCTAGTAAGAAATCTTGAGAAACAGCTATGGAGGATGTGGATCTGAAGCTTTTAAGTGTTGAATCTTGATCAATCCTTGAGGAACTTAATTCTGTATGCACAAACTTGGAGGTTCCTTGCTTGAATCATGCAATCCACTTGAACTTGTGATTTTGATGATCTTGAGAAAAGCACTCGAAAATGGATGATAACTACCAGAAACTTGCTTCAATTCTGATCTATGATGATGATGGAGTGAAATTGAATTGATTATGATGAAAGTTGGTGAAGGTTTTGAGAGAATGGTAATGAAACTCCAATGAAAAAGTGTGAGAAATTATGTGGAATTCTTGGTGCAAATGAGGCCAACCCTTGCCAAATTCTCCTTTCATGAATATATAGACCCCAAATGAACATTCTAGATCCATCTTGCACATTCCCTTGTTTTCAAACTTTGATCCATTTTTGATTATGTTTCTTAAATGATAAGCAACCATGGATAACTTCATTTTTTCCTTCTAAACTCAAAAAAGTGGGTGAACCATTGTTCTTAGAATTGTTTTTCCATTCAAAATCATATATTGGAAGTCTCCATTTGGACTTGTAAATCTCCCAAACCATTTTCCAACTTGAAATTATTCACTTTATAAGCCTTTTTAGTTCATATTTTGACCTATCATGCAACTCCATGCTATGAGCTTCTCCAATAACTTGTGACCTTCTTTCTAGACTTAAAATCCCATTTGGAGCAAGTTTGATGTTGTAAGTTTTTCCATTTGAGGCCTCCTTGTATGAGTTTTGGACATAGGTTAAAATGACCTGTAATTCACAAATGCCCAAAATACCCTTTGCTTGTCAAGACCATAAGTTGAGTTCTCCACATCATATGAAGGCATGCCATACCATTCTAGAAAGCTAAGACAATGAGGAACAACTCTTATGTTGACCAAGAATTCATTTGAAATCTCCTTGAGGGGTAAAACTAGCTTGGAAGTCAAGTCACTTTCACAGACAAAAATTCAGACACCCCAGATGACCTGTAACTTGCAAGGACCATAACTTGAGTTCTATAAATCTCCTTGAGGTCTTCCACCACTCAAATTAAAGGTCTTGAGATCCTCTACAAATTTCATGTTGGCCAAGAAGCCATTTGAAGCTAGCATTTTGACTTATCTTGCTTGGAAATTTGACCTAAACTAGGGGATTTTACAGAGAAACCCTAATTTAGTAACTCCTCTTCTCCTTGATTTCTCTTGAATTCTCCTTGTCATATCTCCATATCTTTATTCTCCATGTCAAATTATGAACCCCACATCTCTCCAATAGACTTGAATGCCCTCTTAAGTCAGTCAATTGACCTAGGGTTGACCTAGGGTTGACCCAGATGAAACCCTAGTTGACTGCCTTCAACTATAGCTCTTGTGCCTTTATCAATGACTTGTTTTCTTCTCCAAATGACTTTATAGGTCTCTCAAGATGTCTAGATGCTCTCCATGCTTTCATTTCACAGCTCATAACCCTCTTGTTGATCCTCAGATACCCTCAGCTAGGAGATGGACTCAAGGCTTGATCTGCTGAACTCTTTGCTTTCAAATTCTTTCTTGATGACTTGAATATGATTGAATTGGGATAATAACCTCTTGATAGGCCTCTGGAGATGAGAATAATGATTGGTCCCCTGTTGAATGACTTGCTATGCTTATGCTATGCAAATGGTTAGTCTATGTACATGACCCTACATGCAAATGCTAATGATGATGAAACATAAATCCAAGGAATAAGGTTGAGCAAATTTTAGGGTGCAACAGCTGCCCCTATTCAAGCGACTTGGACCCGATTGGATGAAGAGCCCGGAGCCTTCATACATTCGCGGTACGAGACGGTTGAATACTAGTGAAACCAGAAATTTGCCAACCGCAGAAATAAACTGCGCTCCTGCTTGAGGAATGACATTCGTCCGCTGAATCTGACTGTTAGAGTAACCCACTGATCTCGCACGACCGTGCTGGGGATTGTCTTCATCGTTCTGAAGAGGATTCTGTCATAACAGATTGCTTGCTTGCCCACGCTAGGACTCTGTCTGTCGTCAATACAAAGAAATCTCAACTAAAACCTGTCCACGTTAGGACTCCACTTGCTGTTAACCCAGAAAAATCTCGGCAACTCCGCTGGGGATGATTCGCCTGCATTTCCTTAAACTGAATCGTCCATGTTAGGAATAACACTCTTCCACGTTAGGAGTAACGCTTTTATCTTTCCACGTTAGGAAGCAATCCTCTTTCCATGTTAGGAAACTATATCAATCTGTCCACGTAGGGACTCCAATGCCATTTGACATGTCCGCGTCAGGACTCCGATCTTTCCACGTAAGGAATACAACTATTTCTGAACTTGTCCACGCCAGGACTCCACTTTTCTTGCATCTGTCCACGTAAGGACTAACTTCCTTCTTCCACGTTAGGAATATCTTCTTCAATCTGTCCGCGTCAGGACTAAACTCTCTTTCCACGTTAGGAATAATCCACTTCTTTCCCCGTCATGAATCAATCTTGATATGTCCGCGTGAGGACTCAATCTTTCCACGTTAGGAATCAATTCTTGCTTAATTTGTCCGCGTCAGGACTCATTTTTTCCACGTAAGGAAACCATCTTTTTCCACGTAAGGAATCATCTTAATCTGTCCACGTAAGGACTCTCTTTTTTCCACGTTAGGAATACTGTCATTTCCACGTTAGGAATCACTTCTGATACGTCCGCGTAAGGACTACATCTTTCCACGTTAGGAATAATAATCTCTTTGATCTGTCCGCGTTAGGACACTGATCTCGTCTTGATTTGTCCACGTTAGGACTCAGGCGTCTTCGACTCACTGAGGAAATAAGACTTGTCCACGTAAGGAATCACACGTCTTCGACTTGCTGGGGAAATATCCGCGTTAGGACTTGCACTTTGCCAACAACACGAAGAAGGATAAATTTGTCCACGTCAGGATTCTTGTACCTTGTCATCACAAAGAACCACCAACTTGTCCACGTCAGGACGCACATTTCACCATTACGAATAAAGATATCTGTTGAAAACAAAATGATCCTCGTCCGGATGCCAACACGAATAGTAACCAATCTTTTGTCAACGTCATGACCTCCCTTTTTCCAAATTCCGAGAGACCGAATCTATCCACGTCAGGATTAACGCACCTTACCAATCCGGTAAAACAAACCTGTCCACGTAAGGACGCCCACTTCTGAAGAAATCCCATCATTCTAGGAGTAAATGGTCCACGTCAGGACTTAATTCTTCAATGATCCCTACCTACAAACTGCTCAGCACTGACGTGACAGCGACTTCGAGATGAACTCTACTGAGGATGCCTGAAAACCAACTATCGGACGCCTGCTCTGATAACCGGCGGTGGTCTCTGAAATTCTGATTCATGCGACTCGTTGATGACAAACAAACTCTGCTTGGGGATAAGGAGACACTTATCCTGGCCACTCTGGCTGGGGAAAATAAGATACATTTGCATAAATGACTTTGCTGGAGACAAAAAGAGTTTTATCACGATAACTCTGTGGGGGAATACCGCCGCAACTGACATTGTCGTTGAATATCTCCTGCCGAGATCTTGACTGTTTAGTAATCTATTTGAGCAAGGGCTCTTTCCACCTGAACTGCTAGAATACAAAAACTGCTTCAGCAAAATAAATGCTGGAAGGATAATGCCGACTCGCCGGGGATAGCCTGATGCTACAAAATTATTCCGGCCAGATAAATGCTGGTAGGATGAAGTCGACCCTGCTGGGAAGTTGGGAACTCAAACCACACGTCTTGTTGAAGTAACCCCCTGCTGGGGAATATAACTCAAACCAAACACCTTGCTGAGGTAACCCCCTGCTGGGGAATATAACTCTACTGGGGAATGGCAAATGCACCTGGTATGATTGATCTTTCTGCTGGAACGTGAACTGATATCACCGGTATCTCTGACAAAATAAATGACAGGACCCACCATCAACTCTGCTGGGGAGAGTCTTGATCTTCGAATTCCACTGGAAGGAAAGAACACTTGCTGAAAAGAGAACTCCGCTGGGGATGGCTGGATTCTCTTGGGGAAAATTAACTGACTCCGCTGGGGGAGAATGCAGGACCCTGCGGGGGGAGATGAACCTGTCTGAATACAGCCTTACGATCTCAGAATCGCTAAACTCTGCTGAGGACGAGTAACTTCTCTGGAGCACGTCCTTTGGATAAGCTACGGCTAGCTGGAGAATTCTATCCTTCTTCAGGAAGAACATGCATGACCTGCGTGAGGATCAAGCCTTTCACTATTGCAATCCTTTGATCACCTTCCTCGTACAGTTATGAAACCTGCAACAACACAAACAAGACACGGCAAGCCTATGCAATCCAAATCGATTCAGGTTAGTGACGTTACCCTCAGTTAATTCAAAGCTTTAACAATTGTTGGCAAGGGCCAGTGATGTTATACTCATGCTAGCTTCAACAAACTTAGGCGTTTTATCATGCGCAAAACAGTAAAGAACAGGCATCAGGTACTGAATAACACATTTTCATTGATTGGGCCCCTGAATGGGCGGAGTTTTTGTACACGGGATGTAACTCCTGAAAAGAGGAAGCTACGCAAAGCAAATATACAAGTATGCAAGTATTCACAAGAAGCATAAATATTGACAAATTAAATTTTGTACACATGTCGGCAACTGGATGCAGATGAACATCACGAACTGATCCTCCCATGACTCGTCCGACTCTAATGCTTTCCCGGTATCCGTCTTCTGAAGAGGTTGTATCCGATAACTGACTCCTCAAACATATTCTCCCGCACTGATGCTCATTGAATATCAAATTCGGACCGCAGTCATTTGCTTTTCTAATCCCTAACTTTTGCGTGAACCGCCCTTTACGGGTTTTCAGTTCACCGGGATACCCCTTTTTGCCGAAGCCGCCCAGTGTAGGTTTTCAACTTCGCGGGTGTACATTTTTTCAATTTTATCCCTAACTTTTGCCCGAACCTTTCATTCTGTTTTTGGTTCGCCAGGATGCCCCATTTTTGCCTGGACTCTCTTTTTTCTGTCCAGCGGGTCTATTTTAAGCAAAGTATTTTTTTACTGCGTCCGAATTCACAGGTGACGCAAAGTCTTCCCCGTCCATGGTGGACAACAATAAAGCTCCTCCTGAAAAGACCTTACTGACAACGTATGGCCCTTCGTAGTTGGGGGTCCACTTGCCCCTATGATCTGCTTGCGGCGGGAGAATCCTTTTCAGCACAAGGTCGCCCGTCTGAAAGCTTCGCGGAAGTATCTTCTTGTCGTACGCTTTCTTCATTCGTCTTTGATACAAACGACCGTATGCCAGAGAAGCTAGCCTCTTCTCATCCATCAAACTCAGTTGGTTCAATCTGTTCGTTACCCATTCTGCCTCGTCCAGCTGAACGTCTCGCAATACCCTCAGAGAAGGGATCTCAACTTCCAATGGTAATACCGCTTCCATTCCGTATACCAACGAGAACGGAGTTGCCCCGGTTGATGTGCGTACCGTCGTACGATAACCGTGCAAAGCGAAAGGTAGCATTTCATGCCAATCCTTGTACGTCACCACCATTTTCTGGACGATCTTCTTGATATTCTTATTGGCCGCTTCGACAGCGCCATTCATCTTGGGTCGGTAAGGGGAGGAGTTGTGATGTTCGATCTTGAAATTCTGACAGAGCTCCTTCATCATTTTGTTGTTCAGATTAGAACCATTATCCGTGATTATCCGCTCGGGAATTCCGTATCGGCAAATGATATCTCTCTTGATGAATCTAGCCACCACTTGCTTCGTTACATTTGCGTAAGACGCTGCTTCCACCCACTTGGTGAAATAATCGATTGCTACTAATATGAACCGATGCCCGTTAGAAGCCGTCGGCTCAATCTTTCCAATCATATCGATTCCCCACATTGAGAATGGCCATGGAGATGACATCACATTTAGAGGACTCGGAGGCACATGTATTTTGTCAGCATATATTTGGCACTTGTGGCACTTTCTTGCAAATTTGAAACAATCAGTTTCCATCGTCAACCAAAAGTAACCTGCCCGCAGCAGTTTTCTCGTCATAGCATGCCCACCAGCATGCGTACCGAATGCGCCTTCGTGAATTTCCTCCATGAGAAGCTTGGCCTCTTTCTCGTCTACACAACGCAACAACACCAAGTCGTGGTTTCTTCTGTACAAGACGCCATCCGGGTTCAAATAGAAATTACCCGCTAATCTCCTGAGAGTCTTCTGATCTTGACTGGATGCCCCAGCCGGATACTCTTTATTCTTCAGGAAATTAAGGATATCAAAATACCACGGTTTGCCATCAGACGCTTCATCAATAGCAAATACATAAGCCGGCCTGTCTAACCGAGAGATAGTGATTTGGGGAGCTTCGTTCCAGAAATTGACCTTGTACATGGAAGACAAGGTGGCAAGGGCGTCAGCCATTTGATTTTCTGCCCGTGGCACGTGGTGCAATTCAACTTTGTCAAAGAAAGGCAACAATCTCCTTGCATAATTCATATAATGTATCAAATTGGGCTGCCGTGTCTCCCATTCCCCTTTGATCTGATTCACTACCAAAGCTGAGTCTCCGTATACGTCTAAATGTTTGATTCGCAAATCAATGGCTTCTTCAAGCCCCATTATACAAGCTTCGTATTCGGCCTCATTGTTGGTAACGGCAAAGGTCAATCGGGCAGTAAACGGGATGTGCGACCCGTGCGGCGTGGTGATAATTGCCCCTATTCCGCTACCGTAAGCATTCACAGCTCCATCAAATATCATCTGCCATTTGGATCCCGGCTCTGGTCCTTCGTCTGGTAACGGCTCTTCGCAATCCTTCATCTTGAGATACATGATATCCTCGTCAGGAAAGTCAAATCTCATCGATTGATACTCTTCAATAGGCTGCTCCGCCAGATATTCAGACAACACACTCCCCTTTATTGCCTTTTGCGAGACGTATTGAATATCGTACTCAGTCAAGATCATCTGCCACCGGGCAATTCTACCTGACAACGCCTGCTTTTCAAATATATATTTGATTGGATCCATCTTCGAGATGAGCATGGTTGTATGATTCAGCATGTACTGCCTCAAACGCTTGGCGGCCCAGGCTAGCGCGCAACAAGTTTTCTCCAGCATTGAGTATCGAGATTCACAGTCGGTAAATTTCTTACTCAGATAATAGATTGCATGCTCTTTTCTCCCCGTCTCGTCATGTTGACCGAGAACGCAACCCATACTCCCCTCAAGAACCGTCAAATACATTATCAAGGGTCTCCCTGCCACTGGAGGTATCAAAATAGGAGGCTCCTGCAGATACTTCTTTATTTTGTCGAACGCCTTTTGACAATTATCGTTCCACGTTACAGCTTGATCTTTCTTCAACAGCTTGAATAATGGTTCGCACGTAGCAGTCAGGTGAGATATGAACCGAGCAATGTAGTTCAATCTCCCCAAAAACCCGCGCACCTCTTTCTCTGTTTTAGGCGTCGGCATTTCTTGAATCGCTTTTATTTTAGCAGGATCGACCTCTATTCCTCTTTCGCTTACTATGAACCCCAGGAGCTTACCCGATCTTACCCCGAAGGTGCATTTGTTAGGGTTCAGCCTCAGCCTGAACTTCCTAAGCCTTTTAAACAACTTCAACAGATTCACCAGATGCTCTTCCTCCGTCTGGGATTTAGCAATCATATCGTCAACATAAACCTCAATCTCTTTATGCATCATGTCATGAAAGAGAGTCGTCATCGCACGCTGATACGTTGCCCCAGCATTTTTCAAACCAAAGGGCATCACTTTATAGCAAAATGTTCCCCAAGGCGTTATGAAAGTAGTCTTCTCCATATCCTCTGGCGCCATTTTAATTTGATTATAGCCTGAAAAGCCATCCATGAAGGAGAATACAGAGTATTGAGCGGTATTATCAACTAATACGTCAATATGAGGAAGTGGAAAATCGTCTTTTGGGCTTGCTTTATTCAAATCTCTATAATCCACGCACATTCGAACCTTGCCATCTTTCTTTGGCACTGGTACGATGTTAGCAACCCATGAGGGATACTTCGTCACAGCCAAGAACCCAGCGTCCCACTGTTTCTGAACCTCCTCTTTGATCTTCATTGCCATATCTGGTCGAGTTCTGCGAAGTTTTTGTTTGACAGGCGGGCAGTCTTCTTTCAGTGGCAGACGATGCACAACCATATCTGTATCGAGCCCTGGCATATCTTGATACGACCAAGCGAATACATCATTATACTCTCGGAGCATTTCAACCAGTTTTCGCTTGATATCACTCTGCAGTGCGGCTCCGATACGAATATTTTTCTCAACCCCTTCCGACCCCAAATTGATAACCTCGATAACCTCGTCGTGAGGCAGAATGGCTCTTTCCTCTTGCTTCACCAACCAAGACAGTTCTTCAGGAACGTCGCTATCTTCGACAACCTCTTCTTCGGTCTGGAATACCGGGTGCTCGAAGTCGGGACGAGTCATAGGTGGCTCAAGGATGTCATCTGAAAATGTTATCCTGCAAAAGAAAGGGTTAAGTGCTTCAAAATGCGTATAAAGCGGATAACCACGTTGCCATTTTATTGAAAAATACAAAACAAGAAAGACAGGGATTACAGTATTTGCACATGAAAAACGCCATTTATTTAATGATTAACGAAGCAATGTTTATAACAACACAGCCCTAAGCAAATCCTGATGCCCCGGGCAAGACATCAGATTATTCAACAATTAATAAAGCAAAGCATTACTGTTTAAAGGTCACAGGAACAAGCTCCTGAATGGACCAGTTGCACAGTCCTTGTCCTGGCGTGCTTGGCTGAATCCAGGCATCCATATCACAGTCGCTGTCCCCTTCATCGGATTCTGAAGCAGCATTGACAGATTCATGGCATACTCCACTGGCAGAGATGGTGATTGACTTTCTGAAATGAGGGGCCCCCACAGAAGGAGTTGATGACGACGGTCGGTACCCCAGTCCGAACCGGTCCATTTTCACCGGAATGTCCAATACTTTGCCCCAGCCCGTGGCTTCTCCTGCCTTCACTAGCGCTTGAGCCTCTTTATACGAAGAAACAGCTATCTCTGGCACTTTGCTTGGCCCAGGACTCTTGTCCTTTATGCGCAAACCTTCGAATGCCTGGCATGGCGTCTCGTGGATCTCCCCGTCGACTTCCACATATTTGAACGAAGATAAATGGCTGACCAGGATGTCTTCTTCTCCGCACACGGTGACTACACTGTCTCCGACCATATATTTTAACTTCTGATGCAGGGTTGACGTGACTGCCCCTGCCCCGTGAATCCAAGGTCTTCCCAGCAAGCAGCTGTACGCAGGCTGTATATCCATGATATAAAACTCCGTTGCAAACACTTCCGGCCCCACTTGCAGAGGCAAGGTAATCGATCCGAAGACTGTCCTCCGCGTGCCGTCAAACGCTCTGACTACCAAATCACTTGGTGTGCACAAAATCCCTCGAACATCCAGCTTCATCATAGCCTTCTTAGGCAGCACATTCAAAGACGACCCGGTGTCAACCAATACGTGCGACATCGTCGACCCTCTGCACTCAACAGATACATGCAATGCCATATTATGATCCCTTCCTTTCGGAGTCAAGTCGAAATCAGTAAAGCCCAGACTGTGGCCCGCATTTACATGTGCTAATACCCCTTCTAGCTGGTTTACGGAGACATCCTGTGGTACAAAAGAAGTGTCCAGGACTTTCAGCAAAGCATTCCTGTGGGCTTCTGAACACAACAGCAATGACAGAATAGATATTTTGGATGGCGTTTGCTGCAGATGCTCCACGATTTTATAATCGCTTTTCCGAATTAAGCGCATGAATTCTTCGACATCCTTAGATGCTGCTTCTTTTTCATTTGCTTGAACCGGAACATTTTCCACCGCTTTCCCCTTTCCTTTCGCTATCCTTTCGGCTTCTACTTCAGGAGATATAAAGATCCTGCCGCTTCTCGTCATGCCTCCTGAGCCCACAACATTATCCACAACCTCCGCTGACTGCTTGTTAACATCGATTTTAATCCCGTCACAATACACCTCTAGCCCATATGACCATGGGACCGCTTTCGTGTTCTCATACGGGATTGGCCCGGCTTTAGTTATAGTAATCGGTGGTCGCTGAGCTGGTGCTGAAATAGTGATCGTCTTCCTAGGAATTGTCACTGTGGCAACATCACTCCGATTATCCATTACTGCCCCTGCCGGCTCCTCAGTTGCTGTTCTATCAAACTGCAATACACTTTCATCAATCAAGGCCTGAATGCCTTTCTTCAGATCCTCACACCCCCCAGACAGGGCCCAACAATCTAAGCAGTACTCATTACAACCCGGGTAAACACCTCCCTGCAACAGTCGGCTTTTTATTTCGCTCAGCGGCGTCTTTAAATCCTCAACATTCATAATCAGATTCAGACCTTCCTCAGTCAGCACGGCATTCGCCCCATGATTAGGCATGGGTTTCTGGACTATATTCGCACCGGTCGTCCCGAAGTTAATAGACTTGTTGTCCAAGAGATCCTGCACAACGTGCTTAAAAGCGTGACAACCTTCTATATCATGGCCCGGGGCCCCAGAATGAAACTCGCAGCGCCTATTTGCATCATAGCCGAACGGGGGAGTCCCCGTTATCGGTGCCAAGGTTCTTTTCTCTACCAGATTCAATCCCAACAAGGTCTGCAATAAATCAGCGTAGTTAGAGGGAGGCTTCTCGAACACTCTTCTCGGCTTATTACCCTGAAATCTTCGTTGCGCTTGCTGTGCCCCCTGCTGAGGCTGCTGCTGCTGTGGCATTGGTTGCTGCTGAACCTGTTGTTGTTGCTGGATTGGTTGCTGTTGGTAAGGAATAGTCACACTCGACACTTGCTGCGGCTGACGATATTGATTTCTTCCCCTGCCTCGGCCTCGGCCTCGGCCTCCAAATACAGCACTAGCTTCGCCCTGACGGCGCCCACCATAAGCTTTCTTATTACTGCCAGATGCAGTTGATTCATCGACTTGGAACTTTCCTTGCTTAATGTTCCGCTCAATCTTTTCACCCATCAAAATCAGGTCTGAAAAACTAGCCAGAGACGTATGAAACAACATATCATGAAACAGCCCGGTGAATGTACCGACAAACATATCGTTCATTTCTTTATCTTCCACAGGAGGACGGACCCTGGCAGCCATATCGCGCCACCTTTGCGCGTATTCTTTAAAACTCTCCCCCTTCTTCTGCGAAAGCCCGGCCAACTGGACCCGATTGGGCGCCAGATCGCTGTTATACTGGTAATGGGCTACGAATGCCTCTGCTAATTGCTTCCAAGTCTTGATATCAGTGGGCTCCAACCCCATGTACCACTCTAGGGAAGGACCCGATAGACTATCCTGAAAGAAATGCATGAGCATTCTTTCGTCAGTGGAGTATGCAGACATCTTTCTGTAATAAGCTCGTACATGAACCTTCGGACATGTATCTCCTTTGTACTTATCGAACGCAGGCGCTTTGAACTTAATTGGCACCCTCAGCCCAGGTACCAAGCCCATTGTTGCCATGTCCAGACCCACAGCACTCTGATTTAGGACTCCCTTCATTTGCTCTTCCAGCATTCTAATCTTTTGAGAATCATCCATCGGCCCGTCAAAACCCCCTCCAGAGAAGGCGTCTTCCTGTTGATCCTCTTGCCACATACCGTTTCCAGCCCCGTATCCATCATATGCATTATTACGTCCAGCTCTGACCTGATTCATCCCCGGAACTCGGCCTCTGTTGCCATACCCTTGAATACCTCCAGCAGGACCACCAGCCATAAAACCAGCACCGTTTCCGTTTCCAAAACCTCCGTAGCCCTGATTGACCATACCATAACCATCTTGCCCAAAGCCTTGAGCATTAAAGCCATACTTGCCAGTGTTGTCGAATCCCTGATCGTTGAATCCGAACCCAGCGTTGACAAAGCCATTACCTCCGAGATTATCTCCTACATTGACATCACCCAGCCCAGCGTTGTGGACAGCAGTTTCATTTCCAACTCCGACGTTACCATTCACAGCAGCGGTAGCGTTGTTGACGTTAGCAGCATTCACATTGACGACAGGCGGAGCCACCGGCGTGGGAGTGCCGTCTCCATGAGCAGTATCAACCCAGACAGACTGATGATCTTCGTTACCATGACCAGCGTTGCGAGCCAACAGAGGCTGGACCATGGCCTGCAAATTCTCTTGCCCTTTTGCTATAGCCTCCATGGTCTGCATGAAGAGGGCGAGCTTCTCGCGTACATCCTGCATCTCATTCTGAATCTGGTCCATGACTTTCCGACAGTTGGATCGTGTAGAATAGCGGTGCGGATGTTGATCTGGAATCCTGTTAAGTACCTAATACAGAGCAAGAGATAAGACACCATTCATATATTACCTGTTATGCAAGATGAATATGAATGCAATGCAATGTGTCTGTGCATTAGGGAAGTTCCTTCCCCCAGTTCTAGTGCGAAGATGCCGGTGCGGTGACAGTGTTGACAATAAGAATATCGGAGCTGAATCATAGAAAGCCTCGTATATTGCAGAGAGAATCAATAAGCCCAGGGTACAATATCACTGAGAGTACAAAGATGGCATGACCTCAACCAACAATCCTGGCGATGGTCAGCACTATGCAAATAAAGCATACAAATAATGGAATGATCAGATCCTCCCAAAAGTCTGGTACTCCTCTATCAGCTTCTTGGTCTCCGGATGGCTTGGTCGGTCAAGCAGCCCTTCAACAAGCTGGTTTCTCTTCTTAAGGACACGGCGTACGTCTGCAGCAGTTTCTTCCCATGCTGCTTCCCCAAAGCAATCTTCTAGCTTTCGCTTCTGGGACACTGCTTCATCTCTGGATTTGATTGCCTTGTTCAGTGCATGCTGGACACTATACCGGTTCATCACTTCCTCCTCACATTTCTTGATGCTAGACTTCAACTTCTCTTCGAGGTCGGAGATTTGCTGCTTCAGCTTATCTTCCCTCTTCTTGTTGTTGGTGAGTGTAGCATTCCAAGTCTTGTTGCAAGAAGATATCTCTCGGTGTGCTGCGTCGAGCGCTTTCTTTTTGGCTTCCAGCATGTCATGGGAGCTTCTGAACTCTTGCCCCAGACGTTCGCGCTTCTTCTTTTCCTCGGTCAACTCAGCTCCTAACCTGTTTACCAGCTCAATCTGTTGTTGGAAAGCATATACGGCCTTGTTCTTCTCACTGCGTGCCTGGGCTAGCTCTTGCTCTAACCCTTCATTAATCTTCATTAAGGCTTCTTTCTCCCTCACAACCTGTTCATATGCTTCTCTAGAAACAGTAGTCGGCTCTTCTACCGGAATAGGATCAAGAATTGGTGCATCTGGAAATGGCATCTTCAACTGACTAGCCCTCTCTTGAATCCAAACTCTATAAGGTGCATAGGCCTGACAGTCATTCTTTCCCAACAACGGCTTCCCTTTGCGGCTAATACGCGTCCAAGCATGTCGCAACTTGGCTAATAACTCCCCCTTTACGTCACCGGTGAAGTACAGAGATTCCTGTATTTCTTCCTCTTGAGGTGGATTCTTCAGCGCATATCCGAACTGGCGAATGAATAGAGAAGGGTTGTAATTGATACACCCTTTTCTTCCTATCAATGGCACATTAGGGTACCCAGCACAGCTAAAGATGAGCTCAGATCCCAACAGATCTCTATCAAACCACTCCATATCTTCCGACGATAACCTCATCAAACGCTCCGGCCAACCAACTGGAATGGTAGTCTCTGCAGCAGATCCTCTCTTAGGAAAGTGATTCTCAAACCACATACTCAATAAGGGCACACACAGATGAACATTCTTCCCTCTTCCCTTCTCATTCTTGTAATGCAGTGAATGGTAGAGATCTCCGAGTAAAGTAGGTACAGGATTACCAGCGGCAAACAAATAGAAAGCGTCAAAGTCCACAAAATCCGGTATATTGGGAAACAAGACTATGCCATAAATGCACAAAGCCAACACAGCATTGAAAGCAACCCAACACCCGCTCTTGGCATACTCTTGGGCTTTACCAACTAAGAACTGAAATGAGAAGCCTGGAACTCCACGGGAAACAGTAGTCACAAGTTCAGAAGCATCAATATGCAAGGCTTTTGCCAAATCCTCCGGCTTGGGCTTGGCGTCATAATGAATGAATGGAACCTGGTTCTGCACAGGCAGCTCAACATACTCAGCGTATTCCTCCAGAGTTGGTCCCATAATAAAGTCAGAGAACGTAAAACACCTCAAAGCAGGGTCGTAGAATTGCATCAAAGCATACAGCCCATCTAACTCTACCTCTGTAGGTTTGCACACCAATCTCAGTAATCTACCATAACTCATCCGGAAACTCCTACGAACACCCTCATCAGCAAGAGAGATCAACCCCAGTAAAGGAACAATATCAGGCGTAGGCAACTTGTAAGCAACTGTTCTCCTTAGGCTAGTCATGATCAAACACTCAGAAGTCTGGGCACTAGAACTAGGGAAATGCAAATGCACCTGCAGCACAGACACACGTTAGTGAAATGCAAATGATAATGTATATGCAAGGATGCAATGCAAGTAACATTCAACAGGGACCAAAGCTGCAGCTGAATAGACTAAACCCAATCAAGAAAGGTCTCAGATAGACCATCCAGAAGTCATCAACCCTGGTCTCAGATAGACCTAAAATAGAACTCCAACACTGGTCTCTGACAGACCTCAACCATAACTCACTGGTCTCTGATAGACCTCAAATCCCATCTATAATTGGTCTCTGACAGACCTCAAAACACCTCTCAAATGGTCTCTGACAGACCTCAGAATACATCTCCAAATGGTCTCTGACAGACCTCAGAATAAATATCCACATGGTCTCTGACAGACCTCAGAATAAATCTCCACATGGTCTCTGACAGACCTCAGAACTCTCCATAAATAACCAGGATCTCTGATCAAGAAATAACCGGTAGTCTGGAGGTCTAGTTACCTGCATAACCCCAAATCCCCTCACAGGTGGGTGGCCCTATAACTGGCACAAGGTACGGCATCCTATGCGGTCGTCGGCGTCACAGACTTTCAGGGTTGATGATACGATTCCCAGAAGGAGTGGCATCATCAATTCCTGAAGAGGCCTCACTCAGCCAACTTCCAAATGATCGGTCCCCAGAGTCGACAATCCAACTAACCAGCAACCCACGCCAACCAAAGGAAGGGGCAGGAGGCCAACCAGAGGAACCTCGTCTGAGTGTAGATTTCATGGGACACCAAAGCAAGCAAAGCAAGCGGGCGCCCACTAATTTCTACTCTAATTCTAGGTGCACTCAAGCCCAGGTCCGGCTTATCTCTCAATATCAGAACACCCGTTCACACCCCAATACAGCAACAATAATCAATATATAAAGCTGAAAAACACAGGGTTAGAAATATAAAATAACTCCATACAAAATCCTCGACGGGAAAACAAGCGTTAGGATTGACTCTCTTAAGGGACGTTGGATCCCAAATGCATAAGAACCATCGCAGTCCTTAGCAGCCAGGGGACGTTATATTCCCCAGCAGAGTCGCCAGCTGTCGCTACTGCGAAAATCGGCGCCGGCTGAACAGAAGAGTCGCCACCGTGCGTTATTTATCCCACGGGAGGGAAAGGAAACGCTCAGAGTAAACCTCGCACAATAAGGGAAAGGTATGGTCATCGCAACCAAAACCTGGATTCGGGAGTCGGTTACGCAAGGGGAAGGTATTAGCACCCCTCACGTCCGTCGTACTCGACGGGATCCACGCTTGTTTTCGGGTATGGATTGTTATTCTATCTAAACTATAGGTCAAGGGTTAAAAAGAGAATAAAATGAAAATAAAATGACTCGGCAAAGTATCGCACTTTATGCCTACGTATTCTCGTCTGGAACGAGAAATCAGAGTCAACGTAGTTCGCCTACCTACGGGAAAGGAGGGGAAGGTTGCTCGCTAGGATATCGCATCCTATGCCTACGTACTTTCACACAGCATGAAAGATCAGAGCAAACGTAGTTCGGGCCACGTACGACACAAGCTTGTCTTGATTGATTTTATTCCTTCTGAAAAAGGTTTTTCTGATTAACAGTCCAAGCGGACAAAAGATGATGGCTTGATGAGTTCACATTCTTTTACGGAAGAAGTGTCTTTTATTGTGTTTGAAATCTTTATGTGTTTTTCTGTTTGTTTTGAGAAAGAAAGAGACAGAACTCTAACCTACGGTTGCGAAGGGAAACAAACTAACCTAATGTTATCATGCATGGGTTAAGACCTAATGTCTATCATGCTCCTCTCCTACACGGAGAGAAACAGAGATCCTATGGGATAGGCAAAAACAGAAACAATATCAGATATATACAGTAAAACAGTAAAATGCATGGATGCAGCAATACAAGCGAGGCAAGGGAGCCCCACTCAACCTCGAACCTAGAAAACAATAGGCAAAAGTGAACAGGCTTCACTTTCAACCCAGCAGGGTAAACAGCAAACAATACAGTTCAGAAAACCAATCAATACATCAACAAATGAAATACAGCAAAAACAGCATCAGCAGCTCTAAATCAACAACTGGCTTCAAGCAATCTCCAATCATTCACAAGCTTCAACAAGCATCAATCTCTATCTTCATGACCTTCAGGCAAGGGTTCTGATCATCAGTCTTCCATCTGCAATGGCTTTTCTTCATGCTCAAACCTCCAGGATGAGGGATTAGTCACCAGAGTGAGTTGGGTGTTAAGCAATCAGCTGACTACCAAAGGTGGTGAACAGACTGCTTCTAACACAAGAGACATTTTCTCTCAAGAGTTCTATCTCATAGACACCATCACCAAGCCTTCCAAAGGAAGGGGGTGAGTGTCTTAGAGAGACTCTGAATCACAGAGAAGAATGGACGCAGACAAGGCAATCCATGTTTGAGAAACAATCATTCTAATCTAGAGCTCTGCCTAGCTCCTAAACCCTAGTCTCCTCAGCAACTGCTAGCAAGAAACTCCTCCTCAACTCTGACAGTTGATCTTCAATCTTTGAATCTCCAATGGCTTCATCTTCACAAATCTTCAGCTTCCCCAGGGCCCCAGACAAACCCAATACCCAAACAAACAATCAATAAACCCCAGAGGGCACACCACACCAAACAACAGATATACAAACAGTAATAATATCAGTAGGGGAATCCTGATTTTTCTAAGGGATCTAATAGCTACCCATAGCCCCTATAGTCCCATAACTAAACTAGTCAAACCCTAAGTCCTAAGGGAAAAAATTGAACTTCCTAAGTTGTCACCTAAAACCCTAGTCTTATTCATGATATTCAAGCATTTATTAATCACCTAAAATTAACCTCTAAAAATGGGAGCTAAAATATTTCTATAAGCCTAATATCTCATCTAAACAATATGAAAAGAATGATCAAAAAATATCAAAGCAAGTGAGAGAACAAAAATCATAAAAATGATGCATGAAATGAATTATTTAATATGACCTTTATTTTAGAAAATATGTAAAAAATATGAAATAAAACTAAAAATGACATTTTATTTTCCTATAATATTCTAGACATTTTAATGAAAACATGGTAAAAAGAATGAATTAAAAAGCATTTTTTATGAATTATTTATGAATTTTCAAAGATTAGTAAAAGTTAAAATGAAATAAGAAAAATAAAAATGAATTAAATGAGCCAGAGGGGGTGCATTCAGTAGGCGCGCTCAGTTCATATTCATTGGGCCAGGCATCCAGGGGGTGTGATTAGCGCATTTATCCTGAGCCCAAAACAAGTCAGAAACAACAAAAAAACTAAAACGAGCAGGGGGGTGAAAGTAGCATCAGAAACACGTTCAAATTGGAAATGGGCCTATTACTGGGGGTGGGGATAGCATCACAAGCTGAGGCCCGCCCGTTTCAATTAATGAAACGGTGCGTTTGGCACCCAGTCAACTCCCTCCAAAACAGAATTGAATAACAGCCATTAGATCTCTCCCCAAGTCAAGAGTCTTCACACGCATTGGACGGACCAGATTATGTCTTCCCCACTTGGATCTGAAACTTAGGGTTTCAATCACCATGAACATCCATGCACGCATAACTTCCTCCTCTCTGTTCTCACTCCACACGCAACGAATCCTCACGCCATAAACATGAAATCTACTCAAAATCTTTCACTCTACAATCCTATGATCTCAATTCAATCTGAAACTCAATAAATCTCTCAATCCGATAGCATCAATCTCTGATTTCCATGGAAGGACACTGATATGCAACATCACCATTCTCAATCAAACTTAACCTAAACTGAACTACAACTAATGGAGGTTAACCTATGCTATCAAGTTGCAATTATAACACATTCATCCAAGAAATTCGAACACAAACAGATTATGGCACCTGTTAACAAACCTCACCAAATCGTTCCAAACTCACCTAAACTAATCTCCTAACCACCTAGATTGCATCTAAACTAACAACATCATGCCAAATTAACTAGATCAAGCAGTTTGAATGAAAACTTACCTAGTAAGAAATCTTGAGAAACAGCTATGGAGGATGTGGATCTGAAGCTTTTAAGTGTTGAATCTTGATCAATCCTTGAGGAACTTAATTCTGTATGCACAAACTTGGAGGTTCCTTGCTTGAATCATGCAATCCACTTGAACTTGTGATTTTGATGATCTTGAGAAAAGCACTCGAAAATGGATGATAACTACCAGAAACTTGCTTCAATTCTGATCTATGATGATGATGGAGTGAAATTGAATTGATTATGATGAAAGTTGGTGAAGGTTTTGAGAGAATGGTAATGAAACTCCAATGAAAAAGTGTGAGAAATTATGTGGAATTCTTGGTGCAAATGAGGCCAACCCTTGCCAAATTCTCCTTTCATGAATATATAGACCCCAAATGAACATTCTAGATCCATCTTGCACATTCCCTTGTTTTCAAACTTTGATCCATTTTTGATTATGTTTCTTAAATGATAAGCAACCATGGATAACTTCATTTTTTCCTTCTAAACTCAAAAAAGTGGGTGAACCATTGTTCTTAGAATTGTTTTTCCATTCAAAATCATATATTGGAAGTCTCCATTTGGACTTGTAAATCTCCCAAACCATTTTCCAACTTGAAATTATTCACTTTATAAGCCTTTTTAGTTCATATTTTGACCTATCATGCAACTCCATGCTATGAGCTTCTCCAATAACTTGTGACCTTCTTTCTAGACTTAAAATCCCATTTGGAGCAAGTTTGATGTTGTAAGTTTTTCCATTTGAGGCCTCCTTGTATGAGTTTTGGACATAGGTTAAAATGACCTGTAATTCACAAATGCCCAAAATACCCTTTGCTTGTCAAGACCATAAGTTGAGTTCTCCACATCATATGAAGGCATGCCATACCATTCTAGAAAGCTAAGACAATGAGGAACAACTCTTATGTTGACCAAGAATTCATTTGAAATCTCCTTGAGGGGTAAAACTAGCTTGGAAGTCAAGTCACTTTCACAGACAAAAATTCAGACACCCCAGATGACCTGTAACTTGCAAGGACCATAACTTGAGTTCTATAAATCTCCTTGAGGTCTTCCACCACTCAAATTAAAGGTCTTGAGATCCTCTACAAATTTCATGTTGGCCAAGAAGCCATTTGAAGCTAGCATTTTGACTTATCTTGCTTGGAAATTTGACCTAAACTAGGGGATTTTACAGAGAAACCCTAATTTAGTAACTCCTCTTCTCCTTGATTTCTCTTGAATTCTCCTTGTCATATCTCCATATCTTTATTCTCCATGTCAAATTATGAACCCCACATCTCTCCAATAGACTTGAATGCCCTCTTAAGTCAGTCAATTGACCTAGGGTTGACCTAGGGTTGACCCAGATGAAACCCTAGTTGACTGCCTTCAACTATAGCTCTTGTGCCTTTATCAATGACTTGTTTTCTTCTCCAAATGACTTTATAGGTCTCTCAAGATGTCTAGATGCTCTCCATGCTTTCATTTCACAGCTCATAACCCTCTTGTTGATCCTCAGATACCCTCAGCTAGGAGATGGACTCAAGGCTTGATCTGCTGAACTCTTTGCTTTCAAATTCTTTCTTGATGACTTGAATATGATTGAATTGGGATAATAACCTCTTGATAGGCCTCTGGAGATGAGAATAATGATTGGTCCCCTGTTGAATGACTTGCTATGCTTATGCTATGCAAATGGTTAGTCTATGTACATGACCCTACATGCAAATGCTAATGATGATGAAACATAAATCCAAGGAATAAGGTTGAGCAAATTTTAGGGTGCAACACATAAGCATCCTCTCGTCGTCTGAATATGCGGATATCCTTCTGTAATAAGCGCGGACATGCACCTTAGGGCAAGTGTCCCCCTTATACTTGTCGAATGTGGGCGCTTTGAACTTCAGCGGTACCTTCAGCCCGGACACCAAGCCCATAGTAGTCATGTCTAGTCCGGTAGAATTCTGATTAGCCATACCCTTCACCTGTTCTTCAAGCATTTTAATCCTATGAGTATTGTCAACGGGTCCTTCAAATCCCATGCCTCTTCCAGAAAAGGCGTCCTCTTGACAGTCTTCGCCCCAGTTCACATTTTCATTTCCGTACCCGTTATAGCCAGTGTTGCGACCAAACCCTTGCTGATTAGTCATGGGACCTCGTCCCCCATTACCATAACCCTGCCCGAAACCAGTGTTGACAGGAATCCATCCAGTACCATTTCCACCATAACCCTGGTTAGCGTTACCGAAACCATCATAGCCGAAACCCTGGGTGTTGAAGCCGAACTTTCCGCCCTGATTGCCGTACTCAAACCCCTGGTCATTATAGCCGAATCCATTGTTACCAAAAACATTACCGCCATTGAAGTTACCACCGCCCATATTGGCATCTCCAATTCCAACATTGTTAACAACAGCCTCATTTCCATTCCCTGCGTTACCGTTGCCAGCGCCAGCGTCATAGTTCACAACCACGACAGGTGGGGTCACCACAGGCGTAGGGGGACCATCCTCATGAAGAGTTTCGACATGCACAGAGTTGTGGTCATTGTTGCCGTTCCCATTAGCCCGCGTCAGCAGCGGCTGCACCAAAGTCCGGAGATTCTCCTGGCCTTTAGCAATACTCTCCATGGCCTGCATGAACAAGTTCAACTTCTCGCGAATCTCCTGCATATCCACTTGGACTTGATCCATGATTCTCTTGCAGTTGGTACGAGTAGAGTATCGATGAACTCTTTGTTCGTCAATCCTGGAAACCTGCAGACGAAGGAAATAAGATACCGATTCACAAATACCGGTTATGCAATACGAATGCGGATACGAATGTGTAAATATGCTACAGGTTATATTCCCCCCGATTCTAGTTTCGGAGAAAAGGCCATTACGACAATGGAGTCCCCATCAAGCAAGCAAGGAATCAGAAAATCCTCATATATAACAAATGCCAAGAGGCTGAGTACAAGAGTACAACTGAATACAACTGAAGAGACCTCGGCCAACAAGCCTGGCGATGGTCCAAATACAAGTACAAATAACAAAGGCAAGGCAAAGATAAATTAGGCCAAATGGCGGGCTCTGACGTCCTCCAAAATCCCCATTGTCTCCGAGTGCCCTAGTCGGGAGATCAGCTCCTGTATCATTAAAGCATGTCGCTCGGTAATGGATCTCAGCTTTTTGGCATCCTCCTGGTAGGCTCCTTTGCCAGAACTCTCGTCAAATTTGTACCTCTTGGAACCGGCCTTCTCTTCATATCCTCTCGGCTTCTCCTCAATGTCACTCACCCTGAGCTCAGCAGTGCTCCTAAGTGATGTCGCTTCAGCAATCTTCGCGTCTTGGTCTCTAACCTGTGCCTCTAGCGTGGCAATCTGCAGCTTCAGTTCGTCTTCCCGTTCCTTCCGCTTGGTAAGCGTGGCATTCCACAAAGCTTCCCACTTGCTGATACGGGCATAAGCTTTGCTTAGCAGTTCCTTCTTGGAAGTAAGCACCTTGCTAACACCGTTTAAGGCTATTCCCACTTTTTCTTTCTTGTTGGTTGCTTCTGTCAGCTCCGATCCCAACCTGTTAATCAACTCAATATGTTCCTTCACAGTAAAGGTGGCTTCCTTCTTCTCACGACGTAACTGGAAGATCTCCTTCTCTAACTCCTCATTGGCTTTCTTCAGTTCCTCGTTTTCAGCCAACAATTTGTTATACTTCTCACTCTCTTCCGAAGGAGGTACCTCAATCAATGGAAGATACAGGGGTTCCACAGCAGGATAAGGCATCAAAGAAGTACCAAATCTCTCGCAAACCCAAGCCAAATAGGGATCATAAGCTCTGATGTTGCTCTTACCGAGCAAAGCTTTCCCCCTCCTATGGATGTTATCCCATGCATGTCTCAATCTGATCAAAACAGTTGCGTCCAATAAGCCTGTGAGATACAGAGATTCCTGTATCTCCTTCTCAATAGGAGCGTCCCTCAAAGCATAACCAAACTGTCGTACCAGCAATGAAGGGTTATAGTTGATACAACCTTTCCGTCCAATCAAGGGGACATTCGGGAAGCCACTGCAACTATATATAACATCAGTACCAAGCATACTCTGATCAAACCAGATGATATTCTCAGCAGCCAGTCCCATCAACCGGGAAGGCCAATCCAAAGTATCAACAACATCAACGAAAGGTCCTTTCTTTGGAAGGTGCCCCTGGAACCACCTGTACAAGAGAGGGAGACAGCAGGAAACATTCTTGCCACGATGTTTCTCATTCTTGTAGTGAATGAAATGATAAACATCGCCCAAGAGAGTAGGAACTGGATTATTCGAGGCAAGAATCAAGAAGGCATCTGAGTCGACAAAGTCTGGCACATTAGGAAACAAGACAATCCCCTAGATGCAGACAACTAGAATAGCACTGAAGGCAACCCAACATCCACTCTTCGCGCATTGTGTAGCCTTCTCCACTAGGACAGACAAGTGAAAGCCATAGGCTCCATTCAGCTTAACCAAGCCTCCCGGAAACTCAGAAGCGTCCAAACTGACAATCTCAGTGAGTGTAGCCAACTCAGGCTCGGTATCAACATGAACAAAGGGCATCTGGTCTAGCACAGGAACTCCCAACATCGCAAAATACTCCTCCAAAGTGGGTGCTAGAATATAATCAGGAAATAAGAAACATCTCAACTGCGGCTCATAAAACTGCATCAAAGTATATACCCCAGTTGTCTCAAATGCCGAAGGTCTGTAAAACAAGCTAAGCAATCTCCCATAAGATACTCTGAACTCAGCCCTCACACTCTCATATGCCAGAGCAACTAAACCCAGCAATGAACTGATGTCTGGTGAATGCAACTGGTAAGCAACTGTCTTCTTCAGGGACTCCATGTCTGGCTAGGAGATACACTAGAATCAGAGGGGAATGATCACCTGCAACATAGATACATGTTAATGAAATGCAATCATGAAAATGCACATGCATATGCAAACAAGGGACCAAGCGCAATGCTAATAAACTGTGCTGCTCTGTACTGAAGCCTTGAGAACCATCCAATCTTTATCTCAAACTAAACTACTCAAATGAACCTTGTAACCACATCTCACTGACAGAGATAAACCGGGTGTTCTGAGGTCAAAGGTTTCCTGCAAACAGACCCACCTACCCCTCACAGGTATGTACTTAACTCGCAGACGAGGTACGGCATCCTATGCGGGTTCAACGCCACAGACTTTCAAGAGCGATGATACGATACCCAGAAGGTGTGGCATCATCATCCCTTGAAGCGGCCTCACTTAGTTGAATCCCAATTGATAGGTCCCCAGAGTCGACAATCCTCGGGTCAGACAACTTGTCGAGCCCTAAGGGCCAGGCAAGAAGCATCAAAGAGAATCTCGTCCGAGCGTAAATTTTGTGGCTAGCTGGTGCGAGCTAAGCAAGCAGGCTAACCACTACTCTCTACTTCTAAGTCTATGTGTAACCTCAAGCCCAGGTCCGACTTATCTCTCAACAGATCTTCCCTTTCCACAACATCAATAATAATATAAGGCTGATAATAAAAGGCGGAAAGCAAAGACAGAAAAGTAAATCTATACAACACCCCGACGGGAAAACAAGCGCTAGGATTGACTCGCATAGGGGATATTCCTGTCCCCAGCAGAGTCGCCAGCTGTCGCTACTGCGAAAATCGGCGCCGGCTGAACAGAAGAGTCGCCACCGTGTGTTATTTATCCCAAAGGAGGGAAAGGAAACGCTCGAAGTAAACCTCACGCAAAGACAGGAAAGGAATGGTCATCGCAACCAAATCTTGGATTCGGGAGTCGGTTACGCAAGGGGAAGGTATTAGCACCCCTCACGTCCGTCGTACTCGACGAGATCCACGCTTGTTTTCTAGTACGAATTGTTATTCTATCTATCTTACAGGGTCAAGGGTTAAAAGAAAAGAAAATGACTCGGCAAAGTATCGCACTTTATGCCAATGTATTCCCGTCTGGAACGAGAAATCAGAGTCAACGTAGTTCGCCTACCTACGGGAAAGGAGGGGAAGGTTGCTCTCTAGGATACGGCATCTTATGCCTACGTACTTTCATACATCATGAAAGATCAGAGCAAACGTAGTTCGGGCTACGGAAGACACAAGTTTGTCTGACAATTTTTTATCTCCTTATGAAAGGGTTTTTCCTGATTTAAGAGTCCAAGCGGACAAAAATGACACTTTGATGTTTGTTTTCAGTCTTTTACGCAAGAACTGTCTTTTATGATGTTTGCAATCTCTGACGCACTAGAGACTATGACTTGAGGGTGACTACGTCGTATGTCACCCTAAGGGTGACACACTAAGCAATCAGGTTACTGAAGAGTGACCCTCCATCAACCTTTCTCAAATAGCATAAGGCTCGTAGCGTACGACATTGATTATCCTTATTACTGTGTTTTGAATTGTTCTGAGATAGAAGAGAAAGAAGTCTAAAAAATCCTAGGGTTTGAAAGGGAATCAAAACTACCCTAATGTTATCATGCATGGATTACAACCTAATGTCTGTCATAATTCCCTCCTGCACAGAGGAAATCAGAGATCCTAGGGGATAAACGGAAAAGAAACGACAAAAATACAATAAACAGTAAGTATGCATGAGATGCAGCAAAACAAGCAAGGCAAGGGAGTCCCACTCAACCTCGAACCTAAGGAAGAAACAGGAAAAGTGAACCAAATTCACTTCAAGCCTAAAGGGCAAGCAGCACAAGCCAACAAACAATACAGAGAAAAACAAAAGATACAGAGGAGGCAGCCCAAGCAGCAGCAACAAACTCCTACAACAAACAGCAACAACACGCTCTGAACAACAAAGTTGAAATGACAGCAAAGGTCTTGTCTTTGAGCTAGATTCCATCTTCAAGCTTCTTCAATCTTCATCTCCAAGCTTTAGCAAGCACACTCCAAGAAGGGATTTGTCATCAAGATCAAGTTGCAATGTTGGCATATTTGCTGAAAACCAAAGGAATTCAACAAGAACCAACATCGAAGTGGAAGTGTATCCTCAAAAGTTCTACTCTCTAGGGTATGCCCCACTTCCCTCCTAAGGAGAGATGGAACTTCCCTAAGAGGACTTTGCATCATAGGATAGAATAGAAGCAAACAATGCATTCTATGTTTGATAGAAGAAATGAACTAATTCTACAAAAGCTCTCCCTAAAAGCCTAATTCTACCAACTCCTAAAACAAACTTAAAAGAGAAAGAAAGCTCCACTCCAAGCCCCACTCTTAAAGAAAAAGCATCTTCATCATGTCCAGAAGCTCCTCTAAAAAGGAATCCAAAGTCTTCAAGCTCCAAGTCCACCAAACGCTCCAAACAAGGCAAAGCACTCAAGAGAGAACACCGAAAGCAACAATCATTTGCAAAACCCAAAAAAAATAGCAAAATAAATTGTAAAATTCTAATAAAATTCCTATGTGAACATGCAGGTTTGAACAATTTAAAATTCTAGAATCAGGACCTAAATCAATTTCTAGGTCATCTAAACAATTCCTAAATGAAATTTGGTCATGGGAAACCATTATTTGGGAAGGCTCTAAACTACACACCTAAAACAGAATCTAATCAATTTTAAAAAATCTAAGAAAATTCCAGGGGAAACCTATGTATGTCCTCTAAATCATATCGGAAGAATCAGCTCAAAAGCATAAAGCATCAAAGAGAACAAAATTAAACAAACAGCAATATCAATTATGCATAACAATGGATATTAGCACAAAAGAAAATTCGTAACTAATTCAAATAAAATCCTAAAAATGCAAACTCAACTGATACAGTTTCTTAAGACAATCAAGATCTACAGAAGAAAATTTCATAATTTTTTGATCATTTTTACTATTTTTAATGCAATTAATCCAAACAGCTATTAAAACAGAAAAAAAGAACAAAAATGAATTAAACTAAGTTAATGTGCATTGGGCCAGGGGTGCGAACAACAGAATTCCAAAGCAATGTCCGTGTGGGCCTCGCGAGTGGGGGTGGGAACAGTACCCGCACGGTACTGTAGCTGTTTCGACGGTGACATTTTTTCGGTAACTTCCGAGCAACATAACTTCATCGATTCTTAACCGTTTCGCACGAAATTTTAGTCAAACTTGAAGGGAAAAAATCAAGGATTCCAAATATGCTCTTGGATTCCATCAAAACTCCATGATCAAAGAGATATACCATCATCAAGAAAACATACTCATCAAAAAAAAGTCTCTAATCCTTAATTTCTTGATCCTAATTTCATCTAAATATTTTCCATATCCTAACCACATGAATAATCTAATCTAATTCGTCCTAAAATCATAGAAAAAGTGAATTTCACATACAGGCTTCGGAGCGTCGAAACGGAGTAGTTGGAGCTTGTTTTTTCTTGCCAAAAAGCGCGGAAAACCTTTGTTGAAGTTTGTTGGAGAAGATTAAATTCTTGATAACTCTTAAAAATGCCTTGAATCCAACTTTGATCTCTCACTTTTTCTCTTCCAAACTCCAATGTCAATCTATGGTTTTTGCAAAAATGAATCACCAACTCTTGCTCTGAACCTCTTCACAAGTATATATAGAATGTATTTGAAGATCCTAGAAAGTTCTAGATTGATCCAATGAGAAAATCAACTTCTCATGTCATGAAAATCTCTTCTTATGCTATGCACATACCATCTCATATTTTGGCTTGCAATTCACTTGGTTCTGAGTTTAAATTCTCTCCAAATGAGATATTGGAGGTGTATGGATGGAAAGGAGCCTTGCATTTGCTTGGAAGTGTGGTTTTGCATATGTGCCTTATGATGCAAGTAGCCCATTTACAAAGCAAGTCCTTGAAATAACCCTCAATTCAAAATTGTGGCAATGACATTGTCTTTAAAATTCATTTTACAATCAAATTGGTATGTCATATGGCTTGTTTGTGACCTCTAACCCAAAATTTGATTTTTCCCACCAAACTTTATTTGACTTATTCCCTTTTTTTTAGGCCATTTTAAGTGACTTTTTTGAAATAAGCCGATCAATCCACCATGATGACTTATTTGACCTAAAAACATCATTTTAAGCACATTCCATGTTGAAAAATTTTTCATTTGAGAAGTGGAACATGGAGATTTTGACCTATGCTCAAAAATGACCTGTAATTCAACTTTCCCAAAATACCCCTGGATTGCCAAGACCATAACTTGAATTCTACAAATCCTCTTGAGGAATTCTAGTACTCAAATTAAAGCTAAGATCAAGATCTACAACTCTTATGTTGGCCAAGAATCCATTTGAAAACCCTTGATGGGAAAAAGTTGCTTGGAAGTCAAGTGACGTTCACAGATAAATTTCAATGTCCTCTGGGGACCCATAACTTGCAAGAACCATAACTTGAGTTCTACAAATCCTCTTTAAGACTTCTAGTACTCAAATTAAAGCTATTGAGAAGCCCTACAAGTTTCATGTTGACCAAGAATTCATTTGAAGCTTTCATTTTGACTTATCGTGCTTGGAAGTTAGGCCTAAATTAGGGGATTTTACACTGAAACCCTAATTTAGTAACTCCTCTTCTTCTTGATTCCTTTTGATTTCTCCTTGGAACAATGCCACACATGTATCCACATATTAATTCATGAATCCCACATACTCCAAGTAGGCCTTGATGCCCTTCAATCAACCATTTGACCTAGGGTTGACCTAGGGTTGACCCAGATGAAACCCTAGTTGACTGCATTCAACTGTAGCTCTGGTACTTGTATTAATGATTTGTATCATCTTCAAAATGACCCTCTAGGTCTTCCATGATCTTTGTACACCTTCCACGGCTCACACACTCATTGATGATCTTCAACATATCCCTAAGATTGGGAGAGAAATCCACTGGTTGACCTTCACATTTTTCAAAGCTTCAACTCATTTCTTGATTACTTGGATGGTCTTGAACTTGAATAAAACCCCATGATGGGCCTCTTTCTGATAAGAAAGGCACTTGATCCCCTGTTAGATGACTTGTTATGCTATGTTATGCAAATGATTAGACTATGTACATGACTTAGTATGCAAATGACAATGCAATTGAAACATAAACCAAGTGAAATAGGTTGAGCAAATTTTAAGGTGCAACAGCATATAATGCACAAATCATTTATCAAGAATATCAACATCAGTACCAACATGGTAAGAAGAACCCTTTTAGGAGTCAGTTTCGACACGATCTTTACCGAAGTATGCCTTCGAAACATACCCGCTTCAATTAGGACTTTTGAAGGTTGTAACGTGGTCAGGTTCACGGTTTTGAAGGAAAGGATAAAGGTTCAAACTTTATTTTCACCCACCCGTTCTCCTTGATGTTCTCCAATCCTACGTTTAGTTAATTCGACCTTAGCGCTCGCTTCTCAGAGGTTGAAGGATAGGAGTGATAGTTCGAGAAACCATGAGTTTTTGGAGTAACTGCCACTCACTCTTCGTCTTTGCCACTTGGGGTCACACGACTCGTATTTCGCTTGAGGATTTTTCTTTTGCAATCCTTTTCATTTTTTCAATTTTTCGCTTTCCCTAATTTTTGCCTGGACTGGCTCTTTTGAGCTTCTTTTGGTTATTAAGTCCAGCGGGATGCCCTCATTTTTGCCTAAGTCGTTTCTTTTCAAGTTTTGACTTAGCGGGCTTTTGATTCTTTTTGCTTCTCTCCTTTTTTTTTTTTGAACAAGTCGCGTGACACTGGTTGTCTGACTCTTTGGGGAATAATGTGACTGCTTCACTCCTGACGCTTAACCACTGTGGTTTTTTTTAGGCACGACCTCTAGAGGTGTGATTGATCCTCGAACGGACACTCCTTTCTGCAATTTGGGCGCTCGATTAAATTAGCTAACACCTACCCTGCCCCGGGTTAAGATTGAGGGTTTTTTCGTGTTCCGAAAGAAACTCCTACTACTAGGCTCAAAGGGGTTGACAAGGGATTGTCTTCCTTATAACTCCGATGTTTAGGGATTTGAAACAATGCATGTACATCATCAGCATGTTTTATTTTCAAAAACATACAATCGGAAGCTTGCGCGTCTTTAAACTTCGTCATCCTCCCCGGATTCCGCTTAACCAAGCGTTGGATATCTGTAAAAAATTGAGTGAACACGACTGGATTACATCAAAACATGCATACTCATTTCATTATCAATATCAATTGAAAACAATACAGGTTTTACGAATGCAATTTGCGCTTTAACAGAAAAGAAACTACAAATGCAAAGAAATGAAATGATAAAACACAGATTGCCAATTTTGAATTTGATTTGCTGCTGAGTCGGCCATCTTCAGAACTACTCATCGAAGTCATCCTGATACTCCTCTGAACATCTGCTATCAGTGAACTCTCCCATATCCTGAACTGATACACCCACATGGATGGATGAAGGAAGGTCGACACCTTGAGGCGTGATAGATATCTTGTTAGAGTCTAGCAAGGCTTGAATCTGGCTTCGAAGGACCTTACAGTCATCTGTTGAATGCCCCTGTGCCCCAACATGGTACTCACAGCGGGCGCTGGCATCAAAACCTGGAGGGTAAGGCGGGATCATTGGATTAGTCTCTTTCGGCACTATCAGCCCACTTTTGACCAAATCCGGCAACAATTGACTATACGACACCAGTAGCTGAGTAAACTGCCTTTCAGGTTTCCTGGGTCTTCGTCGGGCGTGCTGACGCGATTGACGACGATACGACTGTTGACTCTGGCGGGTAATAGATATCTGACATACAGACCCAACAGGCTGCTGGCTCTAAGCACTCGAAGTGTCTGGATACTGAATCTGAGGTACGGGAGATTCTGAGACATCACTTTCTTTCTCCCACTCTTCCTGAGAACTTACAATTGATTCATCTTCATAAACTGCAGTATAGTGAATGTCTTGAATCTTTCCGCTCTTGATTCCACTCTCAACATGTTCTCCTACTCTTATCAAGTCCGCAAAGCTTGTCGTTTCACAACTAAACATTATGTCGTAATAACGGCCCTTCAGAGTACCCAAGAAGAGGTCAGCCATTTCTCTCTCCACAAGCGGTGGTTGAACACGAGCATCCAATTCTCTCCAACTCTGCACATACCCTCTAAAGGATTCATTCTCCGCATGAGATAATTCTTGCAAATTCACGCGACTAGGAGTCATATCCAGGTTGTAGTTGTACTGCTTCACGAAGGCATTGGCTAAATCAGACCATGATTCAATATTATCACTCTCCAACTGCATATACCAATCCAAAGATGCTCCGATCAAACTATCTTGGAATCAGTGAATCATGAGCTTGTCATTGGTGACATATGAAGTCATTCTTCTGCAGAACATAACCAAATGTAGCTTCGAACAACTATCCCCTTTATACTTCTCAAAATTGGGCGTCTTGAACTTCGGAGGCAACACAAGGCCTGGCACCAAACACATGCTTGCAGCATTCAGGTTGAAAGTATTCTTATTTATCAAGGCAGCCATCTAATCTTCCAACAGCTGAAGTCTTCTCATATACTCAACAGTCCGTGGGTTCTGAACATTAACTTGCGGAACAACTCTTGGATGTAGGACAATCCATGGAGAATCTGGCATGGAGAAAGTGAAACCTTGATACTCGGTATCATCGAGAGAAGGTGGTCCTCTGACAGGGGTTTGCACAGGCTGAGCGACATTGTTCACCGGAGTTCTCTGAATGTTGTCCTCTCCTCTATTCATAGCTGTTATGGCTTCCATGAACTGACTCAATTGGTTCTTCAACAGTTCAAACTCTGCCCTGGTAACAAATTGATTCTGCTCTGCTGAGTCCATGATCCTTCCAGAAACTAACTCAAGTCCAATGCGAATGCCGGGAAATCAACTGCGAGTTGGACAAAAGACGAGTAAGCTCTCTGTTCCAGCCGAGGATGGTCATGCAACCATGAGATGCACATGAAATGCAATGCAAAATGCAACAAACACGGGATCATAGCCCCCACATACTGCTGCGCTGCTGACGGGATAAGTTCGCTCTGACGAGAGAAAACCAAAATACCGGGTATGCTGGAAGTCAAGTTTCCTGCAAAAACCCTCCCACTCACGGGTATGGACCTAAACTGACACAGGTTCGGCATCCTATGCGGTCATCAGCATCACAGACTTCCAAGAATGATGATACGATACCCAGAAGGTGTGGCATCATCATCTCTTGAAGCGGCCTCACTCGGCTGAATCACAAGTGATCGGTCCCCAGAGTCGACAATCCTCCAAACCAACAACCCCTCAAGCCTAAAGGGCTGGAAAAAATGTCAACTGGGAGAACCTCGTCTGACCGTGGATTTCATAAGACACTAGTGCCTGCAAAGCAAGCACGCGCCCACTACTTTCCACAACTAATACTAAGTACACTCAAGCCTGGGTCTGACTTATCCCTCATCAGAGCTCCCCTCCCACAACAACTCAAAAGCAACAGATAATAATATGTATGGGAAATGTAAATACAGTGTACAAAATACAGCACCCAAAATAACCACCCACAAACAAGCAAACAAGCACTAGGATTGACTCTCTCAGGGACGTTGGATCCCCCAGGAAACCATCGCATTCCCCAGCAGAGTCGCCAGCTGTCGCTACTGCGAAAAACGAGGCCGGTAAGACAGAAGAGTCGCCACCTTTCGTTATTTATTCCTCAGCACGGGAAAGGAAATGATCGGAAAAAACCTGACGAAAGGGTATAAGACAAGGTCATCGCAACCATTGTCTGGATTCGAGAGTCGGTTACGCAAAGGGAAGGTATTAGCACCCCTCACGTCCATCGTACTCGATGGGATCCACGCTTGCTGGTTTGTCTACGGGTGAAAAACAATCTATCTCTGGCTGCTAAAGATAAACGGGAATAAACTGACTCGATAGAGCATCGCGCTCTATGCCTACGTATTCCCTCGTGCAATGGGAAAGTCAGAGTCAACGTAGTTCGGGAAACTACGGGGGGGATGTTGCTCGCCGAGATATCGCGTCTTGTGTCTACGTACATCCACACAGCGTGAAAGATTAGAGAAAATGTAGTTCGGGCTAACTACGGCTAGACAGGGCGTTCTCGATCACACAGGGGTGAGAGAAAGGATTGACGATACTAGCGTACGCATTCTAGCAGTTAGGTGTATGTTGCTCGACCATTGGAGACTTAGGCATTACCTGTTTGCGGTAGAACGGACGTAGTATGTTGGGGTTTAAAGGTATGGGAACCTACGGGAACTAGGACCACGGTATGGTCTCGATTGCGCTCGGGCAAGAGAAAGGGAACATCAGTCGTCACCGGGAAAGTCTCGATCGCACAGCAGCGAGAGAACAGAAGAGTTAGTTGTTAGTTTGCTCGCTAGGATATCGCATCCTATGCCTATATATTCTCGTCTGATACGAGAAATCGGAGCAACTGTAGTTCAACTAACTACAGCAAAAGGGAAAAAGGAAAAGGGAGCTCGCTAGCATATCGCATCCTATGCCTACGTACTCTCGTCTGGTACGAGAGATTAGAGCAAACGTAGTTCGACGCTACAGGAAAACAAGTCTCGATTGCACAGGAGCAAGAGAAGGGGTCTCAATCAGCTGAATGCGAGAGGAAAGGGCTTTCGATCGCACGGGGCGAGAACAAAGAGGAATTCGGCCTAACACGCCTGAACGGGAAGGAATTTGGGACACACACGCAAGAACCTAAGGCGTATGAGCGAATGTGTCGCATGTCACCCAAAGGGTACCATACTAAACACTCTAGACGATTGAGAGGAAACCCCTCAACTGTCATTTCCTACGTATCTAACGCTACGGCTCACAACACTCGATGGTTGCATGAAGACTTGAATAAGAAAGATGATGTTGAACGAAGCGGCTCCGTTGGCTCCTGACATGTGTGCAAGCTCCATTCCAATCTTCTCCTCTCTGTATCCTTGATGAGGATGCTCGAATCAAGATCAATGTAACGCTTAGACCGTCATGGTTCGACTTATACGAGAAATCAAACTCTTAGAGGTAGCGTATTGATATCCGTGTCAAAGACAAGATAGAGAAATGATATCGAAAATCATTCTCCAATTGAATCATGTCACACGGCCAGCCAAAAATAAAATCAAAGATGAAATCGGATAGAAAAGAAATGAGGAGAGAAATCCAATACAAATGGAAATAATAGTCTACTCCTAAAATTGAAAATAAATTCCTAATAGAAAATATTCTAAAGAAATCACAAGGAAATTCTAAGTAAATTGCATATGTAAAAATATAAAGGAAATTATATCCTATGCACAAAATTCTATAATATTCTATATGGGAAAATAAAACTAAAATAGAATATAAATTGTAACATATAAAACCTATATTAAAAATGTAATAATATTCTAGAAAAAATAAAACTATAATCCTAAAAGAAAAAATAGGAAAATAAATCTACAACTATTACAATCAAACATCCAATACAAGAGAAATTAAAAAAAAAGTAAAGGAAAGGGGGACAACCACTAAACAGGGAGTGGAACAGCAAAAACAGGGCCCAACCCACAATACATCCAGAAAAAATAAAGAACAAGGGAAATGGGGGGTGTCAGCTGGAACATGAAGGGTGCACGGTCAGCAAACTCGTTGTTGGGCCTGTTGGCTTGTGAAGCCCAAACGAAGCATCTGGAGAGGGGGGTAAATAAGCAAAACCGGCGGTGTGAACCCAAAACTGCAACAATGGGCCCCAGGCCCAATCAACCCAAAGACCTCTTCTTCTTCCTTCAGCACACAAGGAAAGAAACCCTAGCTTCTTCCTCCTTCCGCCGTCACCGTTACCTCACCTTCTCTCACCCTCAATCTCAAACCGTCTCAACCTCCATCTTTGCACCTATCTCCGTTTCCCCAAAATCTTCCCCTTACTCCTTTCAATCTTCTGCGTTCACCTTCTCTAGAAAAGTGTTGGATCTTAAAGATCGGCGATGAACATACATAGGGATCTGACAAATCTATTGAGAGCTTGAAGTACGCAGGGAAATTGCTGAGCGTTGTTGCAATCTGGTAGATCGCTTAGAGGATGCTAATGGAGATTCGAACGAATCCTGATAAAGCTCATGATATTCTCTGGAAAAAACTTGAAGAAGTTCGTTGAAGGTTCTTGAAGACAGAAGAAACAGATGGATGACCAGCGATGGAATTCTCGAAGTTGTGGATGGCGTTGAAGATCTAGACAAAATAGGATGAACAAGTTGAAGGTTGATGAACCCGCTAAAGCTCGATGAAGATCTATGGATCCTTTCTGGAAAACGACTTGAACGGGATGAAGGCGTTTGAAGAAGATCTGGAAAAGTTTGCTGACGAACTGGTGCATGTTCTTGATGGATGAATTTCCGGTGAAGTTTCTGGAGCGAAATGAACTGAACCTGATGAATGTTCATGATGATTGATGAAGGTTCGAAGAATTTATTAGTTTTTCTGGAAAATCTGGTGAATCTATGATGAAGATTGGCGACGAATAGGTGATGAACACGGTGGTTGGATGAATGAACGGTGGAGATTTCTGGTGGTTTCTTGATGAGTAGGAAGATCTTCACGAAGAAGATGATGATCTAAAACGGTGAAGATGAAGATCGCTGGGAAATCATGATGAAGGTTTGGATCTGGATTTGGTGATGATCATGGTGAAGACGATGAATCTGGAGGTTTGAGTGAAGTTTCCGGTGAAAAAATGCAGTTTCCGGCGACAGTTGCGAACTCCGGCGACTGTTGCGGTGGCTCTGGTGACCTTCCGGGGGGTTGCATGGCCGGCGGTAAGGGGTGAGGGGAGACAGGTGTGAGATGCGTGGCATTCTATGGGAGAGGGTGAGTGAAACGTGGAGGTCATGCAGAGAGGGAAGGAGTGAGGTGGCGTGTTGTGTGGTGAGGTGGTAGAGAGAGAGATACACGCGTGGCCAGCTCTTTATACAGACAAGTGGCGAAATTTGGACTGGTGGGCCTCCAAAATTGGGACACCTGGCCCACCGAAAATGACAATTTAACAAACTCAAATAAAATATGATTAATTGCTTAATGATGATTAAAATGATGATTAATGCCTAATTAAAACCAAAACGAAAATTAATGCTAATCTAGACTTAATTAAAACTAATTAATCTAACTAAACTTCTTAAAATGCTAATTAACAACTAATTAATATTCTAAAAGAAAATTAACATCCAATTAACTCTAAACCTTATTAAATTCTAAAAAAGAGTTAAACTAATCTATTAAATTCTAAACTCAATTAATAGCTAGGAAAGAAATTAAATCTATTCTATCTAAACAAATCAATTAATATCTATAAATGGAATTAAATCTATAAAAACAATGATTTAAACTCTATTAACAAATTAAATCTAAAAGAAATTACAATCTAGAAAATTTCTATTAACTTCTAACCTATTTTAAAATCTATTTAATATCTAGAAAAAGCAATTAAATCTATTTCCTAGAGCTAAAAATTAAGGAAAAAAATCTATAAAAATGCAATAAAGCCAATTAAATTGATTAGAAAAAAAGATGCGCGAATACAGCGGAATAAACGGTAAAAACCGAACACCGAAATATCCTCAAAAACAACAGCAAGAGCTGAAAACACTGGGAAGAGCACAACTTCCACAACAAAACCTGATTATTCGAACTGGCTTGAAATGCCTACAACGCCAGGAGAGGACTGTAATCCCGATAAAATCAATCTGACTGAAAAATGCAATGTATGCGGTATGTAAATGGAAATGCAAAATGAGTCAAAACATAAGCCAAATGCGATAATTGGTTGGTCAAATTTTGGGGTGCAACAATTAGGATATAGAAGAGACACAACCCTTAACACATTAGGATTGGACGAAGACCCTCAAAACCTTAGGATCAAAAACTAATACCGTCAAAACCTTAGGATATAGAACACTTCATGCAAATGCAACCACTTTAGTCTCTGGGAATTTTTGAACTCGAGATCCAAAGTATATATCTCCAAAGGTACACGACATGTGCTCGGGATGGAAACAAACATCTTCCAAAGGTACAAAACACGTGCTTGGAATGGCAACAAACATCTTCCAAAGGTACAAAACCTGTGCTTGGAATCCAACAATACATCTCCAAAGGCACGAAACCTGAGCTTGGGATGGAAACAAACATCTATCTCCAAAGGTACACAACCTGTGCTCGGGATAGAAACAATACATCTCCAAAGGTACGAAACCTGAGCTTGGGATGGAAACAAACATCTATCTCCAAAGGTACACAACCTGTGCTCGGGTGTTGCGGTGAAAATCGGATATCAAGCTATTGAATTAACTTGAACCTTAATTCTTTTACAACCGGACTTTAATTTATCCAAAGGAAAGGTCTAAAGAAAGAAAGAACCTTTTGCGCGATGTTACAACAACGCTAAGAGATTCGGGGATCGGGGGTTGGTCATGCATAGGGTAGGTATTTCACATCCTAAACATCTGTAGTACTCTACAGGAACCTTTTGTTTGTTTGTATGCTAAGTTTGTTAAATATTTGCTAAGGTTTGGGTATTGGGTAAAAAGGTGAAGGTTATGATAGATGAAGACCTAAGATTGTTTCTAAGTTTGCTCGCAAAGACATCGCGTCCTCTGCCTACGTATCCTAACTAGGATAGAATCAGAGTAATCGTAGTTCACCTCACTAGGGTTGAATAACGCTTGATTGCGATCAAGGTTCAAAGGGGAACAAACATAATAATGTTTGTGTAGAGTTTCACAAAACTCTCTATGTCTATGTTGTAACACTCAAAGGGGGAAGTAAGTGATCATATCCATGATCCTTACATTTAGTTAACAACTCTATCCTAGGGTTCTAGTTGTAAACACTCCTAGTGAGGGGGAAGGTTGCTCGTCAAGATATCGCATCTTGTGCCTACGTATTCTCATTGTCCAATGAGAAATTAGAGCGGTCGTAGTTCGGGCTCGAACTAAGGAATCAATTGGTTCTTTCCAGACCAAAAGAGGGGAAGGTTCTATCCAGACCTATGAGTTTATATCCTATTGGTTCTATCCAGACCAAAAAGGGGGTTAAGGCTCTTTTGAGGCCTATGAGGGTATTGAGCTGTCTATGACCCAAGGGTCAATAGAGAGACTTTCCTTTGGAAGGGAGGAGATGAGACAACTTGGATGAGAACTAAAAAAGTTCCATCACTTGGGGAAGAAATAATTAACAAAGTAATCAATACTTTAAACAAAAGGGGCGTGGTTACAATCAAAGATCATGTATCTTAACAAAGATGAAAGCATATCTTAACAAAGATTAAAGGTATATCTTAACAAAGATTGAAGGTAACAACCACATGTATCGATGACAATCAAATACAAGCAAATTAGTTTAACCTCATAATTTAGGAGGAAAGCAATATGAAATCATGGTAACAACCAAGGGAGAGTACCCTAGCATGTTAACTAACATAGTATAAATGAGAATGAGTGAATATCATAACACAAATGATCACGGTGAAAAAGAAATTCATCTGCATACGCGAGATAACGATCTCAATACAAAGGAAACTTAAAAGCAACCAAAAGGCATGAAAATATGAACAAACATGGAATTAAAAAATATCACATGAAAGTAGGCATCAAGACAAACACAATGCAAAAAGAATGGGTTGAAAATGATGAAAAATGGATGAGTTATGATTTTTTGAAGTTTGGATGAACAAAACATGAAAATCTAAATGATAAAAGGAATAAAATGCACATGGTAAGACAATGAATCAAACAAATTTGATTATTTAAACATGTTAACAAAATTTTAAGAATAATACAAGATCAATCTCACAAGAAAAATCAAGTTACAAGTTGAAAATTTTCAAGATCATCATGGTAAAAAAAACAGTCATGGTAACATGTGGAATGCAAGTGGAAAGTTCACATTTATGAGTTTTAGGTTTACCTCTTGAAGCAAGCTTAAGCAATAAGAAAACCAGAGATCTTGAGAGCTCTTCCAAGATCTTGTTACATAAGTGTGGAAGTGACTTGGATAGCTTCAATACATCATACTTTATGTGTTTGAAGTGTTTCTTGAGTTGGAAGAAGTTTGGAAATGGTTTTGAAAGGTGTTTTTCAAAAGCAAATTTTGAGGGATTTTGGAAACTTAATGAGATTTTGTAAGAACTTGTGATTGTGTAAGGAAGAAAGTTCTAGCTGGTTTCTAGCATGGAACTTGTGTGTTTTTGATGTAGTAAGTGAGTTCTATTTATAGCCAAAGGCCTTGAATCAAGGTATGGGCAAAAGTGAAGCAAATTGTCAATTTTAACCTTCCATCATGAAAAACTTTGATTTTTCCAATGAAATCTTCACCTTTATCTTTAAGCCACTCTACTAATCTATTCCCCATGCCCTATAGATTTTTTCATCATGCTTCATAGGATAGGAGGTGACTTGTTGAATTAAAGTTGATGATTTGACAATGGTAGCCACCTTTTTTCTCTTTCTTCATTATTCACTTTTGCAACTTGCATAAAATAATGATTTCCTTTAATCTTTGTGCCATTTTCGTGGGAATTGATGTAAAAATGTTAATTATCAATATAAACATCATAAATGAGGCTTAGTCTTTAATTAGCATCAATTTGGAGAGGTTTTGGAATCAAAAAAAAAAACTCATGCTGACCTGGTTTTTCCAATATGAGTTTTTGCCAACTTGTGGACCTTGGTTCTCTCTAAACAGGAAAAGTTATGGAACCCACTTGTAATTTTTAAAAAGCCCCAATTAGGTAATACAATATTGATGCTTGTGTTAGGAACTCATTCCTCTTGAAACTAGGTCAAAAACCCTTGTGTGGTTAAGGAGTTATGACTTTGCCCTTTTCAAAACCTTGATTTCCCAACTTTTTGATTACTCCTTAATCCTTGATCCGATGGCCATGAAATTTTATGGGGAGGTGTAATATGACATAAGGAACATTTTTGATTCACATCATGAAGTCCAATTCCTTAAGATTGAAGAGTTGACTTTTCGGTCAACCGTACGATCGATCGATGACTACCGGACCGTCTGTTCTTGTTTCGGGACTTCCAAGACCTTGAAACTCTTTGAGGGGACTTCACTAAGACTTATAAACTTGTTGGACCAAAGTTTCATCATTGAACCTTCCTTTAAATCCAAAGTCAAACTACGGTTGACTTTTCCTGCTCGAAAACCCTAATCGGGTACCCTGAACTGCACTGTGCTTGATCTGGGGGTGACAACCTCCGATTGGATTAAAATATGACCCAATGTGATATCTTTGAATTTGTTTTATGGAGAATCAATCCAAAACATTGATTGATCATACTGTCGAAGTCTCGATTTTTGACGGTGCGGAACCCTAATTCGCATGTATCTTGACAAAGACAACTTGAAATAGGTTATGGTCTGATAATCAAACGAATATGACCCTAAAATGATGATGAGGATCTAAGGGGTCAAAATTTAGGGTGCAACAGTTTCCCCTATTTAAATATCTTCACTAGATGGCAATGAGAGATGACAATCCTCATAGAATCGTAGTGAAAGGTATTTAAATATAGAAAACCAAAAATTTTGTCCCTTAGATCCGGTGGTATGCAAAACGACAAATGTGAATATGCCATGAATCTAAATGGTGATTTATGATGCTTGAATGCAAGCCAGATGCAGACACACGAGCAAAAACAAAAGAATGGTCGACACAACGAGTAACTACTCACAGGGGACCCGACGTACTGGGGAAAACTCCACTGGGGAAAACTTCGTTGGGGAACAATTCCACTGGGGAAGCAAAACTTTACCGGGGGACAGACAGAATGAAGACACGAACCTCACTGGGGATAACCAGATGAGAAATTTCCTATAACGAAGAGTTCAAACGGGATCTTCAGGAAAAGGTTAGGAACAAGACCAGACGCACCGGGAAATCTAGTATCCACTAGTCCTCCGAGACTCGACTGGGGAAAGCAAAAGCTTCAAAAGGGGTACTGGTGATAACCAGAACAACAGACAGTTTCCAATAGTGCTAGTTACCACTAGACTTCCTGGGGGTGATGGTGACAACCAAACCAAAGTTCCAATCACAGTTGGGAATTTCAGACAAAACAGGACTTCAGCTGGGGAAATTGGTAACAACCAAACCTCACGGTACTAATATCGATTAGTTTTCAAGCAATGCCAGTAACCACTGGACTTAGAAAGAACTGGTGACTACCAAATCAGTGTTCCAAATACGATTGGTTATGATAATGCTAGTAACCACTAGACTTAACTGGAAATATTGGTAACGACCAGAAGATCAATAACCATTGGATTTTCAAAGGGTTTGGTGACAACCAAATCGAAGTGACGATAACAATCGAGTTTAGACAACGTCAATAACAATTGGACATTGAAGATTATTGGTGACGACCAAATCAAAGGATACCAATACAATTGGATTTAACAGATAAAGTTGGTAACGACCAAATCCAATACCAATAAAAATTGGATCCGAAGGATGCCAGTAACCACTGGGTTTTTAGAATGATGTTTGGTAGCGAACAAATCAGACGATATCAATATCAATTGGTTTTGAACAAAGCTAGTAGCTACTAGGCTTTCGAATGATAGTTGGTAACGACCAGATTAGATGATACCAATAACAATTGGGTTTGAAAGATGCCAGTGACCACTGGGCTTTGGAAAAGATTGGTAACGACCAACTCGAAGGATACCAATAATAATTGGGCTTTTAACAATGCTAGCCACTACTAGGCTTTTGAATGATAGTTGGTAACGACCAGATTAGATGATACCGATAACAATTGGACTTTAAAAGATGTCAGTAACCACTGGGCTTTCAAAGGGTTTGGTGACGACCAAATCTTCAAACAGGAAGCACAAATATATATCTCAAAACCTTATGAACAAAATCTAATATCCTTAAAGCGTTAGGATACAGCGGAGATACAACCCTTAACACCTTAGGATTGGACGCAGACCCTCAAAACTTTAGGACCAAAAACTAATACCCTCAAAACATTAGGATATAGTAGAGACACAACCCTCAACACATTAGGATTGGACGAAAACCCTCAAAACTTTAGGATAAAAAACTAATACCCTTAAAATATTAGGATATAGTAGAGACACAACCCTCAACACATTAGGATTGGACGAAGACCCTCAAAACCTTAGGATCAAAAACTAATACCCTCAAAACATTAGGATATAGTAGAGACACAACCCTCAACACATTAGGATTGGACGAAAGCCCTCAAAACTTTAGGACCAAAAACTAATACCCTCAAAACATTAGGATATAGTAGAGACACAACCCTCAACACATTAGGATTGAAAACTAATACCCTCAAAACATTAGGATATAGTTAGAGACACGACCCTCAATACATTAGGTTCGAAAAGAGATACAACCCTCAACACATTAGGATAGAAAACTAATACCCTCAACGCGTTAGGATATAGTTAGAGACACGACCCTCAATACATTAGGACCGAAAAGAGATACAACCCTCAACACATTAGGATTGAAAACTAATACCCTCAACACGTTAGGATATAGCAGAGACACGACCCTCAACACATTAGGATTGAAAACTAATACCCTCAAAACATTAGGATATAGTTAGAGACACGACCCTCAATACATTAGGTTCGAAAAGAGATACAACCCTCAACACATTAGGATTGAAAACTAATACCCTTAACGCGTTAGGATATAGTTAGAGACACGACCCTCAATACATTAGGACCGAAAAGAGATACAACCCTCAACATATTAGGATTGAAAACTAATACCCTCAACACGTTAGGATATAGCAGAGACACGACCCTCAATACATTAGGATCGAAAAGAGATACAACCCTCAACACATTAGGATTGAAAACTAATACCCTTAACACGTTAGGATATAGTTAGAGACACGACCCTCAATACATTAGGACCGAAAAGAGATACAACCCTCAACACATTAGGATTGAAAACTAATACCCTCAAAACATTAAGATATAGTTAGAGACACGACCCTCAATACATTAGGTTCGAAAAGAGATACAACCCTCAACACATTAGGATTGAAAACTAATACCCTCAACACGTTAGGATATAGTTAGAGACACGACCCTCAATACATTAGGACCGAAAAGAGATACAACCCTCAACATATTAGGATTGAAAACTAATACCCTCAACACGTTAGGATATAGTTAGAGACACGACCCTCAATACATTAGGACCGAAAAGAGATACAACCCTCAACATATTAGGATTGAAAACTAATACCCTCAACACGTTAGGATATAGTTAGAGACACGACCCTCAATACATTAGGACCGAAAAGAGATACAACCCTCAACATATTAGGATTGAAAACTAATACCCTCAACACGTTAGGATATAGCAGAGACACGACGCTCAATACATTAGGATCGAAAAGAGATACAACCCTCAACACCTTAGGATTGGACGCAGACCCTCAAAACTTTAGGATATAGATCACCTCATGCAAATGCAACCATTTTAGTTTCTGGGAATTTCTGAACTCAGGATTCAAATTATACATCTCCAAAGGTACACAACCTGTGCTCGGGATGGCAACAAACATCTATCTCCAAAGGTAAACAACCTGTGCTCGGGATAGAAACAAACATCTTCCAAAGGTACAAAACCTGTGCTTGGATAGATACATCTCCAAAGGTACGAAACCTGTGCTTGGAATCAAACGATACATCTCCAAAGGTATACGACCTGTGCTTGGAAACAAACCATTGTGACTTAATTCGTAATGATACACAACCAAATTGTCAGTATCTGTCGTCCATAGATTTTCATAATGTCAATTACCAACGGGCCTTATTTGTAACATGATTGGTCACCACCAAATTACTTATACCAGTATCCACTGGATTTTCAAACAATGATGGTCACAATTGTGCGTCGATGTCCTTAAGATAAGCTTCTCTGAATGAGATTGCCACTTATTGTTGAATACGATTAAGCTACCCCGGAGAGATTGCCATTCATCGTTGAAAAAGGTTAAGCTTCTCCCAAGAGATTGCCACTTTACCCCTGAAGACGATTAAACTTCTCCGAAGAGACTGCCATTTATCGCTGATGAAGGTTAAGCTTCTCCACAGAGATTGCCATTTACCATTGAAGGCGATTAAACTTCTCCGAAGAGACTGCCATTTATCGTTAAATATGAATAAGCTTCTCTATAGAGATTGCCACTTACCATTGAAGATGAATAAGCTTCTCTACAGAGACTGCCACTTATTGTTGAAGATGAATAAGCTTCTCTACGGAGACTGCCACTTACCATTGAAGACGAATAAGCTTCTCCGAAGAGACTGCCACTTATTGTTAAAGATGAATAAGCTTCTCTACAGAGACTGCCACTTACCATTGAAGATGAATAAGCTTCTCTACAGAGACTGCCACTTATTGTTGAAGATGAATAAGCTTCTCTACCGAGACGGCCACTTATTGTTAAAGATGAATAAGCTTCTCTACAGAGACTGCCACTTATTGTTAAAGATGAATAAGCTTCTCTACAGAGACTGCCACTTACCATTGAAGATGAATAAGCTTCTCTACAGAGACTGCCACTTATTGTTGTGTAAAATTTTATTCTTGATAGATAGTGCAAAATAAATGCACGTCCAGGTAGATTTTAGCGACCGACAGGGACCAAAGTTCAATCTAGAATGGAACTAGAAAGAATCTGTCACCAAGACTCCAATCATTGAGAAATGAACTCGAATGGTGACTCACCTTATCCAATCATGGAAAAGATAACTAAAGAAACCATTATCCACGAGGATTAAACTTTGTGGGGAATTGAGAAATAATGGACGTTTTATGCCTAAGGGCTGACAACTCTATTGAAGAGAGACGAAACACCCAATCACTGAGGAGAACACCAAAGTGAAATAAAGCAGGTAACAACCAGAGATAGAAAAAAATGCACAGATGCTATGCATATGCATATGCCATGCTTATGATTATGCTGACGAAACAGACAAAACAAAACTGGAGATGAAATAAACATCTCGACACGGAGACCCAACCAAACTTTACCAAGATTGGACATCAAAGGGATGATCATGAAGAACAATTCCACTTCAAGGTTACCACCTTCTTTGGGAGAGAGTAATCTTCTTAGGCCAGAATGTCATGACTTCACTTGGATTGACATCATGAGTTTGAATTCTTTGCTGAAGGAAAATCACGTCGAGAGATTCCCAGATCAACTGAAGTAACAACTTAACTGGAGAGTTGACAAAGGGTATCATGAGACCAAAACATTTATGCCCTATTATGATAACAACCCTCTTCAAGTGAGCGACGACTCTTGTGACAAAAAGTCTTCAAACCTTTTTTGCCCCAGATTACACGTTCTGTGAGAAGAAGTCATAAGGATGCCTTTACAAAAGAACTGGCATAACGATGCTTCAATGTCTTCAAACACTTAAAGAGAGATTTACAAATCTCGACGTGATTTCCCCAGTTTAACGGTGCTTACACGACAAAGTCTTCAGACTGTGGAAGTAACGACTGGGGAACAAACTTGCCCCTGCTAGCTGGTAACTGTAACAAAGTTGACCTAGACTAAACTGCTCTTTCAAGAGATTCAACTGATCTTGACCTAGTCGGCTCTGATTAACTGAATGTTATGACAAATGATTAACAAATCCTTCAAATTGGTCGCCCCAGGATGAGCTTCCTTTATCAAGTCAAATTCCCTAGCTAACAGCGTTTGTTGGGATTCCTTTGACATTGGATCGTTTTGCACGCAATGTTGTTCATTAAAAATTGGCAATTTTCAATGTAAAATTCATGCAATCTTTTGAAAACATATTTGATGAAACACACACGGCGGAGTGATCAAGTGATCAAAGTGAAAGTGATCCAATCATTTTACAAATGATGGATAAAGTGATGAACACACACAATTAACAAAGATCATTAGGAGTCAGGTTATCCAACCTTGCTGTAATATGCTTTCAAAACAACCTTACCTCAATTAGGTCTTTTAAGGGTTGTAACGTGGCTTGGTTCGCGGTTCATGAAACAAAGGATAAAGGCTCAAGGTTATTTGGTCCCACCCACTCTCCATGATGAACTCCAATCCTACGCTTAGTTAACTCAAACTATACATTCAGGTTCTTACAGGCTTAAGACTTGAATTGATGATAGTTGGTGATGGTTTACAAACCTAGGGTAGTCATAACTCCCTTACAGCATTTGATAGCTTTTTGCTATTTGAGGATTTTTAAAAGTGAAGAATCTTACAAAAATCCTTTCTTTTTATCCCTGACTTTTGTCTCTTTTGAACACACAGTCAGCGGGATGCCCCATTTTTGCCTAAGTCCCTTTCATAGGTTTTGACTTAGCGGGCTTTTATTTTTTCATTTTTTCTTCTTCTCTTTTTTTTTTTGAAAGGAGGTGACTACCTTGTTTAATGATTACGGTGAACCATCATCGTCCTTTAAGCTGAAAAGCATCTTCGACACTTTCTTGTTGTGTGCGAAGAAAAACCTGAATGCACCACTCTTATATGAAAAGTGTCTTGTATGCACATATCTCCGAGTTAACTGAGAACTACCCGCCCCAGGTTTGAGATGTAAGGTTTTGTTTTTGTAAAGAAAGAAACTCCTACTTCTAGGCTCGAAAGGGTTAACGAGGGATTATCTTCCTTATTTCTCCAGTGTTTAGGGATCGAAAAAAATGCCTTACATCATCGGCAAAGTTAAATTGAAAGCATATCAACAACAATTATGGATATAGTTTTCATCATCCTCCTCAATCTTTGTTTTAAACAACAGTTTAGTAAACAAAAGAAATTTTCTTGCATTTTTGGTATTTCATAACAATGAAAAAAGAAAGAGTGAAACGAATGGACTCAATCAAAAGATGCACAAACATTTCATTAAATATTGCCAAATTCAAATAAACAACAGTTTACAAGCAACACAAATGCAAAGAAAACGCAACAAAATGCTGAAACAGTCTACAGCTGCCAACCTTAGGGAATTAAAATTGTTTAACAAAACAAAATTCAAATTTCAAGCCCATGCGGGGAAACACCTCCAACCACCACTTGCTCCTTGTGATATAGAATTGTGAGGGGTCTCACGGGTCCTTTGCCTTTGGATTTAGGAATATCAGCGTTGTCATTTGATTTATCCTCTTGAGGTCTCAGCAACTCTTGCAGTCTCAGTTTAAAACCTTCACATTCTTCGACTAGGTGCCCTGTTGTCCCGGTACGATATCCACATTCTACTTCTGGGTGATCTTCTTCGAGAATCAGGTGTTTGTCAATGATAAGCTCTTTAACAATGAACCCTAATGCTAGACATGCATCTAGGTTGTGTCCTTCAGCTCCTTTGTGAAACTCACAGGTCAGGTTCGCATTATGCCATGGTCCTGGCACAGGTTTGGCTAATCGTGGAGTCACTAGCGAATTCTGAATCAATAGCGGGTAAAGTTTTCTTAACGGTACTGAAGTTGGTCTACCGTAAGTCTTATTTTTCCTGACATGATCCTTCTTGTTCAATCTCTGGCTTTGAGAACCTTGAGGAGGAACAAACACCGGCTGGTGAGAGTCTTCAGTTGAACGCCCCAGTGCCCCAGTATGATAGTCCCATTTGGCATTGGTATCGAAGTCCATAGGATGAGGAGGAATTATTGGTTTCAGCTCCTTCGGTATTATCAATTCGCCTTGGATCAAATCTGGCAATATCTGACCGTACGACATTGGAAACGAACTCTCTGGTTTTCTTGGTCTTTGTTAAGCGTGCTGACGCGATCGACGATTATCTGGTGGTTGATACCGAGAATGTCCTTGAGTTGGAGGAATCATCGGAGATAATGCATCCCTAATTTCTCTGGACGTCACATGGTCAAGGGGACCCTCTTTTTTCATCATGTTCTGTAATGTCTCTAGAACCCAATTCATATGACCTTTGAGAATTCTGATGTCCTCCTTCAGCATTTTCTGGGCTTTCAAAAGTCCCTCAATTGTTGCCATTTGTCTTGGATATATGCTAGGTATCCCTTCTCTATCTATGATCAAAAGCGACGCAAGACTGAGAAATGAAAATGCATAATGCAAATGCAATGAGAAAGCAAACTGGTTTTACAAAACTCAGAAGATTGACTAAGTTAAAAGCCCTCATTTCATCAATCGTTGGAAAAGTTACAACTTCTTTTTTTTTAGAATACCAGAGATCGACTGAGTTTTACAAAACTAGTTGCGACATGATATGCTTATGGTGATATGGTGGGAGAATGCACACACAACACAAAGGCAAGTATTTACAAATACAATGTATATGCAGACACAAAGGCTCCCTAGCATGGGGTCAAAGGTCTATCCATCCCCAAGGATTTGTACTATGAGTTGTTTGTACCTGCCGAACGGGTTCTAACACGGTTCCCAGAGTCATCAACCCATCTTTCGGATATTACCAATTTCCCAAATTACTCGGTAATTGATAATATTCTCAAGAGAGTCTCGTCCGAGTGTAGTATCGCGTATCAACCATTTCGGAATTACTCCCTTATGATCATCGCACTACGTCCTAACAAGGCCAAAGTGGGGTGAAAATGTAATCTAAAGGTCCACAGTGTCAACGACTCCTTTGTTGAGAGTAGTAATGTTTTCATGAATACTCATTCAACATCACTAACTCTGAAAAGGGCCTACACTGAGCGGTGGTTTCTCAAGTTGGCTTGGTCGGGAATCAACTCCCTATAAGCCTTCTTGAATATACCACCATCCTATCATAAGTGCACTCAAGTACGGGTATAGTACTGTCTCACCACTCAAAGCACCCAATATCCAACCACAAACAAATATATTGACAAATATACATGTTAAGCAAATATTCACAAATATAGCATATAAACAAACAAAATAGGCTAAACCCTCAAGTTAAGTCTCCCCAGTGAAGTCGCCATTTCTGTTGCGGTGAAAATCGGATATCAAGCTATTGAATTAACTTGAACCTTAATTCTTTTACAACCGGACTTTAATTTATCCAAAGGAAAGGTCTAAAGAAAGAAAGAACCTTTTGCGCGATGTTACAACAACGCTAAGAGATTCGGGGATCGGGGGTTAGGGTAGGTATTTCACATCCTAAACATCTGTAGTACTCTACAGGAACCTTTTGTTTGTTTGTATGCTAAGTTTGTTAAATATTTGCTAAGGTTTGGGTATTGGGTAAAAAGGTGAAGGTTATGATAGATGAAGACCTAAGATTGTTTCTAAGTTTGCTCGCAAAGACATCGCGTCCTCTGCCTACGTATCCTAACTAGGATAGAATCAGAGTAATCGTAGTTCACCTCACTAGGGTTGAATAACGCTTGATTGCGATCAAGGTTCAAAGGGGAACAAACATAATAATGTTTGTGTAGAGTTTCACAAAACTCTCTATGTCTATGTTGTAACACTCAAAGGGGGAAGTAAGTGATCATATCCATGATCCTTACATAGAGTTAACAACTCTATCCTAGGTTTCTAGTTGTAAACACTCCTAGTGAGGGGGAAGGTTGCTCGTCAAGATATCGCATCTTGTGCCTACGTATTCTCATTGTCCAATGAGAAATCAGAGCGGTCGTAGTTCGGGCTCGAACTAAGGAATCAATTGGTTCTTTCCAGACCAAAAGAGGGGAAGGTTCTATCCAGACCTATGAGTTTATATCCTATTGGTTCTATCCAGACCAAAAAGGGGGTTAAGGCTCTTTCGAGGCCTATGAGGGTATTGAGCTGTCTATGACCCAAGGGTCAATAGAGAGACTTTCCTTTGGAAGGGAGGAGATGAGACAACTTGGATGAGAACTAAAAAAGTTCCATCACTTGGGGAAGAAATAATTAACAAAGTAATCAATACTTTAAACAAAAGGGGCATGGTTACAACCAAAGATCATGTATCTTAACAAAGATGAAAGCATATCTTAACAAAGATTAAAGGTATATCTTAACAAAGATTGAAGGTAACAACCACATGTATCGATGACAATCAAATACAAGCAAATTAGTTTAACCTCATAATTTAGGAGGAAAGCAATATGAAATCATGGTAACAACCAAGGGAGAGTACCCTAGCATGTTAACTAACATAGTATAAATGAGAATGAGTGAATATCATAACACAAATGATCACGGTGAAAAAGAAATTCATCTGCATACGCGAGATAACGATCTCAATACAAAGGAAACTTAAAAGCAACCAAAAGGCATGAAAATATGAACAAACATGGAATTAAAAAATATCACATGAAAGTAGGCATCAATACAAACACAATGCAAAAAGAATGGGTTGAAAATGATGAAAAATGGATGAGTTATGATTTTTTGAAGTTTGGATGAACAAAACATGAAAATCTAAATGATAAAAGGAATAAAATGCACATGGTAAGACAATGAATCAAACAAATTTGATTATTTAAACATGTTAACAAAATTTTAAGAATAATACAAGATCAATCTCACAAGAAAAATAAAGTTACAAGTTGAAAATTTTCAAGATCATCATGGTAAAAAAAACAGTCATGGTAACATGTGGAATGCAAGTGGAAAGTTCACATTTATGAGTTTTAGGTTTACCTCTTGAAGCAAGCTTAAGCAATAAGAAAACCAGAGATCTTGAGAGCTCTTCCAAGATCTTGTTACATAAGTGTGGAAGTGACTTGGATAGCTTCAATACATCATACTTTATGTGTTTGAAGTGTTTCTTGAGTTGGAAGAAGTTTGGAAATGGTTTTGAAAGGTGTTTTTCAAAAGCAAATTTTGAGGGATTTTGGAAACTTAATGAGATTTTGTAAGAACTTGTGATTGTGTAAGGAAGAAAGTTCTAGCTGGTTTCTAGCATGGAACTTGTGTGTTTTTGATGTAGTAAGTGAGTTCTATTTATAGCCAAAGGCCTTGAATCAAGGTATGGGCAAAAGTGAAGCAAATTGTCAATTTTAACCTTCCATCATGAAAAACTTTGATTTTTCCAATGAAATCTTCACCTTTATCTTTAAGCCACTCTACTAATCTATTCCCCATGCCCTATAGATTTTTTCATCATGCTTCATAGGATAGGAGGTGACTTGTTGAATTAAAGTTGATGATTTGACAATGGTAGCCACCTTTTTTCTCTTTCTTCATTATTCACTTTTGCAACTTGCATTAAATAATGATTTCCTTTAATCTTTGTGCCATTTTCGTGGGAATTGATGTAAAAATGTTAATTATCAATATAAACATCATAAATGAGGCTTAGTCTTTAATTAGCATCAATTTGGAGAGGTTTTGGAATCAAAAAAAAAAAACTCATGCTGACCTGGTTTTTCCAATATGAGTTTTTGCCAACTTGTGGACCTTGGTTCTCTCTAAACAGGAAAAGTTATGGAACCCACTTGTACTTTTTAAAAAGCCCCAATTAGGTAATACAATATTGATGCTTGTGTTAGGAACTCATTCCTCTTGAAACTAGGTCAAAAACCCTTGTGTGGTTAAGGAGTTATGACTTTGCCCTTTTCAAAACCTTGATTTCCCAACTTTTTGATTACTCCTTAATCCTTGATCCGATGGCCATGAAATTTTATGGGGAGGTGTAATATGACATAAGGAACATTTTTGATTCACATCATGAAGTCCAATTCCTTAAGATTGAAGAGTTGACTTTTCGGTCAACCGTACGATCGATCGATGACTACCGGACCGTCTGTTCTTGTTTCGGGACTTCCAAGACCTTGAAACTCTTTGAGGGGACTTCACTAAGCCTTATAAACTTGTTGGACCAAAGTTGCATCATTGAACCTTCCTTTAAATCCAAAGTCAAACTACGGTTGACTTTTCCTGCTCGAAAACCCTAATCGGGTACCCTGAACTGCACTGTGCTTGATCTGGGGGTGACAACCTCCGATTGGATTAAAATATGACCCAATGTGATATCTTTGAATTTGTTTTATGGACAATCAATCTAAAACATTGATTGATCATACTGTCGAAGTCTCGATTTTTGACGGTGCGGAACCCTAATTCGCATGTATCTTGACAAAGACAACTTGAAATAGGTTATGGTCAGATAATCAAACGAATATGACCCTAAAATGATGATGAGGATCTAAGGGGTCAAAATTTAGGGTGCAACATCGGGATAGAAACAATACATCTCCAAAGGTACGAAACCTGAGCTTGGGATGGAAACAAACATCTATCTCCAAAGGTACACAACCTGTGCTCGGGATAGAAACAATACATCTCCAAAGGTAAGAAACTTGAGCTTGGGATGGCAACAAACATCTATCTCCAAAGGTACACAACCTGTGCTCGGGATAGAAACAAACCACTTCCAAAGGTACGAAACCTGTGCTTGGATAGAAATGATACATCTCCAAAGGTACACAACCTGGGCTTGGGATGGCAACAAACATCTATCTCCAAATGTAAACGACCTGAGCTTAGGATAGAAGCAAACCTCTTCCAAAGGTACAAAACCTGTGCTTGGAATGGCAATACATCTCCAAAGGTACGAAACCTGAGCTTGGGATGGCAACCAATATCTATCTCCAAAGGTACAAAACCTGAGTTTAGGATAGAAACAAACTTCTTCCAAAGGTACGAAACCTGTGCTTGGAATCAAAAATACATCTCCAAAGGTACGAAACCTAAGCTTGGGATGGAAACTAATATCTATCTCCAAAGGTACAAAACCTGAGCTTAGGATAGAAACAAACTTCTTCCAAAGGTACGAAACCTGTGCTTGGAACCAAATAATACATCTCCAAAGGTACGAAACCTGAGCTTGGGATGGAAACCATCGTGATTTAGTTTGGACTGATACACAACCAAATTGTCAGTATTTGTTGTCCATGGATTTTCATAATGTCAATTACCAACGTGGCTTACTTGAAATATGATTGGTCACCACCAAATTACTTATACCAGTATCCACTGGATTTTCAAACAATGCTGGTCATAACCATGCGTCGACATCCTTAAGATAAACTTCTCAAATGAGACTGCCATTTATCGTTGAAGAATGATAAGCTTCTCTAAAGAGACTGCCACTTATCGTTGAGATGATAAGCTTCTCGCCAAAGATTGCCACTTATTGATAAGCTTCTCTACAGAGACTGCCACTTATCTGTAGACGAATAAGCTTCTCTACAGAGACTGCCACTTATCTGTAGACGAATAAGCTTCTCTACAGAGACTGCCACTTATTTGTTGAAGATGAATAAGCTTCTCTACAGAGACTGCCACTTATTTGTTAATGACGAATAAGATTCTCTACGGAGATTGCCACTTATTGATAAACTTCTTTACAGAGGCTGCCACTTATCTATATTGCAATGTAAAATGTTCTCCTTGATAGACAGTGCAAAATAAATGCACGTCCAGGTAGGTTCGAAAAATGACAGGGACCAAAGTTCAATCTAGAATATAGCTAGAAAGAAACTGTCAAACAAGACTCCAACCATTGAGAAATGAACTCGAATGGTGACTCACTTTATCCAATCATGGAAAAAGATAACTGAAGCAACCATCATCCACGACGATTAAACTCTATGGGGAATTGAGAAAGGATAAATATTTTATGCTTAAGGGATGACAACTCTATTAGAGAGAGACAACACACCCAATCATTGAGGAGGGAACCAAAGTGAAACAGGAACATGTAACAACCAGAGATAGGAACAATGCACGGATGCTATGCATATGCTTTATGCCATGCTTATGTTTATGCTGACAAAACAAACAAAACAAAACTGGAGATGAAATAAACATCTCAACACGGAGACCCAACCAACTTCACCAAGATTGGACATCAAAGGGATGATCATGAAGAACAACAATTCCACTTCAAGGTTACCACCTTCTTTGGGAGAGAGTAATCTTCTTAGGCCAAAACATCATGACTTCACTTGGATTACCATCATGAGCTTGAATTCTTTGTTGAAGGAAAAAACACCAAGGGAAGTTCCAAGATCAACCGAAGTAACAACTTAATCGGAGAGCTGACAAAGGGTATCATGAGACCAAAATCTTTCTTTCCCATTGATAGTATAACAATCCTCTTCAGTGAGCAACGACTCTTGCAACAAACAGTCTTTAAACTTTTCTGCCCCAGATTACATGGTCTGTGGGAAGAAACCATAAAGAGAACTAGCATAAAGATGCTTCAATGTCTTCAAACTCTTATAGAGAGAGATTTACAAATCTCGACGTGATTGCCCCAATTTAACGGTGCTTGCACAACAAAGTATCAGCCTGTGGAAGTAACGACTGGGTAACAAACTTGCCCCTGCTTACTGGTAACTGCAACAGTATTGCCCCAGACTAAACTGCTCTTTTAAGAGGTTCATCTAATCTTGACCTGATGATTGGCTGAACATTGTGACAAATGATTAAAAAACCCTTCAACTTGGTTTCCCCAGGTTGAACTCCCTTTATCAAATCAAATTCCCCAGCTGACAGCGTTTGTTGGGGTCCCTTTGACATTGGATCATCTTGCACGCAACATTGTTCATTAAAAATTGGCAATTTTCAATGTAAAATTCATGCAATCTTTTGAAAACATTTCTTGATGAAACACACACGGCGGAGTGATCAAGTGATCAAAGTGAAAGTGATCCAAACATTTTACAAATGATGGATAAAATGATTAACACACACAAACCTCAAAGATCATTAGGAGTCAGGTTACCCAAACTTGCTGTAATATGCTTTCAAAATAACCTTACCTCAATTAGGTCTTTTAAGGGTTGTAACATGGTCTGGTTCACGGTTCATGAAATAAAGGATAAAGGCTCAAGGTTGTTTTTCCCACCCACTCTCCATGATAAACTCCAATCCTATGCTCAGTTAACTCAAACTACACATTCAGGTTCTTACAGACTTAAGAATTGAACTGATGATAGTTGGTGATGGCTTACAAACCTAAGGTAGTCACAACTCCCTTACAGTATTTGATAGCTTTTTTCTATTTGAGGATTTTTAAGAGTGATAACTCTTACAGCATTCCTCTCTTTTGTTATCCCTGACTTTTGTTTGAACTATTTTGTTCGAATATACAGTCAACGGGATGCCCCATTTTTGCCTAAGTCTCCTTTATAGGTTTTGACTTAGTGGGCTTTTTTTTCTTCTCTTTTTTTTACTTTTCCTTTTTTTTTGAGAAAGGAGGTGACTACCTAGTTAAATGGATACGGTGAACCATCATCATCTTTTATGCTGAAAAGCATCTTCGACACTTTCTTGTTGTGTACGAAGGAAAAACCTGAATGCACCACTTTTATATGAAAAGTGTCTTGTATGCACATATCTCCAAGTTAACTGAGAACTACCCTCCCCAGGTTTGAGATTTAAGGTTCGTTTTTGAAAAGAAAGAAAACTTCTACTTCTAGGCTCGAAGGGGTTAACAAGGGATTATTTTCCTTATTTCTCCAGTGTTTAGGGATTGAAACAATGCCTTACATCGTCGACAAAGTTAAATTGAAAGCATATCAACAACATTTATGGATATAATTTTCATCATCCTCCCCAATCTTTGCTTTAAACAACAGTTTAGTAAACAAAAGAAATTTTTGCATTTTTCGTCATCTCATAACAATAAAAGGAAAGAGAAAGAGTGAAACGGAAGGACTTAATCAAAAGATGCACAAACATTTCATTAATCTTACCAATTCAAAATGAACAACAGCTTACAAGCAAATCAAATGCAAAGAAAACCCAACAAAATGCTGAAACAGTCTGCAGCTGCCAGTCTTAGGGAACAAAATTCAAATTTTAGGCCCATGTGGGGAAACACCTTCAACCACCACTTTCTCCTTGTGATATAGAATTATGAGGGGTCTCACGGGTCCTTTGCCTTTGGATTTAGGAATCGCAACACTGTCATTTAATTTATCCTCCTGAGGTTTCAACAACTCTTGCAGTCTCAGTTTAAAACCTTCACACTCTTCAACTAGGTGCCCTGTTGTCCCAATATGATATCCACATTCTACTTCTGGATGGTCTTCCTCGAGGATCAAGTGTTTCTCAATGATTAACTCTTGTACAAGATAACCCAATGTTATACATGCATCTAAGTTGTGTCCTTCAGCTCCTTTGTGAAATTCACAGTTCAGGTTCGCATTATGCCATGGTCCTGGCACAGTATTGGATAATCGTGGAGTCACTAGTGATTTATGAATCAGTAGCGGGTAAAGTTTGCTTAACGGTACTGGAGTTGGTCTACCGCAAGTCTTACTTTTCCTGACATGATTTTTCTTGTTTAATCTCCGGCTTTGAGAACCTTGAGGAGGAACAAACGCCGACTGGTGAGAGACTTCAGTTGAACGCCCTAGTGCCCTAGTATGATAGTCCCATTTAGCATTGGTACCACAGGTTAGAGGGTAAGGAGGAATTACTGGTTTCAGCTCCTTTGGTATTATTAATTCGCCTTGGATCAAGTTTGGCAATATCTGATTGTGTGACATTGGAAACAGACTTTCTGGTTTCCTTGGTCTTTGTTGGGCGTGCTGACGCGATTGGCGATTATCTGGTGGTTGATACCGAGAATTTCCTTGAGTTAGAGGAATCATCAGAGATAATGCATCCCTAGTTTCTCTGGACGTCACATGGTCAAGGTGACCTTCCTTTTTCATCATGTTCTGCAAGGTCTGTAGAACCCAATTCATCTGACATTAGAGAATTCTGATGTCCTCTTTCAGCATTTCTTGGGCTTTCAAAAGTCCCTCCATTGTTGCCACTTGTCTCGGATATGTGTTAGATATCCCTTCTCTATCTCTGATCAAAAGCGACGCAAGGCTGAGAAATGCAAATGCATAATGCAAATGCAATGCAAAAGCAAACTGGTTTTACAAAACTCAGAAGATTGACTAGGTCAAAACCCTCATTTCATCAATCGTTGGAAAAGTTACAACTTTTAAAATACCAGAGATCGACTGAGTTTTACAAAACTAGTTGCGACATGATATGCTTATGGTGATATGATGTTTATGAGTGCAAGAATGCACAAACACAGGAAAATGCAAAGATCACACATATGCACAAAAACACAAGCTTAGGTTTAAAGGGAGATCGTGGGTCGAAGATCTACCCATCCCCAAGGATTTGCACTATGGGTTAATTTGTACCTGCCGAACGGGTTCTAACAGAGTTCCCAGAGTCAACAACCCATCTTTTGGATATTATCAACTTCCCAAATCACTTGGTAATCGATAATATTCTCAAGAGAGTCTCGTCCAAGTGTAGTATCGCGTATCAACTATTTCAGAAATACTTCCTTATATCCATCGCACTACATCCTAATAAGGCCAAAGTGGGGTAGAATGTAATCTAAAAGTCCATAGTGTCATGGGCTCCTTCGTCGAAAGTAACATTGTTTTCATGAATACTCGATCAACAATACTAAACTCTCAAGAGGGCCTACACTGAGCGGTGGTTTCTCAAGTTAGCTTGGTCGGGAATCAACTCCCTATAAGCCTTCTTGAATATACCACCATCCTATCATAATTGCACTCAAGTCCGGGTATAGGACCGTCTCCCCACTCAAAGTACCCAATATCTGACATACAAATATATTGACAAATATACATGTTAAGCAAATATTCACAAATATAGCATGCAATCAAACAAAATAGGCTAAACCCTCAAGTTTAAATCATCCCTAGTGAAGTCGCCATTTCTGTTGCGATGAGAATCGTGATACCAAGATATTGATTAACTTGAATCTTAATCCTTAAATTTACAACCGGACTTTAATTTATCCAAAGGAAAGGTCTAAAGAAAGAAAAACCCTTTTCACGATGTAACAACAACGCTAAGAGATTCGGGGATCGGGGGTTGGTTATGCATAGGGTAAGTATTTCACATCCTAAACATCTGTAGTACTCTACAGGAACCTTTTGTTTGTTTGCATGCTAAGTTTGCTAAATGTTTGCTATGGATTGGGATTAGGTAAAAGATGTAGGTTAAGACCTAAAGATAGTTTCTAAGTTTGCTCGCAAAGATATCGCATCTTCTGCCTATGTATCCTTACTAGGATAAAATCAGAGCAATCGTATTTCACCTCACCAGGGATAAAGAACACTTGATTATGATCAAGGTTCCAAGGGGAACAAACATATCCATGCTTATGTAGAGTTTAGCAGAAACTCCCTAGATCTACATTGAACACTCAAGAAAGGGGAGTATGTAATCATTTCCATGATTCTTACATAGAGTTAACCAAACTCTACCTATCTCTATATTGTAAGCCCAATTGGTTCTATCCATACCAAAAGGTTGGATAAGGGGGAAGGTTGCTCGTCAAGATATCGCATCTTGTGCCTACATATTCTCATTGTCCAATGAGAAATCAGAGCGGTTGTAATTCGGGCACGAACTACAGAATAAGGATCAATTGGTTCTTTCTAGACCAAAAGAAGGATAAGGCTCTATCAAGGCCTAATGAGTTTATATCCTATTGGTTCTATCCAGAACAAAAGGGGGAGAAGGTTCTATCCAGACCTATGAGTTAATGAGATATCTATGACCCACTGGTCAATAGAGAGACTTTCCTTTGGAAGGGAAGAGGGGAGGCAACTTGGATGAGAACTAAAGAGTTCCACCACTTGGGGGAAATAAACTTAACAAAACAATATAAACAATCAATCATGATGAATACAAGGACTATTGTTACAACCAAGCAAGCATGCTGTTGCACCCCAAAATTTGCTCAACATTTCTTTACCTAGCTTATGTTTCATTTCATTCACATTAGCATTATCATTTGCATTTCATTGACATGTATGTAGGAGATCAAGAGGTATGATTACCAATCAAGACTACGAAGCTAGCTAAGAAGGTCATTCAAGTGTTCAAGAGTGGATATCCTTGTCAGAAAAGTTAAAAGATCCTCAGTGAGGGTGGTAGAAACCAAGAGTGTGTGTCTCCTAACTTGAGAGTTATGGGGAAGACCATCAGATGATTCTGAAACCATGAAGATGGACTTGAGGTCTTGAGAGAGCTCATGAGAAGTGTTGAAGGTCACTTTGAGGCCTATACAGGTCATTGGGCAAGGTTAAGAAGACCCAACCATGAGTGGTGCAATTAGGGTTTGACTGAGTCAACCCTAAGTCAACTGATGATTTGGACAAGGTTGAGACCTAATCCAAGAGCCATGTGATCATGGATTGATGCATTGAGATGTTATAAGGATGATTACAAGGTCAACTCATCATGATTGAAGAGTTTGAGAAGTTTCAAGCTAGGGTTTATAAGGCTTGATAATGTAAAATCCCCGAGTTTGACCCCTGTCTTCAAGGCAATTTAGCTCAAGATGTGATTGTCATCTCATCTCACCCCCAACATGAATGTTGTAGAGCTTGATCTTAGCTTTATTTTAAGTGATATAAGTCCTTGATAGGATTTGAACTCAATTTATGGCTTTGACAAGTTACAGGTCATCTGAGGTATGTGAATTGGGAGCTTGAAAGTTGTCCAAATTGCATGAAACTTTTGCCCTAGAAGGATGATTCCTATGAACTTTTGGTCAACATGAATGTTGTTCCTTACCCTCTTAGCTTTCTAAATAGTACTAGAAGTCCTTGATAGGATTTGTAGAACTCAAGTTATGGCTTTGTCAAGCCAAGGGTATTTTGGTCATTTCGAGATTATAGGTCATTTCAACCATAAGGCCATAACTCCTATTTCCAAGCTTCAAATGGGAAAATGTTCAACATCAAACTTGTTCAAAATGATGCTTTAAGGCTAGTAAAGAGGTCATGAGATGTTGGAAATGCTTGTAGCTCAAAGTTGAAAAATGACCTATAAAGAGCGTATAAGTTAAATGAACCAAAGTTGCAGATTGATACTTTTGATCTACAGATTCAAACCAAGGCATGTAATAGTTCATTTTGAAACTAAAAAGTATTTTAAGAACATTGGTTTAGCCACATTTTTGAATTGAGGTCTAATTTGTGGACTTGCTTTGAAAAGTAGTTACTTACATCTTAAGTAACATTTGCCAAACCAAGGTGCAAGGCATAATCAAGGCCCCTTGCAAGCCAAACACTTCCAAAATGTCACTAGGGGAGAAATTGGAAGGGAATGGGATTGATTTCAAGCTGCAAACAGAACTATGCATACCATGGCATATGGTTGAAATTCTCATGTCATGAGAGATTGAATTTCTCCTTGGAAGGATCTAGAGCTTTCTAGATCATCCCTACACACTCTATATATTGAATAGAGAGGATCCAAAGCAAAGGTTGGTGATGATTGAAGGAGAGAGCAGAGATTGAGTTTGGAAAATTCTTGCTTGCAACTGAATTCGGTTTCACCAATTTCTTCACTTTCCATCCATTTTCTTGATTGCAACCTCTTCCATGGATGCTAGGGATTGATTCCAGATCATAATCAAGAGGAATTCGTGGTTGATTGGTGTTCTTGAGCTCAGATTTTTCCACCTGTAACTCAGAGTTGGTACCAAGAATTGAGGCCATTTCAATCAGTTCTATTGCATACAGAAGCTTGGAAGTGATTCACTGAAGGAGTCTGGAGCATTTGAAGGCTTGATTTGAGGTCTTGCTACTTCTGTGCACACGAATTTTTCAGGTTGGTAACCTTTGATCTCTAGCTTGTTTTAGTTAGAATTAAGAGGAATTAGGATGTTAGATGCATTGTAGAACGGTGTAGGAAGGTTTTCAGATCGTTAATTTGAGAATTAGTGACCAATTAGGGATGTTGCCATTTTCGGTTGAGAGTTGGTTCTTGTGAATCTTGGGGTTTCAGAGAGAATTAAGGGCATGAATGAATTCGTAAGGGAATTTGGGACATGTTTCGTTAAGGGATCGTGGCCTATGGTAGACTCTATGTTGAACTAGGGTTGTGGAATGGTGACCGGAGAAAGTCACCGGCGGTGGTTTTGGGCGCGCAGGTGATCTGAATTGCAGAGATTCAAAAGGAAGAAGATGACTTGATAGCCATCAGATCCAGGGTGGACTTTGACTAGGAACCCCATCCAACGGCCACGCGTGCGTTTCAGTTTGTGAAGAGTCTGAACTTTAATGAAACGCATCGTTTCATTTAGTTGTTGATTGTGGGCTTAAGGATCCAAGCGCTACTCACACCCCCCTGCTGGCCCAATTGCTTTAATGAACTGATTTCCATTGCTACCTGCACCGTGTGCTTGTTCATTTTATTTTGATTTTCTTTAATTTTTCATTTTATACATGGTTATTGATTAAATCAAAAAAAATGGAAAAATAATTCAATTGATCCCATTATTTTTGCATTGGATTCATGATAGGGTCTAGTATTTTTTAGATAAAAAATATTATTATTTCATGCATTTTCTGATTTTATGGGAATTTTTACATTTTAATTGATATTAAAATAGTCATGTTTGATACTTGATTTTGTGGAATTTTGTGTGATCATGTGATGATGATTTTGATCTTGGTTTTTTGTGAGTAGTTAGCATAGATATGCATGCTCCCCATAGATTTTTCTCACATTTTTGTGATGAATATAAGTGGTAGTTTAGGTTGAAACCTTTAGATGCTCCATTTTTAGGTTTATGGTTGATACCATGTGGTTTAGATTTTATTTTTGTAATTAGGTGGATGATTCAACCTCTGATTTTTATAGGGCACATTCATGATTGAATTAGGATCCCTTAGGAATTTTCATAGGAATTTTCAAGGTAGTTTCCTATTTTTTCTTGATTTTAGTTTAGGTGCTAGTTTTAGATGATTCTAAGGCACTAACTCAACTAGATTAACATCTTTAGTTCCCTTAGATTAGGGTTTTGTTTTGCTTGCTCTTGGATGATGATGAAGACAAGTTGAAGATGCAATGGATTGCTTGAAGAGGCTTGGATGTGAAGATCTTCCCTTCTGTTGGTGTAGTTTGATTAGGTATTAAGATTAGGGTTTTGTAAGCAGAGCTTCTAGATAGTTCTCTTTCTTCATAAACATGGAATATGTTGATCAATTCCATTCTTCCCTATGATGTAAGGTTCCTTGTAAAGGCCTCATCCCTCCTTTGGTAGGATGTGTGGCTCTTTGCAAATTGGTAGAACCTTTAAGGGTCCCTTTCTCTGATGACATGATGCTTAGTGGTGACCTTTGGTCTTCACTCTGCTACCAATCATCCAAACTTTGCTCTTGATAGATGAATCTTTCTCCCTTGTTAGAGGATGGAGTTCCTTGCTTGAAGAAGACTGAAGGATGGAGTTGATACTTCTATGTGATTGGAGATAACCCTTAGGAGCTGAAGCTTGAAGAAGTTAGTTGATACTGGTAAAGAAGAGAGAGCTGAAGCTTGAAGACCAGGTTGACACTTGTGAAGAAGATCCAATTGAGATTGAATGAAGAGCTGAGGCTTGGAGAATAAAGGATAAGTTGACACTTATGTTGATACATTGAGAGCCTGAAGGAATCAAGTTGATACTTGCAGTTAGGAGTGAAGCCTGAAGGTGGGATTTACTGAAGAGATGAAGCTTGAAGAAGAAAGAATAGGGGGATACTTATGAGGAAGCTTGAAGAAGCAAGTTGATACTTTCTATTGAAGATGCTAGCCTTGAAGGGTAGGTGAAGTCTGAAGACTAGACTGATGTCAGAGGAGCTTTGCTGTGAAGCTGTGGGAGTGGTTGATCTGCTTTCTTTTCTTGTTTGTTTTCTTTTCTGTATTGATGTGGCTTGTTTGATTTGCTTGATGCATTAGAATAAGTTCATATCTAGATAGATTTAAGATAAGAGCATGATCGCACTAGAGGTTGAGTTGCTCCCTCTGCTTGTACTTTTACTATATGGCTTTGCTTGCGGGTATTCGGTAGAGCCCATCTCCCTTGCCTATGTGGTTTGTGATTTGCTTGATGGCATTTTATTTCATTTTCTCTGTATGATTGCAGTTATTCATACCTGGCTTGAGGTTGAGATGAGCTTGTGGAGGCTGATGCCCCACACATATTTCCTCCCTCACTTGCATTGCATGCATTTTATAGTCGTTTACTGTTTACTGTTGAAGCTGATGCTTTATCTGTTTCTGTTTATCATTGACATGATCCCCTAGGACTCTCCCTTCCTTTGATAAGGAAGTGATGATAGAACTTTAGGTTGAAACCTATGCATGACAACTTCTAGGAGTTCCCTGTTTCAAACCTCAACTATAGGATGAATCCTTGGCATGACAACATTAGGACTTGATAGTCTCCCTGTAGTTGAGCCCTCTCTCTTCTCATCTTGAAACAAATAAAATACAGTAATAAAAGTTAACTGACGTCGTACGTTACGAGCCTTAAGCTATATGAGAAAGGATTGTTAGAGAGTTTCTTTTCAACAGTCTGGATGTTTAATAGGGAACCCTTTGGGTGACATACGACGCATTCACTCTCAGGTCATAGTCTCTAGTGCGATGCTAGTTGTAAACATCCATAAAAACAGTTCTTCCGTAAAAGACAGAAAACAAACTTCAAACCTTTTTGCCCCGTGGGCCCATAAGTCAAAGGAAACTTTTCTGAAGAAAAGAGTGTTGTTAACTCCCAGTTCTACCGCAAACGGTAACGCATAAGTCTCCAAGGGTCGAGCTGCATACGCCAAACTGCTGGAACTGTTGGTTAACCCTACTCGATAAAACAGATGAATCTGAATTCCCGTAATCCGTATTATCCCGAACTACGTAAGCTCTGATCTCTCAAGCCGGTTGAGAGTACGTAGGCACAATACTGATGTATTGGCGAGCCACCTTCCCCGTAACCCGTAGTTAGTCAAGCTACGTTGACTCTGATTTCTCATTCTCTGATGAGAATACGTAGGCATAAAGTGCGACGCTTTGCCGAGTCATTTCCTTTTCTTTTCAGACCAGCCTTGATAGGTAGATAGATAGAACCAACCCGTCCAGTAAACACAAACAGGCGTGGATCCCATCGAGTACGATGGACGTGAGGGGTGCTAATACCTTCCCCTTGCGTAACCTACTCCCGAACCCAGACAATAGTTGCGATGACCTTGTCTTATACCTTTTCGTCAGGTTTTTCCGATCGTTCCCTTTCCCATTCTGAGGGATAAATAAAGAAAGGTGGCGACTCTTCTGTTTTGTCGGCACCTTATTTTCGCGGTAGCGACAGCTGGCGACTCTGCTGGGGACTTGATAGTTTCCTGGGATCCAACGTCCCGTGTGCGAGTCAGTTTGGGAATCCAATGTCCCCTGCGAGAGTCAATCCTAGCGCTTGTATGATTACTTGTTGGGTTGTGTTTATTTATCGCATTTTACTTCATGCATTTTATTTTCAGTATGATATGATTATCTGTGCTGTTGGGGGAGGGGCATTCTGATGAGTGAGAAGCCAGACCCAGGCTTGAGTGTACATAGCATTAGTTGTGGAAATTAGTGGGCGCGTGCTTGCTTTGCAGGCACTAGTGTCTCATGAAATCCACGCTCAGACGAGGTTCTCCTGGTTGACTTCTTTTTCAACCCCTTGGGTTGAGGGGGTTGTTGGTTTGGAGGATTGTCGACTCTGGGGACCGATCATTTGGGATTCAGCCGAGTGAGGCCGCTTCATGAGCTGGTGATGCCACGCCTTCTGGGTATCGTATCACCCCTCTTGAATGTCTGTAACGCTGATGACCGCATAGGATGCCGAACTTGTGTCAGTTTAGGTCCATACCTGTGAGCAGGGTCGGGTTTGTTGCAGGAAACCTTAACCTTCAGACTACCTGGTTTTCTTGATAGTGAATCAGTTTTATTGGTATTAGAGGTCCTCAGCATCAGATGTATATGTGTTCTTGACAGAGCAGATTTATGGTCCTGTATCAGAGGTCCTTACTATCAGATGTTTGTTCTTGACAGAGCAGATTTATGGTCCTATATCAGAGGTCCTTACTATCAGATGTTTATTCTTGACAGAGCAGATTTATGGTCCTGTATCAGAGGTCCTTATTTTCAGAGATATGTTTGTTCTTGACAGAGCAGATTTATGGTCCTGTATTAGAGGTCCTTATTATCATATATGTTTGTTCTTGACAGAGCAGATTTATGGTCCTGTATCAGAGGTCCTTATTATCAGATATGTGTGTTCTTGACAGAGTAGATTTATGGTCCTGTATCAGAGGTTCTTATTATCAGATATGTGTGTTCTTGACAGAGCAGATTTGTGGTCCGATACCAGGGTTTTCCTCTTATCAGAGATAGTGGTTGTTCTTGATAGAGCAGGATTATGGTTTTGTTGATACAGAATCTCCACAACACAGTTGCCTTGATCTCCTGCTGCATGATTGCATTTTTACATTGCTTTGCATGCTCATTTGCATTTCATTAACGTGTGTCTGTGTTGCAGGTACCGTTTCCCCCCGATTCAGGGTTTCTTGCCTTCTATTGTGTTATTATGGGTTCTCTGAGGAAGACAGCGGCTTACAAGCTCCCTGCTCCTGATGTTGTTCAGTTGACTGGTTTGATCGCTTTAGCAGATGATTCTGTGAGAGATGAATTCAGAAAGTCCTACGGTAAATTGCTCAGTTTGGTTCGTAAACCCTCTGTGGTTGAGTTGAATGGGTTGCACGCCCTGCTGCAGTTCTACGACCCTCCTTTGAGATGCTTTACTTTCCAGGATTTTGTTCTCGCGCCCACGCTAGAGGAGTATGTTGATTTGTTGGGTGTGCCTATCAAGAGTCAGATGCCCTTTGTCCATATGGACGCTGAGCCTAATCTGGCTAGTCTAGCTCCTTCACTTCATTTGGATGCCTCCGAGTTGATCTTGTCTAGTTGGAACAGGGTTCCCGGTTTCTCCTTGCAGTTCTTAGTGGGAAAGGCTCAGCAGTGCGCCAAAGACGAATGTTGGGTCGTGTTCAACGCCATTCTCGCTCTGTGTATATATGGCATCATTCTGTTCCCCAATATGCCCGACTTTGTGGACTTCGACGCCTTCCACATCTTTGCTTCAGGGAATCCAGTCCCTACCTTGATAAGAGATGTCTACCATTCCATCCACTACAAAAACGAGAACAGAAGGGGCAAGAATGTCTCGTGTTGTGTGCCCTTGCTTTATAAATGGCTTGATAGTCATCTACCCAAGAGGGGTCCCTTTGCTTCGTTCGCAGCCACAGCTGAGTGGTCTGAGCGTTTGATGAGTCTGTCAGCGGAGGATATTGACTGGTTTGATAGAGATAGGTTGGGTACCGAGATCATCTTCAGCTGCAGTGGGTTTCCAAACGTGCCTTTGATAGGCAGGAAGGGCTGTATCAATTATAATCCGTCTCTGCTGGTCCGGCAGTTTGCTTATGCTTTGAGAGCTCCGCCGAAGGATGAAGAGGTACAGGAATCTCTGTACCTCACTGGTCTTCCAGAAGGGGATATGTTATCTAAGCTTCAGCGCGCTTGGAATGGTATCAGTAAGCGGGGAAAACCATTGCTGGGGAAAAGTAATAGCCAAGCCTACGCTCCGTATGTGACGTGGATCAGAGCCAGAGCAGATGCTATAGGAATTCCGTTTCCTCCTGCCAAGCCAGAAAGCCCTCCAGTGATCGAAGAGCCTACCATCGTGCCTATTCAGCAGCATAATCAGGTGTTAGCTGAGAGAGATGAGCTGAAAAAGGCAAATGAAGAACTGGAGAAAGAATTGGCTCAACTTAGAAGCGAGAGAAACGAAGCCATTCATTCCTTCAAGAGGCAGACCGAGCTGGTGAACCAGTTGGGGACAGATCTGACTAAGCAGATAGCTGAGCGTGGGCGCATGGGTCGAGACTTCAAAGCTGTCAACGATGTACTGGCCACTAAGAAGCAACACTTGGACGAAGCGTATTGGAGGATATCCAAGTTTAATCAGCATCAGAAGGCCGCCCTAGTGTTGCACCCTAAAATTTGCTCAACCTTATTCATTTGGTTTATGTTTCAATTGCATTGGCATTTGCATATAGAGTCATGTACATAGCCTAATCATCTGCATAGCATAGCATAACAAATCATCCAACAGGGACCAAGCATTATTCTCATCTCTATGAGCCTATCAAGAGGTTATTATTCAAATTCAATCCCATTCAAGTCATCAGAAAGAGTTGGAAAGCTAAAGAGGTCAATGGATCAAGCAGTGTATCTAGCTCCTATCTAAGGGTATCTGAGGATCATCAAAGAAGATGTGAGCTGTGGGATGAGCATGGAGAGTATATAGACATCATAGAGGAATTAGAAAGTCATTTGGAGAAGGATACAAGTCATTGGTGTGATCACAAGAATTGCAGTTGAAGACAGTCAACTAGGGTTTCATCTGGGTCAACTCTGGGTCAATCTTAGGTCAATTGACTGATTGAAGGGCATTAAGGTCTATTGGAGAGATGTGGGGTTCATCATTTGGCACGTGGATAAGGATATGGTGATATGATAAGAAGAAATCAAGAGAAATCAAGGAGAAGAGGAGTTTCTAAATTAGGGTTTCTGTGTAAAATCCCCTAGTTTAGGGCAAACTTCCAAGCAAGATAAGTCAAAATAAAAGCTTCAAATGGATCCTTGGTCAACATGAAACTTTTAGAGGATCACAATACCTTTAATTTGAGTGGTGGAAGACATCAAGGAGATTTATAGAACTCAAGTTATGGTCCTTGCAAGTTACAGGTCATCTAAGGTATCTGAAAATTTGTCTGTGAAAGTGACTTGTCTTCCAAGCTACTTTTACCCCTCAAGGAGATTTCAAATGAATTTCTGGTCAACATAAGAGTTGTTCCTCATTGTCTTATATTTCTAGAATAGTATGGTATGCCTTAATATGATTTGTGGAACTCTACTTATGGTCTTGGCAAGCAAAGGGTATTTTGGTCATCTGAGAATTACAGGTCATTTCAAGCCTATGCCCAAAACTCATACAAGGAAGCTTCAAATGGAAAACTTCACAACATCAAACTTGCTCCAAATGACATTTTGAGTCTAGAAAAGTGACCATGAAAGATTGTAAAGGCTCATAGATCAAGGTTTCAAAATTGGTGGATTTAATGAATAAAAAATGACCTAAATTTGAGATTTTTCATAGTTTGGCCAAATGAGGTGAAATTATAGGTCATTTTGATTGGAAAAATCATTTTGAGAACATTGGCAAAATTATAATTTTGAGTTTGGTTCAAGAATTAGAAGTTATGCATGGTTACTTACAATGAAAGTTACATAATCCAAATCCAAGGGAAAGTGTGCATGGGAAGTTTCTCCAAGGTTCTAGGAGTTTCTAATCTCATCTATATATTGTATTTAAGAGCTTCATGCCATGTTTGGTGGTTCATTGTGATCAAAACACAAGTTATACACAATTCTTCCATCTTTGCAAAACCTCTCAAACTTCATCAAATCTTCACCAATTTCCATTTTTCTTGATTTGATCATCATCAATATCACTCATAGATCAGAATTCACACAAGAATTGGGTAGAATTGGAGAGGGATCGTGCTGTTCAAGTTAACCATCCAAGAAGCAAGAACTTTTCAATCACAAGATCCAAGAGGCTTAGACAAGATTCATTGCATACAAAACTCAAGAGCAAGTTCACTAATCAGTTTCCCATCATTGCAAGCATTGGATCAAGAGGATTACATAGCTGTTTTCATCATCATACCAGGTTGGTATCTTCATTCGAATTGCATGATTTAGTTGGAATTATAGGGAATTATTAGTATAGATCTGTTAGGATAAGTTAGATGATTGATGTTGGTGAGTTTGGAGAGGTTTCATGAAGGTTGATCATGGTGTACCAAATCTGTTAGGATTGATAACTCATAGGTTATGGCACGATAATCTTGAATAAATGGCTCAGATTAATCAGCATGGAATGTAGATTAGGTTAGGGTAAGAATTGGTGAGAATTGAAGTGGTTTCTCACAGGTGAAAATGGTGGAACCGAGTTATTGCACCTATCGGGTTTGGAGTGTGTTTGAGTTTTAGAAGGAGTTATTGTTATGGCTGTGTAGAGGGGAAGGAGTAGATCACTTTTGGTCTTGGAAGCGTGTGATTTCATGGAGAGTTGAAGGAGAACAGAAAGGTGTAAGATGCGTGCATGGTGATGAAGTTTCAGAAACCCTAGGGTTTCTAAGGTTGAAGACGACCTTTGAGCCACACGATTGCTTGTTGGACTTTGACTGAACCCAGGATCCAATGGCCACGATTAAAAGAAGAAACGGAGGGAAATTCAAATGGTGCAACGCACCGTTTCATTAAACCACAATCAGACTGGGCTTTTAATTGTTTGCTAATAACACCCCACAAACCAAGGCCCAATGATATTATGCCTAGAAACCTTGCTTTTTACACCGTTTTCTCTTTTTTTAATTTTTGTTATTTTCTGAATGCATATGGGCCCAGACGCGCTTGCTATGCGCGCCCCCCAGTCTGGGCCCAGTTTGTTGTTTTAACTGGTTTTCAATGCTTTCTGCACCCCTAACCAATTAATTCTCATTTTATTTCTTTCAAAAATTTTAATTCTTTGGAAATTCATAAAAAATTGGAAAATGCATGATTTTAATTGGTTCTTTTTTTATGTTGTTCATAATTTTGTCAAGAAAATTATCCCATAAAAAAATTAATATTTCATTTCATTTTTATATTTTTGGCATATTTTTCTTTTAAATAGGTGTAAATATTGCTTAGTTTGATACATGAATTTGTTAATTTTAGTTTGAATAAATGCTTTAACATTTTTAATCCGTTCTTTTTAGGTTGATTAGTATAGAATGTTAGCTTGTATATAAAATTTAGTTCATATTTTTAGGACTTAATTTTAGGTGATTTGTTTAGGTGTGAATAACATGAACAAAACTAGGGTTTAGGAGATAACATAGGTGAATTAGTTCATTTCCCTTAGGAGTTAGAGATTGAATTTTTGGGGTATGGGACTATAGGGATTATGGGTAGTTATTAGATCCCTTAGAAAATATTAGGATTCCCCTACTGCTATTAGTATACTGTCTATATTTGTTTGACTGTGTGGTGTGCCCTCTCTAGGGTTATTTCTTTTGTCTGTGTGGGGTATTGGGTTTGCTTGGGGATTGGGAGAGCTGAAGACTTGTGATGATGAAGCCATTGGAGATCAAGAATGAAGTCCAACTTCCAGAGTTGATGGAGAGCATTCTTTGCTGGCAGCTGTTGAGGAGTATAGGATTTAGGAGCTAGGCAGAGCTCTAGAGTAGAAAGCTTGATTCACAAATATGGAAGGCCTTGTCTGCCTCCATTCCTTCTCTATGATTCAAAGTCTCTTTCAAATATCCACCTACTTTCTTTGGAAGGATCAGTGAATGTATTTGAAAGATAGAACTTTTGAGAGGAAATTGTCTGTATAATGTTAACAGTTAATGAGCCACCCTTGGTAGGCAGTTTACTGTTTAACATTCATCTTATCTTGTTGACTGATGTTCATCCTGGAGATTGAGACTTGAAGAAAAGCCATTGATGATGGAAGACTGATAATCAAAGCCCTTGCTTGAAGGCTGTAGAGATGGAGATTGATGCTTGCTGAAGCTTATAGTTGATTGGTGATGACTTGAAGACAGATGTTGATGCAGAGCTGCTGTGGCTGTTTATTTTTGTTGTTTTAATTTCTGATGTATTGATTGGTTTTCCCTGACTGTATTGTTTGCTGTTTAACCTGTTGGGTTAGAAGTGAATCCTGTTCACTTTTGCCTATTGTTTTCTAGGTTCGAAGTTGAGTGGGACTCCCTTGCCTCGCTTGTATTGTTGCATCCATGCATTTTACTGCTTTTGTATATATCTGCTATTGTTTCTGTTTCCGTCTATTCCCTTAGGATCTCTGTTTCTCTCTGTGCAAGAGAGGAGCATGATAGACACTAGGTCCTAACCCATGCATGACAACATTAGGTTAGTTTGATTCCCTTCGCAACCGTAGGTTAGAGTTCTGTCTCTTCTTTCTCAAAACTAACAGAAAAACACAATAAAATTTTCAACACAATAAAAGACACTTCTTCCGTAAAAGAATGTGAACTCATCAAAACGTCATTTTTGTCCGCTTGGACTGTTAATCAGAAAAACCCTTTTTTCAGAAGGAATAAAAACAATCAAGACAGATTTGTGTCGTACGTGGCCTGAACTACGTTTGCTCTGATCTTTCATGCTGTATGAAAGTACGTAGGCATAGGATGCGATATCCTAGCGAGCAACCTTCCCCTCCTTTCCCGTAGGTAGGCGAACTACGTTGACTCTGATTTCTCGTTCCAGACGGGAATACGTAGGCATAAAGTGCGATACTTTGCCGAGTCATTTTCTTTTCTTTTAACCTCTGACCTGTAGTTTAGATAGAATAACAATCCATACCCGAAAACAAGCATGGATCCCGTTGGGTACGACGGATGTGAGGGGTGCTAATACTTTCCCCTTGCGTAACCGACTCCCGAATCCAGGTTTTGGTTGCGATGACCATACCTTTCCCGTCTTTGCGGTAGGTTTACTCTGAGCGTTTCCTTTCCCTCCTGTGGGATAAATAACGCACGGTGGCGACTCTTCTGTTCAGCCGGCGCCGATTTTCGCAGTAGCGACAGCTGGCGACTCTGCTGGGGATCCAACGTCCCCTGGCTGCTAAGGACTGCGATAGTTCCTTATGCATTTGGGATCCAACGTCCCTTAAGCGAGTCAATCCTAGCGCTTGTTTTCCCGTCGAGGATTTTGTATGGATTTATATTTCTGACCTTTATTTTCAGCATTATATATTGATTATTATTGTTGTATTGGGGTGTGACGGGTGTTCTATGATTGAGAGATAAGCCGGACCTGGGCTTGAGTGCACCTAGAATTAGAGTAGAAAGTAGTGGGCGCGTGCCGGCTTTGCTTGCATTAGTGTCTCATGAAATCTACACTCGGACGAGGTTCTTCTGGTTGGCTTCTTTTTCTACCCTTTGGGTCGAAGGGGTTGTTGGTCAGCTGAATTGTCGACTCCGGGAACCGATCATTTGGAAGTTGGCTAAGTGAGGCCTCTTCAGGATTTGATGATGCCACTCCTTCTGGGAATCGTATCATCAACCCTGAAAGTCTGTGACGCCGACGACCGCATAGGATGCCATACCTTGTGTCAGTTACTAGGACATCCACCTGTGAGAGGGTTTGGGGTTATGCAGGTAACTAGACCTTCAGACTGCCGGTTTGTTTCTTGATCAGAGATCCTGGGTATTTATGGAGAGTTCTGAGGTCTGTCAGAGACCAGTTGGAGATATGATTTGAGGTCTATCAGAGACCAATCAGAGTTATGTTGTGAGGTCTATCAGAGACCAGTGTTGGAGCTCTGTTTTAGGTCTATCTGAGACCAGGGTTTGAGGACTTCGGGAGGGTCTATCTGAGACTTCTTGATATGGTTCAGGCTCTTCAGCTGTGGCATTTGGTCCCTGTTGCATGTTATTTGCATTGCATTGTTTGCATACCCATTATCATTGCATCCCATTAACGTGTGTCTGTGCTGCAGGTGCATTTGCATATCCCCCGGTTCTAGTGCCCAGACTTCTGAGTATTGATCATGGCTGGTTTGAGGAAGACAATTGCATATAAGCTGCCTACACCTGATATTGCTCCCCTCCTGGGTCTGATTTCTCTTGCTAATGAAGATGTCCGTAGAAGCTTCAGGCAGAGCTACGGACGGCTGTTGAGTTTGGTTCACAAATCCTCTGATGATGAATTGAATGGGCTGTATACGCTGATGCAATTCTATGACCCGGCTTTGAGATGTTTCACGTTTGCTGATTTTATCTTGGGGCCTACCATGGAGGAGTATGTGGAGTTCACTGAGCTGCCGGTGCAGAATGCAGTTCCTTTTATTCACTCTGCTGCTGAGCCCAAGTTGGAGGACTTAGCTAAAGCCTTGCACATGAACGCTGCAGAACTGTTAGTGACTTCTTGGCTTGGGGTTTCAGGTTTCTCTCTTGATTTTCTGGTTGGCAAGGCTCAGGAGTATGCCAAGAGCGGATGTTGGGTGGTTTTCAATGCTATTTTGGCTCTATGCATTTATGGAATTGTGTTGTTTCCTAACTTGCCCAATTTCGTGGACTTGGACGCTTTCTATCTGTTTGCTGCGGCAACCCAGTGCCCACGTTGATCGGAGACTTCTACCACTCATTGCACTACAAGAATGAAAACAGAAGGGGAAAGGTTGTTTACTGCTGTGCGCCTCTGTTGAGCATATGGTTTAAGAGTCATCTTCCCCCGAAGGGATCTTTTGTGGATAGTGTAACTACCGCTAGCTGGTCAGAGCGCCTGATGAGGCTATCTTCTGAAGACATAAAGTGGTTTGATCGAGACTTGCTGGGGTCCAAGCTTATCTTCAGTTGTTCTGGGTACCCTAATGTTCCGTTGATAGGAAGAAAAGGGTGTATCAATTACAACCCTTCTCTGTTCGTTCGCCAGTTCGGATATGCGTTGAAGAACCCACCAAAGGAGGAAGAAGTGCAGGAATCTCTGTACTTCACCGGTGATTTGAAGGGAGAATTAATAGCCAAGCTGCAGCATGCCTGGACGCGTATTAACAGAAGAGGGAAGCCACTGTTAGGTAAGAACGATTGTCAGGCTTATACACCCTACAGAGTTTGGATCCAGGAGAGAGCAAGGCAACTACTGATGCCATTCCCAGCTGCACCAGTCCCTGTTTATATTCCGGTAGAAGAGCCAACCACCGTTTCTAGGGAGGCCTACGAGCAAGTTGTTAGAGAAAAGGAAGCCTTGATGAAGATCAATGAAGAGCTAGAGCAGGAGCTAGCCCAGATACGCAGTGAGAAAAACAAGGCCGTACATGCTTTCCAGCAGCAGATTGAGCTAGTGAACAGACTAGGGGCTGAATTGACTGAGGAGAATAAGAAGCGCGAACGTCTGGGGCAAGAGTTCAGAAGCTCCCATGACATGCTGGAATCCAAAAAGAAAGCGCTCGACGCAGCACACCGAGAGATCTCTTCTTGTAACAAGACTTGGAATGCTACGCTCACCAACAATAAGAAGAGGGAAGATAAGTTGAAGCAGCAAATTTCCGACCTCGAAGAGCAGTTGAAGGCTAGCATCAAGAAGTATGAAGAAGAAGTGATGGCCAGGTATAGCCTCCAGAATGCATTGAACAAGGCCATCGAGTGCAGGAACGAAGCCGTGTCTCAGAAGCGGAAGTTAGAGGATCGCTTCGGAGAAGGGGCATGGGAGGAAACTGCTGGAGACGTGCGACGTGTGCTCAAACGAAGAAACCAACTTGTTGAAGGGATGCTTACCCGACCAGGTCATCCAGAGACCAAGAAGCTAATAGAAGAGTACCGGGCTTATGGGAGTACTTGATCATTTCATGTATTAACTTGTATGCTTTATTTGCATAGTGCTAACCATCACCAGGACTGTTGGTTGAGGTCATGCCTTCTTATTGTACTTAGTGATATTGTATTATTGGCTTACTGGATTTCTCTGCAATATATGAGGCTTTCTTCGATTCAGTCCCGATCTTCATATTTCTAGCACTGTCACTGCACTGGCACCTTTGCACTAGAATCGGGGAATGCCATTCCCTAATGCACAGACACACACATTGCATTGCATTCATATTCATATTGCGTTACAGGTAATCATTGGATGGTATCTTATTTCCTGCTCTGTATCAGGTATTTTCAGGATTGCAGATCAGCGCCCGCACAGATACTCCACTCGCACCAACTGTCGAAGAATCATGGATCAAATGCAGAACGAGATGCAAGATATGCGCGAGAAGCTAGCGCTCTTTATGCAGACCATGGAGACTATTACAAAAGGTCAGGAGAATTTGCAAGCTATGGTGCAGCCTCTGTTGGCAAGGAATGCGGGGCATGGAAATGAGGATCATCAGTCTGTGCGAGTCGACACTGTTCATGGGGATGGCACTCCCACGCCAGTGGCTCCACCTGTAGTCAATATACCTGCTGTTAATGTCAACAACGCTACTGCTGCTGGGAACGGTAACGTTGGAGTTGGGAACGAGACTGCTGTCCATAACGTTGGGCTTGGTGATGTCAACTTGGGTGATAATATGGGAGGCAACGGCTTCGGTAATGCTGGATTCGGATTCAATGATCAGGGTTTCGATAATGCTTGGAAATATGGTTTCAATGCTCAAGGCTTTGGGAAGGACGGATATGGTATGACTAATCAGGGTTACGGAGGATTCGGAAACGGAAATGGCGCCGGGTTAACGGCTTTTGGACCTGCTGGAGTTGTTCCGGGATACGGCAACAGAGGGCGAGGCCCGATAATGAATCAGATCAGAGCTGGCCGTAACAACGGATACGATGGGTATGGAGCTGGGAATGGTCTGTGGCAAGAGGATCAGCAGGAGGACGCTTTCTCCGGCGGAGGTTTCGAAGGGCCGATGGATGACTCCCAGAGGATCAGAATGCTAGAAGAGCAGATGAGGGGGGTCGTAAATCAAAGTGTTGTGGGCTTAGACATGTCAACAATGGGTCTAGTGCCGGGCTTGAGGGTGCCAATAAAATTCAAAGCTCCTACATTTGATAAGTATAAAGGGGACACCTGTCCGAAAGTGCACGTGCGGTCTTATTACCGACGGATGTCTGCATATTCAACTGAAGAGAGGATGCTAATGCATTTCTTTCAGGATAGTTTGTCGGGTCCTTCCTTAGAGTGGTATATGGGATTGGAACCAACGCATATAAAGACATGGAAGCAGCTGGCATAGGCATTTGTAGCTCACTATAAGTATAACAGCGACTTGGCACCCAACCGGGTCCAATTGCAAGGGCTGTCTCAGAAGAAGGGGGAGAGCTTTAAAGAGTATGCGCAAAGATGGCGCGACATGGCTGCTAGGGTCCGTCCTCCTTTAGAAGACAAGGAAATGAATGACATGTTCATTGGAACATTCACCGGCATGTTTTATGACAAGTTGCTTCACACATCTTTGGCCAGTTTCTCAGACTTAATTCTGATGGGAGAAAAGATTGAAAGTAACATTAAACAGGGCAGGTTCCAGGCTGAGGAATCGACTGCATCTGGCAGCAATAGAAACGCTTTTGGTGGGCACCGTCAGGGCGATGCAAGCGCAGTGTTTGGAGGCCGAGGCCGAGGCAGAGGCAGAGGTCGAAACCAGTATAATCAGCCGCAGTAGGTGGCGAGTGTTACTATTCCGTTTCAACAACAATCGTTTTAGCAATAGCCAATGCAGCAACAACCAATGCAGCAACAGCAACAGCAACAGCAACAGCAGCCACAGCAGGGGGCACAGCCTGCTCAGCGAAGATTCCAGGGTGGTAAACCAAGGAGAGTGTTTGAGAAGCCACCTTCAATGTATGCAGATCTGTTACAGACGTTGTTAGGGTTGAATTTGGTAGAGAAGAGAACCCTGGCGCCTATAACGGGAACTCCTCCGTATGGTTATGATGCAAGCAGGCACTGTGAGTTCCATTCTGGGGCTCCGGGCCACGATGTAGAGGGTTGCCATGCTTTTAAGCATGTTGTGCAGGATTTATTGGATAGCAAGGCTATCAATTTTGGAACGGCGGGTCCGAATATAGTTCAGAAACCCATGCCTAATCATGGGGCAAACGCCATTTTGACTGAAGAGGGTTTGAATCTGATTATGAATGTCGACGATTTAAAAACGCCGTTGAGCGAGATAAAGAGCCGACTATTGCAAGGGCGTGTCTATCCAGGGTGCGACGAGTATTGTTTAGAATGCTGGACCCTAGCTGGGGGTTGTGATGATTTAAAGAAGGGCATTCAGGTTTTAATAGATGGCGGCATATTGCAGTTTGACCGAGCAGCAATTGAAGAGCCTGCAGGGGCATTAGCAGATAATCAGAGTGATGTGGCCACTGTAACGATTCCTCGCAAGACAATCACTATAACAGCACCGGCCCAGCGACCGCCGATCACCATCACTAAGGCCGGACCAATCCCGTACGAGAGCACAAAGGCAGTCCCATGGTCATATGGGTTGGAAGTGTATTGTGACGGAATAAAGATTGATATTAACAAGCAGCCAGCAGAGACCGTAGACAACGTTGTTGGTTCAGGAGGTATGACAAGGAGTGGAAGGATCTTCATATCGCCTGAGGTGGAGGCCGAAAGACTGGAAAAGGGGAAGGGAAAGATGATTGAGAAAGTCCCAGTGCAGGCAAGCGACAAGGGAACGGCATCGAAGGATGTGGAAGAGTTCATGCGCTTGATCCGTAAAAGTGATTATAAGATTGTGGAGCATCTGCAACAGACGCCGTCCAAGATATCTATACTGTCGTTGCTCTTGTGTTATGAAGCTCACAGAAATGCACTGTTGAAAGTCCTAGATACTTCCTTCGTACCCCAAGATGTTTCCGTAAATCAGCTGGAAGGAGTGTTGGCACATGTAAATGCAGGCCATAGCTTGGGCTTTACCGATTTTGATTTAACCCCGAAGGGGAGAGATCATAATATGGCGCTGCACGTCTCTGTGGAATGTAGAGGATCAGTCATGTCGCATGTATTGGTCGACACCGGATCGTCTTTGAATGTGCTGCCCAAGAAAGCGATGATGAAGCTAGATGTCAGAGGAATCCTGTGCACGCCCAGTGACTTGGTAGTCAGGGCATTCGATGGCACGCGGAGAACAGTCTTTGGATCGATAACATTGCCTCTACAGGTGGGGCCGGAGGTTTTCGCGACTGAGTTTTATATCATGGACATCCAGCCTGCATATAGCTGCCTGCTCGGAAGACCTTGGATTCATGGGGCTGGGGCAGTCACGTCAACCCTGCATCAGAAGTTGAAATATATGGTCGGAGACAGCGTGGTCACAGTGTGCGGAGAAGAAGACATCCTGGTCAGCCATCTGTCGTCATTTAAATATGTGGAGGTCTATGGAGAGATTCACGAAACACCCTGTCAGGCATTTGAAGGGTTGCGCATCAAGGACAAAGGTCCTGGGCCGAGCAAAGTGTCGAAGATAGCCGTCTCGTCGTACAAAGAAGCTCAAGCTCTGGTAGAGACTGGAGAAACAAAGGGCTGGGGCAAAGTACTGGATATTCCTGTGAAGATGGACCGGTTTGGACTGGGATATCAACCGTCGTCATCAACACCTGCTATGGGGGCACCCCGTTTCAGAGGACCAATAACCATCTCTGCCAGTGGAGTATGCCATGAGACCATCAATGCTGCTTCAGAGTCTGACGAAGGAGACAGCGACTGTGATATGGATGCCTGGATTCAGCCCAGCACGCCAGGACAGGGGTTGTGCAACTGGTCTATTCAGGAGCTTGTTCCTGTGACTCTTAAACAGTAATGCTTTGTTTTATTAATTGTTGAACAATCTGGTGTCTTGCCCGGGGCATCATGATTTGCTTAGGGCTGTGCTGTTATGAACATTGCGTGTTTATCATTAAATAAAAGGCGTTTTTCGTGTGCAAATATTGCGATCTCTGTTTTTCTTGTTTTGTATTTTTCAATAAAATGGCAACGTGGTTATTCGCTTTATACGCATTTTGAAGCATTTAACCGTTCCTTTTGCAGGATAACATTTTCAGATGACATCCTTGAACCACCTATGACTCGTCCCGACTTTGAACACCCGGTATTTCAGGCCGAAGAAGAGGTTGTTGAAGATGGTGACGTTCTTGAATAACTGTCTTGGTTGGTGAAGCAAGAAGAAAGAGTCATTCTGCCTCACGAAGAGGTCATCGAAATCATTAACTTGGGGTCGGAAGGGGTTGAGAAGAATATTCGCATAGGAGCCGCGCTGCAGAGCGACATCAAGTGAAGACTGGTTGAAATGCTCAGAGAGTATAGTGATGTGTTCGCTTGGTCGTATGAAGATATGCCAGGGCTCGATACAGATATGGTTGTGCACCGTCTGCCATTGAAAGAAGAATGCTCGCCAGTCAAGCAAAAACTTCGCAGAACTCGACCCGATATGGCAGTGAAGATCAAAGAAGAGGTTCAAAAACAGTGGGATGCTGGTTTCCTAGCTGTGACAAAATATCCCTCATGGGTCGCTAACATCGTACCAGTGCCAAAGAAAGACGGTAAAGTGAGAATGTGCGTCGATTACCGTGATTTAAATAAAGCGAGCCCGAAAGACGATTTTTCGCTTCCTCATATCGATGTGCTAGTTGACAACACTGCTCAGTACTCCGTATTCTCCTTCATGAATGGATTCTCAGGCTATAATCAGATTAAAATGGCGCCAGAGGACATGGAGAAGACTACTTTCATAACGCCTTGGGGAATATTTTGTTACAAGGTGATGCCCTTCGGATTGAAGAATGCTGGGGCAACGTATCAGCGTGCAATGACGACTCTTTTCCATGATATGATGCACAAAGAGATCGAAGTTTATGTTGACGATATGATTTCCAAATCCCAGACGGAGGATGAGCATCTGGTGAATCTGCTGAAGTTATTCAAAAGGCTTAGGAAGTTCAGGCTGAGACTGAACCCTAACAAATGCACCTTCGGGGTGAGATCGGGTAAACTGCTGGGGTTTATCGTAAGTTAAAAGGGAATAGAGGTTGATCCTGCAAAAATAAAAGCAATTCAAGAAATGCCGACGCCTAAAACAGAGAAAGAGGTGCGCGGGTTTTTAGGGAGGTTGAACTACATCGCTCGGTTCATATCTCACCTAACTGCTACGTGTGAACCATTGTTCAAGCTGTTGAAGAAAGATCAAGCTGTGACGTGGAACGAAAATTGTCAAAAGGCGTTCGATAAAATAAAGCAGTATTTGCAGGAGCCTCCTATTCTGATACCCCCAGTGGCAGGGAGACCCTTGATTATGTATTTGACAGTTCTTGAGGGAAGCATGGGTTGTGTTCTCGGTCAACACGACGAGACTGGACATAAAGAGCATGCGATTTACTACTTGAGTAAGAAATTTACAGATTGTGAATCTCGATACTCAATGCTTGAGAAAACTTGTTGCGCGCTAGCCTGGGCCGCCAAGCGTTTGAGGCAATACATGCTGAATCATACAACCATGCTCATCTCGAAGATGGATCCTATCAAATATGTATTCGAAAAGCAGGCGTTATCAGGGAGAATTGCCCGTTGGCAGATGGTCTTGACCGAATATGACATCCAATACGTCTCGCAAAAGGCTATAAAGGGGGGTGTACTGTCTGAGTACTTGGCGGAGCATCCTATTGAAGATTACCAATCGATGAGGTTTGATTTTCCTGACGAGGATATCATGTACCTAAAGATGAAAGATTGTGAAGAGCCGTTGCCAGACGAAGGACCAGAGTTGGGTTCCAAGTGGAAGATGATTTTTGACGGAGCGGTGAACGCTTACGGTAGCGGAATAGGGGCAATCATCACTACTCCACACGGGTCGCACATCCCGTTTACTGCCCGATTGACCTTTGCAGTTACCAATAATGAAGCCGAATACGAAGCTTGTATCATGGGGCTGGAAGAAGCCATTGATTTGCGAATCAAAAATCTAGACGTATACGGAGACTCAGCTCTGGTGGTGAATCAGATAAAAGGGGAATGGGAGACACATCAGCCCAATTTAATACATTACATGAATTATGCAAGGAGATTGTTGCCTTTCTTCGACAAGGTTGAATTGCATCATGTACCGCGGGCAGAAAATCAGATGGTTGACGCCCTGGCCACTTTGTCTTCCATGTACAAAGTCAACTTCTGGAATGAAGCTCCCAGAATTATCATCTCTCGACTTGACAGACCAGCCTTCGTATTCGCTATTGATGAGGCATCCGACGACAAACCGTGGTATTTTGATATCCTTAATTTCCTGAAGAACAAAGAGTATCCGGCTGGGGCATCCAGTCAAGACCAGAAGACTCTCAGGAGATTAGCGGGTAATTTCTATTTGAATCCGGATGGTGTCTTGTACCGAAGAAACCACGACTTGGTGCTGCTGCGTTGCATGGATGAAAAAGAGGCAAAGTTGCTCATGGAGGAAATACATGAAGGTACCTTTGGCACGCATGCTGGTGGGCATGCTATGACGAGAAAGCTGCTGCGGGCAGGTTATTTTTGGCTGACTATGGAAACTGATTGTTTCAAGTTTGCGAGGAAGTTCCACAAGTGCCAAATCTATACTGATAAGATCCATGTGCCTCCGAGTCCTCTAAATGTGATGTCATCGCCATGGCCGTTCTCGATGTGGGGAATCGATATGATTGGAAAGATCGAGCCGACAACTTCTAACGGCCACCGGTTCATTCTAGTAGCAATCGATTATTTCACCAAATGGGTAGAAGCGGCGTCTTATGCAAATGTGACTAAGCAGGTGGTGGCCAGGTTCATCAAGAGAGATATCATTTGCAGATATGGGATCCCCGAGCGGATAATCACTGACAACAGTTCAAACTTGAACAACAAAATGATGAAGGAGCTCTGTCAGAATTTCAAGATCGAACACCACAACTCCTCTCCTTACCGACCCAAGATGAATGGCGCTGTCGAAGCGACCAATAAGAATATAAAAAAGATCGTTCAGAAGATGGTGGTGACCTATAAGGATTGGCATGAGATGCTACCTTTTACTTTGCACGGTTATCGTACGACGGTACACACATCAACCGGGGCAACCCCGTTCTCGTTAGTATACGGAATGGAAGTAGTGTTACCATTGGAAGTGGAGATTCCTTCCCTGAGGGTATTACGAGACGTCCAACTAGATGAGGCAGAATGGGTAAAACACAGGTTGAACCAACTGAGTTTAATGGATGAGAAGAGGCTAGCTTCTCTAGCATACGGTCGTTTGTACCAGAGCCGAATGAAGAAAGCATATGATAAGAAGATACGTCCTCGGAGCTTTCAGACGGGCGACCTTGTGCTGAAAAGGATTCTCCCGCCGCAGGCAGATCACAGGGGCAAGTGGACCCCTAACTACGAAGGGCCATATGTTGTCAGAAAAGTATTTTCAGGAGGAGCGTTGTTGTTGTCCACCATGGACGGTGATGACTTTACGTCGCCTGTGAATTCGGACGCAGTTAAAAAATACTTTGCTTAAAATTGACCCGCTGGACAGAAAAAAAAAGAGAGTCCAGGCAAAAATGGGGCATCCTGGCGAACCAAAAACAGAATGAAAGGTTCGGGCAAAAATTAGGGATAAAATGAAAAAATGTACACCCGCGAAGTTGAAAACCTACACTGGGCGGCTTCGGCAAAAAAGGGTATCCCGGTGAACTGAAAACCCGTAAAGGGCGGTTCACGCAAAAGTTAGGGATTTGAAAAGCAAATGACTGCGGTCCGAATTTGATATTGCATTGAGAATTAGTGCGGGAGAATTTATTAGATGGGTCAATTATCAGATACAATCTCTTCGGAAGTGTGGATACCGGGAAAGCATTAGAGTCGGGCGAGTCATAGGAGGATCAGCTCGTGGTATTCGTCTGCATCCCGTTGCCGACATGTGTATACAGATTTAATTTGTCAATATATTTATGCTTCTTGGGCATACTCGTATATATGTTATGCGTAGCTTCCTCTTTTCAGGAGTTACATCCCGTGTACAAAAACTCCGCCCATTCAGGGGCCCAATCAATAAAATACGTTATTCAGTAATTAATGCTGGTTCTTTACTGTTTTGTGCATGATAAAACGCCTAGGTTTGATGAAACTAGCATGTGCATAACGTCACTGGCCCTTGCCAACGATTGCTAAAACTTTGAATTAACTGAAAATAGTGTCACTAACGCTAACCTAAATAGATTTGGTTGCATAGGCTTGTCTTGTCTTGTTTATGTTGTTGCAGGGCTCATAGCCGTATGAAGAGTACGATCAAAAGATTGCAGTAACGAAAGACTCGACCCCCATGCAGGTCGCGTTCCCAAGATAGCAATGTCCTCCCAGAAGAAGGATCAAATTCCCCAGCTAGTCGTAGCTTATTCCAAAGGGCATTTTCCAGTAAAGCCGTCCATCCTCAGTAGAGTTTGTTGGTTCCAGGATTATAGACTGTGTCCAGACAGTGTGGTATCCCCCAGAAGGATTCCTTATCTCAAGCAGAGTGGTTTAGCTGCAGAAGGTTAATATTTGTGAGCTGTATTCAAACAAGTTCACCTTTCCCCGCAGGGTCATGTACCCTCCCCAGCGGAGTTCTCTTTTCAGCAAGTATTTTCATTCCTCCCAGTGGAAATCGAAGATTAAGGCTCTCCCCGGCAGAGTTGGTTGTGAGTCCTGGAATTTATTTTGCCAGAATACCGTGTGATATCAGTTCACTCTCCAGCAGAAGTCCAATCATACCAGGCGCGTCTGTTATTCTCCAGAAGAGTTATATTCCCCAGCAGGGTGTTACTTCAATGAGGTGCTTGGTTTAAGTTCCCAATCTCCCAGCTGAGTCGACTTCACTCTTCCAGCATTTATTTTGCTGGAATAATTCTGTAGCACATGGCTATCCCCAGCGGAGTCGGCATTGTCTTCGGCATTTATTTTGCTGGAGTAGTTCCTGTATCTCAGCAGTTCGAGTCTACATTTGCATTGGCATATAGGGTCATATTTGCATTCACCAAATAAAAACGTGTAGCATTTCCATGTCAAATGGAGCATTGCGTCATTGTCAAACACATGCATTTTGAAACATGAACCAGGTTGGCCAACCGTTTATGTTCAAGCATTGTTCTCTTGCAGGTAGAGGGAGGCCTTGCTCAAATGAATTACTAAACATTCGAGGTCTCGACGTGAGATATTCAACGAAGTGTCAGCTTTGGCATTATTCCCCACAGAATTATCATGAGGAAGTTCTCTTTGCATCCGAGCAGAGTTGCTTGTGTAAATGTCTCTTGTTCTCCCCGCCAGAGTTAGTAGGCAAATCTCTCCTTGTCCCCCAAGCAGAGTTATTTGTCATCAAAGGGTTTCCTAAATCAGAATTTCAGAGACTACCGCCGGTTATCAGAACAGGCGTCCGGTAGTTTGGTTTCCAAATATCCCCAGTAGAGTCCGCTTCAAAGCCGCTGTCACGTCAGTGCTAAGAAGTTTGTGGGTTGGGATCAATGGAGGAATGAGTCCTGACGTGGACAATTTTATTGACGGGTTTTCTTCGTGCTAGAGAAGTGGGTGTCCTGACGTGGACAGTTTTATTTCCCCGGGCTGATAGGAGGTGCTAGTCCTAACGTGGACGGGTTCGATTTCTCAGAATTGATGGAACATGGAGTCCTGACGTGGACATTTCCTCAAGTTGACTATATGTGTTGGTCCTAACGTGGACAGATTGGATTCCTCCGTATTGATTGGATGTGAAGTCATAACGTTGACAAAATTGATTACTCTTCGTGTGGGTGTCCTGACGTGGACAATTTATTTCCAGCAGATATCTCTATTCGTAATGGTGAAAGGTGTGTCCTGATGTGGACAAAGTTTATAGTTCTTCGGGATGACAAGAGGTGAGAGTCCTGACGTGGACAAATTTTTCCTTCTTTGTGTTGTTGGCAAAGTGTGAGTCCTGACGTGGACCAGTCTTATTTCCCCAGCAAGTCGAAGACGCGCGAGTCCCGACGTGGACAAGCTTTATTACTCCATTAGGTTGAGATGTGAGTCCTGACGCGGACCAGGTTTTCTTCAGCGAGTCGAAGGTGCGCAAGTCCTGATGTGGACAGATTTATCTTCCTCCGTGTTTCCGTAGCAGGAGTCCTGACGTGGACAAGTTTTATTTCCTCAGCGAGTCAAGAGGTGAGCCCTGACGTGGACAAATTAAGACGACATGTGAGTCCTGACGTGGACAAGTTGCATTCCTTACGTGGAAAGATTGGAGTCCTTACGTGGACAAATCAAGATAAGGTGATTCCTTACGTGGAAAGATTGGGGGTCCTTACGTGGACATATCAAGATGAGTTGCATTCCTTACGTGGAAAGATTGATTCCTTACGTGGAAAGATGAGTTTATTCCTTACGTGGAAAGATTGGAGTCCTGACGTGGACAAGTCCAGAAGAGCGTTATTCCTAACATGGAAGGATGCATTCCTTACGTGGAAAAGTGAGTCCTGACGTGGACAGATTTAGAAGAGAAGTTGGTTTCCTTACGTGGAAAGAAGATTGGTTCCTTACGTGGAAAGATAGTATTCCTTACGCGGAAGAAAAAGGGAGTCCTTACATGGACAGATTGAGATAGTATTCCTTACGTGGAAAGAAGATTGATTCCTTACGTGGAAAGATAAGATTGTTTCCTTACGTGGAAAGATGGCATTCCTTACGTGGAAGAATGATGTATTCCTTACGTGGAAAATTTAGTCCTGACGTGGACAGATTCAGAAAAGAAGATGGTTTCCTTACGTGGAAAGATGGAGGTGATTCCTTACATGGAAAGACAAGATTGATTCCTTACGTGGAGAGAGTTTAGTCCTGACGTGGACAGATACATAAGAGATTAGTCCTAACGTGGATGGTGTTATTCCTTACGTGGAGAGAGTTTAGTCCTAACGTGGACGATTTATTTCTGACGAGAAGGCAGACGAGCTATCCCCAGCGAAGTTGTTGAAGTTTTTCTGGGTCGACGGCATGTGGAGTCCTAACGTGGACAAGTTTTAGTTGAGATTTCTTTGTGTTGACGAAACAGGCGTCCTAATGTGGACAAGCAAAGCTCTATCCCTGCGATGATAGAATCTTTTGCAGGCTGATGAAAATAATCCCCAAGCAGTGGTGCAGTTTATTTCTGCAGTTGGCAAATTTCCGGGTTCTTAGTATTCAACCGTCTCGTACCTCGAATGTTTGAAGGCCGTTCGCTCTTCACCCAATCGGGTCCAAGTCGCTTGAATAGGGGCAGTTGTTGCACCCTAAAATTTGCTCAACCTTATTCATTTGGTTTATGTTTCAATTGCATTGGCATTTGCATATAGAGTCATGTACATAGCCTAATCATCTGCATAGCATAGCATAGCAAATCATCCAACAGGGACCAAGCATTATTCTCATCTCTATGAGCCTATCAAGAGGTTATTATTCAAATTCAATCTCATTCAAGTCATCAGAAAGAGTTGGAAAGCTAAAGAGGTCAATGGATCAAGCAGTGTATCTAGCTCCTATCTGAGGGTATCTGAGGATCATCAAAGAAGATGTGAGCTGTGGGCTGAGCATGGAGAGTATATAGACATCATAGAGGACTTAGAAAGTCATTTGGAGAAGGAGACAAGTCATTGGTGTGATCACAAGAATTGCAGTTGAAGACAGTCAACTAGGGTTTCATCTGGGTCAACTCTGGGTCAATCTTAGGTCAATTGACTGATTGAAGGGCATTAAGGTCTATGGGAGAGATGTGGGGTTCATCATTTGGCATGTGGATAAGGATATGGTGATATGATAAGAAGAAATCAAGAGAAATCAAGGAGAAGAGGAGTCTCTAAATTAGGGTTTCTGTGTAAAATCCCCTAGTTTAAGGCAAACTTCCAAGCAAGATAAGTCAAAATACAAGCTTTAAATGGATCCTTGGTCAAAATGAAACTTGTATAGGATCTCAATACATTTAATTTGAGTGGTGGAAGACATCAAGGAGATTTATAGAACTCAAGTTATGGTCCTTGCAAGTTACAGGTCATCTAGGGTATCTGAAATTTTGTCTGTGAAAGTGACTTGTCTTCCAAGCTACCTTTACCCCTCAAGGAGATTTCAAATGAATTTCTGGTCAACATAATAGTTGTTCCTCATTGTCTTAGCTTTCTATAATGGTATGGTATGCCTTAATATGATTTGTGGAACTCTACTTATGGTCTTGGCAAGCAAAGGGTATTTTGGTCATCTGAGAATTACAGGTCATTTCAAGCCTATGCCCAAAACTCATACAAGGAAGCTTCAAATGGAAAACTTCACAACATAAAACTTGCTCCAAATGACATTTTGAGTCTAGAAAAGCAACCATGAAAGATTGGAAAGGCTCATAGCTCAAGGTTTCAAAATTGGTGGATTTAATGAATAAAAAATGACCTAAATTTGAGATTTTTCATAGTTTGGCCAAATGAGGTGAAATTATAGGTCATTTTGATTGGAAAAATCATTTTGAGAACATTGGAAAAAGTAGAATTTTGAGTTTGGTTCAAGAATTAGAAGTTATACATGGTTACTTACAATGAAAGTTACATAATCCAAATCCAAGGGAAAGTGTGCATGGGAAGTTTCTCCAAGGTTCTAGGAGTTTCTAATCTCATCTATATATTGTATTGAAGAGCTTCATGCCATGTTTGATGGTTCATTGTGATCAAAACACAAGTTATACACAATTCTTCCATCTTTGCAAAACCTCTCAAACTTCATCAAATCTGCACCAATTTCCATTTTTCTTGATTTGATCATCATCAATATCACTCATAGATCAGAATTCACACAAGAATTGGGTAGAATTGGAGAGGGATCGTGCTGTTCAAGTTAACCATCCAAGAAGCAAGAACTTTTCAATCACAAGATCCAAGAGGCTTAGACAAGATTCATTGCATACAGAACTCAAGAGCAAGTTCACTAATCAGTTTCCCATCATTGCAAGCATTGGATCAAGAGGATTACATAGCTGTTTTCATCATCATACCAGGTTGGTATCTTCATTCGAATTGCATGATTTAGTTGGAATTATAGGGAATTGTTAGTATAGATCTGTTAGGATAAGTTAGATGATTGATGTTGGTGAGTTTGGAGAGGTTTCATGAAGGTTGATCATGGTGTACCAAATCTGTTAGGATTGATAACTCATAGGTTATGGCACGATAATCTTGAATAAATGGCTCAGATTAATCAGCATGGAATGTAGATTAGGTTAGGGTAAGAATTGGTGAGAATTGAAGTGGTTTCTCACAGGTGAAAATGGTGGAACCGAGTTATTGCACCTATCGGGTTTGGAGTGTGTTTGAGTTTTAGAAGGAGTTATTGTTATGGCTGTGTAGAGGGGAAGGAGTAGATCACTTTTGGTCTTGGAAGCGTGTGATTTCATGGAGAGTTGAAGGAGAACAGAAACGTGTAAGATGCGTGCATGGTGATGAAGTTTCAGAAACCCTAGGGTTTCTAAGGTTGAAGACGACCTTTGAGCCACACGATTGCTTGTTGGACTTTGACTGAACCCAGGATCCAATGGCCACGATTAAAAGAAGAAACGGAGGGAAATTCAAATGGTGCAACGCACCGTTTCATTAAACCACAATCAGACTGGGCTTTGAATTGTTTGCTAATAACACCCCACAAACCAAGGCCCAATGATATTATGCCTAGAAACCTTGCTTTTTACACCGTTTTCTCTTTTTTTAATTTTTGTTATTTTCTGAATGCATATGGGCCCAGACGCGCTTGCTATGCGCGCCCCCCAGTCTGGGCCCAGTTTGTTGTTTTAACTGGTTTTCAATGCTTTCTGCACCCCTAACCAATTAATTCTCATTTTATTTCTTTCAAAAATTTTAATTCTTTGGAAATTCATAAAAAATTGGAAAATGCATGATTTTAATTGGTTCTTTTTTTATGTTGTTCATAATTTTGTCAAGAAAATTATCCCATAAAAAAATTAATATTTCATTTCATTTTTATATTTTTGGCATATTTTTCTTTTAAATAGGTGTAAATATTGCTTAGTTTGATACATGAATTTGTTAATTTTAGTTTGAATAGATGCTTTAACATTTTTAATCCGTTCTTTTTAGGTTGATTAGTATAGAATGTTAGCTTGTATATAAAATTTAGTTCATATTTTTAGGACTTAATTTTAGGTGATTTGTTTAGGTGTGAATAACATGAACAAAACTAGGGTTTAGGAGATAACATAGGTGAATTAGTTCATTTCCCTTAGGAGTTAGAGATTGAATTTTTGGGGAATGGGACTATAGGGATTATGGGTAGTTATTAGATCCCTTAGAAAATATTAGGATTCCCCTACTGCTATTAGTATACTGTCTATATTTGTTTGACTGTGTGGTGTGCCCTCTCTAGGGTTATTTCTTTTGTCTGTGTGGGGTATTGGGTTTGCTTGGGGATTGGGAGAGCTGAAGACTTGTGATGATGAAGCCATTGGAGATCAAGAATGAAGTCCAACTTCCAGAGTTGATGGAGAGCATTCTTTGCTGGCAGCTGTTGAGGAGTATAGGATTTAGGAGCTAGGCAGAGCTCTAGAGTAGAAAGCTTGATTCACAAATATGGAAGGCCTTGTCTGCCTCCATTCCTTCTCTATGATTCAAAGTCTCTTTCAAATATCCACCTCCTTCCTTTGGAAGGATCAGTGAATGTATTTGAAAGATAGAACTTTTGAGAGGAAATTGTCTGTATAATGTTAACAGTTAATGAGCCACCCTTGGTAGGCAGTTTACTGTTTAACATTCATCTTATCTTGTTGACTGATGTTCATCCTGGAGATTGAGACTTGAAGAAAAGTCATTGATGATGGAAGACTGATAATCAAAGCCCTTGCTTGAAGGCTGTAGAGATGGAGATTGATGCTTGCTGAAGCTTATAGCTGATTGGTGATGACTTGAAGACAGATGTTGATGCAGAGCTGTTGTGGCTGTTTATTTTTGCTGTTTTAATTTCTGATGTATTGATTGGTTTTCCCTGACTGTATTGTTTGCTGTTTAACCTGTTGGGTTAGAAGTGAATCCTGTTCACTTTTGCCTATTGTTTTCTAGGTTCGAGGTTGAGTGGGACTCCCTTGCCTCGCTTGTATTGTTGCATCCATGCATTTTACTGCTTTTGTATATATCTGCTATTGTTTCTGTTTCCGTCTATTCCCTTAGGATCTCTGTTTCTCTCTGTGCAAGAGAGGAGCATGATAGACACTAGGTCCTAACCCATGCATGACAACATTAGGTTAGTTTGATTCCCTTCGCAACCGTAGGTTAGAGTTCTGTCTCTTCTTTCTCAAAAACAAACAGAAAAACACAATAAATATTTCAAACACAATAAAAGACACTTCTTCCGTAAAAGAATGTGAACTCATCAAAACGTCATTTTTGTCCGCTTGGACTGTTAATCAGAAAAACCCTTTTTTCAGAAGGAATAAAAACAATCAAGACAGATTTGTGTCGTACGTGGCCCGAACTACGTTTGCTCTGATCTTTCATGCTGTATGAAAGTACGTAGGCATAGGATGCGATATCCTAGCGAGCAACCTTCCCCTCCTTTCCCGTAGGTAGGCGAACTACGTTGACTCTGATTTCTCGTTCTAGACGGGAATACGTAGGCATAAAGTGCGATACTTTGCCGAGTCATTTTCTTTTCTTTTAACCTCTGACCTGTAGTTTAGATAGAATAACAATCCATACCCGAAAACAAGCGTGGATCCCGTCGGGTACGACGGACGTGAGGGGTGCTAATACCTTCCCCTTGCGTAACCGACTCCCGAATCCAGGTTTTGGTTGCGACGACCATACCTTTCTCGTCTTTGCGGTAGGTTTACTCTGAGCGTTTCCTTTCCCTCCTGTGGGATAAATAACGCACGGTGGCGATTCTTCTGTTCAGCCGGCGCCGATTTTCGCAGTAGCGACACCTAGCCAACAGGAAAGAGCGGGAGGATAAGCTGATGCAGCAGATTTCCAAGTTGAAAGCTCAGGTGAAGGCCAGTGAGAAAAGGTTTGATGAAGAAACCGCTCGCAGATATGCCGCCGAAGGCCAACTCAACAAAGCTCTCGCTAACCTGAAGGAGCGCAAACTGAAGTTTGAATCCAAGAAGCGGAAGTTAGAAGATTGTTTCGGTGAAGGAGCATGGGAAGATTCGGTCGAAGGTCTTCAGTACACCATTATGCAGAGGGAGTTACTCGTCGAAGGGTTGCTCACTCGGCCTAATCGTCCAGAAACAAAGGAGTTGTTGGAAGAGTTTCGCGCCCGTGGTTGTGCTTGACTATTTGTATTCCTTTTGTTTGATCATTGTTGTATGCTGACCATCACCAGGCTTGTTGGTTGAGGTCATGCTATCGATTCATCTTGTACTCACTGACGTTGTGTACTGCCTTGATGGGCTTTCTTTATATATGAGATGTTATTTCCACGACTGGACTCAGACTTCTTATTATCAGCACTGGCACTCCGGCACTAGGATCGGGGGAATCTCCCTAACGCACAGACACACGTTTGCATTTGCATGAAGCATTCGCATAACGAGCACTTTGTCGTTTTTCCTAACCCTTTTGTGTTGACAGGTTGTTTCAGGTTGTTCCAGGATTGATCAGAGACCCATCCACCGCTATCCGACCAGAGCAAATCAAACCAGAATCATGGAGCAAGTGCGAACTGATGTTCAAGAACTCCACGAAAGAATGGACCGCTTCATGGAGCTCATGCAAGCGGTCCCCAATGGCCAAGATCAGCTCAGAACCTTGGTTCAGCCTCTGATTTCAAGGGTCGATAGCAATGGCGTACTCCATGGTGGGACCGTGCCTACCCCTCCACCTGTTGAAACTCCTCAGAATGGCGTCCCCGTGACCGGGGGGAATGGCAGTGCCAACGGCAATATGATAGCTAACATGGGACTCAACGGCAATACGACGGGCGTCGGTAATGGAAATTTTAAATCTAACGTCAATATTGGGCTGGGCAACGGCACCGCGGGTTTTGGAAATCTGTTCGGGCCTCAGCCGTGGTTAGAAGACCATCAAGACGATGTGTTCTCGTAGAGAGGTGCTGAAGAGGAGCTGACTGCTGAAGCACGACTAAGGTTCAAGGCACTCGAGGACAAGATGAGGAACATCGAGAACCAGAACACCCTGGGTGTTGACATGTCCAAGTTGGGACTGATTGCTGATTTCAAGGTGCCTCCCAAGTTCAAGGTACCTGACTTTGAAAAGTACAAGGGCACCACTTGCCCTCGCGTCCACCTGAGATCATACTACCGGAAAATGTCCCCTCATTCTGAGGACGAGAAGTTGCTGATGCACTTCTTTCAAGACAGTCTGTCCGGACCCTCCCTCGAATGGTACATGAGTCTGGAACCTACTAGTGTGCGCACGTGGAAGGAACTTGCTGAAGCATTCGTGCACCACTACCAATATAACAGTGACTTGGCTCCGAACCGAGTCCAACTGCAGAATCTATCACAAAGGAACAACGAAGGGTTCAAGGAATACGCCCAGCGGTGGCGTGAATTGGCAGCCAGGGTTCAGCCGTCGATGGTTAAACGCGAGCTTGTTGAAATGTTCGTAGCCACCCTCCCCGGGGTTTATTATGAGAAATTGGTCAGCAGTATGTCTGGAACCTTCTCAGATCTCATTATCACGGGTGAGCACGTCGAAAATAGGATCAAACTGGGGAAAATTCAAGGTGATTCATCCTCAGCTGGAGGAGGCAAGAAACCTTATGGTGGCAAAAGACAGGAAGGAGAAACGAGCGTCGTGACCAACGCCCGAAGGAAGGGTAAAGGCCCTCACCAACAGGTGGCCAGCATAAGTATCCCGGCAGTCCAACAGCCACAGCATCAGCAGCAGCAGCAGCCGAATCAACAAGGTTACAGAAAGTATCAGAACAGGGCACCTCTGTCTAGCCGTCACCTTGAGACACCGCCCATGTCTTACGCTCAACTATTGCAGACTCTGCTCCAGTTGCAGTTGATCCAGAAGAGAACCTTGGCTCCCTTGACAGGGGCACCTCTGCCAGGTTATGATGCAAATGCAACTTGCGAATTTCACTCAGGGGCACCAGGCCACACGATAGAGAATTGCAAAGCCTTCAAGCACAAGGTGCAGGACATGGTGGACGCTAAGATCATCAACTTCTCAGATAATGTGCCAAAAGTCACGAAGAACCCTATGCCGAATCATATGGGAGGAGGAGTAAACACCATTATTGAAGACGAGAGCTTGAATTTGTTGACTGACGTCAGAGATCTGAAGACACCGCTCAGCTTTGTTAAAGTTAAGCTGATGAAAAGGGGTTTCTTTCCAAGTTGCGGAGAGCTGTGTATGGGCTGTGCGACAACTCCTGATGGATGTGAACAGTTGATAGAAGGGATTCAGAGTCTGATGACCGAAGGGATCTTACAGTTTAGCCGAAGGGCCGAAAGCGGATCAGGAGAGGTAATGCTGAAGCGAGATGATGAGGTTGCCACCATCACCATCCCTCGTCGGACGATAACTATTTCTGCATCCAGACCGCCCACGATTACCATCACCAAAGCTGGGCCGATACCCTTCGAAAGCACCAATGTTGTCCCATGGCATTACAGGGCAGAAGTCTACTGCAACGGACAGAAGTTGGAGCTGGAACCATTAGGGTCGTCTATGGAGAACCTAGTGGGCGTTAGCGGAATTACTCGCAGCGGAAGAATATTTGCTCCACCTGAGATCGTGGCGGACAAAGCGGACAAAGTTGATGCAACTGATAAAGGAAAGAGTAAAGTCGTCGAAGAGACCCCTCGTGGGGTAGAAAAAGACTTACTTGTTAAAGACGCTGAGGAATTTATGAGGTTGATTAAAAAGAGTGACTACAAAATCGTGGATCATCTCCATCAAACACCCTCAAAAATCTCCATCCTGAACCTGTTGCTGTGTTCTGAGGCACATCGCAACGCGCTGCTGAAGGTGTTGAATGTCGCGTACATGCCGCAGGAAATATCGGTAAACCAGTTGGAAGGGGTCGTAGCCCACGTGAATGCTGTAAATGGGTTAGGGTTCACTGACCTAGAGCTGACGCCGAAAGGGAGGAACCACAACAGTGCCCTGCACATCTTGACAGAGTGTAGGGGAACGATTATGTCTCATGTGTTGGTGGACACAGGGTCATCGCTCAATGTCCTTCCGAAGAAAGCATTGATGAAGTTAGATACTCGCGGATTGATTTGCACACCCAGTGATCTGGTTGTGAAAGCATTCGATGGAACCAAACGCCATGTTTTCGGGGAGGTGACTTTGCCAATCCAAGTTTGTCCGGAAACGTTCAACGCGGTCTTCTACATTATGGACATCATGCCTGCCTACAAATGTCTCTTAGGCCGGCCATGGATCCATTCTACGGGTGCCGTGACCTCCACGTTGCACCAGAAACTCAAGTATGCTGTCGGAGGTAGCATTGTGATTGTGTGTGGCGAGGAAGACATAATGGTGAGCCATTTTTCGTCCTTCAAGTATGTTGAGATGGATGGGGAAATCCACGAAACCCTATGCCAAGCGTTCAAAGCTGTTAAAGTCAAGAACATAGCTCCTGCAGTCACTGAAAAGCCAGAGATGACTCTCTCTTCCTTCAAGGAAGCCCGGGCCATTGTCCAAGCCGGATCTACCCCAGGCTGGGGGCGAATTTTGGAGATACCCAACAAGCAAGACAAGTTCGGGTTAGGATATTCTCCCGCGGCTGAAGCCTCCTCTTCTAGCAATGCGTCGCGAGGTAAAGGGCCAATCCAGTTTACCAGTGGCGGGGTGATATTTGAAAGCGTCAACGCAGTGTCTGAAGACAGCGGAGATAGCGACTATGACTTAGACTCTTGGATCCAGCCAAGCAGACCAGACGAGAGCCTCAACAACTGGTCCGTCAGGGATATCATCCAGATGACAAGCAAAGAGTAATGATTTACCTTTTTCCAATCGTTGTACAACCCTATATCCTACCCGGGGCATAGTGGTTTTATTGTCAGGGCCTTGTTTGATTATGTACATGCATTTTATCAATAAATCAAAAGGCGTTTTCTTCATATCCAAATGTTGTGATCTCTGTTATTCCTGTTTTATATTTGTTTTGAAAAACAATAAAATGGCAATGGGGTTTGTGCTAACCTGCATATCCTTGTTTTAAGCTTAACCCTTATTATTGCAGGATCCACATAGCAGATGACATCGACTCTGGACCTTCTACGACTCACTTCGACTTCGATTGCCCGATCTATCAAGCCGAAGAAGAGATTGGTAAAGATGAAGACCTTCCCGAAGAGTTGGCCCGCTTGTTGAAACAAGAAGAGAAAGTTATTCTGCCTCACGAGGAAGAGATTGAGATTGTGAATCTAGGTTCTGAAGAACTAGTCAGGAACGTCAGGATAGGGGTTGCATTGCAGAGTGATGTCAAGCAGAGATTGGTCGAGATGCTGAGAGAGTATAGTGACGTCTTTGCTTGGTCATACGAGGATATACCCGGACTTGACACTGACATCGTCGTCCACCACTTGCCGCTGCGAGAAGATTGTCCTCCCGTTAAGCAGAAGCTTAGGAGGACACGACCAGATATGGCCGTCAAGATCAAAGAAGAAGTGAAAAAGCAGCTTGATGCTGGCTTCATAGCGGTCACTACTTACCCTCCGTGGGTCGCCAACATAGTGCCTGTACTGAAGAAGGACGGTAAGGTACGAATGTGCGTCGATTATCGGGATTTGAATAGGGCGAGCCCTAAAGATGATTTCCCGCTGCCTCATATTGATGTGTTGGTCGACAATACAACTCAGTTTTCCGTATTTTCGTTCATGGATGGCTTCTCGGGCTACAATCAGATCAAGATGGCGCCGGAGGACATGGAGAAAACTACGTTTATTACACCTTGGGGAACATTTTCCTACAAGGTAATGCCTTTCGGCATGCAGAACGCAGGGGCCACTTACCAACGAGCTATGGTTACTTTGTTTCATGATATGATTCATCATGAGATTGAAGTCTATGTTGATGATATGATTGCGAAATCCCAAACGAAGGAGGGACATCTGGTCAATTTGCTGAAGCTTTTTGAGAGGCTTAGGAAGTTCAGGTTGAGGCTGAATCCTAGCAAGTGTACTTTCGTTGTACGGTCTGGAAAACTACTGGGGTTTATTGTGAGTGAAAGAGGCATTGAGGTTGGTCCTGCGAAGATAAAAGCGATACAAGAAATGCCAGCGCCAAAAACAGAAAAAGAACTTCGTGGTTTCTTGGGCAGAATAAACTACATGGCAAGGTTTATTTCTCAGCTCACGGCCATGTGTGAACCGATGTTCAAACTGTTAAAGAAAGATCAGGCGATTATCTGGAACGAGGATTTCCAGAAGGCATTCGATAAGATAAAACAGTATCTACAGGAACCTCCGATCTTAATACCCCCAGTGGTCGGACGACCCTTAATCATGTACTTGACAGTTCTTGAGAATAGTATGGGGTGTGTTCTCTGTCAGCACGACGAGACGGGCAGAAAGGAGCATGCCATTTATTACTTGAGTAAAAAGTTCACAGACTGTGAATCTCGTACTCGATGCTGGAGAAAACGTGTTGTGCACTCGCCTGGGCTGCCAAACATTTACGACAGTACATGCTCAATCACACCACCATGATAATTTCGAAGATGGATCCGATCAAGTACGTCTTCGAGAAGCAAGCGCTTTCGGGCAGGATTTCCAGATGGCAAATGGTGTTGACAGAATATGACATTCAATATGTTTCCCAGAAGGCCATCAAGGGAAGCGTACTGTCTGAATACCTGGCCGAACAGCCGATCGAGGATTATCAGCCGATGAAATTTGAATTCCTTGATGAGGATATCATGTTTCTCAAAGCGAAGGATTGCGATGAATCGTTGCCCGACGAGGGTCCAGACAGGAAATCCCAATGGAAATTGATATTTGACGGGGCGGTTAATTCTTATGGAAGTGGCATTGGGGCGATCATCACGACTCCCCATGGATCCCACATCCCGTTTACTGCGAGACTGACGTTTCTGGTCACCAATAATGAAGCGGAGTACGAAGCATGCATCATGGGTCTAGAAGAGGCAATTGATTTGAGAATCAAGAACCTAGATGTCTATGGTGACTCGGCGCTTGTGATTAACCAAATTAAAGGGGAGTGGGAGACTCGTCAATCGAATTTGGTGTCGTACATGAACTATGCCAGAAGGCTACTTCTGTTCCTTGATCGAGTGGAACTCCATCATGTGCCCAGGGCCGAAAACCAGATGGTTAATGCCTTAGCCACGTTGGCTTCGATGTATAAAGTCAATTTTTGGAATGAAGCTCCAAGAATTGTCCTTTCTCGTCTTGCTAGACCTGCATCCATCTTTGCGATCGAGGAAGCCTCTGACGACAAGCCATGGTTCCATGACATCCAGACCTTCCTTATGACTAAGGAGTATCCTGAGGGGGCGTCAACCCAGGATAAGAAGACTCTGAGGAGGTTGTCTGGAAATTTTTATCTTAATCCTGATGGAGTTTTGTATAAGAGAAACCACGATCTCGGGCTACTCAGATGTGTAGATGAGAAAGAGGCGAGTATGCTCATGGAAGAAGTCCATGAAGGCACACTTGGTACGCACGCTGGCGGGCATGCTATGACGAGAAAGATCCTGAGAGCAGGATACTACTGGCTGACGATGGAATCGGATTGCTTCAAATTCGCGAAGAGATGTCATAAATGCCAGATTTATGCTGATAAGATTCATGTGCCGCCGTGCCTGTTAAATGTCATGTCCTCCCCGTGGCCGTTCTCCATGTGGGGCATCGACATGATAGGAAAGATCGAGCCCACTGCATCTAACGGTCATCGCTTCATTGTAGTAGCTATCGACTACTTCACCAAGTGGGTGGAGGCAGCCTCATACGCTAACGTGACCAAGCAGGTGGTGGCCAAATTCATAAAGAGGGACATCATCTGTCGTTACGGAATTCCCGAGCGGATCATTACTGATAATGGTTCGAATCTGAATAACAAGGTGATGAAGGAGCTGTGCCAGAGTTTCAAGATTGAACACCATAACTCATCTCCTTACCGGCCGAAGATGAACGTCGCCGTTGAAGCGGCCAATAAGAACATCAAGAAGATTGTACAGAAGATGGTTGTGACCTACAAAGATTGGCACGAGATGCTGCCATTTGCACTGCACGGTTACCGTACAACGGTACGTACATCAACCGGGGCAACTCCTTTCTCCTTAGTGTACGATATGGAAGTTGTCCTACCGTTAGAAGTGGAGATCCCCTCTTTGCGAGTTTTGGTTGATGTGAGACTTGACGAGGCAGAATGGATTAAGAACCGACTAAACCAACTCAGCCTGATGGACGAGAAGAGGTTAGCATCGATTGCGCATGGTCGTCTGTACCAAAGCCGAATGAAGAAAGCTTATGATAAGAAGGTGCGTCCCAGAAGCTTTCAGACGGGTGATCTCGTCCTGAAGAAGATTCTTCCTCCACACTCCGATCACCGGGGCAAGTGGACTCCTAATTACGAAGGTCCGTACGTCGTCAGTAAGGTCTTATCGAGAGGAGCTTTGTTGTTATCCACGATGGATGGCGAAGATTTTGCATCCCCGGTGAACGCGGACGCAGTGAAAAAATACTTTGCTTAAAAAATGACCCGCTGGAAAGAAAAAGAATATCCAGGCAAAAAGGGGGCATCCCGGCGAACCATAAAAAAGGAAAAAGGTTCGGGAAAAAATTAGGGATATAAATTGAAAAATGTACACCCGCAAAGTCGAAAACCTGGAAGGGCGACTTTGGCAAAAAAGGATATCCCAGTGAATCGAAAACCCGGAAGGGCGATTCTGGCAAAAGTTAGGGATTTGAAAAAGCAAATGACTGCGTTCCGCGTGTGGACTTTCATTGTTTAGTGGTTTGAAAGACCTGAGGGCCGTTTATCTGAATCAATCTCTTCTGAAGCTGAAGCGTCGGAGAAGTATCGAAGTTGAGTGGGTCATAGAGGGATCAACTCATGGTGTTCGTCGACGCCTCGTTGCCGACATTTGTATATACTGATGTATATTTATGTTTTTATGTTTGCGCGGCTTCCTCATTCCAGGGGTTTGCATCTGTTGTAAAACATTTTTACCCATTCAGGGGTTCGTTATCAATAAAATGTATACTATTCAGCAATTATGTTTGTCTGTTTAGCATTTACCTGTTTTGTTTGCGAAAAAGAACGCCGATGTTTTTGATAAAATGCGCATACATAAACTTACTGGCCTAGGCCACTAATTGTTGAAACAATGAATTACTCGAACATTGTCACAAGATGATAACCTTGATAGGTCCCTTTGAGAAGGGTATCTTGTCTGTTTGTTTGTGTTGTTGCAGGTATGGCATACTCCAGGCAGTACGCCGTATGCGTCCCCAATCAGGATGATTCCTTCTTCTCCAGCAAAGTTCAGCAGCCTCCCCCCCCCAGAGTCTGAGCATGAGATCGTCAAGCATTGATATGTATCCCCAAGCAGAGGAGATTCTCCCCAATCCGATGTATCCTGAAGGTTCCTCATTTCCCTAGCTGAATCATATACTGAAGTGTGCGGTACTCGGAAGTTCCAGACTGAAGTCTCCAGCGGAATTGAAATTCCCCACGGAGTCGTACTCTCCCCAGTAAGCAGGGCGATTCCTTCTTCCCCAGCCGAGTTTGCAGTTCCCCAAGAGAGTCGAGTCCTTGGAAAGCAGTTAGGACCATGATTGGTTTTCCCCCAGTAGAGTGTTGAATAGCTGATGTTGTATTTCCCCGTCGGAGTCGTTACCTCCAGGAAGGTTTGGCTGCGAATGCCGTGCAATTTATTTCTGCGATTGACATCGCTTTCCTCAGCAGGTCCAGGTTCTCGTAAAGCTTTATTCCCCTGCAGCAGTCAACTGAAGTTCGTTTCCTCAGGAGGAATCCAGTTGAAATTGGTGTGACCTCTTCTCCTTGGCAGGATGAGTCCTCCCTCCACCAGAGTGGTTCTTTCTCCTTGACGGGAGGATTCTCCCTTCAGCATTTATTTTGCTGATGGGGTCGTAGCATTTTGCATGATTGCATAGCATTTACCCAAAAAACGCGTAGCATTTCTACTGTGTGGAGCATTGCGTCGTTGTCAAAGCATATGCATACTAAACATGAGCTAGGTTGTTACTGTGCTTGTTTTGCAGGTGTTCCTCCACAGAGTCGCTTGCTCAAGATGACTCTTGAATCCCCCAGCGAAAGTCGTTTGCCCAAAATGATTCTTGAATTCTCCAGCGAAGGCGCTCGTTCAAGATGATTCTTAAAATCCCCAGTGAAGTTGCAAGAGTTAGTTGCTCAAGTTGACGCTTAGAGTCCCCGGCATAGTGCTTGCCCAGGATGATTCCTGAAATCTCCAGCAGAGTTATTGGTTCAGGATGATTCTTGAAGTCTCCGGCAGAGTTATTTGTTCAAGATGATTCTTGATTTCCTCAGCAGAGATGGTTCACCCAGAATGATTGCTGGATCCCCGAAGCAGAGTTACTTGATAGTTCTCCAGAATCCCCAGCGGAGATGTGTCGTCCCCAACAGGTTTCCGAACAGCGAAGTTGAAACTTCCCTCGAAGACTTAATGATTGAAGTCCAACCGTATTGACGAAGCAGTTCTCTCGTCTGAGGCGGAGTGCCTGACAGCAGAAGTTTGGATATCCCCAATTGGTTCATGATTGACTGAGAATCCTATTCCCGACTTGGTAATGAAGTCCGGCTGATGCCTGGAAATTTCTTTGAATGCCCGATGGCATGATTAACTTGATTGTTGACCTGATGAATCCCGAGGAATCTTGATGCCTGACGGCATGATCGACCATGTATCACCGGTTACCGTGTGACCAATTCCCCAGCTAGTTGTCGTGTAGCTAATATTCCAGTTTCCGAAGATTTGTCTCCATCAGAGTACCGTGTACTTGTGCAGTTGGCAAATTTCCGGGTTTGTTGGTATTCAATCGTCTTTTACCTTGATTGTTTGAGAGTAGTTCGCTTCTCACCCAGTCAGGTTCAAGCCGTTTGAATAGGGGCAACTGTTGCACCCCAAAATTTGCTCAACATTTCTTTACCTAGCTTATGTTTCATTTCATTCACATTAGCATTATCATTTGCATTTCATTGACATGTATGCAGGAGATCAAGAGGTATGATTACCAATCAAGACTATGAAGCTAAATAAGAAGGTCATTCAAGTGTTCAAGAGTGGATATCCTTGTCAGAAAAGTTAAAAGATCCTCAGAGAGGGTGGTTGAAACCAAGAGTGTGTGTCTCCTAACTTGAGAGTTATGGGGAAGACCATCAGATGATTCTGAAACCATGAAGATGGACTTGAGGTCTTGAGAGAGCTCATGAGAAGTGTTGAAGGTCACTTTGAGGCCTAGACAGGTCATTGGGCAAGGTTAAGAAGACCCAGCCATGAGTGGTGCAATTAGGGTTTGATTGAGTCAACCCTAAGTCAACTGATGATTTGGACAAGGTCGAGACCTAATCCAAGAGCCATGTGATCATGGATTGATTCATTGAGATGTTATAAGGATGATTCCAAGGTCAACTCATCATGATTGAAGAGTTTGAGAAGTTTCAAGCTAGGGTTTCTAAGGCTTGACAGTGTAAAATCCCCTAGTTTGACCCCTGTCTGCAAGGCAATTTAGCTCAAGATGTGATTGTCATCTCATCTCAACCCTAACATGAATGTTGTAGAGATTGATCTTATCTTTAATTTGAGTGCTATAAGTCCTTGATAGGATTTGTAGAACTCAAGTTATGGCTTTGACAAGTTACAGGTCATCTGAGGTATGTGAATTGGGAGCTTGAAAGTTGTCCAACTTGCATGAAACTTTTTCCCTAGAAGGATGATTCCTATGAACTTTTTGTCAACATGAATGTTGTTCCTTACCCTCTTATATTTCTAGAGAGTACTAGAAGTCCTTGATAGGATTTGTAGAACTCAAGTTATGGCTTTGACAAGTCAAGGGTATTTTGGTCATTTGGAGATTATAGGTCATTTCAACCATAAGGCCATAACTCCTATTTCCATGCTTCAAATGGGAAAATGTTCAACATCAAACTTGTTCAAAATGATGTTTTAAGGCTAGTCATGAGGTCATGAGATGTTGGAAATGCTTGTAGCTCAAAGTTGAAATATGACCTAATAAGAGGGTATAAGTTAAATGAACCAAAGTTGGAAATTGATACTTTTGATCTACACATTCAAACCAAGGCATGTAATAGGTCATTTTGACTCTAAAAAGCATTTTAAGAACATTGGTTTAGCCACATTTTTGAATTGAGGTCTAATTTGTGGACTTGCTTTGAAAAGTAGTTACTTACATCTTAAGTAACATTTGCCAAACCAAGGTGCAAGGCATAATCAAGGCCCCTTGCAAGCCAAACACTTCCAAAATGTCACTAGGGGAGAAATTGGAAGGGAATGTGATTGATTTCAAGCTGCAAACAGAACTATGCATACCATGGCATATGGTTGAAATTCTCATGTCATGAGAGATTGAATTTCTCCTTGGAAGGATCTAGAGCTTTCTAGATCATCCCTACACACTCTATATATTGAATAGAGAGGATCCAAAGCAAAGGTTGGTGATGATTGAAGGAGATTCACTGAAGGAGTCTAGAGCATTTGAAGGCTTGATTTGAGGTCTTGCTACTTCTGTGCACACGAATTTTTCAGGTTGGTAACCTTTGATCTCTAGCTTGTTTTAGTTAGAATTAAGAGGAATTAGGATGTTAGATGCATTGTAGAATGGTGTAGGAAGATTTTTAGATCGTTAATTTGAGAATTAGTGACCAATTAGGGATGTTGCCATTTTCGGTTGAGAGTTGGTTCTTGTGAATCTTGGGGTTTCAGAGAGAATTAAGGGCATGAATGAATTCGTGAGGGAATTTGGGACATGTTTTGTTAAGGGATCGTGGCCTATGGTGGACTCTATGTTGAACTAGGGTTGTGGAATGGTGACCGGAGAAAGTCACCCGCGGTGGTTTTGGGCGCGCAGGTGATCTGAATTGTAGAGATTCAAAAGGAAGAAGATGACTTGATAGCCATCAGATCCAGGGTGGACTTTGACTAGGAACGCCATCCAACGGCCACGCGTGCGTTTCAGTTTGTGAAGAGTCTGAACTTTAATGAAACACATCGTTTCATTTAGTTGCTGATTGTGGGATTAAGGATCCAAGCGCTACTCACACCCCCCTGCTGGCCCAATTGCTTTAATGAACTGATTTCCATTGCTACCTGCACCGTGTGCTTGTTCATTTTATTTTGATTCTTTAATTTTTCATTTTATACATGGTTATTGATTAAATCATAAAAAATGGAAAAATAATTCAATTGATCCCATTCTTTTTGCATTGGATTCATGATAAGGTCTAGTATTTTTTAGATAAAAAATATTATTATTTCATGCATTTTCTGATTTTATGGGAATTTTTACATTTTAATTGATATTAAAATAGTCATGTTTGATACTTGATTTTGTGGGATTTTGTGTGATCATGTGATGATGATTTTGATCTTGGTTTTTTGTGAGTAGTTAGCATAGATATGCATTCTCCCCATAGATTTTTCTCACATTTTTGTGATGAATATAAGTGGTAGTTTAGGTTGAAACCTTTAGATGCTCCATTTTTAGGTTTATGGTTGATACCTTGTGGTTTAGATTTTATTTTTGTAATTAGGTGGATGATTCAACCTCTGATTTTTATAGGGCACATTCATGATTGAATTAGGATCCCTTAGGAATTTTCATAGGAATTTTCAAGGTAGTTTCCTATTTTTTCTTGATTTTAGTTTAGGTGCTAGTTTTAGATGATTCTAAGGCACTAACTCAACTAGATTAACATCTTTTGTTCCCTTAGATTAGGGTTTTGTTTTGCTTGATCTTAGATGATGATGAAGATAAGTTGAAGATGCAATGGATTTCTTGAAGAGGCTTGGATGTGAAGATCTTCCCTTCTTTTGGTGTAGTTTGATTAGGTATTAAGATTAGGGTTTTGTAGGCAGAGCTTCTAGATAGTTCACTTTCTTCATAAACATGGAATATGTTGATCAATTCCATTCTTCCCTATGATGTAAGGTCCCTTGTAAAGGCCTCATCCCTCCTTTGGTAGGATGTGTGGCTCTTTGCAAATTGGTAGAACCTTTAAGGGTCCCTTTCTCTGATGATAGGATGCTTAGTGGTGACCTTTGGTCTTCACTCTGCTACCAATCATCCAAACTTTGCTCTTGATAGATGAATCTTTCTCCCTTGTTAGAGGATGGAGTTCCTTTCTTGAAGAAGACTGAAGGATGGAGTTGATACTTCTATGTGATTGGAGATAACCCTTAGTAGCTGAAGCTTGAAGAAGCTAGTTGATACTGGTAAAGAAGAGAGAGCTGAAGCTTGAAGACCAGGTTGACACTTGTGAAGAAGATCCAATTGAGATTGAATGAAGAGCTGAGGCTTGGAGAATAAAGGATAAGTTGACACTTATGTTGATACCTTGAGAGCCTGAAGGAATCAAGTTGATACTTGCAGTTAGGAGTGAAGCCTGAAGGTGGGATTTACTGAAGAGATGAAGCTTGAAGAAGAAAGAATAGGGGGATACTTATGAGGAAGCTTGAAGAAGCAAGTTGATACTTTCTATTGAAGATGCTAGCCTTGAAGGGTAGGTGAAGTCTGAAGACTAGACTGATGTCAGAGGAGCTTTGCTGTGAAGCTGTGGGAGTGGTTGATCTGCTTTCTTTTCTTGTCTGTTTTCTTTTCTGTATTGATGTGGCTTGTTTGATTTGCTTGATGCATTAGAATAAGTTCATATCTAGATAGATTTAAGCTAAGAGCATGATTGCACTAGAGGTTGAGTTGCTCCCTCTGCTTGTACTTTTACTGTATGGCTTTGCTTGCGGGTATTCGGTAGAGCCCAGCTCCCTTGCCTATGTGGTTTGTGATTTTCTTGATGGCATTTTATTTCATTTTCTCTGTATGATTGCAGTTATTCATACCTAGCTTGAGGTTGAGATAAGCTTGTGGAGGCTGATGCCCCACACATATTTCCTCCCTCACTTGCATTACATGCATTTTACAGTCGTTTACTGTTTACTGTTGAAGCTGATGCTTTATCTGTTTCTGTTTATCATTTACATGATCCCCTAGGACTCTTCCTTCCTTTGATAAGGAAGTGATGATAGAACTTTAGGTTGAAACCTATGCATGACAACTTCTAGGAGTTCCCTGTTTCAAACCTCAACTATAGGATGAATCCTTGGCATGACAACATTAGGACTTGATAGTCTCCCCGTAGTTGAGCCCTCTCTCTTCTCATCTTGAAACAAATAAAATACAGTAATAAAGGTTAACTGACGTCGTACGTTACGAGCCTTAAGCTATCTGAGAAAGGATTGTTGGAGAGTTTCTTTTCAACAGTCTGGATGTTTAGTAGGGCACCCTTTGGGTGACATACGACGCATTCACTTTTAGGTCATAGTCTCTAGTGCGATGCTAGTTGTAAACATCCATAAAAACAGTTCTTCCGTAAAAGACTAAAAACAAACTTCAAACCTTTTTGCCCCGTGGGCCCATAAGTCAAAGGAAACTTTTCTGAAGAAAAGAGTGTTGTTAACTCCCAGTTCTACCGCAAACGGTAATACATAAGTCTCCAAGGGTCGAGCTGCGTACGCCAAACTGTTGGAACTGTTGGTTAACCCTACTCGATAAAACAGATGAATCTGAATTCCTGTAATTTGTATTATCCCGAACTACATAAGCTCTGATCTCTCAAGCCGGTTGAGAGTACGTAGGCACAATATTGATGTATTGGCGATCCACCTTCCCCGTAACCCGTAGTTAGTCGAACTATGTTGACTCTGATTTCTCATTCTCTGATGAGAATACGTAGGCATAAAGTGCGACGCTTTGCCGAGTCATTTCCTTTTCTTTTCAGACCAGCCTTGATAGGTAGATAGATAGAACCAACCCGTCCAGTAAACACAAACAGGCGTGGATCCCATCGAGTACGATGGACGTGAGGGGTGCTAATACCTTCCCCTTGCGTAACCGACTCCCGAACCCAGACAATGGTTGCGATGACCTTGTCTTATACCTTTTCGTCAGGTTTTTCCGATCGTTCCCTTTCCCGTTCTAAGGGATAAATAACGAAAGGTGGCGACTCTTCTATTTTGTCGGCACCTTATTTTCGCGGTAGCGACACATGCATATCACAATAAGCAAGGATTAGATTGAGATAAATGGTTACAATCAAGAATGATATATCTTTACAAAGATAAAGGTAGCAACCCAAGGGATACATATTAACAAATATGGAAACAACAATCATGCAAATAAGTCACAACTTAAGATGATCATGTTATAAGTTCAAATGTAATAACATTTAGGCATTGATGAAAATCAAGTATGTAAAGAATGTTCACAACAGTTAAGTTCAAGATTTAGGGGGAGAAAATGCAGGTTCATGGTAAAAAACAAAAGAGAAACAAAGCCTAACATGTTAACCAACACAAAGGAGTCAATCATCAACAAAATCTTACAAGATAAATTAAGCATGATATAAAAGAAATTCATCAAGACGCAAGGTAACAACCCTAAAAACGAACCAACTTTCAAGTAGGCAAAAGGCATTGTGAATACAAGAAATTTGAAATTTTCTTTCATTAAATGAAATTAGACATTATTATGATCATTTTACAAAAAGAATGGATTGAAAATAATGAGGCATGCAAAAGTTATGAATCATTGAATTTCATGAAGATAATAAGCAAAGCATGTGATAAAAAAAGAAATGGTCATGGGAGGGGATTGAACCCAGGCCCTTATGCTTACAAACACAACAAACTAACCACTCAGCCACTTGTGCGCGTGTGCTCATGGATGGAAAAGAAGAATAAAATGATAAAAACATGGAAAAACCAGAAAAATGCCAAAAGGGTCATCACTGAGGATCGAACCCAAGCATGATAGGTGAAAGGCGCATGTTATAACCACAGGGGTGGCGATACATCTTTGTATTTAGCCACCCCAAAAATAAATTACGCTTCATATGCAAATAAATCTGGGCCAAACACAAGTAACTAAAACCAAAGGCGTGAAGGTTCCAAACCAGATCAAATCAACACCAAAATCAACAAAACTAAAATCTAACATGATTGTTTTTTCACAAGGATGATGATGGTAATAACCATTCCTTAAAATGATGCACAAACAACAAGATTCGAATGAACACGCAAATATGAGTTTTGGAATGCACTTTGTAACTCATGGGCCAAACCAGGTACAAATCAAAGCAGAAGAAAGTTGGAGCATACTCTGAATGTGATATGGGATGTGTCTCATTAGAAAGTTTGTGCATAATACATCATGGGAACATATTGGCTGGTGAGTTGCAAAATGGTAAACTTTATGCTCTCAAACAACAAAATCAAATGACTTCAGGACAAAACCAAGTTGTTAAATCCAAACAGTCAACAGTTACAACATATACCAATTGTGGCTGGTCTCAAATGTGGGATTTAAAGGGATCAAAGCTGATCAAAAGCAGCAAATAAGCAGCAGGCCAAGGTAAAGTGGCTCTGCTGTCCAAAATTTCAATCAAAAGGCAAAATGGATATATCTCAAACTTTGATCAAATCAAACATCAAATTCATGAAATCTCACCCTAAATTACTTGAAATGTAATGAACAACAAGATGGTAACAACCAAATGCCAAGATAATGCACCCACAATAGAAATGTCATTAAAATGCCATGTGAAATTTGAAAAATGCACTTTGGAGATTATGTCATGAATTGAGCAGACTCAGGTTGAACAAACTTTACACACAAACTATAAGCATGTTAACAAGTGTTTCTACACTTCAAGACCAGTCACAAACCAAACAGAAATGAAAATGGTTCCCTAGTTGCTTATTAACACATGAAATGCATAATGGAAATCATGACAGGAATGGAACAGTTTTAGACAAAAAAATCACCACACACAAGTTTTAAATATGTTCATAGATGAATCTACAACTCAAGATTGAACATAAAATAAACACAATAACAATTGGCTCAAAGGTTGCAAGTATGGTAGGCTGTCATAGCAGGATGAGGTACAAATTGGCACAACATTCAAGTGAGGTCTGGTTCATACACACATACAAGCCCTAATCATGTTGACAAATGATGTAATGCTCATGAAATAATCCAAAACACCCTAAGCAGAATAAATGTATGGTGTGTGTGCAGCTGTGATTTGCAAAAAGTTGTTTGACAGCAAGATGATGAGGCAAGTCCAAAATGAGTGGTTTCATCCTAAACCAATGATGCAGACACATCAGATATATGCTAAACAGATGATCTCATGCTCAAACTTAATCATACATCATTCAAAATTGAATTTGGAAAGTTGGCACTTATGAAATGCAAGTCAAGCTCATTATGCAGCAGGATAGGTCATGACAATATTCAAGACATTAATGCATCACACACAAACTTAAAATATGTTAAATGATGATTCTAAACTTGTAAATCAATCAAAAGTAGCTTAACACAAAAATTGGTATTCTCATGGGGCTGTTTTGAAAAATGGAAAGCAGGCTGATCATACAAGATACAAGTTATGTGGTAACAATCATCAACAACTTTATGACAGAAATGACACAGCATATTATGGTATGATTCATGGTGAGCCTCAAATTCAAAATGCATCTTGCAATAGTTACAAACATTTGACAGCCTTAAAAGCAAAATACCTCACAACAGATCCTATCATCTAATTCTTCATGTTTTTATCAATCTCAACAAGTTTCGACTAAGACAAGCAAGACCACACCAAAACAAGCCAACAACTCAAACAATTGGGATGCAACAAATCACAGTATGAAACATTACAATTGAGTGTGAAACAGGTAGGCACATAACATGTTGGCACAACATCCATGAAAATGGTATGGCAAATAAAACAAACATCACAACTGTGAAGCAAAAGATACTCTAGATTCATACATGACCTATGGGCAGGGAAGCCTCATGAAATAACTAACAAGCTATTTAGATATCACAAATAACAAGAGCTGATAGATTTGTATCAAGCACAACAACATTTCATGTTAAGACCTCTAAAGCTAACTCTTGTGGACAAATTCCTCAAAACAGTTGGGATCAATATACAAAGTTCATCCTTGACAGAATATCATCAATACATATCACTCATGAACATTATACTTTAACAAAAGCAGAAACATTGCAATAAACACAAGCTCTTGGCAAAGAGCAATTTTGGGACAACATGACTATGGTTTTCAAAATAGAACTTCAAAATTACAAGACATGACAATGTGATGTATAATGGGGAGGTTTAGCATTACATACCTCTTGTAGACTTTCTTGAGAAAGCTAGAAAGCAAAGAAACCCAGAGATCTTCTTCATTGGCACAAATTTTGAGTTTGCTTCTGTTGCACCCCAAAATTTGCCTAACCTTTTTCTTACTTGGTTTTTGTTTCATTGCATTAGCATATCATTGGTCTAGCATTTGCATAGCATAGCATTATTCATTTAGCAGGGGATAAAGTGTGGTTTATATCAAGAGGAGCCTATCTAGGGGTCTTATTCAAGCTTGAGAGGTCACCAAAGTCATCAGAAAGTGGGTTGTGTTCTTGAGAAGTTTGGATGCTGGTATGTGGTTCATCTCCTAACTTGGGGGCTCATTGGAGACCAACAGTGGGTTGTGAAGCCTTGATCATGGATAGGATATGTGGATAGAGCTCATGGAGTACCTTGAGGGTCATGGTGGAGCTCATTCAAGTGTTTATGCCAAGTGGGGAAAGTCACAGTTGAGGGTGTTGCAATTAGGGTTTTCATCTGGTCAACCTTGAGCCAACTGTGCAATTGGAGGAGATTAAGACTCAATTCTAAGTATATGTGATCATGGGACGTTGTGTTGAGATACATGAGGTGATATTCGAAGATCAATTCCAGAAGAATTCAAAGTGTGAGGAGTTGCTAAACTAGGGTTCTCAGGGCAAAATCCCCTATTTAATGCCTGACTTCAAGACCACTTATCTCAAGATACAAGTTTCATCTTAACTTTTGACCAACATGGAACTTGTAGAGCATGTTCGTAGCTTTAATTGGAGTACTAGAAGTCCTTGATTGGATTTATAGAACTCATGTTATGGTTCAGACAAGTTACTGGTCATCAGATGAATGTGATTTTTGTCTGTGAAAGTTCACCAGCTTCCAAGGCACCTTTGACATAGTTTATGCATTTTCTGATTGGAAATGACATTTTAAAGAGATTGGCAATTTTATATTTTTGATTTGAGGCCTAATTCATGGACATTGTTTGGATTACTTAGAATGGAAGTTACACATCCAAGATCCACCATGGGATGAAATTGAGGAAAAGTTGATTTTTGGATATCTTGGATTGGGCCTCCAATGGGCCTGAGAATTTTCAAAACACATCCTATTTAAGTTCCTAATCATGTTCAGATGGTTTTTTTGGAAGAAATTGGTTGAAGAAACGGTTGTGACAGTTAGAGCTTCAAGCATCAAAATTGGAAATCGTGTTTTGAGTTCAAGGCCATTTCAGGGAGAATTAAGCTTTCCAATAGCACCAGGGATCATCAAGGAAAGAATCTGCATAGTTTGGCACAAAGAATCACACTGCAACACATCCAATTTCAAGCTTCAGTTCAGGTTGGTAAATTTTAACATTGCTCTTGATTTAGGTTGTTGTAGCATGATTTAGACTGTGGTTAAGGCGTAGGATGGAACATAGATGGATTTAGGTTCATAATTTTGGAGTTTAGTGATGATTTAGGTTATGGTGCCATTTCTATTTGGAGCGATATGTGGCTGTTCTTGGAGAATTAATGGAAACTGAATAGTTTAGGATGATCCCTGGAAGATGAGGAAGAGATCTGTGGCTTTAATTTGGAGTTTGATGATGATCAATGATTTGGTGAATTTTCTATTCATCTTCGTGTTTCAAGATTCATGGCGAATTAGTGAGATGTGATGAGATATTCGTGATCCTCGTGAAATTCTGAGAAGAACCGTACCATTTTTATTCGTTTTGGTGAGGATTTGAGGTTTATCACTGTAGAACCTCGCCGGAGAAGACGATCGGAGGTCTTCTCCGGCCACCGTCCAGTTCCCTCCCAGTTGCAGGATTCAAATGAAGAAGATGAAGCCATCACCATTGGATCAGTTGGAATTCATGGACTTTGTAAGCAGATCGTACGCCTAAGATTCATCTTGAGACTTGGACCATTGACCAGCCAAAACGCAGTCGTTCCATTAATGTGCTGGCACGCGCTGAGACCATTGGATGCATAGACCAGTCCACAGATCTACTGGCTATAGTTATTTCCTGGTTTTTTATTTTGTTAATTCATTTTTCAATTTTCTTTAATTGTTTTTATCTTCTTTAATTCATATTAATTTGAATAATGATAAGAAAAATATAACAAAAATATGTGCATGCTCCTGATTTAATTTCTTATTTTTTGATGCTTTTAGATTTTATTTTTGTGCAATTTCCAATTTATTTGCTATTTTTCCATTTTCTTGATTTCATTTAATTTGGCATTTATTTGCTTGTTTCTTTCTGATTTTTGTACTCCTTTTTCGTATAGAATTTGATCTTGATCTTTTGCTGGATGGTTGTAGACTCATTGATGAGATTGTGGGTTTTTAATCCTAATTTTTAGATAACTCTAAGTTCTGTTTTGGAGTAGGTTTTTAGAGGCATCCCCTTTTGGCCCTTCATTTGGTACCTCTTGGTTTAGAATTTCTTTAGAGACCTTAAGCATTGATTTAGGCTTTGATCCTTTTACCCTAGGTTCCCAACATATTTAGGGTCCCTTAGAAAAATTCATAGATTTTTAGGAATTGATTTGCTATTTTAGATAGATTTTAATGCTTAGGTAGTTTTTAGGGTGCTTCTAACATAGTACTTCCCCTAGTTGAACTTCAAAAGTGGCCATTAGTCCATGATAGGTTTCTAAATCTTTTGTGTTGGTTTAGTAGGCATGTTGATGCGTCTGTATACTTAATTGTAAGGCTTGATTTGGTGCTTTAGTTCCCTTTTAGAGGTTTGCTTTTAGAGCTTGTAGAAGTAGGGTTTTTAGAGCCTTTAGGAGTTGCTTTCTTTTTCAAAAGTGTGGTTTGATTTGGTTTACATTCCATTTCCTATCCAATGATGCAAGGTTCCTTTGTGAGAGCCTATTCCTCCTTTGGAAGGACTAAAGGCCTACCACAAAAGGTAAAACCTTTGAGGATATCAATCTTAGATGAGTGGTTGAGTGCCATGATGGATTCCTTTGGTTTCCATCATGCTTCCCCTCATCATGCAATAATCTTTGTGTTAATTCACATCATCTCTTGATGGAGAAAGTTGAAGCTTGGAGGTGAAGGCCCTATTCTCTTTTCTCTTGGTGGATAAATTGGACATGAAGACAACTACAGACTGCTGGGCTGCTTTGCTGCTAGAAGACTACTTTGCTGTTGAGTTGCTGGCTTGTTGTTTTGTTTGTTGTGTTTGTTGATTGACTGTATTTGTGTGACTGTTTATTTGGTGTGTTGCATTAAAATAGGCACTCATGTAGTTGGTTTAGGCCTAAGTTCATTGAAAGGTTGAGCTTGGCTCCCTTTGCTTGCTTGCATCAGAGGTTGAGTCTGTCTCCCTCTGCTTGTCTGTTACTGTTTGGCTTTGCTTATTGGCTGAAGGTTGAGTTTGTCTCCCTTGCCTGTGCCTTGTCTGGCTTTTGCTTGATTGCTCTAGAAGTTGAGTTTGTCTCCTTTTGCTTGTATTGGTTCATTGCATGCATTTTACTTACAGTTATTTCTTTTCAGATTATTTCTTTTGTTGTTGTTTACCTTTGCCATGTTCCCCTAGGAACTCTGACTTCTCTTGTTCAAGAGAAGTTATGAAAGACATTAAGGTTCTAACCATGCATGATAACATTAGGTAGATCTCTTCTAACCTCAATCATAGGATCAACATTGCATGATAACTTTAGGATTGAATCAGTTCCCCTTTAGTGCGTCCTTTCTTTTCTCATCTTCAAACATCTTTAAAACACTTAATAAAGATTAACGAGTGTTGTACGCTATGAGCCTTGAGCACTTGAGAAAGGGTTGTTGGAGAGTTTCTTTTCAACAGCTTGGGTGTTTAGTATGGTACCCTTTGGGTGATATGCGACACATTCACTCTCAAGTCCTAGTCTTTAGTGCAACATGAGTTACAAACAAAACTCAAAACACTTCTTCTTTAAAAGACAGAAAACAAAGATCAAACTTCTTTTTGTCCTCTGGGACCTTTAATCCGTGGAAACCATTTTTATAAGGAGAGTTTTGTTAACTCTCGGTTCTACCGCAAACGGTAAACGTCTAAGTCTCCGACGAGTGAGCTGCATACACCAACTGCTGGAACCGTCTGTTAACCCTACTCGGATAAAAAAGACAAACCTGTGTCTCTTGTTAGCCCGAACTACGTTTTCTATGATCTTTCATACCGTGTGAAACTACGTAGGCACGAGATGCGATATCTCGGCGAGCAACCTTTCCCCCTTTTCACCCGTAGTTAGGCGAACTACGTTGACTCTGATTTCTCGTTCCAGACGGGAATACGTAGGCATAGAACTGTTGTGTTCTGCCGAGTCATTTCCTTTTCTTTTCAAAACAGACTTTTAGCGAAGATAGATAAACCAACCCGTTAGATAAACACAACAAGCGTGGATCCCATCGAGTACGATGGACGTGAGGGGTGCTAATACCTTCCCCTTGCGTAACCGACTCCCGAATCCAGACATGGTTGCGACGACCTTGTCTTATACCTTTTCGTCAGGTTTTTCCGATCATTTCCTTTCCCTTTCTGTGAGATAAATAACGAAAGGTGGCGACTCTTCTATTTTTCCGGCACCTTATTTTCACGGTAGCGACAGCTGGCGACACTGCTGGGGACTCTGGTTCCCTATGCGAGTCAATCCTAGCACTTGCGTGTTTATCTGTTGGGTTTGCATTTGTTTATTGCATTTTACTTTCTGCATTTTATTTTCAGTATGATATCATTATTATGTTGTTGTGGGAGGGAGGCTCTGATGAGTGATAAGCCAGACCCAGGCTTGAGTGGATACCTAGCATTAGTTGTGGAAAGTAGTGGGCGCGTGCATGCTTTGCATGTACTAGTGTCTCACGAAATCCACGCTCAGATGAGATTCTCCTGGTTGACTTCTTTTCCGGCACTTTGGGCCTGAGGGGTTGTTGGTTTGGAGGATTGTTGACTCTGTGAACCGATCATTTGTGACTCAGCTAAGTGAGGCCGCTTCAAGAGATGATGATGCCACACCTTCTTGGGTATCGTATCATCGTTTCTTGAAAGTCTGTAACACTGGGAAACACATAGGATGCCATACCTTTATCAGTGGATTAGGTCCATACCTGTGAGTGAGACTGGGGTTATGCAGGAATCCTTTGCCTTTAGATTACGCAGTTTTCTCTACAGTTTGAATCAGAATTATTGGTATCAGTTGGTTCCTATCAGAGCGGTGCTATGTGCTTGTCAAGCCAAAGCTTTGGTTCTTCTCAGCACAGTGATCTTGATCCCTCCTATTGCATTTAACATTTTGCATTTTTGCATTGTCTTTGCATCTGCATTTCATTTTTGCATGTCCATCCTCAGCCGGCACAGGGAGCTTACCCGTCTTTTGTCCGCTTCGTCAGTTGGTTTCCCGACATTCACATTGGACTTGAGTTAGCTTCTGGAAGGATCATGGACTCAGGAGAGCAGAACTTGGTTGTTACTCGGGAATAGTTTGAATTATGGAAAAATCAGTTGAGTCAGTTCATGGAAGCCATAACATCTATGAATAAAGGAGAGAACAATATTCAGAGGACTCCGGTGAACAATGTAGCTCAACCTGTGCAAACTCCTGTCAGAGATAAAGATTCATCTTCTCTCGATGACACAGAGTATCAGAGTTTCACTTTCTCTACACTGAATTCTCCAAGGATTGTTCCATCTCCAAGAGTTTCTCCACAGGTTAATACTGAGAATCCACAGACTGTTGAGTATATGAGAAGATTGCAGCTGTTGGAAGATCAGCTGGCTACCCTGATGAGTAAGAATACTCTTGATCTGAATGCTTCGAGCGTGTGTTTGGTTCCAGGCCTTGTGGTGCCTCCGAAGTTCAAGGCGCCCAATTTTGAGAAATACAAAGGGGATAGTTGTCCGAAGCTACATTTGGTTATGTTCTGCAGAAGAATGACTTCACATGTCACCGATGACAAGCTTATGATTCATTGTTTCCAAGATAGTTTGAGTGGGGCATCTTTGGACCGGTATATGCAGTTGGAGAGCGATAGCATCAAATCATGGTCAGATTTAGCCAATGCCTTTGTGAAGCAGTACAACTACAACCTGGATATGGCTCCTAATTGTGTGCATTTGCAAGAATTATGTCATGTGGAGAATGAATCTTTTAGGGGGTATGTGCAGAGATGGAGAGAATTGGCTACTCGTGTTCAACCACCGCTTCTGGAGAGAGAAATGGTTGACCTCTTCTTGGGTACCTTGAAGGGCCGTTACCATGACATAATGTTTTGTTGTGGAATGGCAAGCTTTGCAGACCTGATGAGAATAGGAGAGCATGTCGAGAGTGGACTCAAGAATGGAAAGACTCGAGATACTCCTTATATCCCAATTGATAAGGTTAAATCAGTTGTCAATTCCTAGGAGAAATGGGAAGGAGGAAGCGATGTTGTCTCAGAATCTCTAGCATCTCAAGCTCAGTTTTCAAACGCTTCAAGTGTTCAAAGTCAACAGTCATATCGTCGTCAACCACGTCAGCACGCCCGACGAAGACCAAGGAAACCTGAAAGGCAGTTTACTCAGCTACCGGTGTCATACAGTCAGTTGTTGCCGGATTTGGTCAAAGGTGGGCTGATAGTGCCGAAAGAGATCCTGCCGTGTCCTCCAGGTTTCGATGGCAGCGCCTACTGTGAGTACCATGTTGGAGCACAGGGGCATTCAACGAATGATTGTAAAGTGCTTATAAGCCAAGTCCAAACTTTGCTAGAGTCTAATAGGATATCTATCACGCCTCAGGGTGTTGTTCAGATTAATGATTCTCCAGTTGTGCGGGTTCATCAGATTATGTTATGGAAGACTCCACCAGAAGTGTGTGTTTGGAAGAATATCAGACTGCAGGCTCAGTTGAATGTGAAGGAAGTTGCTAAAGGTTTCGGTGCCGGGTGTCGCATCTGATTTCTCTACTTGCCTATCTAGCCTTTGTTCATTGTTGCTTGCTTACCATCACCAGGCTTGTTGGCTGAGGTCATTGTATTCGTACTCATGTGTGCTTATATGTTGCTTTTGTCTCCGTGCTTATGGCTTGGATTTCTCTTTGTCTTGTTGTGAATACGTGTTTGCTTTCTGCATTGCATTACTCTCATGGCAGGTACTTCAGAATCGTGGATCTTCCTGTTCTCCACTAGTTTGTTACAGGAATCCCCTCAGAGTTATGGAACAGGATCAGGTTGAATTGATTGAAGTCTGAGGCCAGCTAGGGAAGATTATGATGAACATGCAAGAGTTGCGTATGGATCAGAAGACACTCAAAGAGGAAAACAATCAGTTGAAGACCCAGGTGGGCTTGATCATGGAGGTGTTAAATAATGTGCTCAGGAGAGAAGATGATCAGCTACCTGAAGCCGCAACAAAGATGCTTGTTCCACTTGCGCCTATGGAACATGTGCCAAGGGTTGATAAGCCTCGGATGTCTAATAGGCGACAAAGAGCTTTGAATTTTTCTCTTCAACACATTACTTCTCGGGATAGTCATGTGACTAGGAGGGGGTACGCTCAGAAGGTAAAATCAGCCGACAGAACTTTCGATCCGATCCCAATGACATACGCTCAGTTGTTGCAAGTTTTTCTTCATCTTCGGTTGGTCGAATTTTGGATTTTGGATCCACCTAAGGGTAAGCTACCATCAGGTTTTGATATGAATGCCCATTGCGACTTCCACTCTGGGGCACTAGGGCATAACATTGAGAACTGTCATGCTTTTAAGCACAAGGTTCAAGATCTGATTGACTCAAAAGCTATTGAATTCACGCCGAGCAACGTAACGGTACCTAGGGGTCCTATTCCAGCTATTGCCAAGATGAGGGGCATTCCCGAAGCTGCAGTAGGTCAGGAGTATATCCTGCAATCAATGGTGTCAGAATCCCCCTGTCCTCAGTTGTTGCCTGTGCCCAGATCAAGCTTGAGAATGAAAGCATCTGAACAAAAGGAGTCCTTGTTAATTCAGACTCAACTTCCAAGTGGTTCAACTGTTCTAGGTCAACAATTTGTCCAGTCTTTGCAACAGACATCAGCTCCTCTCCAGAATCAGCAGCCTTACCGTTATCGGTCAAACCTGCGGGCCAGGAAAAACCCAAAGATATCAGAGAGGCAGTTCACCCGATTGCCGTTTTGAGCAGAGTGGTTTCAATAAGCAACTTTGAAGATGGTTGGTTTAGCAGCAAATCAAGTTCGAAAGCCCAGTTCTTAGAAGCTGGCAATCTGCATTTTTCATGTCATTTCTTTACATTTGTAGTTTCTTTCCTGTAGGATTGCAAATTTCGCTTGTAAAGCATGTTGTTTTTCAACTAATATTGATAATGAAATAAATATGCATGTTTTGAATTAATCCATTCGTGTTCACTCTATTGCTTTCTTTTATTTCAAACGCTTGTTTAAGCGGAATCCGGGGAGGATGACGAAATCCAATGATGCGTAAGCTTTCGATGCTATGATTTTGAATAAAAACCTATTCATGACGTACAAACATTGTTTCAATTCACAAACACTGGAGATATAAGGAAGATAATCCCTTGTTAACCCCTTTGAGCCTAGTTGTAGGAGTTTTTTTTCTGAAGATAGAAAAACCCTTAATATTAACCTGGGGCAGGGTAGGTGTCAATTAATTTGACCAAGCGTTCAAATTACAAAAGGAGTGTCCGTTCGAGGATAAATCACACCTATATAGGTCGTACCTAAAAAACCACAATGGTTAAGCCTGGTCGATCAGGAGTGAAACAGTCACAATATCTTTTCACATAAGTCAGACAAGCCGGTGTCACGCAATTTGTTAAAAAAAAAGAGATAAAGAAAAGAATCAAAAGGAAAAAGCCCGCTAAGTCGAATCTTGAAAGCAAGCGACTTAGGAAAAAATTAGGGTACCCCGCTGGACTTCAAAATTGAAGAAACTCTAAAGAGTTAGTCCAAGCAAAAGTTAGGGGAAAACGAAAAAATGAAAAACGAAAAGCGAAAAGGGATTGCGAAAGAAAAATCCTCAAAAAAGAACAAAATCGTGTGGCTCCGGACGCCAAAAGACGAAAAGGGAGCGAATGTCACCTCGAAAAGGGTAATTTCTTGAACTGTCACTCAACCTTTGAAAGGAGAACGCTAAGGTCGAATTAGCTGAACGTAGGATCGGAGAACATCACGGAGAATGGGTGGGTTAAAATGAATTTTGAGCCTTTATCTTTTCTTTCATAAACCGTGAACCTGACCACGTTACAACCTTTAAAAGTCCTAATTGAAATGGGTTTGTTTCGAAAGCATACGTAGGTAAAGATCGCATCGGAACTGACTCCTGAAAGGATTCTTCTTACAGTGTTGTATTGATTTTGACATATTGATGAATGATTCATACATCTTATGTCATAAAATTTTTTCCAGTGAACAGATTGGATTTTGAAAACTTCCATATGAATTGCATTTGATATGTCTTTTATGTAGAACAGTTTATTTTACTAGGGAGTAAGTGCTTGACAGCGGGAAAGTTTCCACGATGGAAAGATTTGATCAGGACAGAATGCAGGACGCCAAAATATCCCGTTGAACCGGGGCAAGCTATGTCAAATGATCGCGGCATGGGAGTCACCCATCCAGAAATCAGGTAATCCGGGGCAATCAGGTCGAGATTTGATGAATCTCTCGCAGCCAAGGGTACTACTCCCCATAGATCAGCCCATGAGGGGCAAAGTCATGACAAGACTGGGGCAGGTCACCCCGAGAGCGCCAAAGCTATCCTTATCCTGAAGGCGATTAACTTGGAGCACCTCCGTGAGGTTCGAAGTGCTGAAGTCGTTCGTATCAAACCACCAGCGTACAGAGATCTCAGGTTTCCTTTTGAAAGGATATGACGAAGATCCCGCAGGCTGGGGCCAAAGCTTAAAGCGAAAGAACCGTTCCTCTCCATATCTGTAGAGTTTGTCAAAAGTTGTTATCGATTCTGGGGCAAGCCATTTCGAGCTTGTTTCATGGCATGTTTTTCCAAGCAGGATGACTCCTTCTTCCCCAGCGGGTTCGGTCGTGTTTCCCCACAGAATCTGAACATGGGACTGCGAGCGTGATGTGTCTCCCCGAACGGAGATAGATTGTCCCCAGCCAGATGTATCCTAGGAAGGGATCGTGTTTCCCCAGCCGGAGTTCCTTAACGTAGGAGCAGACTCTATGTGACACTTATTCCTCTCCAACAAATGGAGTTTGCATTTTATCCCCGTAAGAGTTAGATGCAGGCTAGTGAGCAGTTAAGAAGGTATGTGCATTCCCAGCAGTTGGTCGTGTGCACAGTTAATTCCCAGTGAAGTCCAAATAGAGTACAACTAGGTTGTCGGTGTTTTGAAAGAATCATCCCCACGCAGGATTGTTCTTTCTGTTCTCCAGCAGGTTGTCTTTCCTCCAATAGGTTGTTCATCCTTAGTAGAGTTTGTAACTCCGGATATTTTGGGCCATCCCCAGCAGGATTGTTTCTTCCCCCAGCGGAAATTTGGTTTTGTTTCTCCAGCATTTATTTTGTTGGAGCGCCCTCTTTGCATTTGCATCGCGCATAGCATCTACCCAAACGCGTAGCATTTCCATGCCGTATGGAGCATTACGCCAATTTCAAACATATGCATTTTGAAACATAAGCCAGGTTGGTTACCTCTTTGTTTTCAGGTGTTTTCCCTGCAGGTGATTGGAATTCTTGTTAAGAATGGTTTTCATATGTTCAAATGCTCGGCATGAGATATGTGATGATAACGTTCATCCTATCATGTGTGCTTTTATCAGAGTTACTTGGTTAAGTTGCTCTTCTTCCCCAGCAGAGTTTTCCTCAGATTGTTGTTACGTCGGCGTTAAAAGATTTCAGGGATTAGACCTTGGAAGTCGTTACTTGTTGTCAAAGTAAGTGTCTGGAAGTTGATGTCAGAATTTCCCCAGTAGAGTTTTCCTCAGATTACTGTTACGTCAGCAGAAAAAAAAACTCGTGGATTAAACCTTTGGAGTTGTTACCCGTGTTGACGGAGATGTTACCCGTGTTGACGGAGTTGTTACCCGTGTTGACGGAGATGTTACCCGTGTTGATGGAGATGTTACCCGTGTTGACGAAGATGTTACCCGTGTTGATGGAGATGTTACCCGTTGTCGCTACCGTGAAAATAAGGTGCCGGCAAAACAGAAGAGTCGCCACCTTTCATTATTTATCCCTCAGAATGGGAAAGGAAACGATCGGAAAAACCTGACGAAAAGGTATAAGACAAGGTCATCGCAACCATTGTCTGGGTTCGGGAGTCGGTTACGCAAGGGGAAGGTATTAGCACCCCTCACGTCCATCGTACTCGATGGGATCCACTCTTGTTGTGTTTATCTGACGGGTTGGTTTTATCTATCTACCTATCAAGGCTGGCTTAAAAAAGAAAAGAAAATGACTCGGCAAAGCGTCGCGCTTTATGCCTACGTATTCCCATCAGAGAATGAGAAATCAGAGTCAACATAGTTCGGCTAACTACGGGTTACGGGGAAGGTGGCTCGCCAATACATCAGTATTGTGCCTACGTACTCTCAATAGATATGAGAGATCAGAGCTTACGTAGTTCGGGATAATACGGATTACGGGGGTTCAAATTCATCTATTTTTTCGAGTAGGGTTAACAAACAGTTCCAGCAGTTTGGGTGTACGCAGCTCGAACCTTGGAGACTTAGGCGTTACCGTTTGCGGTAGAACTGAGAGTTAACGACACTCTTTTCTTCAGAAAAGCTTCCTTTGAATTATGGGCCCACGGGGCAAAAAGGTTTGAAGTTTGTTTTCTGTCTTTTATGGAAGAACTGTTTTTTATGGATGTTTGCAACCAATATTGCACTAGAGACTAGGATCTGAGAGTGAATGCGTCGCATGTCACCCAAAGGGTGCCATACTAAACATCCAGACTGTTGAAAAGGAACTCTCCAACAACCCTTTCTCATATAGCTTAAGGCTCGTAATGTATGACATCAGTTAACCTTTATTACTGTATTTTGATTTGTTTTGAGATGAGAAGAGAGAACGAACAGGTTCAACTAAGGGGGGACTATCAAGTCCTAATGTTGTCATGCCAATGATTCATCCTATGGTTGAGGTTTGAAACAGGGAACTCCTAGAAGTTATCATGCATAGGTTTCCACCTAAAGTTCTAATCATCACTTTCCTTATCAAAGGGAGTGAGATTCCTAAGGGATCATGTCAATGAGATACAGAAACAGATAAAGCATCAGCTTAAACAGTAAACAGTAAACGATTGTAAAATGCATGCAATGCAAGTGAGGGAGGAAATGTGTGTGGGGCATCAGCCTCCACAAGCTCGTCTCGACCTCAAGCCAAGTATGAATAACTGTAATCATACAGGAAGAAATAACATGCTATCAAGCAAACACAATAGCTGCAATCATACAGAGGAAATAACAGGCTATCAAGCAAACTAACAACCCACATAGGCAAGGGAGCTGGGCTCTACCGAATACCCGCAAGCAAAGCCATACAGTAAAAATACAAGCAGAGGGAGCAACTCAACCTCTAGTGCAATCATGCTCCTCGCTTAAATCAATATAAATATGAACTTATTCTAATGCATCAAGCAAATCAAACAAGTCACAGCAATACAGTTGCATAGAAAGAAAACAGACAGGAAAGAAAGTAGATCAACAGCTTCCCCAACTTCACAGCAAAGCAGTCCTCTGACAGCAGTTTAGTCCTCAGTTTGCAACTGCTCTTCAAGGCTATCATCTTCAATAGCAAGTATCAACTTGCTTCTTCAAGCTTTCAATACATCAAACATAAGTATCAACTTATCCTTCTTCTTCAGGCTTCAGCTCCTCACACACAAGTGTCAACTTGCTCTTCACATTCTTCAAGCCTCAGCTCCAAAACAGACTCCACCTTCAGGCTTCAATCCCAATTGCAAGTATCAACTTGTTCCTTCAGGCACTCAATGCACTAATCATACAAGTATCAACTTGTTCTCCAACTTCAAGCTTCACCTTCTTCATCTGATCCCAACTGGATGCCCTTCATAAGTGTCAACTTGTACTCACTGGTCTTCAAGCTTCAGCTCCAATCGCAGTCTTCAACAGCAAGTGTCAACTTCTAGAATCTTCAATCTTCTAACAAGGAACTCCATCCTCTAGCAAGGGAGAAAGATTCATCTAACAAGAGCAAGGTTTGGATGATTGACAACAGAGTGAAGACCAAAGGTCACCACTAAGCACTCCATCATCAGAGAAAGGGACCCTCAAAGGTTCTACCAACTTGTGAAGAGCCACATATCCTACCAGAGGAGGGATGAGGCCTTCACAAGGGGACCTTACATCATAGGGAAGAATGGAAGTGATCAACACCTTCCATGTTTATGAAAGAAGAGAGTCTATCTAGAAGCTCTGCATGCAAACCCTAATCTTAACACCTAATCAACACTACACCACAAGGAGGGAAGTCTTCACATCCAAGCTTCTTCAAGCATTCCATGGTGGCCCAAGCTTGTCTTCAACATCATCCAAGAGCAAGCAAAGCAAAACCTTACTCTAAGGGAACTAAAGAAATCAATCTAGTTGAAATAGCAAGTTAGGATCACCTAAAACTTAGTACTAAAGCTAATCCTAACTAAAATACTAAAACCAATTGTAAAATCCTACAAAAATAACTATGGGAACCTAATTCAATCATGAATCTACCATACAAAATCCAGGGGTTGAATCATCCACTAAGTCCTAGAAATAAAACCTAAATCACAAGGTACTAAGCATAAACCCTAAAACTAGAGCACCTAAAGTTTCAACTTAAAACTAGCCCTAAACTTCTTCACAAAAATGTGAGTAAATTACTAGGGGGACATGCATATCTATGCTAGCTACACACAAAAAATAAAGGCAAGAATCATCACCAAATGCTCAAACAAAATTCAGCAAGACAAGGTATCAACCATGGCCATTTTAATATCAATTAATATTCAAAAAATGAAATAATTGGGCCAAAGGGGGGTGTGGATATCTCTCTGAGTGTTAAGCCCAAAATCAGTCAATTAATGAAACGGCGCATTTCATTCTAATGTCTCTCTTCAGCGCTGAGATCAAATCGTGGCCCTCCAATGCACGCCTGAGTCCAAGGTCAAACCCTAATCTGAGGGCTCTTGTTCATCGTCCCCAATTTGAACCTGAAACCTATGCGCGAACCAGCCATCACCGGTGGCTTTTCTGGCCACCCCTGCAGAACCCTAACTTCCTCTACAGCCAACCATTTGCCACAATTCCTGAACGAATCTTGACCAGAATCTTCCCAGCAATTCAACCGTACCAATTACTCATCCTCAAAACGTATGAATCATGAAATATCAATCTCAACCGAAAATGGCATCTGAGCTAAATCATCTATAATCAAGCAATTAAACATCCTAAATCCAACTACTCATCATCAGGATCCTAACCGCATATGAATTTCTATCTGTCACTGCCTAAATCATGCATAATCAAGAAATTCACCAACCTGTGTTCAAGCTTGTGACAGAAGTGGTTCTTGCACGATTCAGACTCCACAACAATCCAGATTCACTCCAAATTTCCCTCTGAAGCTAATGCACACCTCAATTGGCTTGGTTCTGCCTTGAACTCAAAATTCGATCTCAACTTGCATTCATGAAACTTTGATCTCCCTCTCTGCAACCAACTTCAATTTCCTCTAAAAAAATGGTTGAGTTCACTCAATGACTTAATAGGACTGATTGGGATTGTCTAGAAACTTCTGGATTCATCCAAATGAGATTTTGGATTTTCAAAATCTCTTCAAAATCTCCTCCATGGCCATCACCATTCTGACTCCCTCTTGGCATGGCTATGTGTGTAATCAAGTTCTCATGAGATTTTGAATGAGTTTGATAAGTTATCTTCCTTGTTTGCAAGCCAAAGGCATGAATTGGATATGTTGCTTCATCATGAATAAGTGAAATGGAATGGTATGCAAATGACCTCAAATCAAAATTCTAACATTGCCATTGTTTCTAAAATCACTTTTCCAATCAATTTGACCTATAATTTTGTTTTATTTGGTCACAAAATGAATTATTTGAATTTTTAGTCATTTAATCCTTTTAATTCTTCCTTTTTCAAAATTTCTTGAACCAAGTCTCTCCTTGAGCCATTTCAATGCCTCCTTGATGCATAGTCAAGGTTAAAACACCATTTTGAGCAACTTTCTAGTTGAACAAATTTCATTTGAGACCTCTAAGTTGGTGAAAATGGCCTATGATCACAAATGACCTATAATCACCAAATGTCCAAAATACCCTTGACTTGTCCAAGCCATAAGTTGAGTTCTATAAATCCTATCAAGGACTTCTAGTACTCTCTAGAAATCTAAGAGAATAAGGAACAACATTCATGTTGACCAAAAGTCCATAGGAATCATCCTTCTCGGGAAAAAGTGTCATGCAAGTTGGGTAACTTTCAAGCTCCAAATTCACATACCTCAGATGCCTTGTAACTTGTCAAAGCCATAACTTGAGTTCTACAAATCCTATCAAGGACTTATAGTACTCAAATTAAAGCTAAGATCATGCTCTACAACAATCATGTTGGGGGTAAGATGAGATAACAATCACATCTTGAGATAAGATCATGCTTTACACTGTCAAGTCTTAGAAACCCTAGCTTGAAACTTCTCAAACTCTTCAATCATGATGAGTTAACCTTGGAATCATACTTAGAACATCTTAATGCATCAATCCATGACCACATGGCTTTTGAATTAGGTCTCAACCTTCTTTAAATCCTCAGTTGACTTAGGGTTGACCCAGTCAAACCCTAGCTGCACCACTCATGGCTGAGCCTTCTTAATCTTCCACAATGACCTGTCTAGGCCTCAAAGTGATCTTCAACACTTCACATAAGCCCTCTCAAGACCTCAAGTCTAACTTCATGACCTCAGAATCATCTGATGGCTTCCTACAACTCTCAAGTTAGGGGACCTACCCTCTTGGTTTCAACCATCCTCTCTGAGGATCTTTTAACTTCTATGACAAGGATATCAACCCTTAGACACTTGAATAACCTTCTTAGCTAGCCTCATAGTCTTGTATAGCCCTTTATTGGTAATCATACCTCTTGATCTCCTGCATACATGTCAATGAAATGCAAATGATAATGCTAATGTGAATGAAATGAAACATAAGCTAGGTAAAGAAAAGTTGGGAAAATTTTGGGGTGCAACAGCTGCCCCTATTCAAACGGCTTAAACCTGACTGGGTGAGAAGCGAACGGCTCTCAAACAATCAAGGTAAAAGACGGCTGAATACCAACAAACCCGGAAATTTGCCAACTGCACAAGTACACGGTACTCTGATGGGGGACAAATCTTCGGAAACTGAAACAGCAGTTGCACGACAACTAGTTGGAGAAATACTGATCTGAACCTCCGTCAGGATGATTCTCGGATTTATCTGATATCATTGCATCCTCAAATCATCAAGGGATCACCGGTTACACGGTAACTGATGATTTACCAACCGTACAGGTAAACGGTGCTTTGATTGGTAGGAACATCTTCAAAAACTAAGCATGACAGTTGCACGACAACTCTGCCGGGGAATTGGTCACACGGTAATTGGTGAAGGGTCTAATCTCAAATCTCCATCAGGATGATCGTCTGATTTTGCTGTAGATCTTCGTCCTTAAGTCATCAAGGGGTCACCGGTTACACGGTGACTGGTAATGGATGGTTGATCATGCCGTCAGGCATTCTGCGTCACTGCGGCAGAAGAATTTCTCGGGACTCATCAGGTCCTTAGGCACTTTTTAACAATCAAGCTATTTATGTCGTCGGGCATTCAAAGACATTTTCAGGCGTCAGCCGGACTTCGTCAGTAAGTCGGAAACAGAATCCTCAATCAATCATGAACCCAATAGGGATATCTATTCTTTCACCGTCAGGCACTCCGCGTCAGCTGAGAGAACTGCTTTGACCTCGCAGTTGGACTTCGTCAGTAAGTCTTAAAATGGGATCCTTAACCCACCATGGACCAATAAGGATATACATTCTTTTGCCGTCAGGCACCCTGCGTCAGCTAGGCAAACTGCTTCGACATCGCAGCTGGACTTCATCAGTAAGTCTTCATGGAAATTTTAACTTCTCTTTTTAAAACCTGCCGGGGATGACACATCTCCGCTGGGGATTCTGGAGAACTGTCAAGTAACTCTGCTTCGGGGATCCAGAAATCATTCTGGATGAATCAACTCTGCTGAAGATTTCAAGAATCATCTTGGACAAATAAATCCGTCGGGAGCTTCAAGAATCATCTTGAACCAATAACTCTGCGGGAGATTTCAGGAATCATCCTGAGCAAACACTCTGTTGGGGATTCTAAGCATCAACTTGAGCAACCCTCTCTGGCGACTTCACTGGGGATTTTAAGAATCATCTTAAACAATCAACTTCTCTAGGGAATTCAAGAATCATCTTGAGCAAACCATTCTATGGAGGAACACCTGCAAAACAAGAACGGTAACAACCTAGCTCATGTTTCATATGCATATTGTCAATGGCACAATGCTCCACACGGTGGACATGCTACGCGCTTAGGGTAGATGTTATGAAATCATGCAAGATGTTATGACCCCATCAGCAAATTAAATACTGAAGCGAGAATCCTCCTGTCGAGGAGAAAGAACCACTCTGGTGGAGGAAGGAATCATCCCGCCGAGGAGAAGGAGTCACGCCAATCTCAATGGGACTCCGCCTGGGGAAACGAACTTCAGTCGACGGCTGCAGGGGGACAAAGTTCTACGAGAACTGGGACCCGTTCAACTAGCATACGAACCACAACTGCTAAGGAAAACGATGTCAATCGCAGAAATAAATTGCACGGCCTTCGCGGCAAAGCTTTCCTGGAGATAACGACTCCGGTGGGGAAATACAACATCAGCTGTTCAGCACTCTACTGGGGAAAACCAATCACGGCCTCAACGACTTCCAAGGACTCGACTCTCTTGGGGAACTACAAACTTGGCTGGGGAAGAAGGAATCATCCTGCTTGCTGGGGAGAGTACAACTCTGTAGGGAATCTCAATTCCGCCAGAGACTTCGGTCTGTGCTATCGAGCGCTGCATATTTTAGTATATGACTCAGCTGGGGAGACGATGTTCTTTCAGGATACATCTGATTGTGAGAGAGTCTTCTCTGGTTGGAGAGACATATCAATGCTTGCGGTCTCCTGTTCAGACTCCGCGGGGAGATGCTGCTGAACTTGCTCGAGAAAAGGGAATCATCCTGCTTGGTAAACATACGGCATGCTGCCTGGAATATGCTATACCTGCAGCAACACAAACAAATAGACAAGGTACCCTTCTAAAAGGGACCTATCAAGGTTATCATCTTGTGACAATGTTCAAGTAATTCATTGTTTCAACAATCAGTGGCCTAGGCCAATAAGTTTATATATGCGCCTTTTATTAAAAATATCGGCGTTCTTTTTCGCAAACAAAAACAGATAGATGCTAAACAAACAAACAGAATTGCTGAATAGTATATATTTTATTGATGACGAACCCTTGAATGGGCAAAAATGTTTTACAACAGATGCAAGCTCCTGGAATGAGGAAGCTGCGCAAATATAAAAACATAAATATACATCAGTATATACCCAAATGTCGGCAATGCGGCATAGACGAACACCATGAGTTGATCCCTCTATGACCCACTCGACTTCGATACTTCTCTGACGCTTCAGCTTCAGAAGAGATTGATTCAGATAAACGGCCCTCAGGTCTTCCAAACCACTGAACAATGAATGTCCATACGCGGAACACAGTCATTTGCTTTTTCAAATCCCTAACTTTTGCTTGAATCGCCCTTTCGGGTTTTCGATTCACCGGGATACCCTTTTTTGCCAAAGTTGCCCTTCCGGGTTTTCGACTTTGCGGGTGTACATTCTTTTCTTTATATCCCTAATTTTTTCCCGAACCTTTTTCTTTTTTATGGTTCGCCGGGATGCCCCATTTTTTCCTGGATCCTCTTTTTCTTTCCAGCGGGTCATTCTTTAAGTAAAGTATTTTTTAACTGCGTCCGCGTTCACCGGGGATGCGAAATATTCGCCATCTACCGTGGATAACAACAAGGCTCCTCCCGAGAATACTTTGCTGACGACGTACGGACCTTCGTAATTGGGAGTCCACTTGCCCCGGTGATTGGAGTGTGGGGGAAGAATCTTCTTTAGGACGAGATCATCCATCTGAAAGCTTCTAGGACGCACCTTCTTGTCATAGGCTTTCTTCATTCGACTTTGGTACAGACGACCATATGCAATCGATGCTAATCTTTTCTCGTCCATCAGGCTGAGTTGGTTTAGTTGGTTCTTAATCCATTCTGCCTCATCGAGTTTTACGTCAACCAAAACTCGTAAAGAAGGGATCTCAACTTCTAACGGTAGGACGACTTCCATACCGTACACTAGTGAGAAAGGAGTTTCCCCGGTTGATGTACGTATCGTTGTACGATAACCGTGCAGTGCAAATGGCAACATCTCGTGCCAATCCTTATAGGTCACAACCATCTTCTGTACAATCTTCTTAATATTTTTATTGGCCGCTTCAACGGCGCCATTCATCTTCGGCCGCTAAGGAGATGAGTTGTGATGTTCAATCTTGAAACTCTCGCACAGCTCCTTCATCATCTTGTTATTCAAATTCGAACCAGTATCAGTAATGCTCCGCTCGGGAATTCCATATCGACAGATGATGTCCCTCTTTATGAATTTAGCCATCACCTGCTTGGTCACATTAGCATACGAGGCTGCCTCCACCCGCTTGGTGAAGTAGTCGATGGCTACTAAAATGAAGCGATGACCCTTAGATGCAGTGGGCTCGATCTTGCCTATCATGTAGATGCCCCACATGGAGAACGGCCACGGAGAGGACATGACATTCAACGGGCACGGCGGCACATGAATCTTATCAGCATAAATCTGGCATTTATGACATCTCTTCGCGAATTTAAAGCAATCTGATTCCATCGTCAGCCAGTAATATCCTGCTCTCAGGATCTTTCTCGTTATAGCGTGCCCGCCGGCGTGCGTACCAAACGTGCCTTCATGGACTTCTTCCATGAGCATACTCGCTTCTTTCTCATCTACACATCTGAGTAGTACGAGATCGTGGTTTCTTTTATACAAAACTTCATCAGGATTGAGATAAAAATTTCCAGACAGCCTCCTCAGAGTCTTCTTATCCTGGGTTGACGCTCCCGCAGGATACTCCTTAGTCATAAGGAAGGTCTGGATATCGTGAAACCATGGCTTGCCGTCGGAGGCTTCCTCGATTGCAAAGACGAATGCAGGTCTATCAAAACGAGAAAGGACAATTCTTGGAGCTTCATTCCAAAAATTGACTTTATACATTGAAGCCAACGTGGCTAAGGCATCAGCAATCTGATTTTCAGCCCGGGGCACATGATGGAGTTCCACTCGATCGAAGAACGGAAGCAGCCTTCTGGCATAGTTCATGTACGGCACCAAATTCGATTGACGAGTCTCCTACTCCCCTTTAATCTGGTTAATCACAAGTGCCGAGTCACCATATACATCTAGGTTCTTGATTCTCAAATCAATTGCTTCTTCCAGCCCCATGATGCATGCTTCGTATTCCGCCTCGTTATTGGTGACCGGAAACGTCAGTCTCGCCGTAAACTGGATGTGGGATCCATTGGGAGTCGTGATGATCGCCCCGATGCCACTTCCATAAGAGTTAACCGCCCCGTCAAATATCAATTTCCACTGGGATTTCCTATATGGACCCTCGTCGGGCAACGGTTCATCGCAATCCTTTGCTTTGAGAAACATAATATCCTCATCAGGGAATTCAAATTTCATCGGCTGATAATCCTCGATCGGCTATTCGGCAAGGTATTCAGACAATACACTCCCCTTGATGGCCTTCTGGGAAACATACTGAATGTCATATTCTGTCAACACCATTTGCCATCTGGCAATCCTGCCCGAAAGCGCTTGCTTCTTGAAGACGTACTTGATCGGATCCATCTTCGAAATTAGCATGGTCGTGTGGTTGAGCATGTACTGTCGTAAACGTTTGGTAGCTCAGGCTAGTGCACAACACGTCTTCTCCAGCATCGAGTAACGAGATTCATAGTCTGTGAACTTTTTACTCAAATAGTAGATGGCATGCTCCTTTCTGCCCGTCTCGTCGTGCTGACCGAGAACACACCCTATACTATTCTCAAGAACTGTCAAGTACATGATTAAGGGTCTTCCGGCCACTAGGGGTATCAAGATCGGAGGTTCCTGTAGATACTATTTTATCTTATCAAATGCCTTCTGGAAATCCTCGTTCCAGATAATCGCCTGATCTTTCTTTAGCAGTTTGAACATCGGTTCACACGTGGCCGTGAGCTGAGAGATAAACCTTGCAATGTAGTTTATTCTGCCCAGGAAACCACGAACTTCTTTCTCGGTTTTTGGCGCTGGCATTTCTTGTATCGCTTTTATCTTTGCAGGATCAACCTCAATGCCTTTTTCACTCACGATAAACCCCAGTAGTTTTCCAGACCGTACTCCGAAAGTACACTTGTTAGGATTCAGCCTCAACCTGAACTTCCTAAGCCTCTCAAAAAGCTTCAGCAAATTGACCAGATGTCCCTCCTCCATTTGGGACTTCGCAATCATGTCATCAACATAGACTTCAATCTCATGATGAATCATGTCATGAAACAAAGTAACCATTGCTCGTTGGTAAGTGGCCCCTGCGTTCGTCAGACCGAAAGGCATTACCTTGTAGCAAAACGTTCCCCAAGGTGTAATAAACGTAGTTTTCTCCATGTCCTCCTGCGCCATCTTGATCTGATTGTAAACGGAGAAGCCATCCATGAACGAAAATACGGAGAACTGAGCTGTATTGTCGACTAACACATCAATATGAGGGAGCGGGAAATCATCTTTAGGGCTCGCCCTATTCAAATCCCGATAATCGACGCACATTCGCACCTTACCGTCCTTCTTCGGTACAGACACTATGTTGGCGACCCACGGAGGGTAAGTAGTGACCGCTAATAAGCCAGCATCAAACTGCTTCTGCATTTCTTCTTTGATCTTAACGACCATATCTGGTCGTGTCCTCCTAAGCATCTGCTTAATGGGAGGACAATCTTCTCGCAGCGGCAAGTGATGGACCACAATGTCAGTATCAAGTCCGGGCATATCTTCGTATGACCAAGCAAAGATGTCACTATACTCTCTCAGCATTTTGACCAATCTCTGCTTGACATCACTCTGCAATGCAGCCCCTATCCTGACGTTCCTGACCAGCTCCTCAGAACCCAGATTCACAATCTCAATCTCTTCCTCGTGAGGCAGAATAACTTTCTCTTCTTGTTTCAACAAGCGGGCCAACTCTTCGGGAAGGTCTTCGTCTTCATCAATATTTTCATCGGCTTGATAGATCGGGCAATCGAAGTCGAAGTGAGTCGTAGAAGGTCCAGAGTCGATGTCATCTGCTATGTGGATCCTGCAATAACAAGGGTTAAGCTTAAGACAAGGATATGCAGGTTAGCACAAACCCCATTGCCATTTTATTGTTTTTCAAAACAAATATAAAATAGGAATAACAGAGATCACAACATTTGAATGCGAAGAAAAACGCCTTTTGATTTATTGGTAAAATGCATGTACATAATCAAACAGAGCCCTGACAATAAAACCACTATGCCCCGGGTAGGACATAGGAATGTACCATGATTGGAGAAAGTAAATCATTACTCTTTGCCTGTCACTTGGATGGTATCCCTGATGGACCAGTTGGTGAGGCTCTGGCCTGGTTTGCTTGGCTGGATCCAGGAATCCAGGTCAAAATCATTGTCTTCGCCGTCTTCAGACACTGCGTTGACACTTTCAAATATCACCCCGCCGCTTGTAAACTGGATCGGCCCTTTAACTCGCGACGCACTGTGAGAAGAGGAAGCTTCAGCCGTAGGAGAATATCCTAACCCAAACTTGTCCTGCTTGTTAGGTATTTCTAGAGCTTGCCCCCAGCCCGGGGAAGATCCGGCTTGAACAATGGCCCGGGCTTCCTTGAAGGAAGAGAGAGTCATCTCTAGTTTCTCAATCGTTACGGGAGCTACGTTCTTGACTTTAACAGCTTCGAACGCCTGGCATAGGGTTTCGTAGATTTCTCCATCCATCTCAACATACTTGAAGGACGAAAAATGGCTCACCATTATGTCTTCCTCGCCACAAACGGTTACGATGCTGCCTCCGACAGCATACTTGAGTTTCTGGTGCAACGTGGAGGTCACGGCGCCAGCAGAATGGATCCATGGTCGGCCTAAGAAACAACTGTAGGCTGGCATTATGTGCATAATGTAGAAGACTACGTCGAAAGTTTCCGGCCCGACCTGGATTGGCAACGTTACCTCTCCAAAGACATGACGCTTGGTTCTATCGAACGCCTTCACAACCAGATCACTAGGTGTGCAAATCAATCCTCGAGTATCTAACTTCATCAATGCCTTCTTCGGAAGAACATTGAGCGATGACCCTGTGTCCACAAACACGTGGGACATAATTGTTCCCTTACACTCTATCGAGATGTGCAGAGCGCTGTTGTGGTTTCTTCCCTTCGGCGTCAGCTCCAGGTCAGTGAACCCTAACCCGTTTCCAGCATTCACGTGGGCTACGACCCCTTCCAACTGGTTGACTGATATTTCATGCGGTACATACGTGGCATTCAAAACCTTTAACAGCGCGTTGCGATGCGACTCTGAACACAACAACAAATTTAGGATGGAAATTTTCGAGGATGTCTGTTGGAGGTGATCCACGATCTTGTAGTCACTCTTCTTGATCAACCTCATGAACTCTTCAGCATCCTTAACAAGTAAGTCCTTCTCTACCCCACGAGGGATTTCCTTAACGACTTTACTCTTTCCCTTATCAGTTTCATCATCTTTATCTGCTTTGTCCGCCACAATCTCAGGTGGAGCAAATACTCTTCCGCTGCGCGTGATTCCGTCAATTCCCACCAGGTTATCCACAGACTGCCCAGAGGGTTCCAGTTCCAATTTTTGTCTGTTACAGTAGACGTCTGCCCCATAATGCCACGGGACAGCATTGGTGCTTTCAAAAGGTATCGGCCCAGCCTTCGTGATGGTAATTGTAGGCAGCCTGGGTGCAGAAATGGTTATCGTCTAGCGAGGGATGGTGATGGTGGCAACCTCATCATCTTGCTTCAGCATTACCTCTCCAGATCTACTTTTGGCCCTTCGGCTAAACTGCAAGATTCCTTCGGTCATCAGACTCTGAATCCCCTCTATCAACTGTTCGCATCCATCAGGACGAGTCGCACAGCCTATACATAGTTCTCCACAGCCTGGAAAGAAGCCTCTCTTCATCAGCTTGGCTTTGACGAAACTAAGCGGTGTCTTCAGATCCCTGACGTCAGTCAACACATCCAAATTCTCGTCTTCAATAATGGCATTCACCCCACCTCCCCTATGATTTGGCATGGGGTTCTTCGTGACATTTGGCACATTATCTGAGAAGTTGATGGTCTTAGCGTCCACCATATCCTGTACCTTGTGCTTGAAGGCTTTGCAGTTTTCTATCGTATGGCCAGGTGCCCCCGAGTGAAACTCGCATGTTGCATTCGCATCATAACCTGGCGGAGGTGCCCCTGTCAAGGGAGCCAGGGTTCTCTTCTGGATTAACTGCAACTGAAACAGAGTTTGTAATAGCTGAGCATAGGACATGGGCGGCGTCTCGAGGTGACGACTTGACAAAGGTGCTCTGTTCTGATACTTTCTGTACCCTTGCTAGTTCGGCTGCTGCTATGGCTAGGGTTGCTGGATTGCAGGGATGGTTATGCTAGCCACCTGCTGGCGAGGGCCTTTACCTTTCCTCCGAGCGTTGGACACGGTGCTCGTCTCTCCTTCCCGCCTTTTGCCACCATACGGTTTCTTTCCTCCTCCAGCTGAGGCTAGATCGACACCTTGAATTTTCCCCAGTTTGATCCCATTTTCAACGTGCTCGCCCGTGATGATGAGATCTGAGAAGCTTCCAGACATACCACTGACCAATTTCTCGTAATAAACCCCTGGGAGAGTGGCAACAAACATCTCAATGAGCTCTCGTTCAACCATCGGCGGCTGAACCCTAGCTGCCAATTCACGCCACCGCTGGGCGTACTCTTTGAACCCTTCGTTGTTCCTCTGTGACAAATTCTGCAGTTGGACTCGGTTCGGAGCCAAGTCACTATTATATTGGTAATGGTGCACGAATGCCTCAGCAAGTTCCTTCCACGTGCGCACACTGGTAGGCTCCAAACTCATGTACCATTCCAAGGATGGCCCGGACAAGTTATCCTGAAAGAAGTGCATCAGCAACTTCTCGTCTTCAGAATGAGCGAACATCTTTCAGTAGTATGACCTTAAGTGGACGCGAGGGCAAGTGGTGCCCTTGTACTTCTCAAAGTCGGGTACCTTGAATTTAGGAGGCACCTTGAAGTCAGCAATCAATCCCAATTTTGACATGTCGACACCCATAGTGTTCAGGTTCTCCAAATTCCTCATCTTGTCCTCGAGTGCCTTAAACCTCAGACGTGCTTCAGCAGTCAGCTCTCCTTCAGCACCCTTCTGTGAGAACAAATCTTCTTGACAGTCTTCTAACCATGGCTGAGGCCCATACAGATTTCCAACACCTGTGTTGCCGTTACCCAGTCCAACCTTGACATTAGCTTCAAAATTTCCATTACCGATGCCAGTCGTATTACCATTGAGCCCCATGTTAGCGATCACATTGCCATTACCACTACCGTTCCCCCTGGTCACGAGGATGCCGTTCTGAGGAGTTTCAACGGGTGGAGGGGTTGGAACATTCCCACCATGGAGTACACCATTGCTGTCAACCCTTGAGATCAGAGGTTGGACCAATGTTGTGAGCTGGTCTTGGCCGTTGGCAACCACTTGCATGAGCTCCATGAAGCGGTCCATCCTCTCTCGAAGCTCCTGAACCTCAGTCTGCACTTGTTCCATTGCTCTAGCTTGATTCGCTCTGGTCGAATCGCGATGGATTGGTCTTTGATCAATCCTGGAACGACCTGAAACAACCTGTATACACAAAAGGGTTAGAAAAAAACGACAAAGTGCTCGTTATGCAGATGCTTCATGCAAATACAAACGTGTGTCTCTGCGTTAGGGAGATTTCCCCCCGATCCTAATGCCTGAGTGCCAGTGCTGATAATAAGAAGTCCGAGTCCAGTCATGGAGATAACATCTCATATATATATATAAAGAAAGCCCATCAAGGCGGTACACAACGTCACTAAGTACAAGCAGAATCAATAGCATGACCTCGACCAACAAGCCTGGTGATGGTCAGCATACAACAATGATCAAAACAAAAGGATTACAAATATAGTCAAGCACGGCCACGGGCGTGGAACTCTTCTAACAGACTCCTCGTTTCTGGATGATCAGGCCGAGTGAGTAACCCTTTGACGAGTAACTCCCTCTGCGCAATAGTGTATTGAAGACCTTCAACTGAGTCTTCCCATGCTCCTTCGCCGAAACAATCTTCTAACTTCCGCTTCTTGGATTCAAACGTTAGTTTGCGCTCCTTCAGGTTAGCAAGAGCCTTGTTGAGCAGGCCTTCAGCGGCATATCTGCGAGCGGTTTCTTCATCAAACCTCTTCTCACTAGCCTTCACCTGGGCTTTCAGCTTGGAGATCTGATGTTTCATTTTATCCTCCCGTTCCTTGCCGTTGGCTAGGGTGGCCTTCCAATGCTGATTAAACTTGGATATTCTCTGGTACGCTTCATCCAAGTGCTGCTTCTTAGTGGCCAGTACGTCATTGACAGCTATGAAATCTCAACCCAAGCGCTCACGCTTAGCTATCTGCTTAGTCAGCTCCGTCCCTAACTGGTTCACCAGCTCTGTTTGCCTCTTGAAGGAATGGACGGCTTCGCTTCTCTCGCTTCTGAGTTGAGCCAATTCTTTTTCCAGTTCTTCATTTACCTTTTTCAGCTCATCTCTCTCAGCTAACACCTTATTATGCTGCTGAATAGGCACGGTGGTAGGCTCTTCAATCACTGGAGGGCTTTCTAGCTTGGAAGGTGGAAACGGCATCCCTATAATATCTGCTCTGGCTCTGATCCAGGTCACATACGGAGCATAGGCTTGGCTATTACTCTTCCCCAGCAACGGTTTTCCCCGCATACTGATACCATTCCAAGCGTGCTGAAGCTTAGATAACATATCCCCCTCTAGAAGACCAGTGAGGTACAGAGATTCCTGCACCTCTTCATCCTTCGGCGGAGCTTTCAAAGCATAAGCAAACTATCGGACCAACAGGGATGGGTTATAGTTGATACAGCCCTTCCTGCCTATCAAAGGCACATTCGGAAACCCGCTGCAACTGAAGATAATCTCAGTACCCAACCTATCTCTATCAAACCAGGCAATATCCTCCACTAACAGACTCATCAACCGCTCAGACCACTCAGTTGTGGCTGCAGACGAAGCAAAGGGACCCTTCTTGGGTAGGTGACTATCAAGCCATCTATAGAGCAGGGGCACACAGCACGAGACATTCTTACCCCTTCTGTTCTCGTTTTTGTAATGGACAGAATGGTAGACATCTCCTATCAAGGTAGGGACTGGATCCCCTGATGCAAAGATGTGAAATGCGTCGAAGTCTACAAAGTCGGGCATATTGGGGAACAGAATGATGACATATATGCACAGAGCAAGGATGGCGTTGAACACGATCCAACATCCGTTTTTGGCGCACTGCTGAGCCTTTCCCACTAAGAACTGCAAGGAGAAATCGGGAACCCTGTTCCAACTAGACAAGACCAACTTGGAGGCATCCAGATGAAGTGAAGGGGCTAGACTAGCCAAATTAGGCTTAGCATCCATATGAACGAAGGGCATCTGACTCTTGATAGGCACACCTAACAAATCAGCATACTCCTCTAGTGTAGGTGCGAGAATAAAGTCTGGGAAGGTAAAGCATCTCAAAGGAGGATCGTAAAACTGCAGCGAAGCGTGCAACCCACTCAACTCAAACACAGAAGGTTTACGAACCAAGCTGAGCAGTTTCCCGTAAGACTTTCTGAACTCACCTCTCACAGAATCATCTGCCAAAGCCATCAAACCAGTCAGCTGAACAACATCAGGAGTGGGGAGTTTGTAAGCCACAGTCTTCCTCAGAGAACCCATAGTAGCACAATAGAAGGCAAGAAAACCTGAACCAGGGGAAACGATACCTGCAACACAGACACACGTTAATGAAATGCAAATGAGTATGCAAAGCAATGTAAAATGCAATCATGTAGCAGGAGATCAAGACAACTGTGTTGTTGAAGGGATGAAGGTTCTGTATCAACAAAATCACAATACTGTTCTGTCAAGAACAACCCTATCTCTGATGAGAAGAAAACCTTGGTATCGGACCATAACTCTGCTCTGTCAAGAACAAACACACATCTGATGATGAGAAGCCCTGATGTCGGACTACAATTCTGCTCTATCAAGAACAAATACATTGCTGAAGATGAGGACCTCCGATGCAGGACCATAACTCTGCTCTGTCAAGAACAAATACACATCTGGTGATGAGAACCTATGATGCCAACAAAACTGATCCACTATCAAGAAAACCAGGAAGTATGAAGGTTAAGGTTTCCTGCAACAAACCCGACCCTGCTCACAGGTATGGACCTAAACTGACACAAGTTCGGCATCATATGCGGTCATCAGCATCACAGACATTCAAGAGGGGTGATACGATACCCAGAAGGTGTGGCATCACCATCTCCTGAAGCGGCCTCACTCAGCTGAATTCCAAATGATCGGTCCCCAGAGTCGACAATCCTCCAAACCAACAGCCCCTCAGGCCCAAAGGGCCGGAAAAGAAGTCAACCGGGAGAACCTCGTCTGAGCGTGGATTTCATGAGGCACTAGTGCCTGCAAAGCAAGCATGCACCCACTAATTTCCACAACTAATGCTAGGTACACTCAAGCCTGGGTCTGGCTTCTCACTCATCAGAATGCCCCTCCCACAACAGCACAGATAATCATATCATACTGAAAATAAAGTGCGGGAAATAAAGTGCGATAAATAAACACAACCCAACAAGTAATCATACAAGCGCTAGGATTGACTCTCGCAGGGGACGTTGGATCCCCAAACTGACTCGCATAAGGGACTTTGGATCCCTAGGAAACTAACAGAGTCCCCAGCAAAGTCGGCAGCTGTCGCTACCGCGAAAATATGGTGCCGGCAAAATAGAAGAGTCACCACCTTTCGTTATTTATCCCTCAGAACGGGAAAGGAAACGATCGGAAAAACCTGATGAAAAGGTATAAGACAAGGTCATTGCAACCATTGTCTGGGTTCGGGAGTCGGTTACGCAAGGGGAAGGTATTAGCACCCCTCATGTCCATCGTACTCGATAGAATCCATGCTTGTTGTGTTTATCTGACGGGTTGGTTTTATCTATCTACCTATCAAGGCTGGCTTTAAAAAGAAAAGAAAATGACTCGGCAAAGCGTCGTGCTTTATGCCTACGTATTCCCATCAGAGAATGAGAAATCAGAGTCAACATAGTTCGGCTAACTACGGGTTACGGGGAAGGTGGCTCTCCAATAGATCAATATTGTGCCTAGGTACTCTCAACAAATATGAGAGATCAGAGCTTTTGTAGTTCGGGATAATACGAATTACGAGGGTTCAGATTCATTTGCTTTTTCGAGTAGGGTTTACAAACAGTTCCAGCAGTTTGGGTGTACGCAGCTCGACCCTTGGATACTTAGGCGTTACCATTTGCGGTAGAACTGAGAGTTAACGACACTCTTTTCTTCAGAAAAGCTTCCTTTGAATTATGGGCCCACGGGGAAAAAAGGTTTGAAGTTTGTTTTATGTCTTTTACGGAAGAACTGTTTTTTATGGATGTTTGCAACCAATATCGCACTAGAGACTAGGATCTGAGAGTGAATGCGTCGCATGTCACCCAAAGGGTTCCATACTAAACATCCAGACTGTTGAAAAGGAACTCTCCAACAACCCTTTCTCAGATAGCTTAAGGCTCGTAATGTACGACATCAGTTAACCTTTATTACTGTATTTTGATTTGTTTTGAGATGAGAAGAGAGAACGAACAGGTTCAACTAAGGGGGGACTATCAAGTCCTAATGTTGTCATGCCAAGGATTCATCCTATGGTTAAGGTTTGAAACAGGGAACTCCTAGAAGTTATCATGCATAGGTTTCAACCTAAAGTTCTAATCATCACTTTCCTTATCAAAGGAAGTGAGATTCCTAAGGGATCATGTCAATGAGATACAGAAACGGATAAAGCATCAGCTTAAACTTGAAACAGTAAACGACTGTAAAATGCATGCAATGCAAGTGAGGGAGGAAATGTGTGTGGGGCATCAGCCTCCACAAGCTCGTCTCGACCTCAAGCCAAGTATGAATAACTGTAATCATACAGGAAGAAATAACATGCTATCAAGCAAACATAATAGCTGCAATCATACAGAGGAAATAACAGGCTATCAAGCAAACTAACAACCCACATAGGCAAGGGAGCTGGGCTCTACCGAATACCCGCAAGCAAAGCCATATAGTAAAAATACAAGCAGAGGGAGCAACTTAACCTCTAGTGCAATCATGCTCCTCGCTTAAATCAATCTAAACATGAACTTATTCTAATGCATCAAGCAAATAAAACAAGTCACAACAATACAGTTGCATAGAAAGAAAACAGACAGGAAAGAAAGTAGATCAACAGCTTCCCCAGCTTCACAGCAAAGCAGTCCTCTGACAGCAGTTTAGTCCTCAGTCTGCAACTGCTCTTCAAGGCTATCATCTTCAATAGCAAGTATCAACTTGCTTCTTCAAGCTTTCAATACATCAAACATAAGTATCAACTTATCCTTCTTCTTCAGGCTTCAGCTCCTCACACACAAGTGTCAACTTGCTCTTCACATTCTTCAAGCCTCAGCTCCAAAACAGACTCCACCTTCAGACTTCAATCCCAATTGCAAGTATCAACTTGTTCCTTCAGGCACTCAATGCACTAATCATACAAGTATCAACTTGTTCTCCAACTTCAAGCTTCACCTTCTTCATCTGATCCCAACTGGATGCCCTTCATAAGTGTCAACTTGTACTCACTGGTCTTCAAGCTTCAGCTTCAATGGCAGTCTTCAACAGCAAGTGTCAACTTCTAGCATCTTCAATCTTCTAACAAGGAACTCCATCCTCTAGCAAGGGAGAAATATTCATCTAACAAGAGCAAGGTTTGGATGATTGACAGCAGAGTGAAGACCAAAGGTCACCACTAAGAACTCCATCATCAGAGAAAGGGACCCTCAAAGGTTCTACCAACTTGTGAAGAGCCACACATCCTACCAAAGGAGGGATGAGGCCCTCACAAGGGGACCTTACATCATAGGGAAGAATGGAAGTGATCAACACCTTCCATGTTTATGAAAGAAGAGAGTCTATCTAGAAGCTCTGCATGCAAACCCTAATCTTAACACCTAATCAACACTACACCACAAGGAGGGAAGTCTTCACATCCAAGCTTCTTCAAGCATTCCATGGTGGCCCAATATTGTCTTCAACATCATCCAAGAGCAAGCAAAGCAAAACCCTACTCTAAGGGAACTAAAGAAATCAATCTAGTTGAAATAGCAAGTTAGGATCACCTAAAGCTTAGTACTAAAGCTAATCCTAATTAAAATACTAAAACCAATTGTAAAATCCTACAAAAATAACTATGGGAACCTAATTCAATCATGAATCTACCATACAAAATCCAGGGGTTGAATCATCCACCAAGTCCTAGAAATAAAACCTAAATCACAAGGTACTAAGCATAAACCCTAAAACTAGAGCACCTAAAGTTTCAACTTAAAACTAGCCCTAAACTTCTTCACAAAAATGTGAGTAAATTACTAGGGGTACATGCATATCTATGCTAGCTACACACAAAAAATCAAGGCAAGACTCATCACCAAATGCTCAAACAAAATTCAGCAGACAAGGTATCAACCATGGCCATTTTAATATCAATTAATATTCAAAAAATGCAAATAAAATCACAAATGCATGAATCCCTAATATTTTTAATTTATAAAATTCTAGATTCAATCATGAATCAGGGGAAAAAAGTTTGGAATTAATTGAGTTAATTTCCTATTTTTTATGAATTAATCTCTAAGTCACATGAAATGAAGAAATTAAAAGAAAATAAAAGGAAATAATAAAAAACGCGTGGCAGATGGCAATCCAATTTAGTTCATTTCAAAGAATTGGGCCAAAGGGGTGTGTGGATATCACTCTGAGTGTTAAGCCCAAAACCAGTCAATTAATGAAACGGCGCATTTCATTCTAATGTCTCTCTTCAGCGCTGAGATCAAATCGTGGCCCTCCAATGCACGCCTGAGTCCAAGGTCAAACCCTAATCTGAGGGCTCTTGTTCATCGTCCCCAATTTGAACCTGAAACCTGCGCGCGAACCAGCCATCGCCGGTGGCTTTTCTGGCCACCCCTGCAGAACCCTAACTTCCTCTACATCCAACCATTTGCCACGATTCCTGAACGAATCTTGACCAGAATCTTCCCAGCAATTCAACCGTACCAATTACTCATCCTCAAAACGTATGAATCATGAAATGTCAATCTCAACCGAAAATGGCATATGACCTAAATCATCTATAATCAAGCAATTAAACATCCTAAATCCAACTACTCATCATCAGGATCCTAACCGCATATGAATTTCTATCTATCACTGCCTAAATCATGCATAATCAAGAAATTCACCAACCTGTGTTCAAGCTTGTGACAAAAGTGGTTCTTGCACGATTCAGACTCCACAACAATCCAGATTCACTCCAAATTTCCCTCTGAAGCTAATGCACAGCTCAAATTGGCTTGGTTCTGCCTTGAACTCAAAATTCGATCTCAACTTGCATTCATGAAACTTTGATCTCCCTCTCTGCAACCAGCTTCAATTTCCTCTAAAAAAATGGTTGAGTTCACTCAATGACTTATATAGGACTGATTGGGATTGTCTAGAAACTTCTGGATTCATCCAAATGAGATTTTGGATTTTCAAAATCTCTTCAAAATCTCCTCCATGGCCATCACCATTCTGACTCCCTCTTGGCATGGCTATGTGTGTAATCAAGTTCTCATGAGATTTTGAATGAGTTTGATAAGTTATCTTCCTTGTTTGCAAGCCAAAGGCATGAATTGGATATGTTGCTTCATCATGAAGAAATGAAATGGAATGGTATGCAAATGACCTCAAATCAAAATTCTAACATTGCCATTGTTTCTAAAATCACTTTTCCAATCAATTTGACCTATAATTTTGTTTTATTTGGTCACAAAATGAATTATTTGAATTTTTAGTCATTTAATCCTTTTAATTCTTCCTTTTTCAAAATTTCTTGAACCAAGTCTCTCCTTGAGCCATTTCAATGCCTCCTTGATGCATAGTCAAGGTTAAAAAACCATTTTGAGAAACTTTCTAGTTGAACAAAATTTCATTTGAGACCTCTAAGTTGCTGAAAATGGCCTATGATCACAAATGACCTATAATCACCAAATGTCCAAAATACCCTTGACTTGTCCAAGCCATACGTTGATTTCTATAAATCCTATCAAGGACTTCTAGTACTCTCTAGAAAGCTAAGAGAATAAGGAACAACATTCATGTTGACCAAAAGTCCATAGGAATCATCCTTCTAGGGAAAAAGTATCATGCAAGTTGGGTAACTTTTAAGCTCCAAATTCATATACCTCAGATGCCTTGTAACTTGTCAAAGCCATAACTTGAGTTCTACAAATCCTATCAAGGACTTCTAGTACTCAAATTAAATATAAGATCAATCTCTACAAGAATAATGTTGGGGGTAAGATGATATAACAATCACATCTTGAGATAAATTGCCTTGAAGATAGGGGTCAAACTAGGGGATTTTACACTGTCAAGTCTTAGAAACCCTAGCTTGAAACTTCTCAAACTCTTCAATCATGATGAGTTAACCTTGGAATCATCCTTAGAACATCTTAATGCATCAATCCATGACCACATGGATTTTGAATTAGGTCTCAACCTTCTTCAAATCCTCAGTTGACTTAGGGTTGACCCAGTCAAACCCTAGCTGCACCACTCATGGCTGAGCCTTCTTAATCTTCCACAATGACCTGTCTAGGCCTCAAAGTGATATTAAACACTTCACATAAGCCCTATCAAGACCTCAAGTCTAACTTCATGACCTCAGAATCATCTGATGGCTTCCTACAACTCTCAAGTTAGGGGACCTACCCTCTTGGTTTCAACCACCCTCTTTGAGGATCTTTTAACTTCTCTGACAAGGACATCAACCCTTGGACACTTGAATAACCTTCTTAGCTAGCCTCATAGTCTTGTATAGCCCTTGATTGGTAATCGTACTTGTTGATCTCCTGCATACATGTCAATGAAATGAAAATGATAATGCTAATGTGAATGAAATGAAACATAAGCTTGGTAAAGAAAAGTTGGGCAAATTTTGGGGTGCAACACCCGTGTTGACGGAGTTGTTACCCGTATTGACGGAGTTGTTACCCGTGTTGACGGAGATGTTACCCGTGTTGACGGAGATGTTACCCGTGTTGACGGAGATCTTACCCGTGTTGACGGAGATGTTACCCGTGTTGACGGAGTTGTTACCCGTGTTGGCGGAGATGTTACCCACGTTGACGGAGATGTTACCCGTGTTGGAAGGATCATTGGTCTAGCATTTTAATATCATAGCATTATTCATTTAGCAGGGGATCAAGTGTGGTTTATATCAATAGGAGCCTATCTAGGGGTCTTATTCAAGCTTGAGAGGTCACCTAGAGATCTTCTTCTTTGGCACAAATTTGGAGTTTGCTTCCTCTTGAAGCAATAAGCAACTTCTTAGGACAATTTGAGTAATGAACCTCCCAGGTGGTTTTTGATCTTTTGTACAGTTGAAACAAGATATATATGAGGTGTTGGGGGTGTTGAAATGGTAGGAAAGGCCTTAAGTAGAGACTTGGCTTCCAAAGTGCATAAAAGTCAAAATATGGAGGTATGAAGGTTGACTTTTAGATTGATGAGTTTTTTTGATGAAAGTAATGATGGAAACAGTTTCAAATGACCATTTTAATGGTGTGAATATGGTCTTTGAAGTGTTTTGGTGTTTGGAACAAGAAATGACATGAAAAGTGGAAAATGGTGATTTTGGTGATTTTGAGAACTTATGCACTTTCAAGCAAGGAAGGAAATGAGAGAGATATGAGTTTCTATGTATTCTTGATAGCTCTGGTGTGTCTAACAACATAGAGAAGGCCTCTATTTATAGGGAGAGTGAGAGTGAGGGCAGACTTGGCTTTTCCACTTTTGGAGGGAGATTTTTGAAGCAAATCTTGCCAAAATCATGTGGCAGGTTTTCTCCTCAGTTCTTGGGCTCAAGGCAGGGCAAAAATCAAGTGAAATGAGAGGGATGAGGTGACTGAAGTGAGGCTATGAGAGTAGGGGACTGCAGCTGCACAACTCATTCAAAAAGTTTCTCTTTCTTCCTCATTTAAATGATTATTATATTAGCAACTTGCTTGCAAGTTGCAAAGTCCATCAATCCTTCTTTTCTTCTGGTTTTTCTTTCATCCAAGCCTCAAATTATCAGCATGAAACATGATCCAATGGATGAGGGTGGTCCAAGTTGTTGAAATTTGAATTTTGGAAAGAGTTGAAGTGGTGACTTCAAGTGTGGCAGCCTCAACTTCCATGATCCATAACTCTCAGCTCACAAATGCTATTGAGGAGTTCTACCACATTTTAGAAAGCCCTCATGTTTCTCTACAACTTTCATGTTTTTGAGATTTTCAAATTCCCACTGAAACTAGTTCAAAAGACCTCTCAAAGTTGCTGAAAAACATACCTCAAAGGCTAAATAACTTTGAATTTTTCTAAGTTATTTCGCTTCTTGAAATGAATTTGGTCATAACTCCAAATCTATGCATTTTCTGATCATGGACCACTTTGGGACTTTTGTAGGACTTGTCAAGCTATTTCTAATGAGCATTGAACCAACTCAATTGGATGTGTGGTTGAGGAGTTATGGTCTTGCCCTTTTCAAAACCCTAATTCCCGACTTTTGCAATTACTCCTCAACCCTTAATCCAATGGTCATGAAATTTTATGGGAATGTGTAATATGACATAAGGAACATTTTTTTTCACATCATGAAGTCAAATTTCTTATGAGTGAAGAGTTGACTTTTTGGTTAACCGTACGATCAATCAGTGACTAACGAGTCGACTGTTGATGTTCCGGGTATTTTGAGGCCTTGAAATTTCTTGAGTATACTTTACTAAGCCATAGGAAATTCGTGGACCATGATCTCACCATTGGAAAACCTTTTAAATCAAAAGTCAAACTACAGTTGACTTTTCATGATCGAAAACCCTACTCGGGTATCCTGAACTGCACTGTTCTCAATTCCTGAGTGACAACCTCAAATTGGATTCATACTTGATCCAATGGAATACATTTGATGATGTAGAGACTTAATTCAAGGAGAACCTATCCAATACGTTGACTGATTAACCCTCGAAGCCTCGATTTCGGCTGTACAAAACCCTGATTCCTATATCTTGACAAAGACAAACATGAAATAGGTTAAGGTTAGATAATCAAATGAATTTGATCCTAAAATGATGATGAGGATCTAAGGGGTCAAAATTTGGGGTGCAACACTGCCCCACACACTTTTCCTCCCTCCCACCATTCTAATTGTGCATTTTCATGTTTGCAATTTCTCTACTTGTGATTGATCCTTCCTTTGTTCTTCTTGTGCTTTCTTGCCATGATCCCCATAGGATTCCAGTCCTTCCGTTTAGGATGGGAGTAGGAGAGACATTAGGTGTTCAATCCAAGTATGCTAACATTAGGGTAGATGTTTCCCCTTTTCATTCAAACTTTAGGATCACTTTGCATGATAACGTTAGGGCCGAGTTTCCCTTAGACGTCCCGTGCGTCTTCTCTTCTCATCTCAAAATCATGCTAACTCATTTAATAAAGGCGATAAATGTTGCGCGCTATGAGCCTTAAGTTACATGGGGAATGATGAGTGAGGGGTCTCCTCTCGCTTATCTAGAATGTTTAGTATCCGTCCCGTTTGGGGGTGATATATGACGCATTCGCCTTCATGTCATAGTCTTTAGTGCAACGTGAATCACAAATCGAATTAATTCACTTCACTAAAAAACACAAAACAAATTCAAACCTTTTTCCTTCGGGATTAATCGAAACTTTTTTTTCAGAAATGAGTGTCGTTAAACTTCGGTTCTACCACAAACAAGCTTAGTCCCTAACTGCTGGAACGAATGTTTAACCCTACTCGATTAAAACACTTAATCAACCTGTGGTTTTTGTCTGCCTGAACTACGTCTGCTATGATCTTTCATACAAGATGAAAGTACGTAGGCACAAGACGCGATGTCTTGGCGAGCAACCTTCCCCTTCTCTCCCGTAGTTAGACGAACTACGTTGACTCTGACTTTCCCATTGCACGAGGGAATACGTAGGCACAGAGCGGCGATACTCTGCCGAGTCTCTTTTCCTCTCTTTTTTTGTCCCGCAAGCCTTTAGCGTAGATAGTTTAAATACACCCTTAGATAGACAACAAGCGTGGATCCCGTCGAGTACGACGGACGCGAGGGGTGCTAATACCTTCCCCTTGCGTAACCGACTCCTGAATCTAGTACTTGGTTGCGATGACCTTGTCTTTCCCTTTTTCGTCAAGTTTTTCTGATTGTTTCCTTTCCCTCTCTTTGGGATAAATAACGAAAGGTGGCGACTCTTCTTTTTTCCGCCGGGTGTTTTTCGCAGTTGCGACAGCTGGCGACTCTGCTGGGGATCCTGGTTCCCTATGCGAGTCACTCCTAGCGCTTGTTTGTTTGCGTCTTTGAGTGTTCACTTCTCTACAGTTTTTTCTTTACGTACATTATCTGTAGTATATTATTGCATTGCATTTCTGTTGCTACTGTGTTGTGGGTTAGGTTGTTCCACCAAGAGATAAGCCGGACATGGGCTTGAGTATACACATAGGATTAGAGTGGAGATTAGCAGGAGCTTGTGTGGCGTCTGGCTGCGCAATAGCTCGCGTGAAATTCACATTCAGACGAGGTTTTTCTTTGGAAATATTCTATCATGCGCGTCTGGTGCAGTTGAGGGGATATTGACTTAGAGAGATTGTCGACTCTAGAGACCGTTCATTTGGGAAGTCAGCTAAGTGAGGCCGCTTCGTTAGACTATGATGCCAAACCGGAAACGGTGAACATATCATCGTTTCTCGAAAGTCTTTGACGCTGACTACCCGCATAGGATTCGTACCTTTCAAGACTAGAACCCACATGTGAGAGGGGATGGGTTTTGCAGGAAACCTGGCCTTCAACCAACCCCGGTTTTCTCATCAGTGCAAAATTTTGATCCTGAGTGTTCTATCCAGTGTGTTATCTCAGTGTTCTGATTAGAGCGGAGCTCTGGTTGTATTTAGTCAACGGCACAACAGCGCATTTGAGGATTGGATACCTTGATCCCATGTGTGCATTTGCATATCATCCAGCATTTAACATTGCATGTTTATGTGTGTTACAGGTTCTCGTCTTTCCCTTGATTCTGGTACTGGTCTTCTTCAGAGATGGAAGTTAGCAGAAAGAGGATTGTTGTGTACAAGTTTCTGGCACCTGAGTTGGGACCTTTATTTGGTCTGATTTCCCTGGCCGATCCTGGTGTTCTTGCAACTTTTAGAGAGCAGTATGGTGGAATTCTGAAGTTTGTCCGTAAGCTCACAACTTATGAGCAGGGAGCTATTCATACCTTGTTGCAGTTTTATGATCTTCCACTGAGATGCTTCACATTTCCGGATTATGCGTTGGTTCCTACTTTGGAAGAATTTGCTTACATTTTGGGTATTCTGATTCTGAACAAAGTGCCTTTCTTCAGCTCAGAAGAAGAACCTAATCTCGAGAAGTTGTCTACCGCTCTTTATTTGAGCGCCTCTGACTTGGCAGGTCATGTTATCAGTAGAAACGGAGTCTCCGGATTTGCTTTACCCTTCCTGGTAGACAAAGCCCGAGAGTATGCTGACAAAGGTTGTTGGGTAGTTTTCAGTGCTATTCTGGCATTGTGTGTCTATGGCATTGTGTTGTTTCCCAATGTACCTGACTTTGTGGATTTTGATGCCTTTCATGTCTTCGCTTCCAAGAATCTCGTGCCTACTCTTCTAGGAGACTTGTATCATGCAGTGCATTACAGGAACGAGAAAAGAAGAGGAAAGATGGTTTCTTGTTACGCACCGTTGTTGCATAAGTGGTTTATTGATCACCTTCCTTGCTCAGGAGCTTTTGTGAATTCCGCGAACTCATCTGAATGGTCGAAGAGCCTTATGGGTTTAACGGAGAAAAATATTGTCTGGTTCAATCGAGACTTGTTGGGTCGCGAGCTTATCTTCAGTTGTGGTAGCTTTCCTAATGTGCCCTTGATAGGGAGGAAATGCGGTATCAATTATAATCATTCTCTTGTTGTGAGACAATTCGGTTATGCTTTGAAAGGACCTCCGAAAGAAGAGGAAGTGCAGAAATCTCTGTACTTCACAGGTGTAGCTCATCCTTGTATCTCGGCCCGTTTTGTAACACCCGTTTCATTTCGATTAAATTTAATTGTGATTTTTGCCGTATCTCGTTGTGTCATAGTCGTACGAGGATGTCGGAAAAATACTGGTTTGTCGGAAAAATTCTGGTTTTGTCGGAAAACTTCGAAAAATCATATCTCTTGATCCGTAAGTCGGATTTGACCCCCGTTTGAAGCGTTGGGAAGCTAAAGAGATGTTCTATATGGAAAAAAAAAGAAATTTTGCTGCTATGCCGATCGTCACACGAGCAAAAACTGCAGTTATGCAGAATTTGAACGTGTTCTGGTGGAATGAGAATTTGTAGCAAAAGTATATTCCCGTAGACTCTTTTACCCTCAATTACATCATTTTGGGAAAGAAAAGACTGAAAAGAGAAGTTACGTAGTGGAGAGAAAGGAAGAGAGAAGAATTTTCGATCGGTAGATTTGGAAGATTGTTGCAGGAAAATCACCATAGAGCAGAAGCGGAACCGGAAAGCGTGGAATTGGCCTCAATTCTAAGGTAAGGGTGGGGTTCAATTCTATAACCGGGAGTATGATCGAATTCATGTGGGGAATCAAGTCATAGGTATAGTTTTCGTTAATCGATAAATATTAAGGAAAAGGTTTCCATAATGGGACAAGATTTCTATGTAGGAATGAATGTGTTATGTAGTTATTAGTGCGATGCTCTAAGGTTTTCCTTATGGGCAAGTACGTAGAACGAATATGCTATACGGTTATTTGTACAACGCTCTAATTGTTTTCCCTAATGGACGTCAAGATGGCCGAGTTGGTCTAAGGCGCCAGTTTCAGGTACTGGTCCAAAAAGGACAGTCACCTGGTTGTGATTGATTTGTAATTAATTGTGTGAGAAAACGCCGTAATGTTGTTATTACGATAATATGCTGAATTCTTAATTGTGGATACGATGTTGTAATGTTCCTTTACATGAATAGTTGGGATGATGAACATATGATGCATATGAAATAGCAATGTTCTGTTGTGGACGTTTTGTTGTAGGCTTGATGCCTTGTTGCATAGTCGGTGATATTGTGGTCCATAATAGAGGTATTTCATGGCATAGCATATTAGCGATGGCCTGTATTGGCGGCCCTTGTGGCAAATTCTGCGATGGCCTGTATTGGCGGCCCTTAGTGGCAAATTCTGTGATGGCCTGTATTGGCGGCCTTGATGGCAAATAGGTACCATATGCATATGCACAGTTGAGTCGCATTGTTGAGTCACATGAAGTTTCATAATTATGTTAGTTGTATATTAATGTTGTTTTACATGAGATATGAATTGTTGCAGTTGTTATTGATGATGTTTATGATTTCGAAACTTATAATGCTGTGATGAGTTTCTGGCATGTTTTCTATCATGCTCTATGTTATATTATTGATATCTAACCCTTTTCCGTTGTATGTTACCTCCTCTGGTGGTAATTTCCAGGTAGTCAGCAATAGAGCGTAGTTCTCGTTAAGGTGTCGTTGGTCGCTCTGATACGTAGCACTCTTGGGGGGATGAACGATTATTTATGCTGTTTATTTGATGTTTTCTTGTTGCTGAATTTTACTAAGTATTTTAGTTGAATTGGTTGTTTTTTTTTGTTAATGCACCGAATGCTGGTTGTACGCACTGGACCGGTGGGTCGGTAGTGCTGAAATTTATGACTGAACTAATTGTTTTGTTGAATCTATGCAAGATGATTGCTTGCTGAATTTTAATCGAGTTGGTTGCAAGTTTTATGATTTTACTTTAATCATTAAGAATGTTGGAAGTGTTTTATGTTCCGCTGCAAATTAATAAAATATTGAGAACTCGATATGTTAAGCAAGCTGTCGTATGTTCATCCAAGTTCATGTGCTATGTATCATTACTGAATGCATGTTGCCTAGTTAAATTAAATGGTAAAATGCATGCTTCTGCTAGCTGAAAAATGTGACGCCCAGGTTTTTGTCTGTGTGACGACCGTCACAAGTCCATGACGACCGTCATGCGTACAAATTTCGTGCACTCTGATTTTGATTTATTATAAATATGCCTTGGGTAGAAATGGGGTGTTAGATTAGTGGTATCAGAGCAGGTCGGTCCGTCCGGCCAAGTTGTCTAATGTTGTTGTTTAATCCCTTGTAGGTGGCATGTGTGTGAAAACACTGCCGGTACATGTTTGTCGTCTAGCCTTTGTCTGCAGAAGTGGGAAGGATTCAAGTGGGGGAGAAGCATGTGTTCCTCCAGAATGCTGCAAGTGCAGAGTGAAGGCTCAGTGTATGGTTGAATGCTCTCATAGTTTGGCAAAGATGGTTTGTATCCCATCATGATTTTCGGCTGCCTATTGACAAATTGAGGAACTGATCACCCTTAATCTCTTGTTAATAGTAGACGGGATTGTGTTGGATGGGATAGACGTGGCTTGCAAGCTTGGATGGCGTGAGCAGTGAATTGTTTGGAGTGGAGCTAAGTGCTCAAGGGTTGTTTTGATGAGTCGGTCGAGGTAAGAAGGTGCAGAGATGTGCATTTTGATTGGAATTTTCGAGAGAGTTGTCGACGACTCGTGTGTTGATTGTTGCCAAACCCGACGGGACTAGTGGTGGTGTTTGGAGATGCTTTGTTGATATGATTTGGAGATATGTTAAAAGTAACTTTAGCGAGTTAGTTATGCTTTAAGGCAACTTGAAGTACGTAAGAAGAATTATCTGACCAGTGTTCAAGAGTTGGTCATTGTTGTAGTTGTGCCGGAGTTGGAGGCTGAAATTGCTTAATCTGAGATTTTGTGAGGGAGTGATGTTTTACAGACGAAAGTCGGAGTAGATTGCATAGTTGTGTCAGGTAATGTCAAGCCGTTATTAAGTATGCTTGTTTTATAAAATGTGGTTGATTTGGCAAGTTTTGGCATTTTGGAGATTTGAGGATCTATGATTCGGATTGAAATCGGACGTCGTAGAAATTGCGTTTGATGGTTCTAATTCAATGCCATATGTTAGGGGAGTATGAGTATGTGTTTGTTTCGAAGAAATAAATTGAATTAGTCGAATTTTTGGGCAAAAATGCAGAATTCCCGCAGCAGATTTTGGGCAAAATTCTGCTTTTTCGGAAAATTTCGAAAATTCATAACTCTTGAACCGTATGTCGGTTTTGACTCCCGTTCGAAGTGACGGGAAGCTAACGAGATGATCTTTCTAGGAAAAATGGTTTTGGAGTCAGTGAATGAGCCAATTATAGCAGAATATTCAAAACGTGTCATTTTGGCAATTTTACCGTCGTGAACGGGTGCGGTTGATGTGTTATCATACTGTGTGTTTTCAGTATATAACGTGGTAGCTGATGCTTTGATTTTAAAACCTTACCGGTAACGATGATGATGGTGAAAAGAGTTAGAACCGATTAAGCAGTTTGGTGATACAAGTTTGGTCTGTGAAGAGACTTGTTATGGAGTTAAGTCGTGTGTGTTAGAACTTACTAGAAGTATTCTTGAGGAGATTCGAGAAGGTCAGAAAATCTGGTTTGAGTTGGTAGATTGGTTGAAGTTGATGAATCAAAGTCGAAGAGTTGATTTTCGGATTTGTGGAAGTGGTATCGCGATATGTCGTGATGGAGTTTGTGGTCGACTTAGTTACGAAAACTAGTCCGACATTGAGAACTCCACATTGTATGTCTGTTTGGATGGTCAAGGAATTAATTTGATTGAGTGGCTTTGAGACTTGTGTCTGGTGTGTATTCTAAGGCAGCAGATTGTGAAGTCGAATAGAGGGTGGACAGTGATTTCTGGTGATTGTGAGAAGAGGTTGGGCGTAGAAAGCAATATTGGTGTACTTGAGGTTTAAAATATTTCAAGTTGAAACTGTGCCGAATGGTTTCCTAAGTGTGAAATTGTTGTTGTACGTCGAATTCCAAGATCGCAGCTTTTTACGGAATCGAAATCGGACATACGAAAGTCGTTTAACGGTCGAAAATAGAAATCTGGACTGTCATGTTCGCTGAGAGATTCGCCTAACGAAGTATCCTGGGCAGAAAAATGTTGTTGAGTGGAGTAAGAATACTCTTGAAGAAGTGCCTTGAGATAGATGGAGTATCCATCCAAGTGCCATGAGGATGTGACCGAATTTAAGGAAATTGTTTTGGTGGCCATAGATAGAGAGCCACAGGAGTAAGTTGAGTATTCATCCGGGAGCGACGAATATGTATAGTGATTTGAAGAATCTGTTTTGGTGGCCTGGTATGAAGCTTGATGTAGCACGATTTGTGTATGCATGTTTGACTTATCAGAAGTAGAAAGTTGAGCATCAGAAACCTGTTGGGTGGATGCAACCGTTAGAAATTCCGGAATGGAAATGGGACAGCATTTCGACGAATCTTGTAATGGGTTTTCCAAAGAATTTGAAGGAATATGATTCGATTTGGGTAGTTATGAATAGATTAACAAGATTAACTCATTTCCTACCAATGCGAGTGAATCAGTTTATGCGGAAGCTAGCTGAGATGTGTATCGATGAAGTTGAGAAGTTGTATAAGGTGTCATCGAATATTGTGTCAGATGGGAACCTGAGTTTTTCATTGAGATTTTAGGAGAGTTTTGAAGACGTTTGAATGTCATGTCGAAGTTGGATTCTTTCTAGCATCCATGGACGGATGGGCAGACAGAGAGAACTATTCAGTATGTAGAGGATTTGTTGAGTTATGTTGATGTATGTTCGGCGAGAGTGTTGTGCTCGGACATGAGATTGTGTAAGAGACGATTGAAAAGATTAAAAGGATCCAAGATAAGATGTGTTTTGAGAGTTACGATAGTAACTGGTGTTGGTCGAGTGTGACGTCTCGGAAATACCACTATGTTTTGTTTATCTGTATCAGAGTGGCGCAGCGGAAGCGTGGAGAAAGTAGCATGCTAGGCTGTTTTACCGCTGTCGCTTGTGGGAATTGCATGATGTGTTCATGTGTCCAAGCTGAGGAAGTACATTGATTCAGATGGATAGTGTACAAGTGAAGGATGATTTGATTGTTGAGGCATTGCTAGTTCAAGTTGATGGACGAGAAGCAACTTCGAGGTAAAAGGATTCTTTGGTAGAGGTAATTTGGAAGATTGGGATGCGAGAGTCGTATCCGGAGTTGGTTGAATCGAGGTAATTTCGAGGACAAACTTCTTTTAAGTGGGGGAGAGTTGTAAAACCCGTTTCATTTCGATTAAATTTAATTGTGATTTTTGCCGTATCTCGTTGTGTCATAGTCGTACGAGGATGTCGGAAAAATTCTGGTTTGTCGGAAAAATTCTGGTTTTGTCGGAAAACTTCGAAAAATTATATCTCTTGATCCGTAAGTCGGATTTGACCCCCGTTCGAAGCGTTGGGAAGCTAAAGAGATGTTATATCTGGAAAAAAATGAAATTTTGCTGCTATGACAACCGTCACACGAGCAAAAACTGCAGTTATGCAGAATTTGAACGTGTTCTGGTGGAATGAGAATTTGTAGCAAAAATATATTCCCGTAGACTCTTTTACCCTCAATTACATCATTTTGGGAAAGAAAAGACTGAAAAGAGAAGTTACGTAGTGGAGAGAAAGGAAGAGAGAAGAATTGTCGATCGGTAGATTTGGAAGATTGTTGCAGGAAAATCACCGTAGAGCAGAAGCAGAACCGGAAAGCGTGGAATTGGCCTCAATTCTAAGGTAAGGGTGGGGTTCAATTCTATAACCGGGAGTATGATCGAATTCATGTGGGGAATCGAGTCATAGGTATAGTTTTCGTTAATCGATAAATATTAAGGAAAAGGTTTCCCTAATGGGACAAGATTTCTATGTAGGAATGAATGTGTTATGTAGTTATTAGTGCGATGCTCTAAGGTTTTCCTTATGGGCAAGTACGAAGAACGAATATGCTATACGGTTATTCGTACAATGCTCTAATGGTTTTCCCTAATGGACGTCAAGATGGCCGAGTTGGTCTAAGGCGCCAGTTTCAGGTACTGGTCCAAAAAGGACAGTCACCTGGTTGTGATTGATTTGTAATTAATTGTGTGAGAAAACGCCGTAATGTTGTTATTACGATAATATGCTGAATTCTTAATTGTGGATACGATGTTGTAATGTTCCTTTACATGAATAGTTGGGATGATGAACATATGATGCATATGAAATAACAATGTTCTGTTGTGGACGTTTTGTTGTAGGATTGATGCCTTGTTGCATAGTCGGTGATGTTGTGGTCCATAACAGAGGTATTTCATGGCATAGCATATTAGCGATGGCCTGTATTGGCGGCCCTTGTGGCAAATTCTGCGATGGCCTGTATTGGCGGCCCTTAGTGGCAAATTCTGCGATGGCCTGTATTGGCGGCCTTGATGGCAAATTGGTACCACATGCATATGCACAGTTGAGTCACATTGTTGAGTCACATGAAGTTGCATAATTATGTTAGTTGTATATTAATGTTTTTTTACGTGAGATATGGATTGTTGCAGTTGTTGTTGATGATGTTTATGATTTCGAAACTTATAATGTTGTGATGAGTTTCTGGCATGTTTTCTATCATGCTCTATGTTATATTATTGATATCTAACCCTTTTCCGTTATATGTTACCTCCTCTGGTGGTAATTTGCAGGTAGTCAGGAATAGAGCGTAGTTCTCGTTAAGGTGTCGTTGGTCGCTCTGATACGTAGCACTCTTGGGGGGATGAACGATTATTTATGCTGTTTATTTGATGTTTTCTTGTTGCTGAATTTTACTAAGTATTTTAGTTGAATTGGTTTTTTTTTTGTTAATGCACCGAATGCTGGTTGTACGCACTGGACCGGTGGGTCGGTAGTGCTGAAATTTATGACTGAACTAATTGTTTTGTTGAATCTATGCAAGATGATTGCTTGCTGAATTTTAATCGAGTTGGTTGCAAGTTTTATGATTTTACTTTAATCATTAAGAATGTTGGAAGTGTTTTATGTTCCGCTGCAAATTAATAAAATGTTGAGAACTCGATATGTTAAGCAAGCTGTCGTATGTTCATCCAAGTTCATGTGTTATGTATCATTACTGAATGCATGTTGCCTAGTTAAATTAAATGGTAAAATGCATGCTTCTGCTAGCTGGAAAATGTGACGCCCAGGTTTTTGTCTGTGTGACGACCATCACAAGTCCATGACGACCGTCATGCGTACAAATTTCGTGCACTCTGATTTTGATTTATTATAAATATGCCTTGGGTAGAAATGGGGTGTTACACGTTTCGTGGACGCTTGGGGTAAAATTCACAAGAAGGGAAAGCTTTCTTTGGGCAAAGGAAATTGTATAGCCTATGATCCATATTCGTATTGGATTCAGAAGAGAGTTGAAGAGGTGTTGTTGTTGTTTCCTGTTGAAGCACTGTTGTATCCTTTAGTCATTGAGCCGCCTACGACTGTTGATATCTCGAGATATACCAAGCTTTGGGAAGAGAAGGAAGAGTTGCATAAAGAGAATGAAGAGTTGAAGCAGGAAATTAGTCAGCTAAAGCATGATAAGGGTGAAGCTGTGTATTTGGCCAAGACAAATGCAGAACTGTTGACTAAGGCGAAGGAAGAACTTGCTGATCAGGTACAAGCACGAAAGCAAGTCGGTCTTGATCTGAAGAGCACTTGTGATGTTCTAAAGAGTAAGAAGGAGGATTTAGATAGAGCCTATCTGAAGATATCCAAATTCAATGAGCAATGGAATGCCACCGTGACAGCCAACAAGAGTAGAGAAGATCAGCTTCGGGTTCAGGTTGATAAGCTGAAAGTGCAATTTAAAGCTAAGGAGAGAGAGGTATTGCTAGAAACGTTCCGCATGAGTACGATTGAGCAGAAATACCAAGAGACTTTGTCAGCACTTGAAGAGTTCAAGATCCGTGTAGAGGTGAAGAAACCCAGGCTTGAAGATGCCTTCGGCGAAGATGCTTGGGAAGATCATTGTCACTATCTCTGGGATGTGATACGCAAGAGGGATGTCCTTATTCGAGAGTTGATGGAGAGGCCAGACCATCCAGATACGAAGGAGATGCTTGAGGAGTCTCTGAAGTGGCGTAGAGATCATGGCTACTAGGAGTTTTATCTTTTGTAGTTTCACTTGCTTTTGTATCTTGATCATCACCAGAGATGTTGGATGAGATGAATACCTCTTTGTATGCGGATATTTCTCATTTGGTTGTATTGTTTTAGCTTTACTTGATATATGAGAAGTTTTATTGTGGTATTCTTATCCGTCTCTGCTGTTCTTGTTTTTTGAAACCGGAATCAAGGGGGAAGATCTCCCTGTGCATACATAGACATGTCTGCATTTTGCATCTTGCATTCTCATTTGCATTGCAGGTTGTTCTTGGTGGCCTTGTGTTCTTATCTCTGGTTGGTTTTCTTTAGTTCAGGATTGAGGAGTTCAGTTTCCACAAGTACTCTACTCGAGGGAATCAGCAGAAGGTGATGGATCAGGTTCAGGCAGAATTGCAGGAGGTTAGGGCTCGTATGGCCCAATTCATGGAACTGATGCAGACTGTCGCTAGTGGACAAGAGAAGTTGAGAACTCTCGTTCAGCCATTAATAGCACGGGTTGATGAAGACAGTGTTTTGTACGGAGGGTCTGGTGTTGTTCATCCTCCGGTTGGTGGGTCTATTCCTCAAGGTATTCCTACTGTTGTTGTACCTCTGGGCGGAGGAGTTGCTGGTGAGAACGGTAATATTGCTGGTAATGGCAGTATGTGCGCGGTGCACAGGGTTGCTGGTCCTCATTGGGAGGATAATCAGGATGATATATTTTCTGTGAAAGATCTAGATGGTGGCTTGCCAACTGAAGCTGACCGAAGGTTCAGACTGATTGAGGAGAAAATGAGATCATTGGAGAATCAAAACTCTTTGGGCTTTGATATGTCTGATATTGGCTTGGTTCCTGGGGTCAGGATTCCCCCCAAATTTAAGGTGCCCTATTTTGATAAGTACAAAGGGACGACTTGCCCCAGAGTACACATTCGGGCATACTTCAGGAAAATGTCTGCGTATTCTAGTGACAAGAAGCTATTGATGCATTTCTTCCAGGATAGTCTGGCAGGGGCTTCATTGGAATGGTATATGGGGCTTGAGAGAACCCATATTCGTAGCTGGAAAGATTTGGCTGAGGCTTTTGTGCGTCATTATCAGTATAATAGTGATCTGGCACCCAATCGGGTACAATTGCAGAGTCTGTCGTAGAAGAATTCTGAGAGCTTCAAGGAATACGACCAGAGGTGGCAGGATCTGGCTGCAAGAGTACAACCTCCTTTGGTTGAAAGGGAGTTGATCGACTTGTTCATGGCTTCGTTACCTAGCGTGTATTTTGAGAAGTTGATAGGCTGCTTGTCTACAGGTTTTCTGATCTGGTGATCGCTAGTGAATGACTTGAGAGTGGAATCAAGTCTGGTAAAATTTTGAATGATGGTGGATCCTGTTCAAGAGGAACGAAGAAGCCGTATTCTGCAAACCCCAAGAGAAGGGAGGGGGATGCAAATGCTATTTCGCATAAAGGTAAGGGGAGAGTTCAGTCTCGTCATCATCATTAGGTTGCTACCGTCAATATCCCTGCCGCAGCTCTACAGCAAAGCAACGCTCAGCGACCTTATCCTGCTAGGCATCGGATGCCTGATAGGCAGTTCACAAATCCTCCGATACCATATTCTTATTTGTTACAACGGTTGTTGCAGTTACAATTAGTGGAGAAGAGGACCTTGGCTCCTCTCACAGGTATACCGCCTCCGGGTTACGATGCAAACGCTCATTCTGATTTTCACTCTGGCGCCCTAGGCCATGACATCGACCATTGTAAAGCTTTTAAGCACAAGTTCCAGGATTTGCTTGACTATAAAGCTATCAATTTCACCAATGAGGGGCCCAATGTTACTCAGAACCCGATGCCAGATCACGGGGTGGCAGCAGCCAATGCTGTTATGGAAGGTGAAAAATTGAATCTGGTAACCGATGTTGAAGATTTAACAACTCTGCTGGGTTTTGTGAAGAATTGTTTGTTGAAGAAGGGAGTATTTCCTGGTTGTTCTGCTGACTGCTCAGAATGTGAAGCGCGGCTTGAGGGTTGTGATCTTTTGAAGAGGGGTATTCAGAGAATGATCGACGAGGGTTTTTTGCAGTTCGACAAAGTCGTGAAGGAAGATGTTATGAAAGAGGTGAGTAATAATGAAGTTACCACTATTTCCATTCCATACCAGACTATCAATATTTTAGCGCCTGCTAGGCCAGCTCCGGTGACCATTACTATACAAGGACCCATGCCGTACGAGAGCACCAGAGCAATCCCATGGAACTATGGAGGATAAGTGTTCTGTAACGGGCAGCAATAAGAATCGACAAGTGGAGGTTCGTCGGTTGAGAACATAGTCGGTGCTGGAGGTATTACCATAAGTGGTAGGGTTTTCTCTTCGCCAGAGGTTATTGCTGATAAGAATGACAGGGGTAAGCGTAAAGCGGTGATTGAAGAGAATGCTCAACCCCAGGTTGTTACTGATGATCTTTCAAAGGATATAGAGGAATTTATGAGGTTAATTCGGAAGAGTGACTACAAAATTGTGGATCACTTGAATCAAACTTCGTCGAAGATTTCTATCTTGTCGTTGTTGATGAGTTCGGAGGCGCATCGCAACGCTCTGTTGAAAGTTTTGAATGTAGCGTACGTACCCCAGGAGATTTCTGTTAATTAGCTGGAGGGGTAGTCCCTCACGTGAATGCCGATAATGGCCTCGACTTTACTGATTTAGATCTGACTCCTGCTGGGAGGAATCATAATCGTGCTCTTCACATATCGTTGGAGTGTAGAGGATCTCTGATGTCACATGTCTTGGTTGATACCGGATCATCCCTTAATGTGCTTCCGAAGAAGGCATTGATGAGATTGGACATCCAGAGTTTGTTGTGCATGCCCAGTGATCTGGTGGTTAGGGCTTTTGACGGGTCTAAGAATCGGTGTTTGGAGAGATCACGCTGCCTATTCAGATAGGGCCAGAGATCTTTGATGCAACGTTCTATATTATGGATATCCAGCCAGCATACAGCTATTTGCTCGGCCGACCTTGGATACATGCTGCTGGAGCAGTTACCTCAACATTGCATCAAAAGCTGAATTACATGGCCGAAGGAAACATAGTTATTGTGTGCGGTGAAGAGGACATTATGGTTAGCCATCTGTCATCTTTCAAGTATGTAGAAGTGGATGGTGAGATCCACGAAACGCTCTGCCAGGCTTTCGAAACAGTTTAGATTAAGGGGAAGTCTCCTGTAGTAGCCAATGGTCCAGAGGTTTCGATGTCGTCACTTAAGGAAGCCCGTGCTATCGTAGAATTCGGCTCGTCTCAGAAGTGGGGTCAGGTTCTCGATGTTCCTGTCAAGCAAGACAAGTTCGGCTTGGGATACAAACCTTTCGGTTCTTCTCAGATTTTGAGATATATGGGACCTGTTCAGTTCACCAGCAGTGGTGTGATATTCAACAGAATCAATGCCGTTGAAGACGATGAAGGTGACAGTGACTGCGACATGGATGCCTGGATTCGTCCATGTACTCCCGGCCAGAATTTGTGCAACTGGACCATCGAAGAAGTCATTCATGTTATTTCTGTAGAGTAATACTCATTATTTTGATTATGTTCAGTCCTGCGTTCTGCCGAAGACGTAGTGACCCATTTGTGGGGCCTTCTTGTTATTTACAGTTTATCATTAATAAAAGACGTTTCACATTGAAATTTTGTGATCCCTGTTTTTCTTGTTTTGTTTTGCATCTATACTTAACCGAAAAATGGCAATGTGTTTTGTTTGTTGCATCGCATAATAAACATAACATCCTCATGCAGGTCTTTTCTATCAGATGCCATCGATTCAGGTTCAGCTATGACTTCGTATGACTTTGATAATCCCATTTATCAAGCTGAAGATGAAACTGACGAATACTGTGAACTACCCGAAGAGTTAGCCAGGCTTCTAAAGCAGGAGGAAAGGGTCATTGTGCCTCATCAGGAGGATATTGAGATTATCAATCTGGGTACCGAGGATGACAAGAAAGAGGTCAAAGTAGGGGCTGCATTGGAAGATAGTGTCAAGAGAAGATTGGTTGAAATGCTCAGTGAGTATAAGGATATATTCGCTTGGTCTTACCAAGACATGCCTGGGATGGATACAAATATTGTGGTACACCGGTTACTTCTTAGAGAAGAATGCTCGCCAGTCAAGCAAAATTTGAGACGGACAAAGCCTGACATGGCAGTCAAGATCAAAGAAGAAGTTCAAAAGCAGCTGAATGTTGGGTTTCTTGCTGTCACGAATTACCCTCTGTGGGTCGCTAATATTGTTCTTGTGCCTAAGAAGGATGGAAAGGTCAGGATGTGTGTTGATTATCGAGATCTAAATAAAGCGAGCCCAAAAGACGATTTCCCGCTCCCTCACATCGGCGTGTTGGTTGATAACACCGCTCAGTTTTCTGTGTTTTCGTTCATGGATGGCTTCTCTGGGTATAACCAAATCAAAATGGCCCCAAAAGACATGGAGAAATCTACTTTCATCACACCGTGAGGGACTTTTTGTTATAAGGTGATGCCCTTTGGATTGAAAAATGCAGGGGCAACTTATCAGCGGGCGATGAGGTAGATCCTGCCCAAATAAGAGCTATACAAGAAATGCCTGAGCCGAGAACAGAAAAAGAGGTTTGTGGTTTCCTGGGGAGATTAAACTACATTGCAAGGTTTATATCTCATCTTACAGCCACTTGTGAACCAATATTCAAATTGCTGAGAAAAGATCAAACGGACAGGTGGAATTCTCAAGAACCACTGATCATGTATCTCACGGTTCTTGAGAATTCAATAGGATGTGTGCTCGGTCAACAGGACGAGTCAGGTAGAAAAGAGCATGCCATCTACTACTTGAGTAAGAAGTTCACCGATTGTGAGTCGAGGTACTCAATGCTGGAAAAAACATGTTGTGCACTCGCTTGGGCCGCAAAGCGTTTGAGACAGTACATGTTAAACCATACAACCCTATTGATTTTGAAGATGGATCTAATCAAATATGTCTTTGAAAAACAAGCACTCTCCGGAAGGATTTCTCGTTGGCAAATGGTGTTAACAGAGTATGATATTCAGTATGTTTCCCAGAAAGCCATCAAGGGAAGCGTCCTGTCGGAATATCTCGCAGAACAGCCAATTGAGGATTATCAGCCGATGAAGTTTGACTTTCCAGATGAAGACGTCATGTTTTTGAGAATAAAAGACTGTGATGAGCCTTTACCTGACGAGGGTCCTGAGAGAGGGTCTCAGTGGAAATTGGTTTTCGATGGAACGGTTAATTCATATGGTAATGGAATCGGCGCGATCATTACTACTCCTCACGGTTCTCATATACCGTTCACTGCCTGATTGACATTCGTGTGCACCAATAATGAAGCCGAGTATGAAGCTTGCATTATGGGTTTAGAAGAGGCCATTGATATGAGGATTAAGAATCTGGATGCATACGGTGACTCAACGTTAGTCGTTAACCAAATCAAAGGAGAATGGGAAACTCGCCAGGCCAACCTGGTGCCTTATAGAGATTATGCAAGGAGACTTCTGCCTTTCTTCGATAGAGTTGATTTTCATCATATGCCGAGGGCTGAAAAGCAGATGGCAGATGCCTTGGCTACGCTCGCTTTGATGTATAAAGTGAATTTCTAGAATGAAACTCCTGCTATCACCATCATGCGTCTTGATAGACCTGCTTTTGTGTTTGTCGTTGAGAAAGCGTCCGATGGAAAGCCTTGGTATTTCGATATTGAGCATTTTCTCAAGACTCAGGAGTACCCATATGGGGCATCCAGCAAAGAAAAGAGAACTCTGAGGAGGTTAGCCAGTAATTTTTATCTGAACAAGGACGATGTGCTCTACAGGAGAAATTTTGACATGGTCTTGTTGCGTTGCATTGGTGAACTTGAGGCAAACCTATTGATGGAAGAAGTCCACGAGGGTTCTTTTGGTACTAATGCCGGTGGACATGGAATGGCTAGAAAATTGTTGAGAGCTGGGTATTATTGGATGACTATGGAACCTGATTGTTTCAAATACGCCAGAAAATGCCATAAATTCCAGATTTATGCGGATAAGGTGCATGTGCCACCAGCTCCTCTGAATGTGTTGACGTCTCCTTGGCCTTTCGCCATGTGGGGAATCAATGTGATTGGAAAGAGTGAGCCAACTGCTTCTAATGGACATCGCTTCATTCTGGTCGCGATTGATTACTTTACAAAGTGGGTAGAAGCAGCGTCCTTCGCTAATGTCACGAAACAGGTGGTCACCCGATTCATAAATAAGGACATCATTTGTCGTTATGGTATTTCGGAGAGAATTATTACTGATAATGGTTCAAATTTGAATAACAAGATGATGAAGGAACTGTGCCAAAGTTTCAAGATTGAACATCACAATTCTTCTCCATATCGTCCGAACATGAATGGGGCTGTTGACGCAGCTAATAAGAATATCAAGAAGATTGTGCGGAAAATGGTTGTGACCAACAAGGACTAGCACAAGATGTTGCCTTTTTCTCTTCACGGTTATCGTACTTCGGGGCGTACATCAACCGGGGCAACTCCTTTCTCACTGGTGTATAGTACGGAAGCAGCCCTGCCTTTAGAAGTTGAGATTCCTTCTTTAAGGGTTTTGTCGGATGTGAAGCTTGACGAATCTGAATGGGTGCGAACTAGGTTGAATCAGCTGAGCTTGATTGATGAGAAGAGATTAGCAGCCATTGCGCATGGCCGGTTGTACCAGAGTAGGATGAAGAAAGCCTTTGATCAGAAAGTGCGTCCTCGGTGCTTCAAGACAGGTGATTTGGTGTTGAAAAGGATCCTTCCTCCTCAGACAGATCACAGGGGAAAATGGACTCCTAACTACGAAGGTTCGTATGTGGTAAGAAAAGTTTTCTCTGGCGGAGCCTTATTACTATCTACTATGGATGGTGAAGATTTTTCGTCTCCTGTGAACGCGAACATGGTTAAAAAATTCTTTGCTTAAAGGAGACCCGTTGGACACAAAAAGAAAAGTCCAGGCAAAAATGGGGCATCCCGGCGAACCATAAAAAGAAAAGGTTCGGGAAAAAATTAGGGATAAAAGAAAAAGAATGAACCCGCAAAGTTGAAAACCTGAAAAGGCAGCTTTGGCAAAAATGGGTATCCCGATGGATTGAAAACCCGAAAGGGAGATCCAAGCAAAAGTTAGGGATTTAAAAAGCAAATGATCACGGTCTGCATTCGATCTGTAAGCTTGTGAGCAGTTATCCCGAAGGAAAGGAATCAGTCCAGTCAGTCTTGTCAGAAGACGAAACAAGGGGAACATTGAAGACATACAGGTCATAGCCGAATCGAAACATGGTGGTTGTCTGTTTCCAAGTTTCCGACATTTCTATTGTATTTGTTTTCTTGTTTTTTGAGCAATTACCTCTTTTCAGGAATTGCCTCTGAAATGTAATCTGCCTATTTACAGGCCTTTTCATCAATAAAGTATTCACTTCAGTCAAAGAGCTTTCTTTTTCTTGTCCATTTTATTATTTTGTTTGCGAAATGTCTGTTATTTTGGTAAACATTGCAGGTAAAAGCAAGAGGATGTACAGAGCATAACGAAAGCGCTGACTTTACTTGATCAGCAAGTATCATGGATAGTAACTAAGGTAACCATTTCACGTGTAGGACATTTCTGGTGTTTTTCTTTGTTGCAGGTCAACAAGGTTATCACAATCGGATGAGGGTCCTTTGTCCTCATCAGTTCAAGTCTCAGCAAGTAGCAGTTGTTGTCAGACGGGTATTCTCAGTGGATTAAGTGTGATACTTCCGGCAGAATGGACTTGTTCCCCACAGGTAAATGCAGTCAGGCATGAGCAAATGAGAGGCTTGTTTCCCCTAGCAGAGATTTCGCTCCTCCGGTGAAGTGGTCATCCTATCCTCGGAAGAGTTTTGTCCTCTCCCCGGCAGAGTCCGATTATCAAGTTTAAAATGTTATATCCCCAATAGAACAAAGCTTTATCTTCGTGAGAAATTGAGTCCCTAGCATGGTGGAAGTTTGTTCTCTGCGAAACAGGAAAGAAGTGTTTCCCTCAGCGGTAGGGTGGTTTGTAAGATAGTTTTCTTCTCCAGCGGAGGCAACGTCGATGATGTCCATTCCCCATGGAGTCAGTTCAGGATTTTCTCCAGCAGAGTGCAGTGCTGATTCTCTCGATAGAGTAAGTGGTAGAATAGATGTTTCGGATTTCCCTAGTAGATTCAAGTTCCCCTCTAGAGTAGGAGTATCCGGTATTCCTCGACAACACAGGTTGATATTTGATGTAATCCCAAGCAAAGTGGATTTTCTCCCCAAGCAGGATAAAGTTTTCAGGAATGCCATTCCGGGCTAGGTTTCTTGAGCAGGATAAAGTCAATCTTCGGTGGTCGATTGTTTTTCCCCGCAGAGACAGTTTCCTCAGCAAAAGGGGTTTGACTTAAGTATCGAATTGCTTATGCCCCCGCAGAGCTATTCAAGTCCTTGGAAGATTCGATCCCCGGCGGTGTGGATTTCTCTTCCCGGCATGAGTTATTCTTTCTCCCCAGCGGAGTGGGTATCTTTTCTCCCCAGCATTTATTTTGCTAGGCTGGTTCTTTTGCATTTGTATTTGCATTAGCATCCTCCTAAATGCATAGCATTTCCATTTTGTATGGAGCATTACGCCATTTTCAAACATAAGCATCTGGAGCATAAGCCAGGTTTGGTGTTTTGGGACCGGATATTCGTTTCAGCAGAGGTTTGTTTGAATCAAGGGGCTTTCGTGTTATCCGCGTCAGGATGGATTTCTGGATTGGGTTTTATCAGATTCTTCCCAACTGAGTAGTTTGGGTGAATGTTTTCGTTTTCCCCAGGCGAGTCGCTTGCGGGTGTTGCATTCCCTGGTCAAGCTTGTGGTTCTTTCCCAACAGAGTTGTTCCGACTTTTGGTTGGCCATCGTTGTTTATTTCAACTTTTGGTTGATGTCGGCTATTCCAACTTTTGGTGGTTATTCTCCATTTTTCTTTCAGCAGAGTTGAGGATTCCAAGTTCTGGTTGGTACCTTCCTGCGTAGTTTAGATGGTTGTATTTGGTGATCCCAACTGTTGGTTGGTAATCTTTGGTTTCCCCGAGCGGAGTCTCTATTCCAACTTTTGGTTGGCAATCTTTGTTGTTCTAACTCTTGGTTAGTAGCTGTTGTTCTAACTCTTGGTTAGTAGTCGTTGTTCTAACTTTTGGTTAGTGGCCTTTTATTTCAACTTTTGGTTGGTAATTCAGGAGGAATATCTCAACTTTTGGTTGGTAGTCTCCTGTGGTGGAGTCAGCTTCGTGTAGCGTCCCCTAGCTATCCTAACTCTTGGTTAGTAGCTTTTGATCGATGAATATCTTTCCCCCGACAATCCTATCTTTTGGTTAGCAGCTTGTGTTTGACCTTTGATCAGTGGTATTTCATGGTGATTCTAACTATTGGTTACTACCCTTGTTTCCCAACTTTTGGTTGGATAATGTTTTCCCATGCGGTTGTCCCAACTCTTGGTTGGCATTCCCCAGTAAGGTCGAACTGGATGTCTGTTGTTGTTCCAACTATTGGTTGGTAGTCTTCCCTTATTCCCCTGAAGGGTCGTTATCTCAACCTTTGGTTGATAAGATTTGGTGTTTTCAACTCTTGGTTGGTAGTCTTCCTTTTATTCCTCGGCAGAGTTGTTATCTTAACTTTTGGTTGATGAGGGGATTTGTTGTTTTCCCACTTTTGGTTGGTGGTTTTGGTTTCTCTGGTAGAGTCAGTCGTGGACGTTGGTTTATTTTCCAACTCTTGGTTGGTATCCTTTGATTCTCCAGCGAGGTTGTCATATCCGGTGTGGTCGATTTGTCGACGTTTTTCCAACTCTTGGTTGGTAACCTTGGTTCTTTGGTTGTTGATTCCGACTTTTGGTCATATGCCTCCTCAGCGAAGTTGTTTCGCCATGTAAATTGCGGTTAGTATGGATTCCGACTCCTGGTTGGTAGGGGTGGTTTTATCCCCAGAGAGTAACCCTCATCCCATCTTTTGGATGATGTTGCTAGATTGTTGTCCTGTGATGGATGTTAACTCCCCCAGCAAAGTCGTCTCGCCATGGAAGCTTCGATTGTTGTTTGGCTCTTTATCCCATCTCTTGGATGGAATTCGTTGATTGCAGCCTTTTGTTAGATGCTTGTTCTCCACAGAGTCGTCTATTTAGTCTACTCTTTCCCCGGTGGAGTCGCCACAAAGCCGTTTTATCACGCTTTTATTCCCCAACAGGGTTTGTTCCAACTCTTGGTTGGTATTCCGAGTTCGCTATCCCGACTTTTGGTTGGTATTTGTTGATGGTTTCGTCCCAACTCTTGGTTGTTATCCGTTGGTCTCTGGTTGTTCCGACTCCTCGTTGGCATTCTCCGGACATTTTTCCCGACTGTTGGTTGGCATCTTTTGGATGAAGTTCAGATTATATTGGATTATTACCCCCAGTGCGTCGTTTTCCAACTCTTGGTTGGTAGTCGCTGTTTTGCATTCCTGCGGGGTGAAAATTTCCCGGTTCTTTTGTATTCAATCAACTTGTACCTTGAATGTTTGAAAGCAGATGCTTTTCCTCACTTCAGGTCCATGTTGTTTGAATAGGGACAGTTGTAGGACCCCAAAATTTACCTTTCGTTTCTTACCGTAACTGGCTTTTGTTTCTTTGCATTTAGCATTTGCATTGCAAAGCATTCGTTCCCGAAGCATGGGATCAAGGCGTTTCCCGTGACTCAAGCTCATTTCGGAGCAAAAGACTGAACAACAAACAGTGAGCATCAGAGGCTCAGACATTTATTTTGTCCAACGGTCAGGCGACCGATTTTTATTTTACAGGTTAATTTTAGATCAGGATCAGCATTCAGGCTATCACATGCAATTTCATGATCAGATTATTCAAGAACAAGTTTCAGAAGCTAAACAGAGCTCCAAACAGCGAGAAACGGGCAAACGGGCTGGTTTCCCACCAAAAGGCGCCAAATTCAAAATTTTGAAGGTGTTAACCGGTTAGCACATATGGTTAACCGGTTAACCAAAGGAAAATTTGCCTAGATTCAAAGGTTTCAAAGGCGTTAACCGGTTAATGCATATGGTTAAACGGTTAACCATAGCAGAATTGGCGCTGTACGTGAATTTTCAAGTGGAGATGCTTTGGAGTCTAATTTTGATCACTTGAAAGCTCATTTTTGCACTTGGGAAGGATCTAGAACATCATTTGAAATTTGGTTAAATTTCATTTCCCTCCAAAATCCCAAACCTCATTCCATACCACAATTCCCAAACCAACTTCCAAGCCTTTGTTTTGGATCCCGACCAAAGTGGTATTTAAGTGAATTACTCCAAACAACACTCATCTAACCTTCATAATTTCCGTTTCAAATTCAGAGTTGATCAATTCTCTCTCAATTCTTTCAATTCCCTCCATAACCAAAACTCACTCAAAGCTCTTTTTCATTGGAACTATTGATTCTTCATTGGAATCAATTGATTTCTAAGAGCTAAACCTCCATCCATTATGTTGTTTGAAGTGATTTCATCATTCAATTTTCGTGCAAGTTCAGATCTGCATTTTGAGGTGATTGTAGAAGTGCTTATTTGGAGTAATTTGGCTTAATTGTGAAGGATCTTCATTCATACAACATTAATTATTGCGGATCTTAAAGTTTTTCCGAATTTCTAGCATTTGATCTTCTCAAATTCAGTTGATCAACATTTACCGAATCAATTCCCCGATTCGTAGGTTGGATTTCTGATCCAATTTAATTTTCGAGCTTATTTGCATGCTTATCATGTTAATCTTTATATTCGATTGAATTTTGTTAATTTTGATCCGTTCGATTTGTGATATGGTTGTGTAATTGTGTATCCATGCTGTTGGATCTATGTTTGATGTTGTCAATTTCGTGCTTATTTGATAAGTTGATCTGTTGGAATCTTGGATAAGCTGTTCAGTTGCTAAAAGTGATTTTCTGTTTGCTGTTTTTGGCTTCTAGTATAGTGCTAACCAGTTAACGTATATGGTTAACCGGTTAACCAATTCAAATATTCAAATTTTTCAAAGATTTCAGGGCGTTAATCGGTTAATGTATATGTTTAACCGGTTAACCATTTCAAATTTTCAAATCTTTTTCAAACGTTAACAGTGCTAACCGGTTAACGCATAGGGTTAACCGGTTAACCTGTTCAAAATTTCAGTTTTTCTTCAAACTTTCAAGGTGTTAACCGATTAACATTATGTGTTAACCAGTTAACACTATACAAGAATGCCATATTTGATGTTTTGCTTGCTTATTCGCATACCGGTTCGATTTGAATCATCATAAATCAGTATGATGCATTAGAATTGAATTGTTTTTGCTATTTGCTACTGTTTGTGTTTGTTTAATCATGATGTTGTTGCCATGTATGGTCATTCTTTCAATTATTTGCATGTTTGTATGTGGTTCGAATCGGTTATTCGTTTGCATGTTCATTTGCTTTCATCTCTTGTTTTTACACATGTTTGCATCATTCTTGCATCGCTGTTGAGGTCGAGACGCGCTTGGGGCGACTGCTGCCCCACACACTTTTCCTCCCTCCCACCATTCTAATTGTGCATTTTCGTGTTTGCATTTTCTCTACTTGTGATTGATCCTTCCTTTGTTCTTCTTATGCTTTCTTGCCATGATCCCTATAGGATTCCTAGTCCCTCCATTTAGGATGGGAGTAAGAGAGACATTAGGTGTTCAATCCAAGTATGCTAACATTAGGGTAGATGTTTCCCCTTTTCATTCAAACTTTAGGATTACTTTGCATGACAACGTTAGGGCCGAGTTTCCCTTAGACGTCCCGTGCGTCTTCTCTTCTCATCTCAAAATCAGGCTACCTCATTTAATAAAGGCGATAAACATTGCGCGAAACCGAATGTTGAGTGAGGGGTCTCCTCTCGCTTATCTAGAATGTTTAGTATCCATCCCGTTTGGGGGCAATATACGACGCATTCGCCTCCATGTCATAGTCTTTAGTGCAACGTGAATCACAAACCGAATTAATTCACTTCACTAAAAAACACAAAACAAATTCAAACCTTTTTCATTCGGGATTAATCGAAACTTTTTTTCCAGAAAAGAGTGTCGTTAAACTTCGGTTCTACCGCAAACAAGCTTAGTCCCTAACTGCTGGAACAGATGTTAAACCCTACTCGATTAAAACACCTAATCAACCTGTGGTTTTTGTCCGCCTGAACTACGTCTGCTCTGATCTTTTATAACAGATGAAAGTACGTAGGCACAAGACGTGACGTCTTGGCAAACAACCATCCCCCTTCTCTCCCGTAGTTAGCCGAACTACGTTGACTCTGACTTTTCCATTGCACGAGGGAATACGTAGGCATAGAGCGGCGATGCTTCGCCGAGTCTCTTTTCCTCTCTTTTTTTGTCCCGCAAGCCTTTAGCGTAGATAGTTTAAACACACCCTTAGATAGACAACAAGCATGGATACCGTCGAGTACGACGGACGTGAGGGGTGCTAATACCTTCCCCTTGCGTAACCGACTCCCGAATCCAGGACTTGGTTGGAATGACCTTGTCTTTCCCTTTTTCGTCGGGTTTTTCCGATCGTTTCCTTTCCCTCTCCTTGGGATAAATAACGAAAGGTGGAAACTCTTCTGTTTTCCATCGGGTGTTTTTCGCAGTTGCAACACTTGGTCAGGTTCACGATTTTCAAGAAAGGATATAAGGCTCAAAGTTTACTTTAACCCACCCATTCTCCTTGATATTCTCCAGTCCTATGTTCATCTAACTCGACACAAGCGCTCACCTCTCAGAGGTTGAATAACAGGTGTGATGGTTAAGGAATCCACAAGTTCTCGGAGTGACAGTCACTCGCTTTTCGTCTTTTGGTGCCTGGAATCACACGACTTGTTCTTCGTCATTTTTTCTGATTTCCCTATTTTTGCCTGGACTGACTCTTAGGAGTATATCCTTTGATTTTGAAGTCCAGCGGGATGCCCCAATTTTTGCCTAATTCACTTGTTTTCAAGTTATCGACTTAGCGGGCTTCTTATTTTTTCTTTTTATTTTCTTTCTCTCTTTTTTTTAAAACAAATCAAGTGACACCGGCTTATCTGACTTGTTAAAAGGATTGTGACTGTCTCACTCCTTGGTCGGTGATGGATACCACTGTAGTTTTTTAGGCACAACCTCTAGAGGTGTGATTGATCCTCAAACAGGAACACTCCTTTTTGCAATTTGGACGCTCGACCAAATTAACTGACACCTACCCTGCCCCAAGTTAAGATTCAGGGTTTTTCATTTTCAGAAAGAAACTCCTACTACTAAGCTCAAAGGGGTTAACAAGGGATTATCTTCCTTATATCTCCGGTGTTTAGGAATTTGAAAGAATGTCTGTATATCATCAGCAGGTTTATTCAAAAGCATACAATCGGAAGCTTACGCGTCTTTCAATTTCGTCATCCTCCCTCGGATTCCACTTAAACAAGTGTTTGACACCAATAAAAGCATAAAGTGAACACAAACGGATTTAATCAAACCTGCATATTCATTTCATTATCATTATCAATTGAAAACAAACAAGTTCTACAGATAAGATTTGCACTTAAACAGAAAAGAAGCTACAAATGCAAAGAAATGACATGATAAAAAGATTGCCAGCTTCGGGGAACTGGGCTTTTCAATCTTGATTTGCTGCTGCACCAGCCATCTTCAAAATTGCTCGTCAAAGTCAGTCTGATAATCTTCTGAATATCTACTCTCAGTGAACTCCTCCATACCATGAACTGATACGCCCACATGGCTGGACGATGGAGGATCATTGATCTGGATACCCTGAGGCGTGATTGAGAACATATTGGAGTCCAGTAGAGTCTGCACCTTGCTCCTAAGCACCTTACAATCTTCGGTTGAATGCCCATGTGCCCCAGCATGGTACTCACAACGGGCGTTGACATCGAAACCTGGCGGATACGGAGGAAACTCTGGATTAATCTTCTTCGACACTATTAATCCACCTCTGATCAAATCTGGCAACATCTAACCATACGACATCGGCAACTGACTGAAATGCCTTGTTGGCTTCCTTGGTCGTCGTCGGGCATGCTGACGTGGTTGATGACGGTATGGCCGCTGACTTGGGAGGGGAACAGATATCTGATACTCATACCCAACAGGTTGCGGACTCTGAACACTCGAAACGTCTGAAAACTGAATATGAGGTACCGGAGATTTCGGAATGGCATCACTTTTGTTCTCTCATTCTTCTTGAGAACTAACAATTGATTCACTTTCATAAACTGAGATATCTGAGGTGTCTTGAATTCTCCCACTCTAGATTCCGCTCTCAATGTATTCCCCCATTATCATCAAGTTAGAGAATTTTGTTGCTCCACTACCGATCATCTTATCGAAGTAATGGCCTTGCAAAGTATCCATGAACATGCCAACTAATTCTCTGTCCAAAAGTGGTGGCTGAATGCGAGTTGCGAATTCTCTCCATCTTTGCACATATCCTCTGAAGGATTCATTGTCCGCCTGAGATAATTCTTGCAACTTTATGCGACTGGGAGCCATGTCGAGATTGTAGTTGTACTGCTTCACAAAGGAATTTGCTAAATTTGACCATGATCGGATGCATACACCCTCCAACTGCATGTACCAACTCAATGATGCTCCACTCAGACTGTCCTGAAAATAGTGAATCATAAGCTTGTCATTATGGACATGTGAGGTCATTCTTCTGCAGAATATCACCAAATGCTGCTTCGGACAACTATCCCCTTTGTACTTCTCAAAATTTGGCATTTTAAACTTCGACGACATCACAAGACCGGGCACCAAACACATGCTTAAAGCATTCAAATTAAGAGTATCCTGACCCATCAGGGTATCAAGCTTTTCCTCCAACAGATGATATCTTCTCATAAACTCAGCAGCCTGTGGGTCTTTAGCTTTAATCTTCTGAACAACTCCTTGGGAATCCGGCACAGGGAAAGTGAAATTCTGATAGTCCGTGTCATGAAGAGAAGATGAATCTCTATCTCTAGCAATAGTATGCTCTTCAATGCGAATCTACACAAGCTTAGCTTGAGCGACATTGTTCACCGGAGTCCTCTGAACATTGGTCTCTCCTCTTGTCATAGGCGTCATGGCTTCCATGAGTTGATCTAGCTGATTCTTCATCACTTCAAACTTTGCCCTTGTAACAACTAAATTCCGCTCTCCTGAGTTCATGATCCTTCCATAAGCTAATTCAAGTCCAATGCGAATGTCGGGAAATCAACTACGAGTTGGACAAAAGATGGGTAAGCTCCCTGCTCCGGCTGAGGATGGATATGCAGAAATGAGATGCAAATGCAATGCAACGCAAGATGCTAATGCAACAAACATGGGATCAAAGTTTCCACAAAGCTCTGAATGACTGCTGTGCCGCTGACTGGATGAACTCAAAAGTCCGCTCTGAAGAGAATACCAGAATACCAGGATGATAAGTTCCCACTGATAAGAAAACCAAAATACCGGGTTGTTTGGAAGTCAAGGTTTCCTGCAAAATCTATCCCTTCTCGCATGTGGGTTCTAGTCTTGAAAGGTACGACATCCTATGTAGGTTATCAGCGTCACAGACTTTCGAGAAACGATGATATGTTCACCATTTCTGGTTTGGCATCATAGTCTATCAAAGCGGTCTCACTTAGCTGACTTCCCAATGAAAGGTCTCTAGATTCGTTAGTATTTCTAAGTCAATACTCCCTCAACTGCACCAAACATGTAGGATAGAATATTTCCAAAGAAAAACCTCGTCTAAACGTGAATTTCGCATGAGCTATTGCATGGCCAAACGCCACACAAGCTCCCGCTACTCTCCACACTAATCTTGTGTGTAAACTCAAGCCTGGGTATTGGGCTTATCTCTCAATGGAACAACCCACCCCACAGCACAGCAGCAACACGATATGATAACAAAATGAAAATGCAATAATATACAACAGATAATGTACATAAAGCAAAATAACTGCATAAAAGTAAACACCCAAAGACACACAACAGACAAGCGCTAGGAATGAATTGCATAGGGAACCATCGCAGTCCCCAGCAGAGTCGCCAGCTATCGCAACTGCGAAAAACACCCGGCGGAAAACATAAGAGTTGCCATCATTCTTTATTTATCCTAAAGAGAGGGAAAGGAAATGATCAGAGAAAACCTACAAAAAAGGGAAAAGACAAGGTGATCGCAACCAAATCTTAGGTTCGGGAGTCAGTTATGCAAGGGGAAGGTATTAGCACCCCTCACGTCCGTTGTACTCAACAGGATCCACGCTTGTTGTCTAATTAAAGGGTGTGTTAATCTATCTAAGCTACAAACTCACAGGGACAAAAGAAAAGAAAAGAGACTCGATAGAGCATCGCCGCTCTATGCCTACATATTCCCTCGTGCAATGGGAAAGTCAGAGTCAACGTAGTTCTTAAAACTACGAGTGAAGGGGGGAAGGTTGCTCGCCAAGACATCGTCGTCTTGTGCCTACGTATTCTCGTCTGGTACGAGAAATCAGAGAAAACGTAGTTTGGGCTGACACGACCACAGATTGGTTCAAGTGTTTTAATCGAGTAGGGTTAAACCATAGTTCCAGCAGTTAGGGACGATGCATGTTTGCGGTAGAACCAAAGCTTAACACCCTCTTTCTGAAAATGGTTTTCCATTAATCCTGAAGGATAAAAAGGTTTGATGTTTTGTTTGTGTTTTTTAGTGAAGTGAATTGATTGATTTGTGATTCATGTTGCACTAAAGACTATGACATAGGAACGAATGTGTCGCATATCGCCCCCAAACGGGACGTACACTAAACACTCTAGACAAGCGAGAGAAGACCTCTCACTTATCATTTCCAATGTGCTTAAGGCTCGTAGCGTATAACATTCATCGTATATATTAGATGAGTTAGAATGCGTTTTGAGATGAGAAGAGAGACGCACAGAAGGTCTAAGGAAAACTTGGCCCTAACGTTGTCATGAAAAATGGACCTAATGTTGGGATTGAAAGGGAAATCTACCCTAATGTTAGCATGCTTGGATTGAACACCGAATGTCTCTCCTACTCCCATCCTAAACGGAAGGACTAGGAATCCTAAGGGATCATGGGAAAAGACCAAGAAAACACAAGATAAATCAATCACAAGTAGAAAGAAATGAAAGATGAAATGCAAACATGAAATGCTACCTTCAATCATCAAAGAAAAGTGGAAGGCAAAAGTATGGGACTGCAACCACCACAAGCACATATCAACCAAGCAATTCTTCAAGCTCAAGCAAATGCAAAGAATGAACACTCATCACTTTGAACAACAACTACAAAAGTATGCATTCAAGTGGAAATCGAACACGCGTGTCGAAGAAATCATGATTAAACAATCAAGAACAGCAACACAATATCCAAAACATCTCACTCAAATGCATCATACTGCTCCATGAGGATTAAAAGCGAGATGGTACCAAAACAAGCTTGAAAATAGCAAATAACACATCCTGGTGCAGCGTTAATCGGTTAACACATATGGTTAACCGATTAACCATTGAAAAAACTTAAGAATCTGAAAATTCACACTAGTTAATCGATTAACCAATTTGCACTGCAACTGGTTAACCGATTAACACTGTACCAGAAGCAGAAAAACAGAAATTCAAAAGCACTTTCAGCAATTAATCACTTCTCCAATAATCCAGATGATCATATGATCAATTATGCACGAATTTAACACCAGAATTCAGTGATCCAATCAACATGTAAACATGTTCAAACATCAAGATCTTAAATCACATGGATCAAATCAACTAAAAGTCAATCAAAAATGAAGATCCACATTGAATATGCAAAATAAGCTCAAAATAGCATCGGAACTAGAATTCCAACCTACAAAGCGGAGATTTGCTTTGGTAATTGTTGATTCAGCCTCAATTGAGCAGATCCAAGCAAGAAATCTGAAAATCCTTCAAGATCCAAGTGATTACTTATAGTAGAAATGAAGATCCGCCAAAATTAAGCAAGAATAATCCAAATAAGCTTTTCCAAACCAGCTTCCAAGATCAGATCCAAACTAGCACGAAAATTGAATGGAGAATTGGAGACGATAAAGATGAAAGAATTCAAGGTGAGAGCTCTAATGGAGGTTTTGGAGTGAAAAAGTTGAGAGAAAAATTCAAGAATGAGTGAATTCTGAAAATGATGTGATATTATGATGATTGTGAGTGAGAGGTTTGGAGCAAATCATTAAATATGCTCTAGGTTTGGGATCCAAATCTGGTTTGAAGTGTGGTTATGAAAATTGGAATGGGATTAGCAATGGGAAATTAGAGGGAGTTTGAATTGATTTTGAGAATTAACCAAAATTCAAAGTGGGTTCTAGATCCTTCTTCTGGTGTAAAATCAAATTCACAAATGATCAAAATGGACCCCAAAGTGACTTCTCTTGAAAATTCATGTGCAGAGCTGAAATTTTCCTTGGTTAATCAGTTAACCATCTGGGTTAATCGATTAACACCCTTGAATATTTGAATTTGGCCTGATTTTGCGTTGGTTAATCGGTTAACCATATGGTTAATCAATTAACACCTTGAAAATTTGAATTTTGGCGCCTTTTGGAGGGAAAAGATGCACAATTGTCCGTTTTCATCCATTTTAAGCTCTGTTAAGCCTCTGAAACTTGCTCTTCAATACTAAAGCCGAGAGAATGATTGAGATGGCTTGGGTGTTGCGTCCTGATCTGAAAATAACCCTGTAAAACAAAATAAAATCAACCGCTCGATCGTTAGGAAAAATAAATGTCGGAGCTCCTGATGCTCAATGTTCAGTCTTTTGCACTAAAAGAGCCCTGAGCCACAGAAAACCCTTGATCCCATGCCTCAAGAACAGATGCTATGATATGCAGAAATGCGAAAATGCAAATAAACAAAAGCCAGTTAAGGTTAAAACGGAAGGGAAAATTTTGGGGTGCAACACTATCTATAACCCAAGGGTCAATGGAGAGACTTTCCTTTGGAATGGGAAAAGATGAGGCAAATGGATGAGAACTAACAAGTTCCATCACTTGGGGAATAACTTAACAAAGTTAAAAGCAAACATAAGCATTCGTCCAAACATGATGAAAATATAAGAGATTATGGTAACAACCAAGAAAGGGAGGCAAGTATGTGACAACATCAAGCAAAGATCATGATTAATTCAAACGGTTATAACCAATAAAGCACAAAAGATATTTCAATATCATGATAGAGGTTCTTACAAGACTTATCACAAGAGGTAAAACCCAAATGGAACATCTTATCAAAGATGAAAGGAGATGAGGTAACAATCACGTGTTTGAATGCAAACAAATTTAGATGCAAGCAAGTAACAACTTGAGGCAAGCATGTCATAGGTTCAAAGATGTCATATGTAACCACATAAGAGGAAACATCATACACTGATGACAATCAAGTATAAGCAAGTAGGCAAGCAATGTCAGAATGATGCAAGTAGGCAGTTCATTACTTCATGGGGAATTTCATAAGTTCAAGGTAACAACCACGAATGAAGTAAAAATCCTATCTGTTGCAACTGGGAAAAACACCCAACGGAAAACAGAAGAGTCTCCACCTTTCGTTATTTATCCCAAAGAGAGGGAAAGGAAACAATCGGAAAAACCTAACGAAAAAGGGAAAAAGACGAGGTCAACGCAACCAAGTTCTGGATTTGGGAGTCAATTACGCAAGGGGAAGGTATTAGCACCCCTCACGTCCGTCATACTCGATGGGATCCACGTATGTTGTCTATCTAAGGGTGTGTTTAAACTATCTACGCTAAAGGCTCACAAGACAAAAAGAAAAATAAAAGTGACTTGGAAAAGCATAGCCACTCTATGCCTACGTATTCCCTCGTGCAATGGGAAAGTCAGAGTCAACGTAGTTCGGCTAACTACGGATGAAGGGGGGAAAGGTTGCTCACTAAGACATCACGTCTTGTGCATACGTACTCTCAGCAGGTATGAGAGATCAGAGCAAACGTAGTTCAGGCTAACACGAAACCACAGGTTGATTAAACGTTTTAACCGAGTAAGGGTTAAACCTCCGTTCCAGCAGTTAGGGACAAAGCCTGTTTGCGGTAGAACCGAAGCTTAACAACACTCTTTTTACGAAAAAGCTTTCCGATTAATCCCGAAGGAAAAAGGTCTGAAATTTGTTTTTCTGTTTTTTAGTGAAGTGAAATTAATTCGGTTTGTGATTCACGTTGCACTAAAGACTATGACCTAGGAGCGAATGCGTCGCATATCGTCCAAAGGACATATGTAACATTCTAGAAAATTGACAGGCAACCATCCAATCATCATTTCCCAAGTAGCTTAAGGCTCGTAGCGCGCAACGTTCTTCGCATTTATTAGATGAGTTAGAATTGTTTTGAGATGAGAAGGAGAGAGACGCACGGAAGGTCTAAGGGAAACTCGGCCCTAATGTTGTCATGCAAAGTGGTCCTAAGGTTAGGATTGAAAGGGGAAACATCTACCCTAATGTTAGCATACTTGGATTGAACACCTAATGTCTCTCATACTCCCATCCTAAATGGATGGACTAGGAACCCTATGGGGATCATGGCAAAAAGCACAAGAAAGCACCAAGTAAATTCAATCACAAGCAAGAGATGCAAACATGGACAATAAACATGCAAAGAGGGAGGAAAAGAACTGTGGGGCAGCAGCCGCCACAAGCGCGTCTCGACCTCTTTGAAGCAAGCAAAGTACGTAATGCAACATAGAAATGCAAGAAGGCATGCAAACACGGAAAAATGTGAGAATACATATGCAATGCAACATACAAGCAAAGGGAGGAAAAAGTGTGGGGCAGTAGCCGCCACAAGCGCGTCTCGACCTTTTATTAATGTTGTAAAAGAATGCACACAAAGCGAAGAAATACGGGACAACAAGCAAACATGAATATGAAAGCACACAATCACTTCGAACGACAACACATAAGTGTGCATCCGAGTGGAAAACAACACGAGTCGGCAAAGTCTCGTTTAAACAATCGAAATAGAGACATATATCCCAAAACATTTCACTTCTAATGCATCATATCGAAATACGATGATTCAAAGCGAAACGGTACTCAAACAAGCAAGCAAAACAGCAAAACAGGCCTGCTGGAATAGTGTTAATCGGTTAACCATATGCGTTAACCGATTAACCACCTGAAAATGTTTGAAAATTTGAAAGTTTGAGTTGGTTAATTGATTAACCATATAGGCTAACCGATTAACACTGCTCCAACAGCAGTAAATAACAGCAGAAAAGCACTTAACAGTAACTTATCACTTAGGCAAACTTCCACATGATCTCATAATCAATTGTGCACGAAATTAAACCAGCAAATCATGACTCAAACAGCATGTAAGCAGATTAGCACAACCAAATCATGGATCAAACGGATCAAATTAACCAAAATTCAATCGAAGATGAAAATCCACATGATTATTGCAAATAAGCTAAAAACAGATTCAGATCCAACCTTCGGAGCGGAGATTTGCTCCGGTTAGTGTTGATTCAAATGTAATTGAACAGATCTGATGCTAGAAGTCCGAAATACTTCAAGATCCACACCAATTCTTGTAGTAGCAATGAAGATCATTCAAGATTAATCCAAAATAAGCCAAATAATCACTTCCATAATCACTTCCAAAATCACTTCCAGATTCAGATCCAATTGTGCACGAAAATTGGATGAAGAAAACACTTCAATGGAGATGATGGATGGAGGCTTAAGCTCAAGAATTCATTGATTCCAAGGAAGAATCAAAGAATTCAAGGGAAAAGAGCTTTGAGTGAAAGTTTTGGAATTGGAAAATTGAGAGAGAATTTGAGAGAATTGAGATGAATTCTGAAAAATGGGAGTGAGTAAATGAAGATTAGCTCCTTTGGTTTGGAGTGGATCACTTATATATCACCTAGGCTTGGATCCAAAGGAGAGGCTTGGAAGTTGGTTTGGAAAATTTGGTTTGGCACTAGGAATGGGATTTTCGAGGGAAAATGAAATTAATCAAATTCTCAAATGATTCTAGATCCTTCCCAAGTGTTAAATTGGATTTCCAAGTGGTCAAAATTGGACCCAAATGGCTCTGCACTGAAAAATCACGTACAGAGGAAAAAATTGCATTGGTTAATTGGTTAACCATATGCGTTAACCGATTAACGCCTTCAAAATTTCAAATCTGGCCTAATTTTGCCTTGCTTAATCGGTTAACCATATGCGTTAACCGATTAACACCTTCAAAATTTGAATTCTGGCGCCTTTTGTAGGGAAATCTATCTGTTTGCCATGTTCTTGCTGTTTTGAACTCTGTTAAGCTTCTGGAATGCGTTCTTGAACGCTGTAACCATGAGAATGCCCGAATGCTGCTTTCTGATTTGAAAAATGACCTGCAAAACAAAATAAAATCGACCGCTCGATCGTCGGGAAAAATAAATGCCAGGGCCTCTGATGCTCACCGTTTTGTCTCCTGCACCAAAAATGAAGACTGAACCAACGAAAAACCTTGATCCCCTACCTCTAGAACAAATTCTATGCAATGCAGAAATGCAACAGAATGTAATGAAACAAAAGCCAAGCCAAGAAAATGTTGGGCAAATTTTGGGGTGCAATAGTTGCCCCTATTCAAGCAACTTGAACATGACTGGGTGAGAAGCGAACGACTTTCAAACAATCAAGGTACAGGACGGTTGAATACCAACAATTCCGAAAATTTGCCAACCGCAGAAATAAACTGCAAACTCTGATTGAGGATGAAACCTTCGAAGATAACCGAATCTGATAAAAAAAAATGACACGCAGTCTGAAGAATACATGACCTCGCCGTCAGGCATTAACATCAAGTTGGTAAACTCCTGCCATCATCGCCAGTCATCGTCATTAAGTAGACAAGATCACCAAATATCACATGGTAGATGATGATCCTCTGACTTCGCCGTCAGGCCTCTGCAATACTGTGGAAACACATCTGACCTCGCCGTCAGATACCAACACTAATTTGAAAGAAGAATATCCGTGACTTCGCCATCAGGCGCCTGACCTCGCCGTCAAGCGTCAACATCAATTCAGTAAATTTCTGGCATCGCCACCAGTTCGGAAAACATCTGATCTCGCCATCAGTTACCCGCATTCAATTCCTCTAACATCGCCGTCAGACACCTGACCTCGCCGTCAGGCATATACATTACGTCTGTAAAAGCATTTGACATCGTCGTCAGTCCTCTACCTCAAATCGTTAAAATAGCTAACATCGCCTTTAGTCTTTTGTTGAATAAAAAATAGACATCAAATCCAAAGATACGATCCTCTGACATCGCTGCCAGGCCATCGCTAAATAAAAGCGAGTGAAATGTGTGTGGGGCATCAGCCTCCACAAGCTCGTCTCGACCTCAAGCCAGATATGAATAACTGTAATCATACAGAGGAAATAACATGCTATCAAGCAAAATATAATAACTGCAATAGTATAGAAGAAATAACATGCTATCAAGCACACACAACCCACATAGGCAAGGGAGCTGGGCTCTACCGAATACACGAAGGAAAACCATACATTAAAAATACAAGCAGAGGGAGCAACTCAACCTCTAGTGCAATCATGCTCCTAGTTTGAGTCAGTCTAAGTATGAGCTTATTCTAATGCATCAAGCAAATCAAACAAGTCACATCAATACAGTTGCACAGAAAGAAAACAGACAGGAAAAGAAAGCAGATCAACCACTCCTACAACTCTACAGCAAAGCAACCTTTTGACAGCAGTCCAGTCATCAGACTTCAACAGCTCCTCCAAGATTATCATCTTCAATAGCAAGTATCAACTTGCTTCTTCAAGCTTTTAACACATCAAACACAAGTATCAACTTGTTTTCCAACTTCAAGCTTCAGCTCTTCCTTCAATTCCACCTTTAGACTTCACTCCTAAAATCAAGTATCAACTTGGCTTTCAGGCTCTCAATGCATCATATACAAGTATCAACTTGTTCTCCAACTTCAAGCCTCAGCTCTTTCCCCAATTTCAATTTGATCTTCTTCACAAGTGTCAACTTGTTCTTCTTGACCTTCAAGCTTCAGCTCTCCTTACAAGTATCAACTTGTTTTCCCTAATCTGCAAGCTTCAGCTTCTAAGGGTAATCTTCAAACACAAAGAAGTATCAACTCCTAGCCTCTTCAGTCTTCAGACAAGGACCTCCATCCTCTAGCAAGGGAGAAAGATTCATTTGACATGAGCAAAGTTTGGATGATTGACAGCAGAGTGAAGACCAAAGGTCACCACTAAGCATCCTATCCTCAGAGAAAGGGACCCTCGAAGGCTCTACCAACTGGTAAAGAGCCATACATCCTACCAAAGGAGGGATGAGGCCTTCACAGGGGACCTGGCATCATAGGGAAGAATGGAAGTGATCAACACCTTCCATGTTTATGAAGGAAGAGAATCTATCTAGGAGCTCTGCCTACAATCCCTAATCTTAACACCTAATTAACACTACACCAAAAGAAGAGAAGATCTTCACATCCAAGCTTCTTCAAGCAATCCATGGCAGCCCACACAAGTCTTCATCATCATCCAAGAGCAATAGAAACAAAGCCCTAATCTAAAGGAACTAAATAAGTCATTCTAGTCCAATTAGTGCCTTAGAATCATCTAAAGCTAGCATCTAAACTAAAATCAAACAAAAATGGTAAACTGCATTGTAAATTCCTACAAAAATTCCTAAGGGACCCTAATTCAATCATGAATCTACCCTACAAAAATCAGAGGTTGAATCATCCCCCGAGTTCTAAAAATAAAATCTAAACCACAAGGTATCAATCATAAACCCTAAAAATGGAGCTCTTAAAGTTTCAACCTAGAACTACTACTTACATTCATCACAAAAATATGAGAAAAATCTAGGGGGAGCATGCATATCTATGCTAGCTACACACAAAAAAATCAAGGCAAGAATCATCATCAAATGATCAAACCAAATTCAACAAAATCAAGCATCAACCATGATTATTTTAATGTCAATTAAAATGTAAAAAATCCCATAAAATCAGAAAATGCATGGAATGGGATTAATTGAGTTATTTTTCCATTTTTTATGAATTAATTACTAACCATGAATAAAATGAAAAATAAAATGAAAATCAAAATAAAATAAACAAATGCACGGTGCAGGAAGCAAAGCAATTCAGTTCAATTCAGGGTTGGCCCCAAAAGGGGGTGCGGTTATCAGTTCTCACTTAAGCCCATTGCCACCAACTTAATGAAACGCAACGTATGATAATAGTTCAGAATCCTTCACAAAATGAGAACCATTCGTGGCCGTTGGATCATGCCTTCAGTCAAAGTCCAACCAAGATCTGATGGCTCTCAAGTCATCTTCTCCATTTGAATTCCTGAAACACGCGCGCAGCCATGGCCGTCGCCGGTGGTTCTCCGGTCATCACCCCCAACCCTAACTCTCTCTAGGATCCTCCATTGCAATGGTCTCTACACGAAACCTGACCCAAATCTCACAAGGAATCTTCCTATACCACTTAATCATCCTAAAAGTTCAAGATTCACAAGAACAAAATCTCAACCGAAAATGGTAACAACCCTAATTGGTCACTAACTCTCAAATTGATGATCCAAAAACCTTCCTACACCATTCTACTATGCATCTAACACAATAATTCCTCTTAATTCTACCTAATTGAAGCCATGGAACAAGAACTGCATACCTGGTAAACTTGAGCAAACAGAGTGGTTGAATCTTCAAATCAACCTTCAAGAGCTTGCAGAATCCTTCACTGAATCAATTCAAAGCTTCTGTGTGCAAAAGGAACACTTGAGGATGCTTGGATTATGGAAACCGAATTTGAGTTGCAGGTGAAAAAATATGAGAGCAAGAACACTATTCAGCCACGAATTTGCCTTGATTATGACCTGGAATCAATTACTAGCATCCATGGAAGTGATTGCACTCAAGAAAATGGATGAAAAGTGAAGAAAATAGTGTAACCGAATTCAGTTGCAAGCAAGAAATTTTCAATCTCAATATCTATTCTCTCCTTCAATTATCACCAACCTTCATTCTGAACCACTTCTAAATCATATATAGAACATGTATGGATGATCTAGAAAGTTCTAGATCCCTCTAATGAGAAATTCAATATCTCATGTCATGGAAAGTTCAATCTCATGGTGTGTTCATAACAGCTCATGTTGGCAGCTTGTATTCACCCTCATTTTCTTCCAATTTCTCTCCTAATGGTATTTTGGATGTGTTTAGATTGAAAGGAGCCTTGGTTATGCCTTGAATATTGGTTTGGCAATTGTTGCGGTGGAAATAGGATCACAAACTATTAATGAGTTTGAATCGCAATTCAATTCACAACCGCTCTTTGATTTATCCGAAGGAAAAGGTCAAAAAGGGAAAACCTATTTTGCATCGTAAACACAATGCGGGGAAAGATCTAGGGTTCGGGGGTTGGTTAAATTTAGGGAAGGTATTAGCACCCTAAACTTCTGTAGTACTCTACAGGAACCTTTTGTTCAGATGTTTACTATTTGCTTTATTTATTTGCTTAAGGTATATGTACAAAGGATTAGAAGTGAGAAAAGAGACCTAAGGGGTTAATTCTAAGTTTACTCGGTAAGACATCGCATCTTGTGCCTACGTATCCTTAGGGGAGTGGAATCAGAGTAATCGTAGTTCCCCTCAATAGGGAGGTTAGAGACTTCTTGACTATGGTCAAGGTCTCAAGGGGAATAAACGCATCTTAAGGACACGCTTACGTGGAGTGTAGAAACTCCAAATCTCTACGTTGAATTGTTAAGTTGTAATTAGGGCTAAATTAGGGATTCCACGGCGGGAAACCCTAAAATGGGCGCGGCGGCTCTTTGACCTAATGCTAGGGGCAAAATTGTAATTTTGCCTGCGGCGAGGCATTTGTGAAAATTAGGGTTTGTGAGGTTGTAAGGGTTTGAAGTTGAGGGTTTATGGACTATTGGCGCGGCGACCAAACAATTAAACCTAATTCCTTCGGAGTGTGTGCAATGTGACGGAAATATTGATGAAGGTGTGAGATAAATGAATTGTAAACAGGGAATAAAACAGAAGTTAAAGTCATGCAAACAGAAATTTAAAGGCAGAAATTTAAAGCGCGATTATTAGATTCGCGAGGTTACATATGAGAAGCAGTTACAATATGATAATGAACTTTGAGTGAAAAGTAAGATGAAATAAGTAATAAGCTGCAAAATGAACGAACGACGTTAGTGGGCAGAGTTAGGCGGCAATCAAATTAATTACGAAACAATAAAGAAAAAGATGCAAATTTGAGATTATTAAAATTTTTAATATTAGCTTGCAAAAAAAAGATTTAATTTAAAAATATTTTACTCTTTTAAAAGGTTTTATTTTTAATATTTTAAGAAAAGTTTTTCCTATTTTTATTTAAAAAAAGAGTTTTTCATTTTTATATTTAAAAAAGTTTTAATTTTATATTTAAAAAAAGGTTTTAATTTTTATTTTTTAAAAAAAGAGGTTTTGTTTAATTATAAAAAGATTTTTGTTTATGTATAATATCTACACAAAAAAAGGTTTTAAAACAAATATAAAACAATTTAAAACAAATAAAAAACATAATTTAAAAAAGAACAAAATAAAAAAATAAAACATAAGGGGTTGGGCCGGTCATCACCCCGGACCCAACCCAGTTAGTGGTTTAATTGAGAAACAATCAGGGTTCTGGGAACCCTAATGCTCCTTACGGCGCCATTCACGTATTCTTCTTCTCTCATCTCTCTCGCTTCTCTTCACCGTCTCTCTCGATGTTCTTCATTTTCCTCAGTAACCTGAAATCAAACACGAATGTTGTGAGGGAGATATCTCATAGCTTACATTTATGGTGAACGGTCGGTGATGAGGGTTTCCTCTGAGGCTTGGAGTTGATTGCCCACCGTTTAAACGGCGAAGGCGATCTTCTCCTTTCGGTGATTCGCGGTTGTTGATGTTGGTTCGTCAGTGAACGGAGGCGATGATGAGGGTATCGGTCCTTCTGAGTCTCAACCAAGCCGTTAGGGTTTGCGACGGCGGTTTCGTGATCTCGTTAGGGTGTTCGCTTGCGATCTCCGTTAGTTTTTTGCTCTCTCTCTTGCGGCTACCATTTAGGGTCTTTGATGGTGAGATTGTTCCCTTCTTATACTTTCTGACTTTCTTTTTGGGCCTTTAATCCGTGTTGGATTTGCGTTACTCTGAGATTTGATTTCGAATGATTTTGTTTGATTTGATTTTGTTTGGTTTTTTCAGATACTGATTGAACCATGTTCCCTCTTTTAGAATTCGATTGGGATTTTGGTGAGATTGGATTTCATTTTTCTGATATGAATCTGATACTGATTGAACTCTGTTTCCTCTTTTAGGGTTTGATTGGGGTTCCCAGCTGATATGATCCTTCTGATTTGATTCGGAGCTTTCTATTTTCAGAACTCTGTGATTGAATATTACATGACCCTATTCGATTTGTCTAATAATCTGAACTGATTTGTTTTGATCTGTTTTGAAACTTTCCATATTTGATCGGCCTTGAATGAACTTCATCTTTTGGATTTCAACTGGATATCGTTTTTTTGGTTTATCTGATGTGGTTTGTTTGGATTCATGCTTTGCAGATGCTTCTGATACAGGCAACTCTGTCATGTATTTGGATATCTGGTTCCATCTGATGCAATGTTCTTTGACCTCTGGTCTTCATTTTGGATACTGATGCGAACTAGATTATTTGAGGATGATGACCTGCTTTCATTCAGTTGGGTTATCAGTTGGAATACTTACTTTTCTTCTTCTTCTTTCAGGATGGACGCTTTGCCTTGGTCTTTGCCGCCGAGAAGAGTACGCGGTAATGATGACGTTTGTCTGAACCATTTGGAACAGGATGCTATAATCCTGGCTTTTGATTATATTTTTGCTTCTGATTGAATTGGTGATGATGATTTGGGCTATGATGTTGATTAACTGAGCCATGTGTTTGTGCACTTGTTTATTTCATGAACTGAGATGTTTATGTTCGCTTGTCCTTGCTGGTACAAGTCGTGCTATGATTTTGCGCTGTTTGCATTCTGAACTGGTTCGGTTTCACTCGTGAGTATGGTTTGATCCTTCACGTTTCGGTGACTTGTTTGTTGGGGGCAATGATGTTCATGACTGAGCCCCTGTCTGCGCTATGCTTTGTGCTGCAACTTGGTGTAGTTATTTCACATTTTTGTGACTTGCCATCTGAATTGGTTGAAGCCTGCCCCTAACTGACAACCTTTGGTACATTTTGATGCAGCTTGATACAGCTTGTTTGGGTACTTCATTTGTTTTATTTGAACCTGCTGTTACCCTTTTCTTTGGATCCTGTTGGGGTTTTCTGTTACGACAGATTTATAGGATGTTTTCTTATGGCCTTTTGCGCATGAATTTGCCTTCTGATACATGGTTTTGATGGTGTTATGTTTGGACTTGGTTTTCATGACCTCACTTATATGGTTCAGAACTGATGCTGCTTTTGAATTGTTTAGGTTTTGAGTTCCAAATTCTGAATCTGATACTGATGCGTTTGTGGCTTTTCAGGTGTTGGAAAAAAACTTAGAGCACAGAGTGATTTAGACCTGCCGGCATCCGGGTCTGAGTCCAGATTGACCATGTGGCCTTATTCTCGTATCAGTTTGGAAATCCAATCGCGGCAAAACGAATCAGTCCCGCTTCCTTTGTCACTTCTATCTCTCGGATGTCCCGTAACGATAAGAACAGGTGTTACCTGATCTGACGCCCACGGCGCGGATCGGTAACGGGGGTAGGACGCAGCTTCGGTTGTGCCACTCCCGGCACTCGATGATGACATTGTTCTGAGAGTGTCAAAAACAACTTCTAACATTTTTTCTATATTGTTTGTTCTGTTTTGATGTGCAGGTGAATTTGGAGATTCTGCGGAGGAGCTTAAAGACATCATGAAGACACTTAGGAATTTTTAGGATTTAGGATAGATACTTATTGTAAATGAATCTTCTTGTAAACCAAGTTCAAATTCACTTATCCATTTGTAAACTGTAAATATTTATGAAATGAAATTCAACAAATATTCATATTTACTTTCTCAATTGTAAATTCAAAGTATCCATGAATAATAATTCAGAACCATTTAAATTCCCTCTTGAGTTGTAACTTATAAGTACTTATGAACACAAAGTTCAAAAATATTTAAAACTTACTTCTCCTTTTCCTTTTATAAATGATATCCCGCCATATGATTATATCCAAACAAATTCAAATTAAAATCTCGTTGATCACATCACTTCTTAAAATAACCTTAACAGTATCCACTTCCTTTTCAACCCAACTTCATCTTATTAAGAGGAAACAAAACCGTTTTAGAAATGTTTCAAAATCAAACAAAGCACGACCCCGAGTCCAATCATATTTCTGACAAAACATACCGGCACCTTGACCCAAGTGGCAAATAAATGCCTCAGAACTTAATAACAGCCCATTTTCAAGGAATTAGCAGAATTTGCGTAAAATGACCAAAATACCCCTGGAACCAAATCTGCAAAACAAACACCTCCATAACTTGTTAGTGGTTAGCAAATGTACATATGAGATGCTATGCGAAATGACTGACTAAATATAAGGGTAAAATTTGGGGTATTACAGTTGCCCCTATTTAAATAGCTACACCGGACGATTTGAGTGACAGAGACTCGAGGAATCGTGGTGGAGGGATTTAAATATAGATAACCGAAAATTTTGCCCTTAAATGCGACGATATGCAATGCTATTGGACAGAGCGAGGACAGCTTAATGCAGATGATGCCATGAATATGATATGATGCGTATGCTGGAATGATGAATGCGAAAATGATGACGAATACTACGACACAGGGACAGACGCTACGAGAAGAAACACACTGGGGAAAACGACGCGCTGGGACACAGTACAACACTGGGGAATTCTAAAAATGATAGTCAACTGGTGCGAACACGACCAATTGTCTTTTTAGAAAACGAGATTCTCAACTGGAGATGGTACCTATGAGACGGCCTCCACTGGGGAATCTAAGAATAAAACTGGATCACGTACGATTGCAAGATCGATTACAGAATGCTGGAGCATTGAGCAAAGAATAACATCCAAGCTTCTGTAAACTATCCCTCGTGACAGGATCAAACGGACTTTTCGGAACTCCGTAACAAATATACAGGGTAAAGACCGGCTGTATGCCAAAATAAATGGACTTTGATGGGAAATGCCCTGATAAGCTTCTCGCGGGAGAATTGTCACTTATCGTTGGAAGGGACTTATGTGCCAAAATGGATAAGCACTCAAATAAAGAGGCTGCTGCTTATCTGATAAATAAATCTTCTCGTATTTAAGGTCGGTGCCTGGAATACGATTCTGATTCTTCTCTTACTGAAGGATAAATAAACTGCTTCATGTTTCAAGATCGTGCTCTCCTGAACATGAAAATGGCTAACTGAACTTCCTCATACTTCAGAATCGTGTTCTCCTGAATATGATTCGGCTTTTGCGGGTAAATGAAATTATTCATACTTCAGAATCGTGTTCTCCTGAATATGAAAGGGGTGAACTGAACTTCCTCATAACTCAGAATCGTGCTCTCCTGAATATGAAAGGGGTGAACTGAACTTCCTCATAACTCAGAATCGTGCTATCCTGAATATGATTCGGCTCTTTCTTGTAAATGAAATTCTTCATACTTCAGAATCGTGCTCTCCTGAATATGAAAAGGGTGAACTGAACTTCCTCATACTTCAGAATCGTGCTCTCCTGAATATGATTCCGCTCCTGAAATTTCTTCATACTTCAGAATCGTGCTCTCCTGAATATGAAAAGGATGAACTGAACTTCCTCATACTTCAGAATCGTGCTCTCCTGAATATGATTCGGCTCAAACCTCCCCGTACTTCGATTTGGTTTCTTCTTTTACTAAAGGATAAATGAACTTCTTCATAATTCAGAATCGTGCTCTCCTGAATATGATTCGGCTCAAACCTCCCCGTACTTCAAGATCGTGCTCTCCTGAATACGATTTGGTTCAAAACCCCCCATATTTCCAGACGACAGGTAAATGGAAGCCCAACTGCTCCATGGAGATGGCCATTTGCTGCGAGTCATAACGAAGATAGGATCAGCTTATTAGGTGAGAAATGTTGTATATCGATGCTGTAAGATGTAGGATTGTAATAATAAACTATCCAGGCATGAACTGGCATGTATCTGTAAAGGATTGTAGTTGATTTTCTTGAAAGATAGTGCAAAATAAATGCACGTCCAGTTGGGATTGACGACCGACAAGACGGAGATTCAATCTAGGATCGAGCTAGAAAGAAGACTGGTAATCAAGACTCCATCGAGGGAATGATCTCGAAGGGTAAATATCTTATCCTAGTGCGGAAAGATAGTTGAAATAACCGTCATCCACGAGGACCGAGCTCTGTGGGGAAACTGGAAACAAGTAAGTATTTTATGCTTAGGGCTGACAATCTATTTGGAGAGAACGGACAAACCCCAGTTACTCGGCGGTAACGACCAATGATGGAGACACGACGAACCTATGAATGCTAATGCATATATCAATGAATATGTTAATATGAATGTATGTTAATGTCTATGCATGTTAATGTGTATGTATGTAAGATGTTATGAAATGAGTATGTAATGAATATGTAATGAATATGTAATGAGTCCGTAATGAAATATGTAATGAAATAGGCATGTGAGGCTTATGCCCTTGCGTACGTTGACGAAACAGACTAGAGACGGGACGAGAGATGAAATAAATCTCGACGGAAATACCCTGCGTTCTCTGCAACCAATACGTCAATCATGGGTGAGAAGGATCAATGGTGGAACCAAATCTGGTTTTAAATGTTCTGAATTCTCTAAGGAGAAAGTAAATCGCTTGGGTGTACAGTATCACGTCTTCTCATGGGGAGAGGAAAACCTGAAGGACACTTTCGAGTTACCCAAGACAAGGTTGTCAGCTTATAGTCTCGCTGGGGACTGTGTTAGAGCAATGATTTGAAAGTGTTTCTGCAATAAATGATATTTTCGGGGAGTGAAGAGATCCTTCCGAAATTTCCACTAGTCAAAGTAATTTCTTATATTTTAATTTCGTTTTTTGAAGAACAATTTTTGAAAAATCTACAATGCACCTTTCATTTTCAAATTTTAAGAATAAACGCATTTTGCATAACAATAGAAAACAAAGAGCAATGCACCAAGGAATGTAAGTAACAAAATGGTATCTTTTATTAAAGGGTGGCAGCTTGCTGAAGGCATAGCTCCACAGATGATTATGTTTTGAAATTGGCAACATGGGAAAAGGTTACATTGAATACAATGACACCTACTGACACTAATAACTAAGATTAATCCAGAATCTTGCTTTGGGCAAGGATGAAAGAACTGAAACATGGCTCTCATGCGGAAAGTGTGTTCGCGATGATCAGTGTCCTCCGATGCAATGAAATGCCTTTGTCCCTAACTTTTGCCTGGACCGCCCTCTCGGGTTTTCAATCCACCGGGACGCTCCTTTTTGCCTAAGCCGCCCTTTCGGGTTTTTAACTTAGCGAGCTTTTTATTATTATTTCTTTTTTTCCAACCCTTACTTTTGCCTAAGTCGCCTTTTGCAGGTTTTCGACTTAGCGGGTTTTTAGGCATAATATTTTCGGACTGCATCAGAATTCACGGGATGTGCTAGTTCTTCACCGTCCATTGTTGTAAGTATCAGAGACCCCCCGGAGAAAACGATCTTTACAACAAATGGGCCTTCATAATTGGGCATCCACTTTCCACACATATCTTTATGCACTGGCAAGATCTTTTTGAGTACGAGCTCTCCTTGACGGAACTCACGGATACGGATCTTCTTATCAAACGCTCTTTTCATCCGTTTCTGATATAATTGCCCATGGCACATGGCTGTCAAGCGCTTCTCGTCAATGAGATTCAACTGATCCAATCTGTCTTGAACCCACTCAGCTTCTTCAAGTTCAGCTTCCATCAACACTCTTAAAGAAGGTATCTCTACTTCGATGGGGAGCACGGCGTCCATTCCATACATCAATGAGAAAGGTGTTGCCCCTGTCGAAGTTCTCACTGAGGTTCTGTATCCATGCAGAGCAAACGGTAACATCTCATGCCAATCTTTGTAAGTCACAACCATCTTTTGCAGGATTTTCTTGATATTCTTATTCGCAGCCTCAACGGCCCCATTCATCTTAGGACGGTACGGAGAAGAATTGTGATGAGTGATCTTGAAACTGTCACACAGCTCTTTCATAGTCTTGTTATTCAGATTGGTGCCATTGTCAGTTATTATCCGGCTTGGGATTCCATAACGGCAGATGATTTCTTTCCTGATGAATCGGGCAGCCACTTGCTTGGTCACGTTGGTGTAGGAGGCAGCCTCTACCCACTTAGTGAAATAATCAATAGCAACAAGGATAAAACGATGACCATTAGAAGCCTTCGGCTCGATTGCCCCAATCATGTCAATGCCCCACATAGAGAATGGCCATGGTGAAGACAAAACATTCAACGGTGATGGAGGTACATGCATCTTATCAGCGTAAATTTGGCACTTATGGCATCTTCTAGCGTATTGGATGCAGTCAGCTTCCATGGTTAACCAATAATACCCAGCCCTTAACATCTTCTTGGACATAGCATAACCATTGGCATGAGTTCCGAAGGTCCCCTCATGAATTTCCTGCAGTAACATGTCCGCTTCCCGTTTATCAACACATCTGAGCAGGACCATGTCGTGATTTCTCTTGTATAACACGCCGTTACTGATAAAGAATTTGGACGCCAATCTTCTCAATGTTTTCTTGTCCAGACCAGTAGCACCATCGGGATACTCTTGCTTGACGAGATAGTTCTTGATATCATGAAACCAAGGCTTTTCATCCATCTCAACTTCTTCGACCACTTGACAATAAGCGGGCTCAACTTTGCGCTCAATATGGATAAGAGGTGCTTCATTAACGAATTTAACTTTCCACATGGATGCTAACATGGCTAAAGCATCAGCAACGTGATTCTCGGATCTAGGAACATGCTCGAACTCTATCTCGTCGAAATACTTGATCAGCTCAACAATGTAGTCCTTATAAGGGATTAACTTCTCATTCTTCGTTTCCCATTTGCCTTGTACCTGGTAAATAACCAAGGCTGAGTCACCACTTACTTTAAGAAGTTTGATTCGGAGGTGAATTGCTGCTTCGAGGCCAAGAATACATGCTTCATACTCTGCGACGTTATTAGTACACTCAAAGTCCAACCTTGCTGTAAATGGAGTGAATCCACCCTTTGGGTTCATCAAAACGGCGCCTATACCATGCCCATTGAAATTCGAGGAACCATCAAACATCATCCTCCACCAAAGACCTGGTTCTGGACCTTCGCTCGGATCTGGCTCTTCACAATCTCTTTTAATTAACAAAATATCCTCATCCGGAAAATCAAACTTAAGAGGTTCATAATCTTCAACCGGCTGGTCTGCAAGATAATCAGATAAAATACTTCCCTTAATCGCCTTCTGGGGTACATACTGGATGTCATATTCGGATAACAACATGTGCCAACGGGCTAGCCTCCCGGTTTGAGCAGGTTTTTCAAAAATATACTTGATCGGATCCATTTTAGAAATCAACAATGTGGTATGACAGATCATGTATTGCCGGAGGCGCCTAGCGGCCCATGCCAATGCACAACAAGTTTTCTCCAATGGTGAGTATCTGTTTTCGCAATCGGTAAACTTTTTACTCAGGTAATAAATCGCATGTTCCTTTCTTCCAGTCTCATCATGTTGTCCAAGCACACAACCCATAGACTTCACGAGAACAGTAAGGTACATAAACAACGGTCTTCCAGGTACGGGAGGTATCAGAATAGGGGGGTCTTGCAAATAACCCTTAATCTTCTCAAACGCTTTCTGACAATCGGGGTTCCACTCAACCGTCTGCCCCTTGCAAAGTAACTTGAATATCGGCTCACAAGTGGCGGTCATGTTGGAGATAAACCTGGAAATATAATTCAAACGTCCCAGAAAACCTCTAACTTGCGTCTCGGTGTGCGGAGCTGGCATATCTTGAATGGCTCGGACTTTGTCGGGATCCACCTCAATCCCTCGCTGGCTAACAATGAAACCAAGCAATTTTCCAGATCTGACACCGAAGGTACATTTAGCAGGATTCAATTTCAACTGATATTTCCTGAGTCGTTCAAACAGCTTCACCAAATGGTCTAGATGCTCCTCTTCATTCTGAGACTTGGCTATCATATCGTCCACATACACCTCGATCTCCTTGTGCATCATATCATGAAAACGGGTGGTCATAGCGCGTTGGTAAGTTGCCCCCGCGTTCTTCAAACCGAAGGGCATGACTTTGAAGCAGAAGGTCCCCCAAGGAGTAATGAAAGTAGTCTTCTCTCGATCGTCGGGATCCATTTTGATCTGATTATAGCCAGAGAAACCATCCATAAATGAGAACAACGCAAAACTGGCTGTATTGTCTACCAGTGTATCGATATGTGGCAGAGGGAAGTCGTCTTTCGGACTTGCTTTGTTCAAATCCCTGTAATCCACACACATCCTAACTTTACCGTCCTTCTTAGGAACTGGCACAATGTTGGCAACCCAATCTGGATATTTTGCGACTGCCAAGAAACCTGCATCCAACTGCTTTTTAACCTCATCTCGAATCTTCAAAGCCATGTCGGGTCTCGTTCTTCGGAGTTTTTGCTTGATAGGTGGACAATCTGGCTTAAGTGGCAACTTGTGAACAACAATATCCGTGTCTAGGCCCGGCGTATCTTGATACGACCACGCAAACACATCAATATACTCTTTTAACAACTCAATCAACCTCGGCTTAACCTCTGTCCCAAGCATTGCACCAATCTTGACCTCTTTCTTGTTCTCATCTGTACCGAGATTAATTAAGTCCACCTGCTCTTTATACGGTTGAAGCTCTGTGTACTCGTACTCAATCAATCTTGTCAGTTCAGCGGGTACTTCAAAATCTTCTTCACCCTCGTCCTCAGCTTGATTGATGGGTGCATCCCAGTCAGGAGTGTCAGTAAAGTCATTGGATCCAACAAGGTTTACGATGTCTCTGCATGATGGAAGGCTTACTTAATTAAAATGCTCGAAGATATGCAAGATAAGGAATGAAATGCTGTTTTTTTTGTTTTATTTTTTGGAAAAAGGTTGCCAATTTCATTTTTAAAGGTGAAAACGAAAAACGCAAATGAACCAAAGTGGAATTGAACAAAATGCCTTTATTAATATCCTCTTAGAAATGAAAAGTGGCCCAACAAAACGACCCTATAGCCTTGGGCAGAGCTACGGATTTTTATTTGAAAATGTAAATGAAACTTTTAAAAAAAAAATTACTTTGACAAGGGAAAAATAACAGGGATCTCTACGGCCTCCCAGTTGTTCAAAACTGCATCACCCTTAAACACCAGGTTGCTCAGCTCTTCATTTTCCTCACAGTCACTGATGGCATTGACTTGGAAACCTCCGCTGACAAATACCTCTTGGATAACCTTCGAACGCCCTTCGATAGTGGTGGCAGCTCCATTCTGAGTTGGTTTGTAACCCAACCCAGAGCGATCAGTCTTGGTCTTGACATCAATTACCTCTCCCCAACCTTCAGGAATGCCCCTGTCAATTGTTGATTTGGTACTCTTCAGAGATGCAAAAGATGGATTACCCTGACCCACTGTCTCTTTGACTTCTAGCAGAACAGCATTGGCGATCTCAAGTGCTTGAAAGGAGATTTCTAAAGCATTCTCATCGGCCTCGATGTAACGGAAAGAAGACAGGTTACTGACCATCAGATCCTCCTCACCGTGTATAATAACCAACTTTCCATCGATCACGAACTTCATCTTTTGATGTAACGTCGAGGTTACTGCCCCAGCGGCATGAATCCACGGCCTTCCAAGTAAGAAGCTGTAATTGGGATTAATGTCCATGACTTGAAACGTGATATTAAAAACTTGCGGACCAATCAGGATGGGAAGCTCAACCTCTCCCATTACCGACCGGCGAGAACCATCGAAAGCCTTGACTACCAAAGGAGTAGGTTTCAACACAGTCTCTTTGAAAACCAACTTGTCGAGAACCCTCTTGGGTAGAACATTCAGGGAAGAGCCGGTGTCTACTAGTACTCTCGCTAAATTGTCCTCCTGACATTTCACCGATATATGTAAAGCACGATTATGATTCGGACCCTCCTTTGGTAACTCTTCCTTGCTGAAACTAAGGGTGTTACAGGCGGTCAAATTGGCAATCACACTATCAAAACGACTGGTGCTGATATCTTGATCCACATGTGCTTGAGTCAAAACTTTCTGCAAGGCCATCCTATGAGCGGGTGAACTTATCAACAGAGATAAAATCGAAATCTTGGAAGGAGTCTGATGAAGTTGGTCGATAACTTTATAGTCACTTTTCTTGATGATCCTTAAAAACTCAGCATCTTCATCATTCGTAACGGCTCCCTTACCTTTGTCTTTGGCAGGAACAGGGATACTAGTGGTTTCCTTAGGCGGAACCTCATTGGAACGGGGAGTATACACACGACCACTGCGAGGCATCCTGCTTGCCTCTGCGATATTGGTCACAGTGTCCTTAACCCCTTCATTTGGAATAACCTTTCCAGACTCCTTGTCAATCATCGTCACGTCGTATTTCCAAGGCACAACTTTAGGATCACTGAAAGGAAACGGACTTGGTTTTCGAATAACTATCGGCCTATGCTGATTCACCTCAGGGATAGACGACTTTGGTATATCGAACACGAGATTGGCAGAACCTGCCCCTGATAGATTAAACACGGGTACCTTTCCCTTTGATCCAGGCTGAGGGAAAACTGGCTCAACCACAGCGACCTCATCCTTCCTGGGTTGGCTTGTCACTTGTAAAACACCCTCATTAATCAACCTTTGAACATCATTCTGAACCAACACACAACCCTTGATACTGGCTTTACAACTTACGCATGCAACGTGGGAAGTATCTACCAGACCAGCTTCAAACAGTTTCGAATGGAACATCTTGAGAGGAGTCTTAATCTGTACAACGTCAAGGACATAACCTTCCTCCGAATCGGCACTAATGGCATTGACACTCTCATGGTTAGGAAAAGGGTTCTTCTTAACATTCGGTTGAGGATCTTCAAATGACAAAATCTTCTTTTCCAATAAATCCCTGACAAGATTTTTGAGAGCATAACAATTCTCCAGATCATGACCAGGCGCACCCTCATGAAATAAACAATGAGCGGCGGCGTTGTAATTGGCGGGTAGAGGATTAGGAGGCGGACCCAAAGCCCGAGTAGTGATTAGACCTTGCTTGACCAAAGAGGGATACAACTCGGTGAAAGTCATTGGAATCGGCGGACAAGGCTTATACGTTCTTCTGTTCGGAACATTCTGGCGAGGAGCCGGACCCTTTGGCTGTTGAGGAGCAGGAGCGTTGGGTGCCTGTACGTAGTTGATAGGAGGCGGATAAACAGGAGGTTGTTGCATAGGTTGATACATAGGAACCTGTTGATTGAAAGAAGGTGTAACAGCAGCCACATAGGGTTGTTGAGCATATTGGATTGGGTACCCTTGAGGTTGAGCATAACCTTGCGGATATTGATAAAATTGGTTTTTTAGTCTACCAGAGGATATAGCATTAGTCTCGCCCTCTTTCTTCTTCTGGGAGCTATACGGAGGTTTCTTCGGCTGATCCTTAGAAGCACCATGATTACTTGTCATTTTACCACTTTTCATACCCAATTCAATCTTGACACCCACAGCAACGATGTCGGAGAAATTTGAAGTCACACTACCCACCATTCTCTCGTAAAATTCTGGACAAACCGTGTCGACAAACCAATCAGCTAACTCTTTCTCGGTCAAAGGAGGTTCTACCTGCGAAGCAATCTCTCTCCACCTTTGAGCGTACTCTTTGAATGACTCAGAATTCTTTTGTGACATACTCAACAACTGTCTTCTGTCAGGAGCCAGATCCATATTGTACTTGTAGTGTTTGATGAAAGCGTCAGATAAATCCTGGAAACTCTTAACGCGAGACTGGTCCAAAGTTAAATACCACTTGGAAGTAACACCCTTCAAACTATCTTGGAAGCAATGAATCATCAGTTTATCATTCTCAACATGGGCAGCCATTTTGCGATAATACATGATCAGATGACTCTTAGGACAGGTGGCACCTTCATAACGATCGAAGTTCGGAGTTTTGAACTTCGGGGGAATAACCAAACCCGAGACCAAACAAACATCCCTTGCAGCAGTCCCAAAAATTTGATCACCCTCTACTTTTTTCAATCTCTGGACGATGGTGTTTACTTCCTCACGAAGCTTATCACGTTTCTCATACCCTTCAACATTCTCATCAAGATCATCAAAAACGGTCTCATTGAAGTATGGTTGCGCACGGGTGTGTACAACAGGTGGTGCAAAGATGGGAGCCCCCCTAGGAACTTCAGACAATAAAGGCACGGCTTGCTGAACAGGCTGATTAATCGGAACAGTGGCTTGAGGAGGCACAAAACCGGGAGCAAGACCATAAGGTGGGTCCCTTGCTACAGTCACACTTGGTGGAGGGTCTACAGTAACGCCGGTAACCTCGGAAACAACAGTGGGCTGGGTATCCATCTTAGCATTCATGACATGTAACAATTCCATCATACGCCCCATACCCCTTCGAAGGTCTTCAAGTTCATTGCTAAGGCGATCAATCTCTTTTGCCTGATCCTCCATTCTTTTCCGAGTTTGAGCTCTGGTGTTGTACTGGTGCCGAGAACTCAGGGTGACGAAACTGGAAGGCGAGAGAACCGAACATGAGAAAACGGAAGACACATGCAATGCACGAAAGTAAATGATGCTATGATGCAGATGGAATTCAAACATTTACGAATGTCGTGGGGTACCAAGGAAATCTTTTTCTTGTTTTTTCATTTTATTTTTTTTCATTTATGGTATCCCGCGATATCCCTATTTGAACTCCATGAAATACAATGCAATGAGATGCTTTATGGATGCAATGCATGAAGACACACAAAATCCTAGGTTAAAGGAACGTGAGCGGAGTTAAGGTCTACCCATCCCCGAAAAGGAGTGTACTATAGGTTAGTTGTACCTGCAGAACAAGGTTCTAAAAAGTGCCCAAAGTCATCAGCCCATCTTTCGGATATTATCAACCTTCCGACTGACTCGGGGGTTAATAATATTATCAAGAGAACCTCTTTTGAGTGTAGTATCGCGTAGCAACCATTGTAGGACTACTCCCACATAGTTCCCGCACTACGTCCTAAATAAGGCCGAGGTGGTGTAAAGGTACTACGGTTCCCAATATCACAGACTCCAATCGACCATGGAAAAAGTTTTCAACGATTACTCGTTCAACCGAACCATTTTCGAAAAGGTCTCAACTGAGCGGTGATTCTCGAATCAGCTTGGTCGGGATTCACTCCCTATAAACCTCATCGAATATATCCCCATCCTATAATAATGTCACTAGTCCGGGCGTAGGACTTATCTCACAGCACAAGGAACAGTCCCACCATGAAAGCATAAATATATACATGTAAATGAATAGTAACAGAGATAGTAATAAATATGAACAAGTTAGGGATAACCCTCAAAAGTTTAGAAGTGTCCCCAGTGAAGTCGCCATTTTCTGTTGCGGTGGAAATAGGATCACAAACTATTAATGAGTTTGAATCGCAATTCAATTCACAACCGCTCTTTGATTTATCCGAAGGAAAAGGTCAAAAAGGGAAAACCTATATTGCATCGTAAACACAATGCGGGGAAAGATCTAGGGTTCGGGGGTTGGTTAAATTTAGGGAAGGTATTAGCACCCTAAACTTCTGTAGTACTCTACAGGAACCTTTTGTTCAGATGTTTACTATTTGCTTTATTTATTTGCTTAAGGTATATGTACAAAGGATTAGAAGTGAGAAAAGAGACCTAAGGGGTTAATTCTAAGTTTACTCGGCAAGACATCGCATCTTGTGCCTACGTATCCTTACGGGAGTGGAATCAGAGTAATCGTAGTTCCCCTCAATAGGGAGGTTAGAGACTTCTTGACTATGGTCAAGGTCTCAAGGGGAATAAACGCATCTTAAGGACACGCTTACGTGGAGTGTAGAAACTCCAAATCTCTACGTTGAATTGTTAAGTTGTAATTAGGGCTAAATTAGGGATTCCACGGCGGGAAACCCTAAAATGGGCGCGGCGGCTCTTTGACCTAATGCTAGGGGCAAAATTGTAATTTTGCCTGCGGCGAGGCATTTGTGAAAATTAGGGTTTGTGAGGTTGTAAGGGTTTGAAGTTGAGGGTTTATGGACTATTGGCGCGACGACCAAACAGTTAAACCTAATTCCTTCGGAGTGTGTGCAATGTGACGGAAATATTGATGAAGGTGTGAGATAAATGAATTGTAAACAGGGAATAAAACAGAAGTTAAAGTCATGCAAACAGAAATTTAAAGGCAGAAATTTAAAGCGCGATTATTAGATTCGCGAGGTTACATATGAGAAGCAGTTACAATATGATAATGAACTTTGAGTGAAAAGTAAGATGAAATAAGTAATAAGCTGCAAAATGAACGAACGACGTTAGTGGGCAGAGTTAGGCGGCAATCAAATTAATTACGAAACAATAAAGAAAAAGATGCAAATTTGAGATTATTAAAATTTTTAATATTAGCTTGCAAAAAAAAGATTTAATTTAAAAATATTTTACTCTTTTAAAAGGTTTTATTTTTAATATTTTAAGAAAAGTTTTTCCTATTTTTATTTAAAAAAAGAGTTTTTCATTTTTATATTTACAAAAGTTTTAATTTTATATTTAAAAAAAGGTTTTAATTTTTATTTTTTAAAAAAAGAGGTTTTGTTTAATTATAAAAATATTTTTGTTTATGTATAATATCTACACAAAAAAAGGTTTTAAAACAAATATAAAACAATTTAAAACAAATAAAAAACATAATTTAAAAAAGAACAAAATAAAAAAATAAAACATAAGGGGTTGGGCCGGTCATCACCCCGGACCCAACCCGGTTAGTGGTTTAATTGAGAAACAATCAGGGTTCTGGGAACCCTAATGCTCCTTACGGCGCCATTCACGTATTCTTCTTCTCTCATCTCTCTCGCTTCTCTTCACCGTCTCTCTCGATGTTCTTCATTTTCCTCAGTAACCTGAAATCAAACACGAATGTTGTGAGGGAGATATCTCATAGCTTACATTTATGGTGAACGGCCGGTGATGAGGGTTTCCTCTGAGGCTTGGAGTTGATTGCCCGCCGTTTAAACGGCGAAGGCGATCTTCTCCTTTCGGTGATTCGCGGTTGTTGATGTTGGTTCGTCAGTGAACGGAGGCGATGATGAGGGTATCGGTCCTTCTGAGTCTCAACCAAGCCGTTAGGGTTTGCGACGGCGGTTTCGTGATCTCGTTAGGGTGTTCGCTTGCGATCTCTGTTAGTTTTTCGCTCTCTCTCTCTTGCGGCTACCAGTTAGGGTCTTTGATGGTGAGATTGTTCCCTTCTTATAATTTCTGACTTTCTTTTTGGGCCTTTAATCCGTGTTGGATTTGCGTTACTCTGAGATTTGATTTCGAATGATTTTGTTTGATTTGATTTTGTTTGGTTTTTTCAGATACTGATTGAACCATGTTCCCTCTTTTAGAATTCGATTGGGATTTTGGTGAGATTGGATTTCATTTTTCTGATATGAATCTGATACTGATTGAACTCTGTTTCCTCTTTTAGGGTTTGATTGGGGTTCCCAGCTGATATGATCCTTCTGATTTGATTCGGAGCTTTCTATTTTCAGAACTCTGTGATTGAATATTACATGACCCTATTCGATTTGTCTAATAATCTGAACTGATTTGTTTTGATCTGTTTTGAAACTTTCCATATTTGATCGGCCTTGACTGAACTTCATCTTTTGGATTTCAACTGGATATCGTTTTTTTGGTTTATCTGATGTGGTTTGTTTGGATTCATGCTTTGCAGATGCTTCTGATACAGGCAACTCTGTCATGTATTTGGATATCTGGTTCCATCTGATGCAATGTTCTTTGACCTCTGGTCTTCATTTTGGATACTGATGCGAACTAGATTATTTGATGATGATGACCTGCTTTCATTCAGTTGGGTTATCAGTTGGAATACTTACTTTTCTTCTTCTTCTTTCAGGATGGACGCTTTGCCTTGGTCTTTGCCGCCGAGAAGAGTACGCGGTAATGATGACGTTTGTCTGAACCATTTGGAACAGGATGCTATAATCCTGGCTTTTGATTATATTTTTGCTTCTGATTGAATTGGTGATGATGATTTGGGCTATGATGTTGATTAACTGAGCCATGTGTTTGTGCACTTGTTTATTTCATGAACTGAGATGTTTATGTTCGCTTGTCCTTGCTGGTACAAGTCGTGCTATGATTTTGCGCTGTTTGCATTCTGAACTGGTTCGGTTTCACTCGTGAGTATGGTTTGATCCTTCACGTTTCGGTGACTTGTTTGTTGGGGGCAATGATGTTCATGACTGAGCCCCTGTCTGCGCTATGCTTTGTGCTGCAACTTGGTGTAGTTATTTCACATTTTTGTGACTTGCCATCTGAATTGGTTGAAGCCTGCCCCTAACTGACAACCTTTGGTACATTTTGATGCAGCTTGATACAGCTTGTTTGGGTACTTCATTTGTTTTATTTGAACCTGCTGTTACCCTTTTCTTTGGATCCTGTTGGGGTTTTCTGTTACGACAGATTTATAGGATGTTTTCTTATGGCCTTTTGCGCATGAATTTGCCTTCTGATACATGGTTTTGATGGTGTTATGTTTGGACTTGGTTTTCATGACCTCACTTATATGGTTCAGAACTAATGCTGCTTTTGAATTGTTTAGGTTTTGAGTTCCAAATTCTGAATCTGATACTGATGCGTTTGTGGCTTTTCAGGTGTTGGAAAAAAACTTAGAGCACAGAGTGATTTAGACCTGCCGGCATCCGGGTCTGAGTCCAGATTGACCATGTGGCCTTATTCTCGTATCAGTTTGGAAATCCAATCGCGGCAAAACGAATCAGTCCCGCTTCCTTTGTCACTTCTATCTCTCGGATGTCCCGTAACGATAAGAACAGGTGTTACCTGATCTGACGCCCACGACGCGGATCGGTAACGGGGGTAGGACGCAGCTTCGGTTGTGCCACTCCCGGCACTCGATGATGACATTGTTCTGAGAGTGTCAAAAACAACTTCTAACATTTTTTCTATATTGTTTGTTCTGTTTTGATGTGCAGGTGAATTTGGAGATTCTGCGGAGGAGCTTAAAGACATCATGAAGACACTTAGGAATTTTTAGGATTTAGGATAGATACTTATTGTAAATGAATCTTCTTGTAAACCAAGTTCAAATTCACTTATCCATTTGTAAACTGTAAATATTTATGAAATGAAATTCAACAAATATTCATATTTACTTTCTCAATTGTAAATTCAAAGTATCCATGAATAATAATTCAGAACCATTTAAATTCCCTCTTGAGTTGTAACTTATAAGTACTTATGAACACAAAGTTCAAAAATATTTAAAACTTACTTCTCCTTTTCCTTTTATAAATGATATCCCGCCATATGATTATATCCAAACAAATTCAAATTAAAATCTCGTTGATCACATCACTTCTTAAAATAACCTTAACAGTATCCACTTCCTTTTCAACCCAACTTCATCTTATTAAGAGGAAACAAAACCGTTTTAGAAATGTTTCAAAATCAAACAAAGCACGGCCCCGAGTCCAATCATATTTCTGACAAAACATACCGGCACCTTGACCCAAGTGGCAAATAAATGCCTCAGAACTTAATAACAGCCCGTTTTCAAGGAATTAGCAGAATTTGCGTAAAATGACCAAAATACCCCTGGAACCAAATCTGCAAAACAAACACCTCCATAACTTGTTAGTGGTTAGCAAATGTACATATGAGATGCTATGCGAAATGACTGACTAAATATAAGGGTAAAATTTGGGGTATTACAGCAATTGTTACTCAAGATGCAAGTAATCACTTTTCAAAGCAAGTCCCCAAATTAACCCACAAGTAAAATTGTGGCAATACCAATGTTCTTAAAATATGTTATACAATCAAAATGACATTACATGCCTTGGTTTGGACATGTAGATCAAAAATCCCAATTTCCATCTTTGGTTCATTTGAAGTTCATCCTTATTCTAAGCCATTTTTGTGATTTTGAGCTACAAGAAATCCCAACCTCTCATGACCTCTTGGCTAGCCTTAAAACATCATTTTGAACAAGTTTGATGTTGAACATTTTCCCATTTGAAGCTTGGAAATAGGAGTTATGGCCTTATGGTTGAAATGACCTGTAATCTCCAAATGACCAAAATACCCTTGACTTGTCAAAGCCATAACTTGAGTTCTACAAATCCTATCAAGGACTTCTAGTACTCCCTAGAAAGCTAAGAGGATAAGTAACAACATTCATGTTGACCAAAAGTTCATAAGAATCACCCTTCTAGGGTAAATGTTTCATGCAAGTTGGGTAACTTTCAAGCTCCAAATTCACATATCTCAGATGACCTGTAACTTGTCAAAGTCATAACTTGAGTTCTACAAATCCTATCAAGGAGTTCTAGCACTAAAATTAAAGCTAAGATCATGCTCTACAACATTCATGTTGGGGGTAAGATGAGATGACAATCACATCGTGAGCTAAATTGCCTTGAAGATAGGGGTCAAACTAGGGGATTTTACACTGTCAAGCCTTAGAAACCCTAGCTTGAAACTTCTCAAACTCTTCAATCATGATGATTTGACCTTAGAATCATCGTTATAACATCCCAATGTATCAATCCATGATCCCATGGCTCTTGAATTAGGTCTCAACCTTCTTCAACTCATCAGTTGACTTAGGGTTGACCTAGTCAAACCCTAGCTGCACCATTCATGGCTGAGCCTCCTTAATCCTGCACAATGACTTGTCTAGGCCTCAAAGTGATCTTCAACACTTCTCATGAGCTCTCTTAAGACCTCAAGTCTAAATTCAAGGCTTCAGAATCATCTGATGATCTTCCCACAACTCTCAAGTTAGGAGACACACACTCTTGGTTTCAACCACCCTCTCTGAGGCTCTTTTAACTTCTCTGACAAGGATATCAACCCTTGAACACTTGAATAACCTTCTTAGCTAGCTTCATAGTATTGTATAGCTCTTGATTGGTAATCATACCTCTTGATCTCCTGCACACATGTCAATGAAATGCAAATGATAATGCTAATGTGAATGAAATGAAACATAAGTTAGGTAAAGAAATGTTGGGCAAATTTTGGGGTGCAACAGCTGCCCCTATTCAAACGGCTTGGACCTGACTGGGTGAGAAGCGAACGACTTTCAAACAATCAAGGTAAAAGACGGCTTAATACCAACAAATCCGGAAATTTGCCAACTGCACAAGTACACGGTACTCTGATAGGAACAAATCTTCGGAAACCAAAACAATTGTCGCGCGACAACTAGCTGAAGAAATACTGATCTGAACCTCCGTCAGGATGATTCTCTGATTTGTCTGATATCATTGCATCCTCGAATCATCAAGGGGTCACCGGTTACACGGTAACTGGCGATCTGCCAACCGCACAGGTAAACGATACTCTGATTGGCAGGAACGTCTTCAAAAACTGAGCATGACAGTTGCACGGCAACTCTGCTGGGGGATTGGCCACACGGTAACCGGTGAAGAGTCTAATCTCCGTCAGGATAATCATCTGATTTTGCTATAGATCTTCGTCCTCAAATCATCACGGGGTCACTGGTTACAAGGTACCGGGTAATACATAGCTGGTATTATCGTCAGGCATTCTGCGGCACTGCTGCAGAAGAATTCCTCGGGACTCATCAGGTCATTAGGAACTTTTTAACAATCAAGTTAATCATGTTGTCAGGCATTCAAGGGAATTTTCGGGCGTCAGCCAAACTTCGCCAGTAAGTTGGGGATAGAATTCTCGGTCAATCATGAACCAAATAGGGGTATCTAAGCCATTGCCATCAGGCATTCCGCGTCGGCAGGGAGGACTGCTTTAGACTTCATCAGTAAGTCAGGGGTTTTGGCACTACTGCCAAACTTCAATCATCAAGTCTTCAAGGGAAGTTTCAACTTCGCTGTTCAGGACCTGCTGGGGATGACGCATCTCCGTTGGAGATTCTGGAGAACTTATCAAGTAACTCTACTTCAGGGATCCAGAAATCATTCTGGGTGAATCAACTCTACTGAGGACTTCAAGAATCATCTTGGACAATTAACTCCGTCGGGGACTTCAAGAATCATCCTGAACCAATAACTCTGCTGGAGATTTCAGGAATCATCCTGAGCAACACTCTGCCAGGGGCTCTAAGCATCAACTTGAGCAACCAACTCTGGCGACTTCACCGGGGATTTTAAGAATCATCTTAAGCAAACAACTTCGCTGGGGAATTCACGAATCATCTTGGGAAAACGACTTTGCTGGGGAATTCAAGAATCATCTTGAGGAAACGACTTTGCTGAGACTTCAGGAATCATCCTGAGCAAGCACCCTGTCGGGGAACACCTGCAAAACAAGAACGGTAACAACCTAGCTCATGTCTCATATGCATATGTTTGACAATGGCGCAAGGCTCCACACGGTGGAAATGCTACGCGTTTAGGGTAAATGCTATGCAATCATGCAAAATGCTATGATCCCATCAACAAAATAAATGCTGAAAGGAAAATCCTCCTGTCAAGGAGAAAGAACCGCTCTAATAGGGGAAGGGATCATCCTGCCGAGGAGAAGAAGTCACTCCAACCTCAATTGGGCTCCGCCTGGGGAAACAAACTTCAGTCGACTGCTGCAGGGGGATAAAGCTCTACAAGAACCTGAACCTGCTCATCTAGATATTCAAACCACAAGCTGCTGAGGAAAACGATGTCAATCGCAGAAATAAACTACACGACCTTCGCGACTAAGCTTTCCTGGAGATAGCGACTCCGAGGGGGAGATACAGCATCAACTATTCAACACGCTACTAGGGAGCACCAATCATGGCTTGAACGACTTCCAAGGATTCGGCTTTCTCGGGGATTTGCAGACTCGGCTGGGGACGTAGGAGTCATCCTGCATGTCGGGGAGAATGCAACTCTGTGGGGAATTTCAATTCCGCTGGGGACTTCAGTCTGGAACTATCAATTGCTGCACACTTCAGTATATGGCTCAGCTAGGGAAGTGACGATCCTTCAGGGTACATCTGATTGGGGAGAGAATCTTATCTGCCTGGGAAGACACATATCAATGCTTATGATCCCATGTTCAAACTCCACGGGGAGCTGCTGCTGAACTTGCTGAAGAGGAAGGAATCATCCTGCTTGGGGACGCGTATGGCGAACTGCCTGGTATATGCTACACCTGCAACAACACAAACAAACAGACAAGATACCCTTCTCAAAGGGACCTATCAAGGTTATCATCTCGTGACAATGTTCAAGTAATTCATTGTTTCAACAATCAGTGGCCTAGGCCAGTAAGTTTATGTATGCGCATTTTATCAAAAACGTCGGCGTTCTTTTTCGCAAACAAATCAGATAAATGCTAAACAGGCAAACATAATTGCTGAATAGTATACATTTTATTGATAACGAACCCCTGAATGGGCAAAAATGTTTTACAACAGATGCAAGCTCCTGGAATGAGGAAGCCGCGCAAATATAAAACATAAATATACATCAGTATATACACAAATGTCGGCAATGAGGCGTAGACGAACACCATGAGTTGATCCCTCTATGACTCACTCGACTTCGATACTTCTCCGACGCTTCAGCTTCAGAAGAGATTAATTTAGATAAACGGCCCTCAGATCTTCCAAACCAAATACAGTCCACACGCGGAACGCAGTCATTTGCTTTTTCAAATCCCTAACTTTTGCCTGAACCGCCCGTTAGGGTTTTCGATTCACCGGGATACCCTTTTTTGCCAAAGTCGCCCTTCCAAGTTTTCGACTTTGCGGGTGCACATTCTTTTCTTTATATCCCTAATTTTTTCCCGAACCATTTTCCTTTTTCATGGTTCACCGGGATGCCCCATTTTTGCCTGGATACTCTTTTTCTTTCCAGCGGGTCATTCTTTAAGCAAAGTATTTTTTAACTGCGTCCGCGTTCACTGAGGATGCAAAATCTTCGTCGTCCATCGTGGATAACAACAAGGCTCCTCCCGAGAAGACCTTGCTGACGACGTACGGACCTTCATAATTGGGAGTCCACTTGCCCCGGTGATCGGAGTGTGGAGGAAGAATCTTCTTCAGGACGAGATCACCCGTCTGAAAGCTTCTAGGACGCACCTTCTTATCATAAGCTTTCTTCATTCGGCTTTGGTAATGACGACCATGTGCAATCGATGCTAACCTCTTCTCGTCCATCAGGCTGAGTTGGTTTAGTCGGTTCTTAATCCATTCTGCCTCATCGAGTTTCACATCAACCAGAACTCGTAAAGAAGGAATCTCAACTTCTAACGGTAGGACAGCTTCCATACCGTACACCAGTGAAAAAGGAGTTGCCCCGGTTGATGTACGTACTGTTGTACGATAACCGTGCAATGCAAATGGCAACATCTCGTGCCACTTCTTATAGGTCACAACCATCTTCTGTACAATCTTCTTAATGTTCTTATTAGCCGCTTCAACGGCGCCATTCATCTTCGGCCGGTAAGGAGATGAGTTGTGATGTTCAATCTTGAAACTTTGGCACAACTCCTTCATCATCTTGTTATTCAAATTCGAACCATTATCAGTAATGATCCGCTCGGGAATTCCGTATCGACAGATGATGTCCCTCTTGATGAATTTAGCCACCACCTGCTTGGTCACATTAGCGTATGAGGCTGCCTCCACCCACTTGGTGAAGTAGTCGATGGCTACTAGAATAAAGCGATGACTGTTAGATGCAGTGGGCTCGATCTTGCCTATCATGTCAATTCCCCACATTGAGAACGGCCACGGGGAGGACATGACATTTAACGGGCACGGCGGCACATGGATCTTATCGGCATAAATCTGGCATTTATGACATCTCCTCGCGAATCTGAAGCAATCCGATTCCATCGTCAGCCAGTAATATCCTGCTCTCAGGATCTTTCTTGTCATAGCATGCCCGCCGGCATGCGTACCAAATGTGCCTTCATGGACTTCTTCCATGAGGATACTCGCTTCTTTCTCATCTACACATCTGAGTAGCACGAGATCATGGTTTCTTTTATACAAAACTCCATCAAGATTGAGATAAAAATTTCCAGATAGCCTCCTCAGAGTCTTCTTATCCTAGGTTGACGCTCCCGCAGGATACACCTTAGTCATAAGGAAAGTCTGGATATCGTGGAACCATGGCTTGCCATCGGAGGCTTCCTCGATCGCAAAGACGAATGCAGGTCTATCAAGACGAGAAAGGACAACCCTTGGAGCTTCATTCCAAAAATTGACTTTATACATCGAAGCCAACGTGGCTAAGGCATCAGCCATCTGATTCTCAGCTCTGGGCACGTGATGGAGTTCCATTCGATCAAAGAACGGAAGCAGCATTCTGGCATAACTCATGTACGACACCAAATTCGACTGGCGAGTCTCCCACTCCCCTTTAATCTGGTTGATCACAAGTGCCGAATCACCATATACATCTAGGCTCTTGATTCTCAAATCAATTTCCTCTTCTAGTCCCATCATGCATGCTTCGTACTCCGCTTCGTTATTGGTGACTAGAAACGTCAGTTTCGCAGTGAACGGGATGTGGGATCCATGGGGAGTCGTGATGACCGCCCCAATGCCACTTCCATAAGAATTAACCGCCCCGTCAAATATCAATTTCCATTGGGGTTTCCTGTCTGGACCCTCGTCGGGCAACAGTTCATCGCAATCTTTCGCTTTGAGAAACATGATATCCTCCTCAGGGAACTCAAATTTCATTGGCTGATAATCCTCGATCGGCTGTTCGACAAGGTATTCAGACAATACGCTCCCCTTGATGGCCTTCTAGGAAATGTACTGAATGTCATATTCCATCAACACCATTTGCCATCTGGCAATCCTGCCCAAAAGCGCTTGCTTCTCGAAGACGTACTTGATCGGATCCATCTTCGAAATTAGCATGGTCGTGTGATTGAGCATGTACTGTCGTAAATGCTTGGCAGCCCAGGCTAGTGCACAACACGTCTTCTCCAGTATCGAGTAACGAGATTCACATTCTGTGAACTTTTTACTCAAATAGTAAATGGCATGCTCCTTTCTGCCCGTCTCGTCGTGTTGACCGAGAACACACCCCATACTATTCTCAAGAACTGTCAAGTACATGATTAAGGGTCGTCCGGCCACTGGGGGTATCAAGATCGGAGGTTCCTGCAGATACTGTTTTATCTTATCAAATGCCTTCTGGCAATCCTCATTCCAGATAATCGCCTGATCTTTCTTTAGCAGTTTGAACATCGGTTCACACATGGCCGTGAGCTGAGAAATAAACCTCGCAATGTAGTTTATTCTGCCCAGGAAACCATGAACTTCTTTTTCTGTTTTTGGCGCTGGCATTTCTTGTATTGCTTTAATCTTCGCAGGATCGACCTCAATGCCTCTTTCACTCACGATAAACCCCAATAGTTTTCCAGACCGTACTCCGAAAGTACACTTGTTAGGATTCAGCCTCAACCTGAACTTCCTAAGCCTCTCAAAAAGCTTCAGCAAATTGACCAGGTGTCCCTCCTCCATTTGGGACTTCGCAATCATGTCATCAACATAGACTTCAATCTCATGATGAATCATATCATGAAAAAAAGTAACCATTGCTCGTTGGTAAGTGGCCCCTGCGTTCTTCAGACCGAAAGGCATTACTTTGTAGCAAAATGTTCCCCAAGGCGTGATAAACGTAGTTTTCTCCATGTCCTCTGGCGCCATCTTGATCTGATTGTAGCCGGAGAAGCCATCCATGAACGAAAACACGGAGAACTGAGTTGTATTATCGACCAACACATCAATATGAGGGAGCGGGAAATCATCTTTAGGGCTCGCCCTATTCAAATCCCGATAATCGACGCACATTCGTACCTTACCGTCCTTCTTTGGTACAGGCACTATGTTGGCGACCCACGGAGGGTAAGTAGTGACCGCCAAGAAGCCAGCATCGAGCTGCTTTTTCACTTCTTCTTTGATCTTAACGGCCATATCTGGTCGCGTTCTCCTAAGCTTCTGCTTAACGGGAGGACAGTCTTCTCGCAGCGGCAAGTGATGGACCACGATGTCAGTGTCAAGTCCGGGCATATCTTTGTATGACCAAGCAAAGACGTCGCTATACTCTCTTAGCATCTCGACCAATCTCTGCTACATCACTCTGCAACGCAGCCCCTATCCTGACGTTCCTGACAAGTTCTTCAGAACCCAAATTCACAATCTCAATCTCTTCCTCGTGAGGCAGAATAACTTTCTCTTCTTGTTTCAACAAGCGGGCCAACTCTTCGGGAAGGTCTTCGTCTTCATCAATCTCTTCTTCGGCTTGATAGATCGGGCAATCGAAATCGAAGTGAGTCGTAGAAGGTCCAGAGTCGATGTCATCTGCGATGTGGATCCTGCAATAACAAGGGTTAAGCTTAAAACAAGGATATGCAGATTAGCACAAACCCCATTGCCATTTTGTTGTTTTTCAAAACAAATATAAAACAGGAATAACAGAGATCACAACATTTGAATGCGAAGAAAACACCTTTTGATTTATTGATAAAATGCATGTACATAATCAAACAAGGCCCTGACAATAAAACCACTATGCCCCGGGTAGGACATAGGGTTGTACAATGATTGGAAAAAGTAAATCATTACTCTTTGCCTGTCACTTGGATGATATCCCTGATGGACCAGTTGTTGAGGCTCTCGCCTGGCTTGCTTGGCTGGATCCACGAATCTAGGTTGCAGTCACTGTCTTCGCCGTCTTCAGACACTGCGTTAACACTTTCAAATATCACCCCGCCACTAGTAAACTGGATCGGCCCTTTACCTCGCGACGCACTGCTAGAAGAGGAGGCTTCAGCCGCAGGAGAGTATCCTAACCCAAATTTGTCTTGCTTGTTAGGTATTTCCAAAATTTGCCCCCAGCCTGGGGTAGATCCGGCCTGAACAACGGCCCGGGCTTCCTTGAAAGAAGAGAAAGTCATCTATGGTTTCTCAGTGATTACAGGAGCTACGTTCTTGACTTTAACAGCTTCGAACGCCTGACATAGGGTTTCGTGGATTTCTCCATCCATCTCAACGTATTTGAAGGATGACAAATGGCTCACCATTATATCCTCCTCGCCACATACAGTCACGACGCTACCTCCGACGGCATACTTGAGTTTCTGGTGCAACGTGGAGGTCACGGCGCCCGCAGAATGGATCCATGGCCGGCCTAAGAGACACCTGTAGGCAGGCATGATGTCTATAATGTAAAAGACTGCGTCGAATGTTTCCGGCCCGACTTGGATCGGCAACGTCACCTCCCCTAAAACATGTCATTTGGTTCCATCGAACGCTTTCACAACCAGGTCACTGGGTGTGCAAATCAATCCTCGAGTATCTAACTTCATCAATGCTTTCTTCGGAAGAACATTGAGCGATGATCCTGTGTCCACCAACACATGAGACATAATCGTTCCCCTACACTCTATCGAGATGTGCAGAGCACTATTGTGGTTCCTTCCCTTCGGCGTCAATTCCAGGTCAGTGAACCCTAACCCGTTCCCAGCATTCACGTGGGTTACGACCCCTTCCAACTGGTTGACCGATATTTCCTGCGGTGCATACGTGGCATTCAACACCTTCAGCAGCGCATTGCGATGTGCCTCAGAACACAGCAACAAATTCAGGATTGAAATTTTCGAGGGTGTTTAATGGAGGTGATCCACGATCTTGTAATCACTTTTCTTAATCAATCTCATAAACTCTTCAGCGTCTTTAACGAGTAAGTCCTTCTCTACCCCACGAGGGGTTTCTTCAACGACTTTACTCTTTCCCTTATCGGTTACATCAGCTTTGTCCGCTTTGTCCGCCACAACTTCAGGTGGAGCAAATACTCTCCCGCTTCGCGTGATTCCGCCAATTCCCGCTAGGCTATCCACAGACGACCCAGATGGTTCCAGCTCTAACTTCTGTCCGTTGCAGTAGACGTCTGCCCCATAATGCCATGGGACAGCATTGGTGCTTGCAAAAAATATCGGCCCAGCCTTGGTGATGGTAATTGTGGGCGGCCTGGGTGCAGAAATTGTGATCGTCCGGCGAGGGATGATGATGGTGGCAACCTCATCATCTTGCTTCAGCATTACCTCTCTGTCGCTACTGCGAAAATCGGCGCCGACCATGACAGAAGAGTCGCCACCGTGCGTTATTTATCCCACCAGAGGGAAAGGAAATGCTCAGAGTAAACCTAACGCAAAACGGGAAAGGAATGGTCGTCGCAACCAAATCCTGGATTCGGGAGTCGGTTACGCAAGGGGAAGGTATTAGCACCCCTCACGTCCGTCGTACTCGACGGGATCCACGCTTGTTCTCTAGTACGGATTGTTATTCTATCTACATGTTGCACCCTAATTTTTGACCACGAGACCCCACCTCTTTTTGCATTTTTTTTAAAAACTTTATTTTAATATCTATGTTCTTTTTTTGCGACTAACCAACCGGTGCAGATGCAGTAATGCCTAGGGTTCTAACACCCCTCCCCATATAACAAATTCAAGGACTTCGCGTAAATTATTCTCAGGTCCACTCGCTTGGCTTTAAGATGCAAGGTCCTGACACATTGAAATTATTTACAAACAATATACGTCACGAGGAGGTCAAGTTCAACTCCAAAGACCCACGTCCAAGCATTTCGTTCTACAAAAGGTCAAGCTATTTCAAAGATCAAGATGCTGCTACATTATGGACTGTATGAAATTCATACTCATAGAGATTCGAATACATACATCGTGGAACTAAGAAATCCATTCAGGTTACAAGAACAAGCTCAAATTCATGACATCATATACCAATGAGTTCACACGGTACAAATCCACATATCATAAACTGAAGACCCCTTTACAATTGTCATTACATAACTAAACACAATCCTAAGCATTGAAACTCCTTGAGGCGCTTTCCTGCAAAGTCGAAGGCTCCCTCTCTCGGAACAATACCAGCTGCACCTGCCACCAAATTTACATGCGACAATTATCAAGCTAAGCAAGCATCGTGCAAACGAACCGAAATTAATTAAAAGATAATCAACCCTCAGATTTAATTCATCATTGGGCGTGAAGTTTGAGCAGCCGAAAGGGCAACAACCGAAGTTGTCGCCAACTCCATACTGAACACCAAACAGCTCTCCGACAATGGCGTAAGACAAGACAATATCTGAAATTAACAGTTAATGGTATCTCTGATAGAAGGAAAGACTGTTAAAATGTAACCAAACATCTCAATATCTCACCACAAATAATTCGCTCCCAGCTGCAACAAACTAACAAGTGCAAGGCTGCAATCAACCTCAAACAGGCAGCACCAGCACCAGGCACAAACCAGTTGTAAGAAACATAAACTATAACAGGCAACAACTGCAGATCCAAATACCAACTACAACAAGTAAAGAAAGGCAACATGAGTTCAACAGGCAGCAACGAGGTAGCATCAGCTATAGGCATCACAGCTATGGCGACAAGTATCACTCGCAAATACCAACAGTGCAACGATAATCGCCCGCCACAGGTTCAGACATAAGTCATCATCACCGTTATACCTTTCTCGCCGATAGCACAAGACCTGCAGCCTCCGATCTATGTTCACCTTCGAAAGAAGAAGAGGAAAAGTCCGTTAATTCAAAGCAAAATAGCCCAATATTTCACTGCAGGCAAAAACAGCAACATCACACTCTCGCAGTTTCAGCATAACCTTCAGATCCATCAATCAGGATTCAAGTGCCTTTTACCAGATTTTAAGCTACGACTGTCGTACTAGAGACGTCAAAACCCCTTATGTTGCAGCCTAGATAGCTAAAACCCAAAGCGTTACAAGAAGTAGAATGCAGAGCCTGCAGGAGAAGAAAGAAAGTGTTAATGCGGTTCAGAACCTGAATTTCGTCAAAGAGATCCCAAAACAATTAGACAACGGTATCCACCAAACCATAACAAAAGCACAAACAAGAATTGGCAAGAGATTTGATAACAGTGTCCAGGTGAGCTTTCAAAACAGAAGTTGCATAGACGAGTTCAAACAACCATTAGGAGCAGAACTTACTTGGAGAGAGGCCATTCGCACCTTAACCATCCATGAGCATTGACTTGCGTAACACATACACAGAAGGCAACCAAGACCTCAAAATAGAACTCATCACCTCTTGTTCACGGCCTACCACGCCTTTCCTCATTTCGTCAACTTCGTCGTAACTACCGCAACTCACCACGTCTGCCAAGTCAAGTGATGTGCCAATGAGAAGGTGACATATTGCATAGCCTCCCACGTCTTGACCACCTGCAGCACTGATAAATCAATGAGTTTTATAGCCTTAAGGCTTAATTAACATACAAATAGCAAAGCTTCAAGGCGGTATAAACAAAATCTACAGAACACTCTGCATACCCTTCTGTTAATTCCAGAAGTTATGAATACAACTCTTCACAACTACAAATCCTTCGCAACTGCCCTGGTCTATCACACTTGAAAACATGGAAAAAACGAAGTTGGAAAATCAACACAGTAACAGCAGCAAGTATCAGTTTCAAACAAGCTACGATTATCAACCAAACAATCAACAATCTCAGTTCACCGCCTACAACAACAACAAAACAATATCAATAATCTGCGACAACAACAACACATTGACCACCAAAGACAACTCGAGGTCCAAGAGTAAAAATAGGAAGATTCTTAGCCCTCAGGTTTGGTTCATCATTGGGCAAAGCTCGAGTAGCCGGGAGGACAACGAAGATTCGCCGTCAACTCCCTACCGACTCAAGAGAATCGACGGACATTTGAAAGCAACAGCGGCAACCGTAATCCTCAGCTCAGACACAATGTCGTCAACACCGGCTCAACCTTATCTCAACCACAGCATAAGAACAAGCAAACATTTGAACTTGTATGAGGTTTCCCCTGCGAAGAAGAAAAAAGAAGCGTTAATGACCAGTTCCTATTTTTAGCCACGAAGCAGAAGGGACAAAACACCACGTCATACAAATCAACGCAGAGGAGGAAAATTTCGGACTTCCCTAAATCAGAAAATAACGCTCCCTCGACAAAATCAGACGAAAAAGGTAAGATTGGAGCAAATCATCAAAGGAGATCAGACAACAATCTCCCAAATAGGAAGGTCTTTAAACGAATCCTTCATGGAGGCCCATGGTTTTCATCTATAAAAGACGAGGAAGGCACACGGATTGAGATCATCAGTGAAAAAAACCATTTTACCACAAAGACAGCCACGCTCGAAGCTTAGAACCGGAGGAGAACCGTCACCGCCGTAAAGCTCCGATCATCTCCCAGTGTCATCATCGCTACCCGAAGGAGAGAAGACGAGGATCGTACCCCTGTTTCGCCGCTGCTCTCAACAAGCCGTCAACTTCCATTTGTGGGTAAAGATCATGTTCTCAAACCCTTTTCCGCATATTTGATTTTGTTGGATTGCAGGTGCTAGTGAAGACCAGTGAAAAAGAAGGCGATAGAGAACAACGGCGGAAACGAGCGAGGGAGAGGACAGCGCGAGAAGGACGAGGGTTTTGGCTCCATTTTTTTCTTTTTCTTTTTTTCGTTTTATTGTCATTTTGTATTATAATCTGGTAATATCAAATGATCACACACGACACACTCACATCCACACTTAATCACCTCCTAATCACCGATTAACACCTTAATCCAACTTGTTTTTATAAAACTAAACTAATAATCTTTTAAAAAAACAGCCATTTAAATAATTAAACTTTGATTAACAATTTTTAAATAAATAAATAATAATATTTTTTTTCTTAAAACTATTTCACACCTAAAACAACTCTTTTAAAATAAATTATAATAAACCCTTTTATTTAATCAAAATACCATTTTAATTAATTAACTTGTTAATTTATTATTCATCAAATCCTTTTTAAAATTAATTTATCTCATCAACTTATTGATCTTTTTTATAATAATATAAATTATTCGTATTCTCATAAACACCATTTTATAACTTAATCTAAATCAACCTCTATTTTAATAATGATTATGTCTAAAAACCCCTTTTTTATAAATCCTACTTATTTAAAATCAATCTACATCTAAAACCTTTTTGCTAATAAATAACTTTTTAAAATCAACTTCTCGCCTATAAAATCAATCAATTAAAATCAAATCAACTTTTTATTCAAACCGAAATCAACCAATCGATCTAAAATTAATGAACATCGTAAAATATAAAATCAATCGTGCACATCCACTTCACGACACATTCACCTACACCTTAGCGCTTTCATGCGTGTGTATGGTTTTATCTTCCGCAATTTACTTTACAAGCAATTTACATTTACTGCAATTTATATTACCGTATTGCATTCCGTCCAAAGGAAAAACCTACACATAATTCAACGTTGTGTGTAGTTGCATATCATCTGCATCATTCTCCCTATGTGATCCTTGATCCCATTCAAGTCGATCTCTAAGATAGATCCTACCCCATAGGAAGGACCTTGTCTTTATTTTTCTACAACATAGAAATAAACAATATAATACAATTTTACAAACACATTTAGAGAATAGATGTTAATCATCTTAAGTGAGATATAATCTCCACCTCCACAACAATACAATCAAACATGTAGGAACTTTGCCTTAAGAGCGATAAAGGCATACTTGGCGATCATCCGAGTACTTAAGCCCTTTTCTTAAGACGATGCAAAGACCATTTCCTACGACCTCCTTTACACTTGTGGTGGTTATCTCTCCCTTAACATGAAGACTCATCTCTTCTCCTAAACCCAATCAAAACGACTACCCTAAACCCGTAGGAACTTTGACCACAGTCAAAGAGCTCCTCTAACCATTTAGGTGAACTACAAGTACTCTGATTCCACTCCCGTAAGGATATGTAGGCATAAGACGCGACATCTTATCGAGTATACTTAGAAATAAACCACTAGGGTCTCTAATCCCTCAAGCAGATAACACATAGCAGTAAACAAATATAAAACAAGAGGTTCCTGTAGAGTACTACAGAAACTTAGGATGCTAGTACCTTCCCTAAGTTTAACCAACCCCCGAACCTAAACAATCTAGCTTGCATTTGCATTGCATTGTGGGAATTTTGATCTTTATCCCTTCCTTTGGACAAATCAAAGTTTGGTTGCAAATTGAATTAACGATTCAAACTAATCAATAGTTTGGTATCCAAATTTCACCGCGACAGAAATGGCGACTTCACTGGGGAACCTCTAGTGGGTTTCCCTATCTTATTTTATTTGTTTACTGCTTTATATCTGCCTACTTGATTAATTGTTTATATGCTTTTTTCTTGTATTTCTTTTGGGGTTATTATCCTTGAGTGGTGAGATAAAGTTCTACACCCGAACTTGAGAGAAATTAAGATAGGATGGTGATATAGTCGAGGAGGCTTATAGGGAGTTGAATCCCTACTAAGTTGAATCGAGAATCCCGCTCAGTTGAGGCCCTTTCGAAATAATACTGTTGAACGATTAATCGTGAAGACACTCACTACTTTCGACTTTGGAGCCTATGATATTGAGGACCGTAGTTCCCTTAACCCAACTTTGGCCTTTATTAGGACGTAGTGCGAGACTATGAGGAAGTACTTCCGAAATAGTGCTACGCGAAGCTACACTCAAAAGAAGTTCTCTTGAGAATATTATTAACCCTCGAGTAATTGGGAAATTGATAATATCCGATAGATGGGCTGATGATTCTGAGTCCCTTTAGAACCTTGTTCTGCAGGTACAAAACAACTTTTAGTCCTTAAACCTTTGGGAAGGGTACACCTTTGCTCCATGCTCGTTGCAAACCTACGGTGCCCCTTGTTTGTTTATCTTTATGTCCTTATGTGAAAATCTGTGTTTGCTGCATTCATATAACATCATTCTGCATTGGACTTCATGGGATTTACTTTCGTTTATGGACATTGTAGGTCACTATGGCTTCAGATAAAAGACATACTGTGAAATATACTTTTAAGAGTCCCAAATTGGATGACCTAAAGAAGTTGTGGGGTTTCATCAAAGATCAAGAAGAACTCAAGAACAAGTATGGGAAGCTGATATCTTTGTTGGGTTGCTCAGTGAATGAAGGACTTCTTGCCACTCTACTACAGTTCTTTGATCCTCTCTACCATTGTTTCACCTTTCCAGACTTCCAGTTGCTACCTACATTAGAAGAGTATTCTTTTTTGGTTGGTCTACCTGTCCTTGAGGAATCTCCTTTTCCCTTCTTGGAAAAGGACCCTGATGAGAAAGATATTGCTAAAGCCCTCCGTTTGAAGGTATCTGACGTCAGAGCCAACCTAGTTACTAAGGATGGAGTTCTTGGTTTAAAGACAGGTTTCCTAATCGAGAAGGCTTCATTCTATGCTGATTATTCTAATAAGGCTCCGTTTGAGGCAATTTTTTCTTTGCTTGTTTATGGGTTGTTTCTATTCCCAAGTTTTGAAGGTTTCATTGATCTCAAAGCATTCAAGATCTTTATGAAGAACAACCCAGTGCCAACTCTGTTGGGAAATGCATATCACTCTATACATCTCCGAAACCTCCATGGTGGAGGGATGACTACTTGCTGTGTACCTTTACTTTACAAGTGGTTTATTTCGCACTTGCCGAAGTCTAGCTCTTTTACAAACATTGGCAAAGAGCATTGGTCTCCAAGAGTTATGGCTCTGACCCATTCCGACATTAATTGGTACAACCGAGTGTATGATGGAGTATTGATCATTGATAGTTGTGGTGACTTCGCTAATGTACCATTGCTCAGCTTTGATGGAGGAATCAGCTACAATCCTATTTTAGCTCGCCGACAGTTGGGATACCCGTTGAAGGAACCTCCCAAGAGTATTCAAATAGAGGGTATATTCTTCAAAGACGATATGGAACTTCGAGGAAAGATTCTAAATGCATGGCGTAATGTACACAAGAAAGGGAAGAGAAGTCTAGGGAAGCTTAATTGTGTGTCGCTAGAACCGTACCTCCAGTGGGTCAGAAAAAGGGCAACCAAGCTAAAGATGCCCTATTCCCGTCAAGATCCCATAGCTCCAAGGAAAAAGCCCACTTATGTCTTTATGTCTGAAGCCGAGGAGTTAGAGGTGTCTTTAAGGAAATCTCAACACGATTTGGAATCTTGGAAGAACAAGTACCATGTAGCAGTGGTAGAAAATGATGAGTGTCAGAAGCAGAAGGCTGAACTTCAAAAGGAGAGGGATGAACTTCAGAAACAGCTACAATTGAAGGATGAAGAGCTACTCCCCTGCAAGAAGAGGAAAGTCATGGAGGATTTATTTTTCTCCGACCCACAATGTACTATTTGGAAACTAATTGTGGACAACCTTATCCGTGAGAAGACGCAATTAGAAGAGCAGCTCAAGCAGCAGCATTCAAAGCTTCTTTAGTGTCTTTACTAGCTTTTATTTAGCTTTTATTTGGGACTCTTCAAAAGAATATTTATGTAGTCCGTTTCGAATTTAATAAAACGTTTCCTTTTACCGCAATGCCTATAAATAGAGGAATCCCATGAAGTCCTAATCATCTTGCATTACATTTCTTTTCCATTGTTCACTTCAAGAAACTCAAATTCGTTCTGTAGGTGTTGTAATCATGGATTTCAAAAGAGAAACCCTGAAGTACACTTTTCAGAGTCCCAACGTCGAAAGCTTGAGAGAACTAGCCGAACTCGTCGAGGATCGCTTTGCCTTCGCAGCAGAATATGGAGGAGTCTTTCGTTTCCTTGAGCTAAGGATGAAAGAAGGATTGTTGGAAACATTGGTTCAATTTTATGACCCGATGTACCACTGCTTCACTTTTCCGGACTACCAATTGATGCCGACCTTGGAAGAGTACTCAGAACTCTTGAGGATGCCTGTGACTGTTCGACCCCTATTCACCGGAAGGGAAGACACGCCTAGTCACCAAGAAATTGCAAATGCCACTCATCTTAGCCTTGAAGATGTTCAAGCACACCTGATCACCAAGGAAGGAGTCCTTGGGTTCCCCGTTGACTTCTTGATCGAAAAAAGTCTGTTACCATGCTGAAAGAAAAGAGGCTCTCATCTTGGAAGCCAATTTTGCTTTGTTGGTTTATGGGACTTTCTGGTTCCCTAAAATTGACAATTTTGTTGATATGGATGCAATCAAGCTGTTCATACTCAAGAATCCAGTACCCACCTTGCTCGCTGATACATACTTTTTGATTCATTTGAGGAATGCTGAAGGAGGAGGACACATTGTATGTTGTACCGCCTTGTTGTACTCATGGTTCATCGCTCGTTTGACTTGGTATCCGTCCCTTTGGGATGAAGTAGCAACACCTCGATGGTCCGAGATACTTATGGCCCTCACCCATTCGGACATTGTTTGGTATGATCCCGCCTATGGAGGCGTGCCTATGATTCCTAGCATCGGAGGTTTCCCCAACGTACCGCTTATTGGAAGAGAAGGATGCATAAGTTACAATCCCGCTTTGGCCCGTAGACAGTTTGGACACCCTATGATCCAAGTGCCTGACCTGGTTTCGTTGGAAGATATCTATTTCAAAGGAGAAGAGGATCTAGACCTAAAGACTGTCATCATTTATGCATGGAAATATATTGATATGGAAGGAACAGCTGCTTCAGGATACCCCAGCTGTGCTATTTTTGAGGATTATCTGCATTGGGTGCGAGAAAGGGCTCTCGATCTCAAGATGCCTTTTCCTTTCCATGAACCTATGGGATTATCTCCTCATGACCCCGTCTGGTTCGAGGAGGATGAATCAGAACAAGTAAGAATTGCTTTAGATGAAGCCCGAAAATTGAGGACTGCTTGGAAGAATAAGTTCTTCACCTTCAAGGTAGAGAAGGAAAGACTTCAAAAGGCTCCGGACATAGAAGTTGCCAGAAAGAGAAAGGCGCAAGGGGATTTATTTTCTCCTCATGCCTCTTCAAGTGTTGTCACCAGTGATGATCTCCCCTCAACTACCATGGCTTGGAAAGAGTGTGTGGAACGGCTCATCATCGAGAAAGCGGCGCTGCAGGAGCGTATTGATCAGCTAACCGAGGAGCTCCGTACAAAGGAGAAGACTGTGGGATAGAGTTCTAAGTTTTCTTTTTTCTTTCGATGTAATAAACTCTTAAAAAGTACTTTGCTTTACATTGTTTCTCAATAATAAAAAGTTTTTCAATTATTCTACATTATAATACTGAAAAACACTTTGAGTTTCTTGAAGTCTCCTCGCATTAACATTCTGCATTTAGCATGGCATTTTACATTTGTGCATGTGTCTTTCCTTTGTTGTGGCTCACTTCGGTTTTCCATCTTTTGCTGTCAGCCGTCGTCTCGACCATCTGACCAAGCCGGAAGTATCATTAAGGGATAGTAAGGAGAACGAAGATATGGATCGCACGACTAACTTCAGAGTAAGGTCTAAGCCAACATTTCGCCGTCCCTCCGACGACTTTGTTCCTGCGCCACTACCTATGCAAGAAAACCCGTTTGCTGACTTGCGGAATATTCATGTTGAGAAAGAAGTGGACGACCCTGGGCTTATAGCATTCGAAAATGAGTTTCGTGACTTCAAGGAACGATGGAAAATGATGAAGAGGAACCGTGCACCTGATTTCCGTGCTCATGACCTGTGCCTAGTCCCAAACCTAGTTGTCCCCCCAAGATTCCAGATGCCCGCCTTCGAAGTGTACAAAGGTATAATTTGTCCAAGGTATCACTTGATGATGTTTTGTCAGAAGATGACCGCCTATCTTGGGAACGACCAACTATTGATTCACTGCTTCCAATAAAGTTTGTGTGGAGCACCCTTGACATGGTATATGAAGTTACAAAGGAATCACGTTCAGTCCTGGGAAGACTTAGCTGTTGCTTTTGTAAAGCAATACAATTACAGTTTGGGAATAGTTCCAGATAAAATAGGTGACAGTGTATCGTCCATAGGATCCACAACTCCGATATCCCGCCCTCCACATGAGTATGCAATGCCCACTCAGCGCGAGCAGCAATTGCCTCCTAAGCGAAGGATGCCATCTCCAGATCAGCATCAACATGTTCGAAAACAGTTTCGGAATCAGAAAATACCTCTGAATACTCTGAAAGAAGAGACCCATTGGTTTAATCTTATCCCATTTACTTACCGTCAATTATGGTTTTATTTCATCCGAAACTCGGTAATGACACCTAGAAAGACTAGAACCATGAACTCTCACCCACCATGGTTCAACCCGAACACCAGCTGTGAATTTCATGATGGAGTGTTGGGGCATTCGATCGAAGATTGCAAAGTTTTTCAAGGAAAAGTTCAAGAAATGATCGATAATGAAGTGCTAACATTCAAAGGGGAAAGACCGATCTTGAATGGAATACCATCACGCTGATATAAGCGAAAACTCCAGAAGAACTTTCTATTTCTTTTGTTTGTTTGTGTGTTTATTTCTTTGGTTAAAAGTATTTTTGGCATGTAAGAACTTTCTGTTTTGAATAAGTAATGCAATAACTGTTTGTCTTGAAGAAATCCATTTGTTTCCTCTCAAATAGTTTTTTCAAAATTATTTATAATGCCGACTTTTACCCGATCTCTTGCTCTGGCAGAGAATTGGAAGGAGGATGATGAAGTAAAACACATGATCTCTTGTTGTATGCTTCGAATAAAAACCCTACTGATGATGTAAGGCATTATCTTAAACCTCCTAAACGCCAAAATAGTCAACCCTTTATTTTAATCCTTGAGAAAAGACCTATTTTTTTTCTTCTAAACTGAAACCTCATTTTCTTAACCTGGGGCAGGGTGATACCAAAAATAATAAACATCTTCAAAAATTGGGTGGGCACAAATATACTAACCCTTTCTACCTCCATTTTATCAGTCACAAATTAAACCCATATACGACCCTCAAAGTCCTAATTGAAGTAAGGTTTAATTCAAAAGCATACTCAATGAGATATTGTTTCCTGACTCCTTGAGCTATGCTCAAATTTAAATTGGATTTATAAATAATGTTCAATCTGTATCCTAACCAGTGGTTTCGATCACAAGTTATTGCGATACCCCTTTTCAAAACATCAAGACAAACGCGTGTTGCATTAACCATTTCAAAATGGATATTTCAAACGTGCTAAATACGCTTGACATCTTAGAAAGACCACATACAGACATTGATGATGATATTTGAAGACTTTGCTGACTTGGGGCAAGTCATTCTTCCCAAGAAAATTTCATCCGCGCAAGTCTTGGGTTCAACTAGAAGAAATTCAAAGACTCAGTTATACCGCCAATTAGGGGCAGTTACGTCGAGATTCGGCGAATCTCTAGAGAATTTGAAAACAGTGGGACATTTGGACATCATGTTTTCTATAAAATCCTCTCGAGACGTTTTTCTCTTAAACCATGTGACTTGGGGCATTTGAAGATTGGAGCAAAAAGATGTATATTTCATCCTCAGGAAGCTCGACCCCAACATGTTCAACAACTACGAAGACCCAGGATATTTATTTTATCCCCTATGAAACTTCGGTTTGGGTACCTCCGTCTACAATTTCATACAACATGCCAAACTTATCAAGATGTTACATCCCCAAGTGGATTGATCACTTTTCCTCAAGAGAATTTTGAAGTTCTTGAAGCAGGATTGGGATCCTATATTTAGTTCTTCATTTATCCTCAGTGATACTTCTACCTTCGAAGATTGGTCGGATGTTTGTTTCAAGACGTTTATCCCGTGTTCGGTCGTTGCTTTCATCTGTTTTTGTCAGCATAAGCATACGCATATCATATAAGTAGATAGCATAACATTTGCATTTGTGCATCCTTTGTATGTTTTACTCTATCTCTTCGATTGCGTTTACCCTTAGGTATTTGGGCATGTCTTATTCCTTCCAAATAGAGTTGTCAGCCCTAAGCAGAAAAAACTTAATGTTTCTATTTCCCCACGAAGTTCGATCCTCATGGAAGATGGTTGTTTCAGTACATTCCCATTGGAGTTTATGCCTCTATGGTTGAGTCTTGCTTGACAGTTTCTCTTCGGTTATTTCCCGAATTGAACTTCGGTCTTTGGCAATCACGCTATGAACATCTCCAGCTTTTGAGCATGGATCAAAAGTGCATTTATTTTGCACTTTGACATCATAAGGATCACCATTGAAGACGTGACGTTTCTTCAACAACATTACAAGATCCACTCGACAACTTACAGCTGAATGACAGAAGATCTCTTTATTTGAGCAACTCGTTTTGGGCAGATTTATTCTCAAAACGACAAACAAAAATTTCCTCGAGACAATCTGTCCTTCCCCAGTGGATTATTTCAAGATTATCAAGTCGAAACAGAGAACATTACAGATACTTCCCCATTTGAGGATTTCTGCTACAACAATCTCACATATTTTTACAATTACAACAAAGATACTCCTCAAAAAAATGATCTTCCCCATAGAGTTCATTATGAGTACTATCAATGACATATCTCCTTACAAGAGGACACTCCACAGATCAACCGGTTTACAGCTCCTTTGAAGATCCCCGGTGCATATTCTACAAATTGCCAATACAATACAAACTGCATCTACAATTTACAATTACAAGTACAAGATCACATATACCAATTCTACATTTACAAGATTACATCAACAAAGTACAACTTACAGTTCTTCAACAACAGATTACATCTACATTTACAATACATTTACAACAGAGTACATTACAGACTACATCAACAACATTTATCATCTACAGGATTCTACAATGAACTACATTTAAAGTCTACAACGACATCTACAATCTACAAATTTACAACCCCTCTTTGTGAAGATGCTCTCGCGAGTTTCCATCATTTTGGGTAGGAACCGAGACCAGCTCATGGTTCCCATACCATGATGCAAGGGGAAGTTCGACATCAGAAACCGAGACCAGCTCATGGTTCCCATACCATGATGCAAGGGGAAGTTCGACATCAGGAACCGAGACCAGCTCATGGTTCCCATACCATGATGCAAGGGGAAGTTCGACATCAGGAACCGAGACCAGCTCATGGTTCCCATACCATGATGCAAGGGGAAGTTCGACATCAGAGACCGAGACCAGCTCATGACTCCCATATCATGATGCTCGGGGAAGCTCAACCACTACAACATTTACATCTACAGTGATTCCACCTACATCTACAAAGTTTTGACATTTCAGGCAGAGACCGAGACCAGCTCATGGCATCCTTATCATGATGCTCGGGGAAGTCATACATTTTATTATTTCAAGTTGAGTTTCGAAAGAAAAGATATACAGGAAAACAAAAAAAAGAAGAAAAAGAAAAATACAAATAAAGATGAACCATTAACTCGATTCATCTAGATTATTACCAACCACAACATTACGATAAGCACATCTTTCGACTACAAGCTTTTTTTCCCATCACCATGTCCCTGGTATATGAGATACTGCTTTACTTCTAAAGATTCCCCAGTGATGTTTGTTTCCTGTCTCTGTAGAGTCTCCTTTTGTTGAGTTTGTCCTTCCCATGCGTCGTGTCTAGTTTCTCCCTGTGGTGTCATTTCCCCACATGACCATTTGTCTTGCATTCTCATATCATTTCATATCATTGCATATCATTTGCATTCGGTGGCTTCTTACGGCCAAAAATTCGTACAATGTTTGTATTTAAGTCCCTCCTATCTCGTCGAGACAGAGATTTCGATCTCCACATCTCCGAATAGGAGTAACTTAAATAGGGGCATCTGTTGCACCCTAATTTTTGACCATGAGACCCCACCTCTTTTTGCATTTTTTTTAAAAACTTTATTTTAATATCTATGTTCTTTTTTTGCGACTAACCAACCGGTGCAGATGCAGTAACGCCTAGGGTTCTAACACCCCTCCCCATTAACAAATTCAAGGACTTCGCGTAAATTATTCTCAGGTCCACTCGCTTGGCTTTAAGATGCAAGGTCCCGACACATTGAAATTATTTACAAACAATATACGTCACGAGGAGGTCAAGTTCAACTCCAAAGACCCACGTCCAAGCATTTCGTTCTACAAAAGGTCAAGCTATTTCAAAGATCAAGATGTTGCTACATTATGGACTGTATGAAATTCATACTCATAGAGATTCGAATACATACATCGTGGAACTAAGAAATCCATTCAGGTTACAAGAACAAGCTCAAATTCATGACATCATATACCAATGAGTTCACATGGTACAAATCCACATATCATAAACTGAAGACCCCTTTACAATTGTCATTACATAACTAAACACAATCCTAAGCATTGAAACTCCTTGAGGCGCTTTCCTGCAAAGTCGAAGGCTCCCTCTCTCGGAACAATACGAGCTGCACCTGCCACCAAATTTACATGCGACAATTATCAAGCTAAGCAAGCATCGTGCAAACGGACCGAAATTAATTAAAAGATAATCAACCCTCAGATTTAATTCATCATTGGGCGTGAAGTTTGAGCATCCGAAAGGGCAACAACCGAAGTTGTCGCCAACTCCCTACTGAAAACCAAACAGCTCTCCGACAACAGCGTAAGACAAGACAATATCTAAAATTAACAGTTAATGGTATCTCTGATAGAAGGAAAGACTGTTAAAATGTAACCAAACATCTCAATATCTCGCCACAAATAATTCGCTCCCAGCTGCAACAAACTAACAAGTGCAAGGCTGCAATCAACCTCAAACAGGCAGCACCAGCACCAGGCACAAACCAGTTGTAAGAAACATAAACTATAACAGGCAACAACTGCAGATCCAAATACCAACTACAACAAGTAAAGAGAGGCAACATGAGTTCAACAGGCAGCAACGAGGTAGCATCAGCTATAAGCATCACAGCTATGGCGACAAGTATAACTCGCAAATACCAACAGTGCAACGATAATCGCCCACCACAGGTTCAGACATAAGTCATCATCACCGTTATACCTTTCTCGCTGATAGCACAAGACCGGCAGCCTCCTATCTATGTTCACCTTCGAAAGAAGAAGAGGAAAAGTCCGTTAATTCAAAGCAAAACAGCCCAATATTTCACTGCAGGCAAAAACAGCAACATCACACTCTCGCAGTTTCAGCATAACCTTCAGATCCATCAATCAGGATTCAAGTGCCTTTTACCAGATTTTAAGCTACGACTTTCGTACTAGAGACGTCAAAATCCCTTATGTTGCAGCCTAGATAGCTAAAACCCAAAGCGTTACAAGAAGTAGAATGCAGAGCCTGCAGGAGAAGAAAGAAAGTGTTAATGCGGTTCAGAACCTGAATTTCGTCAAAGAGATCCCAAAACAATTAGACAACGGTATCCATCAAACCATAACAAAAGCACAAACAAGAATTGCCAAGAGATTTGATAACAGTGTCCAGGTGAGCTTTCAAAACAGAAGTTGCATAGACGAGTTCAAACCACCATTAGGAGCAGAACTTACTTGGAGAGAGGCCATTCGCACCTTAACCATCCATGAGCATTGACTTGCGTAACACATACACAGAAGGCAACCAAGACCTCAAAATAGAACTCATCACCTCTTGTTCACGGCCTGCCACGCCTTTCCTCATTTCGTCAACTTCGTCGTAACTACCGCAACTCACCACGTCTGCCAAGTCAAGTGATGTGCCAAAGAGAAGGTGACGTATTGCATAGCCTCCCACGTCTTGACCACCTGCAGCACTGATAAATCAATGAGTTTTATAGCCTTAAGGCTTAATTAACATACAAATAGCAAAGCTTCAAGGCGGTATAAACAAAATCTACAGAACACTCTGCATACCCTTCTGTTAATTCCAGAAGTTATGAATACAACTCTTCACAACTACAAATCCTTTGCAACTGCCCTGGTCTATCACACTTGAAAACATGGAAAAAACGAAGTTGGAAAATCAACACAGTAACAGCAGCAAGTATCAGTTTCAAACAAGCTACGATTATCAACCAAACAATCAACAATCTCAGTTCACCGCCTACAACAACAAAACAATATCAATAATCTGCGACAACAGCAACACATTGACCACCAAAGACAACTCGAGGTCCAAGAGTAAAAATAGGAAGATTCTTAGCCCTCAGGTTTGGTTCATCATTGGGCAAAGCTCGAGTAGTCGGGAGGACAACGAAGATTCGCCATCAACTCCCTACCTACTCAAGAGAATCGACGGACATTCGAAAGCAACAGCGGCAACCGTAATCCTCAGCTCAGACACAATGTCGTCAACGCCATTACAAATCAGAAGGGACAAAACACCACGTCATACAAATCAACGCAGAGGAGGAAAATTTCGGACATCCCTAAATCAGAAAATAACGCTCCCTCGACAAAATCAGACGAAAAAGGTAAGATTGGAGCAAATCATCAAAGGAGATCAGACAACAATCTCCCAAATAGGAAGGTCTTTAAACGAATCCTTCATGGAGGCCCATGGTTTTCATCTATAAAAGACGAGGAAGGCACACGGATTGAGATCATCAGTGAAAAAAACCATTTTACCACAAAGACAGCCATGCTCGAAGCTCAGAACCGGAGGAGAACCCTCACCGCTGTAAAGCTCCGATCATCTCCCAGTGTCATCATCGCTACCCGAAGGAGAGAAGACGAGGATCGTACCCCTGTTTCGCCGCTGCTCTCAACAAGCCGTCAACTTCCATTTGTGGGTAAAGATCATGTTCTCAAACCCTTTTCCGCATATTTGATTTTGTTGGATTGCAGGTGCTAGTGAAGACCAGTGAAGAAGAAGGTGATAGAGAACAACGGCGGAAACGAGCGAGGGAGAGGACAGCGCGAGAAGGACGAGGGTTTTGGCTCCATTTTTTTCTTTTGCTTTTTTTCGTTTTATTGTCATTTTGTATTATAATCTGGTAATATCAAATGATCACACACGACACACTCACATCCACACTTAATCACCTCCTAATCACCAATTAACACCTTAATCCAACTTGTTTTTATAAAACTAAACTAATAATCTTTTAAAAAAACAGCCATTTAAATAATTAAACTTTGATTAACAATTTTTAAATAAATAAATAATAATATTTTTTTCCTTAAAACTATTTCACACCTAAAACAACTCTTTTAAAATAAATTATAATAAACCCTTTTATTTAATCAAAATACCATTTTAATTAATTAATTTGTTAATTTATTATTCATCAAATCCTTTTTAAAATTAATTTATCTCATCAACTTATTGATCTTTTTTATAATAATATAAATTATTCGTATTCTCATAAACATCATTTTATAACTTAATCTAAATCAACCTCTATTTTAATAATGATTATGTCTAAAAAAACCCTTTTTTATAAATCCTACTTATTTAAAATCAATCTACATCTAAAACTTTTTTGCTAATAAATAACTTTTTAAAATCAACTTCTCGCCTATAAATTCAATCAATTAAAATCAAATCAACTTTTTATTCAAACCGAAATCAATCAATCGATCTAAAATTAATCAACATCGTAAAATATAAAATCAATCGAGCACATCCACTTCACGACACATTCACCTACACCTTAGCGCTTTCATGCGTGTGTATGGTTTTATCTTCCGCAATTTACTTTACAAGCAATTTACATTTACCGCAATTTATATTACCGTATTGCATTCCGTCCAAAGGAAAAACCTACACATAATTCAACATTGTGTGTAGTTGCATATCATCTGCATCATTCTCCCCACGTGATCCTTGATCCCATTCAAGTCGATCTCTAAGATAGATCCTACCCCATAGGAAGGACCTTGTCTTTATTTTTCTACAACATAGAAACAAACAATATAATACAATTTTACAAACACATTTAGAGAATAGATGTTAATCATCTTAAGTGAGATATAATCTCCACCTCCACAATAATACAATCAAACATGTAGGAACTTTGCCTTAAGAGCGATAAAGGCATACTTGGCGATCATCCGAGTACTTAAGCCCTTTTCTTAAGACGATGCAAAGACCATTTCCTACGACCTCCTTTACACTTGTGGTGGTTATCTCTCCCTTAACATGAAGACTCATCTCTTCTCCTAAACCCAATCAAAACGACTACCCTAAACCCGTAGGAACTTTGACCACAGTCAAAGAGCTCCTCTAACCATTTAGGTGAACTACAAGTACTCTGATTCCACTCTCGTAAGGATATGTAGGCATAAGACGCGACATCTTATCGAGTATACTTAGAAATAAACCACTAGGGTCTCTAATCCCTCAAGCAGATAACACATAGCAGTAAACAAATATAAAACAAGAGGTTCCTGTAGAGTACTACAGAAACTTAGGATGCTAGTACCTTCCCTAAGTTTAACCAACCCCCGAACCTAAACAATCTAGCTTGCATTTGCATTGCATTGTGGGAATTTCGATCTTTATCCCTTCCTTTGGACAAATCAAAGTTCGGTTGCAAATTGAATTAACGATTCAAACTAATCAATAGTTTGGTATCCAAATTTCACCGCGACACTACACTAAGGGTCTGGGTTAAAAAGAAAAGAAAATGACTCGGCAAAGTATCGCACTTTATGCCTACGTATTCCCGTCTGGAACGAGAAATCAGAGTCAACGTAGTTCGCCTAACTACGGGAAAGGAGGGGAAGGTTGCTCGCTAGGATACGGCATCCTATGCCTACGTACTTTCATACAGCATGAAAGATCAGAGCAAACGTAGTTCGGGCCACGGAAGACACAGATTTGTCTGACTGTTTTTATCCTTCTGAAAAAGGTTTTCTCGTGATTACGGGTCCAAGCGGACAAAAATGATGTTTTTGATTGGTTTCCAGTCTTTTATGCAAGAACTGTCTTTTATTGATGTTTAAAATCTTATTACTGTGTTTTGAATGATTTTGACATAGGAAGAGAACGACACTCTAAAACCTAGGGTTGGAAGTGGGAATCAAAACTACCCTAATGTTATCATACATGGATTAACACCTAATTTCTGTCATATTTCTCTCTTGCGCAGAGAGAAACAGAGATCCTAGGGGATAAACGGAAAAGAAACAACAAATATACAGTAAAGTAGTAAAATGCATGAGATACAGCAGTACAAGCGAGGCAAGGGAGTCCCACTCAACCTCGAACCTGAAAAACAATAGGCAAAGTGAAACAGCTTCACTTCAATCCCAAGGGGATGTTAACACACAATACAGTAAAGCAAATAAAACCCCAAAACTAGCTCTGAAAGCACACCAGCCCCTACAGCAGCAGCTCTGAACAAACATCAAACTCTGACAGTTGATTAACAGCAAAACAACAATCTCTTCAAATAAGCTCCAATAATCTCCATGCTTTAGATAAGCCTCCATCTCAAAGGACAAACCAAACTTCATCAAACAAAGAACCTTACACAGTAAACACCTTCAAAACAGATAGCTTCAGACAGCAGATAGCTCCAAACAGCAGTAAACCCTAGCTTTAACAGTTGCACAACTTTGACATGAACAAGCTTCATCTTTGTCAATCTTCAATGATCTTCTCATCTCCATCTTCAATGGCTTCTTTCTTCAAGGCAAGCTCTCCTAGATGATAAGCACTTAACAAAATAAGGTGAATGTTAAACAGTTCATTGACTACCAAAGGAAGCCTACAAACAGTTTAACATTGTAAAAGACTGTTTCTCTCAAAGTTCTACCTCTAAGGTAAGGCCACTTATCCCTCCAAAGGAGGGAGGTGAATACCATAGAGGGACTTTATGTCATAGAGAGTAATGGAAGCACAAGAAGCTTTCCATGTTTGTACAAAGAATTTAATCTAATTCTAAGCTCTTCCTATCTTCTCCTATTTCCTATGTCTTCAATCAACACCTTCAATCCAAGCAATCTTCATGCACCAAGCTTTGATTATTATCTTCAATCTTCTCCTTTGATTCTTCATGCTCCACAAGCCCAAGCCAAACCCCCATACCCCAAATAAAAGCCCAAACCCAAACAAACAAAACAAAAGCCCAAAATGGCCACACCAAACAAACTCACTATTTACAAAAATCAATTAAAATAGTAGTATATTATTTAAAATCCTAAAATTAATTCTAAGGGGATTTATACATCTACCCTACATACCCTATATGTCCCAAAACCTAATTCAAACTAAAACCCAAAATCCTAAGGTTATAATGCACCTATGTCAATTTTAAACCCTAATCTAACTAACCTAAAGTTCCTAATTCAAAACTAATCAAGATTTAATCACAAAAATGTGAAATAAATCCAGGGGGACCTAATATTCTAATCTAACTAAAACAAAATGAATGGCATCAAAATACCAAATTAAATAACTAAACAAAATTCAGCAAATTGTATATACAAACAAAATGAAATAAAAAGCTATTAAATGTAAAAAATCACCAGCAATAGAAAAATGCCTAAAATACTATTTTTGTTTTTCTATAATTTTCTTGAGACAAATATGAGAATGAGGGAAAAAATCCATGCAAAAATAATATTTTTTCATTTTTATATGATTTTTCAAAGAAATTAAGAAAATGAGGAAAATATGGAGAAATGCAAAATTTATGTGACAAATAGCAATCCAAAACAACATAAAAAGCTAATGGGCCCAGGATAGGGGTGTTGAAAGCAAGCGCGCCCTAAGCCCATGTTCAGAAATTGAAACAAAAAAATAGAAAGAAAAAAGAATAAACATGCGGTGCAGGAAACAACAAAATTCAGTGTAAATTGGTATGGGCCTCTGAAAGGGGGTGGGGTTATCAAATTCACACTAAGCCCATGATCAGAGTTTTAATGAAACTCTGCGTTTCATCTTAAAATCTGAGTCCCTCTTGCAATATTGAAATGCAGCCATGGCCCTCCGATCATGCTCCCAGTCAAAGTCAATAACTCATCTGATGGCTACTACTTCTTCTTCTCCGTTTGAACACAAGCTTGGAGGCAAAACACCATTGATGAACAGAACATGAACACCAACCTCATCCAATCGTGAATCATCAATACTTCATCAAATGCAAAAATTTAAAACCGTAAACTGCTCCAAATTTCACCAGGAACTCACCTATGGTAACTAAACTCATTGAAACTCAATCATTCTCCAAACACGATTCAATCTCAGAAAATCACTCAAGAACCAAATCTCACCAAACCTGCAATTGAGTGGCTCAATCTCTTCCCTACTTCACACTGATCATTTTCCACTATCAAACACCTATTCTACTTCAGAATTCGCCAAGTTATTACTCAAAACAGATATCGTGTCCATGGTTTAATTGTCTTTAACCTCCACAAATCAATACCTAAAAGCTCCCTCTAATCACCTATGATCATTCTAACCTAACAAAACATGTTAATTCTACCTAAATCAAGTTGTGGATGAAAAAGTACCAACCTGAGAATTTGAGAAGAACAGATGAACAAAACCTTCAAATCAGGTGCTGAGATGCTCCAGATACGATCAATGGAAGGTGTTATAGCTTCTGTATGCAAAAGAATCACTTGAAATGGCCTAGATTGTAGAAACCGATCTTGAGTTGCAGATGAGGATTTTCAATGGCAAGAACACGATTTAGCCATGAATTTGCTATGATTATGATCTGGAAACACTTGCTAACATCAATGGAAGTGAATGGGATCAAGAAATTGGATGAACAATAAAGAAACTGTCGTAACCGATTTCAAGTTGCAACAAGAAATTTTCAACCTCAATCTCTCTTCTCTCCTTCAATTATCACCAACCCCCAATCTGAACCAACTCTAATCAATATATAGGCCATGTTAGAACTCTCTATCACCTTTTGAATCCTTCTTATGAGAAGTTGAATTTCTCATGTCATGAATTTCTCTCTTGATGGTATGCACATGTCAATTTGCTAGCAGCTGGTGCAGCACCTGGGTTTGATCCCAATTTGTCATTAGAGGAGATATTGGATGTGTTGAAATGCCTTGGAGCCTTACATTTGCATTGTCAAGTGGTTTTGCAATGGTGCCTTATGATTCAAGCAAGCCATTTACAAAGCAAGTCCTTGAAATAACCATCAACTCAAAATTGTGGCAATTTCAATGTTCTTAAAATGCCTTTTACATTCAAATTGGTATGTCATATGCCTTGGTTTGGTTGTGTAGGTCAAAAACCCTAATTTCCAACTTTGGTTCATTTAAAATATACCTTCATTTTAGGCCCTTTTGGTGATTTTGTGAAGCAAGCCATTCCAAGTTCTCATGACCTCTTATCTAGCCTAAAAACATAATTTTGAGCACATCTCATGTTGAACATTTTTTCATTTGAGGAGTGGAAGATGGAGATTTGGACCTATGTTGAAAAATGACTTATAATTCAACTTTCCCAAAATACCCCTGAGTTGCCAAGACCATAACTTGAGTTCTACAACTCCTCTTGAGGACTTCTAGCACTCAAATTAAATCTAAGATCAAGATCTACAACTTTCATGTTGTCCAAGAATCCATTTGAAAATTTCTTCATAGTAAAAAGTTGCTTGGAAGTCAAGTGACTTTCACAGATAAATTTCAATATCTTCTGGGGATCCATAACTTGCAAGAACCATAACTTGAGTTCTATAAATCTCCTTGAAGACTTCTAGTACTCAAATTAAAGGTATTGAGAATATATACAAGTTTCATTTAGTCCAAGAATTCATTTGAAAATTGCATTTTGACTTATCTGCCTTGGAAGTTAGGCCTAAATTAGGGTTTTTACACTGAAACCCTAATTTAGTAACTCCTCTCCTTCTTGATTCCTCTTGATTTATCCTTGGCACAGCACCACACATATATCCACATATCAATTCATGAATTCCACAACCTCCAAGATGGCCTTGATACTCTTCAACCACTCAGTTGACCTAGGGTTGATCTAGGGTTGACCCAGATGAAACCCTAGTTGACTGCATTCAACTGTAGCTCTTGTTATCACCAATGACTTGACTCATCTTCCAAATTACCCTCTAAGTCCTCCATGATTGTTTATACCCATTCCATACCCTCACTCCATAGCCCATACCCCACTGATGATCTTCAAACACACCTCAAGTTAGGAGAGAAATCCACTGGTTGACCCTTTAAACTTTTCAAAGCTTCCATTCATTCCTTGATGACTTGGATGTTCTTGAGCTTGAATAAAAACCCTTTGATGTACTTCCTTAGATAAGATTGGCACTTAATCCCTTGTTGGATGACCTGCTATGCTATGCTATGCAAATGATTAGACTATGTACATGATGCAAATGACAATGCAGTTAAAACATAAACCAGGTGAAATAGGTTGAGCAAATTTTAGGGTGCAACAGCTGCCCCTATTCAAGCGGCTTGGACCCGAATTGGTGAAGAACGAACAGCCTTCAGACAATCGAGGTACGAGACGGTTCAATACCAAGAAACCCGGAAATTTGCCAACCGCAGAAATAAACTGCATAAACCGCTTGGGGAACGACATCCATCAACTGGATCTGGCAATAACCGATCATTCGTCAGATAATAACTCTGATTTTGGATCCCACTACCCATGTAACACCACCGGTACTGAACTATCTTTGCAAAAACACCTTTGTCCACAACTGGCCTAACCTTGTCAACACAAGAAGAGAAACAAACTCATCAACACGATCAGAGATCCCATCATCACAGGAAAAACCTTATCCATAATTGTCTTCAAATTTCGTCAACACGAAAAGACATAAATTCGTCATCACGAAGAAACCCTATCATCATAGGAATAAACTGGTCCTCCTCAGGATTCCACATTTCTTCAACATGAAGAAATCATTTCGTCAACACGAAGAAAATCCTTTCGTCAACACGAAGAAATCCTATTAGCATAGGCATAAATTGTCCTCATCAGGACTCCATATTCCGTCATCACGGAGGAAGCAATTCGTCAACATGAAGAAATCCTATCAGCATAGGCATAAGTTGTCCTCATCAGGACTCCATATTCCGTCATCACGGAGAAATCATTTCATCAACACGAAGAAATCCTATCAGCATAGGCATAAGTTGTCCTCATCAGGACTCCATATTTCGTCATCACGGAGAAATCATTTCGTCAACACGAAAAAATCCTATCAGCATAGGTATAAGTTGTCCTCATCAGGACTCCATATTCCGTCATCACGGAGAAATCATTTCGTCAACACGAAGAAATTCCCGGCGACTTCGCTAGGGATACAAAATTTCGCCTAATAAGAATCCAACTCTGTCAATCGCAGGGAAGGATAATTCCGCCTTGCCTTTGCAGTAGCTAACTCCACTAGGGATATTCTGAAAACCAAAGATCGACACCCGTTCTGACAACGAGCGACCACTTCTGAAATTTTGATTCATGGAACCCTGAAATGTTGCCGCAACAACAAACTTGAAGAAGACGTTCCGCTGGTCGGATAAGAGAAAATTCAGCACGCAACTCTGTGGGGATGATAATAAACTGAATCACATCATCATACGTCTCACGGAAAGACCTTGATGGTCTGAAAATATATCTGAGCTGTAACTCCATACTCCTGTTGAGCAACACACCTACTGGGGAGAGAAAACTCCGCTGGGGAAGAAACGACTCTCTCGGGGAATATTAACCGACTCCGCTGGGGAGAAAAAATAATCCTACTGGGGATAGGGCATCCTTGCTGGGGATAATAAACTGTATGGGTACAGTTTACAACTCTGGAATTATCAATCCGATGAAAACTAAACGACTCCGCTGAGGATAAGGAATCCTTTTGGAGAAAACACCACTGTCTGACTACAACTTACAAACTTAAAATTATCAAACTCTGCTGAGGGTAAACGACCCTGCTGGGGGAAGTAAACCATCTGGCCACAGTTTACAAACTCGGGACTATCACTATATTGAAGATAAACATCCTGTTACTTGCCCGATGACCCGTGGGGAAGAGAGGAAAGCCATCTTCTATGGCGAAAAGTCCTCCTGAACCAACTCTGACTTGGTCAAACACCTTGACAATCCTCTCGGCTGGGGATTGCATATACACATATTTAGATCTCTCGGGGGAGTATGCGCTCTGCGGGGGGCATTAATCTTGACCTATTGGAGATATCTTATGAACTGCTTTCATGTGGATACTCTTATGGGGGATACGCTGCGACTAGCTGGGGAAATTGATCCTTCTTCAGTAAGGAACAGTGTCATCTCAGCTTCGGGGAATGAAGTGTGATCTGCGTGGGGATTCACATCACATAATGATCAAGCCTTTTCGTCAAGAGCCTCTGGTTAGGACTACAATTTTCTGATCGTCCACTTCACATGGGCAAGAACCCTGCAACACCATAAACGAGACAAAACAAGTCTATACAATCAAATCTATTCAAGTTAGCGTCAGTGACATCATTTTCAGTCAATTCGAAGTTTTAGCAATTATTGGCAAGGGCCAGCAATGTTATGCAACTGCTAGTTTTATCAAAATATTGGCGTTTTTCACATACAAAATAGTGAAGAACAAGTATCAAATACTGAATAACATGTTTTATTGATTAGGCCTCTGAATAGGCAGAGTTTTGTACACTGGATGTAACTCCTGAAAAGAGGAAGTTACGCACATCAAATATACAAGTATGCACAGGAAGCATAAATACAATGACAAATCAAATTTGCGCATATGTCGGCAACGTGATGTAGACAAACATCTTGAGCTGATCCTCCTATGACTCGCCTGACTCTGGCGCTTTCCCGGTATTCAAGTTTCTGATGAGATTGTATCTGATAAACGACCCCCTAAAGTATTCTCCCCAACCACCAAGCGACGTAGTATCAAATTCGGACCGCAGTCATTTGCTTTTTAAATCCCTAACTTTTGCGTGAATCGCCCTTTGCGGGTTTTCAATTCACCGGGATACCCTTTTTTGCCGAAGCCGCCCAGTGTAGGTTTTCGACTTCGCGGGTGTACATCTTTTCAATTTTATCCCTAACTTTTGCCCGAACCTTTTATTCTGTTTTTGGTTCGCCAGGATGCCCCATTCTTGCCTGGACTCTCTTTTTTTTGTCCAGCGGGTAAATTTTAAGCAAAGTATTTTTTAACTGCGTCTGAATTCATAGGCGACGTAAAGTCTTCACCGTCCATGGTGGACAACAACAATGCTCCTCTTGAGAAGACTTTTCTGACAATGTATGACCCTTCTTAGTTAGGGGTCCACTTGCCCCTGTGATCTGTTTGTGGCGGGAGAATCCTTTTCAGCACAAGGTCACCCATCTGAAAGCTGCGAGGACATATCTTCTTATCATACGCTTTCTTCATTCGGCTCTGGTACAATTGGTCGTATGCTAGAGAAGCTAGCCTCTTCTCATCCATTAAACTCAGCTGATTCAACCTGTCTTTTACCCATTCTGCCTCGTCAAGTTGGACATCTCGTAACACCCTCAGGGAAGGAATCTCAACTTCTAACGGTAACACTGCTTCCATTCCGTATACCAATGAGAACGGGGTTGCCCCGGTTGATGTGTGTATCGTCGTACGATAACCATGCAAAGCAAAAGGTAGCATCTCATGCCAGTCCTTATACGTCACAACCATCTTTTGAACAATCTTCTTTATGTTCTTATTGGCCGCTTCAACAACGCCATTCATCTTGGGTCGGTAAGGAGAAGAGTTGTGGTGCTCAATCTTGAAATTCCGACACAACTCCTTCATCATCTTGTTATTTAAGTTTGAACCGTTATCGGTAATAATCCGCTCAGGGATTCCATATCTGCAAATGATATCTCGTTTGATAAACCTGGCTACCACCTGTTTGGTCACATTAGCATATGATGCAGCTTCCACCCATTTGGTAAAATAATCAATTGCTACCAATATGAACCGGTGTCCGTTAGATGTCGTCGGCTTAATCTTTCCAATCATATCAATTCCCCACATCGAGAATGGCCACGGTGATGACATCACATTCAGAGGACTCGGAGGCACATGGATCTTATCTGCATAAATCTGGCATTTATGACACCTCTTTGCAAACTTGAAACAATCAGTTTCCATATTTAGCCAGTAATAACCTGCCTGCAGCAGCTTTCTGGTCATAGCATGCCCACCAGCATGTGTACCAAACGTACCCTCATGTATCTCTTCCATGAGCAACTTCGCCTCTTTCTCGTCTACACAACGTAGAAACACCAGGTCATGATTCCTTTTGTATAGGACACCGTCCAGATTTAAATAAAAATTACCAGCCAATCTCCTGAGAGTCTTCTGATCGCGACTGGATGCCCCAGCCGGATACTCCTTGTTCTTCAGGAAATTCTGGATGTCAAAATACCAGGGTTTATCATCGAGTGCTTCGTCAATAGCAAATATGAAGGCGGGTCTGTCAAGCCGAGAGATAACAATCCGGGGAGCCTCGTTCTAGAAGTTAACTTTATACATGGAAGACAATGTAGCCAGAGCGTCAGCCATTTGATTTTCTGCTCGCGGCACACGATGCAATCCCACCTTGTCAAAGAAAGGCAACAATCTCCTTGCATAATTCATATATGGTATCAAATTGGGCTGACGTGTCTCCCATTCTCCTTTAATCTAGTTTACCACTAGAGCTGAGTCTCCGTATACATCTAGATGTTTGATTCGCAAATCAATAGCTTCTTCAAGACCCATGATACAAGCCTCGTATTCAGCTTCATTATTGGTAACCGAAAAGGTCAATCGGGCAGTAAAGGGGATGTGCGACCCCTGAGGAGTAGTAATAATTGCACCTATTCCGCTACCATAGGAATTTACGGCTCCGTCAAATATCAACTGCCATTTGGAATCCGACTTTGGCCCTTCATCCGACAAAGGTTCTTCCCAATCTTTCATCTTTAGGTACATGATATCCTCGTCAGGAAAATCAAACCTCATCGATTGGTAGTCCTCAACAGGCTGCTCCGCAAGGTACTCTGACAAGACGCTACCTTTAATAGCCTTTTGCGAGACATACTAAATATCATATTCGGTTAACACCATCTGCCATCGGGCAATTCTTCCGGAGAGTGCCTACCTTTCAAATACATATTTGATAGGATCCATCTTCGAAATGAGCATGGCTGTATGATTTAGCATGTATTGCCTCAAACGCTTGGCGGCCCAGGCTAGCGCACAACAAGTTTTTTCGAGCATTGAGTATCGAGACTCACAGTCAGTAAACTTCTTACTCAAATAATAGATGGCATGCTCTTTACGCCCTGTCTCGTCATGTTGACCGAGAACACAACCCATACTCCCCTCAAGAACTGTCAAATACATAATCAAGGGTCTCCCTGCCACTGGAGGTATCAAAATAGGAGGTTCCTGCAAATACTGTTTTATTTTATCGAACGCCTTTTGACAATTTTCATTCCATGTTACAGCCTTGTCCTTTTTCAGCAGCTTGAATAATGGCTCACACGTAGCTGTTAGGTGAGAGATGAACCGAGCAATGTAGTTCAATCTCCCTAAAAACCCGCGCACCTCTTTTTCTGTTTTAGGCGTCGGCATTTCTTGTATTGCTTTTATTTTCGCAGGATCAACCTCTATTCCTTTTTCGCTCACGATAAACCCCAGCAGTTTACCCGATCTCACCCCAAAGGTGCACTTGTTAGGGTTCAGTCTCAGCCTGAACTTCCTAAGCCTTTTAAATAATTTCAGCAGATTAACCAAATGTTCTTCCTCCGTCTGGGACTTGGCAATCATATCATCGACATAAACCTCGATCTCTTTATGCATCATGTCATGAAAGAGAGTCGTCATTGCACGCTGATACGTTGCCCCAGCATTCTTCAGTCCAAAGGGCATCACTTTGTAACAAAATGTTCCCCAAGGCGTAATGAAGGTGGTCTTCTCCATGTCTTCTGGCGCCATTTTAATCTGATTATAGCCCGAGAAGCCATCCATGAAGGAGAATACAGAGAATTGAGCAGTGTTATCCACCAGCACATCGATGTGAGGAAGTGGAAAATCATCTTTCGGGCTCGCTTTGTTCAAATCACGGTAGTCTACACACATTCTCACTTTACCGTCTTTCTTTGGCACTGGCACAATATTAGCGACCCATGAGGGATATTTTGTAACAGCTAGGAAGCCAGCATCCCACTGCTTTTGAACCTCCTCCTTAATCTTCACAGCCATGTCCGGTCTAGTTCTTCGGAGTTTCTGCTTAACCGGCGGGCATTCTTCTTTTAGCGGCAGACGGTGCACAACCATATCAGTATCCAGCCCGGGCATATCTTCGTACGACCAAGCAAATACATCACTGCACTCTTTGAGCATTTCGACCAATCTTTGCTTGACGTTGCTCTGCAGCGCGGCCCCTATACGGATGTTCCTTTCAACCCCTTCCGACCCCAGATTGACGATCTCAATGACTTCCTCGTGAGGCAGAATGATTCTTTCTTCTTGTTTTACCAACCAAGACAACTCTTCTGGCACGTCGCCATCTTCAACAATCTCTTCTTCAGCCTGAAATACCGGGTGCTCAAAGTCGAAATGAGTCATAGGTGGTTCATAGATGTCATCTGAAAATGTAATCCTGCAAGGAAATGGTTAAATGCTTCAAAATGTGTACAAAGCAAATAACCACGTTGCCATTTTATTGTAAAAATAAAAACAGGAAAAACAGAGATCACAATATTTGTACATGAAAAACGCCTTTTATTTAACGATTAAACAGTGCAATGTACATAACAGAATGGCCCTAAGCAAAATCACGATGCCCCGGGTAGGACACCGGATTGTTCAACAATTAAGAAAACAAAGCATTACTGTTTAGTTGTCACAGGAACAGTCTCCTGAATAGACCAATTACAAAGCCCTTGTCCTGGCACGCTCGGCTGAATCCAGGCGTCCATGTCGCAGTCGCTGTTTCCTTCCTCGGAATCTGAAACAGCATTGATGGTCTCGTAATATGCCCCACCAGCCGTAATTGTTATTGGTCCTTTGAAACGGGGTGCCCCTGCAGTAGGCGTTGATGATGAAGGATGATATCCAAGCCCGAACCTGTCATTCTTTACGGGAATATCCAATACCTTGCCCCAGCCCTGGGTCTCACCTGCCTGTACCAAAGCCTGCGCTTCTTTGTACGACGACACTGCCACCTCTGATGCTTTGCTTGGCCCTGGAGTTTTGCCTTTAATTTTCAACCCCTCAAACGCTTGACAGGGTGTCTCGTGGATCTTACCGTCAACTTCTACATACTTGAATGATGATAAATGGCTGACCAGTATATCCTCCTCTCCACAAACTATGACGACACTATCCCCCACCATGTATTTCAGCTTTTGGTGTAATGTGGACGTGACTGCCCCAGCGGCATGGATCCATGGACGTCCCAAAGGACAACTATACGCCGCCTGGATGTCCATTATATAGAATTCAATTTCGAAGATCTCCGGCCCCACTTGTAGAGGCAAAGTTATAGATCTAAAGACTGACCTCCGTGTACCGTCAAATGCCCTGACCACCAAGTCACTAGGCGTACAAATGATCCCCCTGATATCCAACTTCATCATTGCTTTCTTCGGAAGCACATTCAAGGAAGACCCTGTATCCACCAACACATGGGACATGACCGTGCCCCTGCATTCAACTGAGACGTGCAGCGCCATATTATGCTCTCTTACCCTCGGGGTCAAATCAAAATCCGTAAATCCCAAACTATGGCCTGCATTCACGTGCGCCATCACCCCCTCCAACTGATTCACAGAAACATCTTGGGGTACAAACGACGTGTCCAGAATTTTCAATAATGCATTCCTATGGGCTTCGGAACACAATAGCAGCGACAATATGGAGATCTTCGACGGTGTTTGTTGAAGGTGCTCAACGATTTTATAGTCACTCTTACGGATAAGACGCATAAACTCTTCTACATCTTTCAGTGACGTTTCTTTTTCATTCCTCTGCACAAGAGTATTCTCAATCACTTTCCCTTTACCTTTTGCCAATCTTTCAGCCTCTACCTCAGGCGATATAAAAATTCTCCCGCTTCTCGTCATTCCTCCAGTCCCGACGACATTGTCCACAACCCCAGCTGGTTGTTCCCTGATATCAATTTTCTCCCCATCACAATATGCCTCCAATCCATATGTCCATGGCACGGCTTTGGTACTCTCAAAAGGGACTAGCCCTGCCTTTGTAATAGTGATCGTTGGCCGCCTGGCGGGCGCTGTTATAGTTATCGTTTTCCGTGGAATTGTCACCATAGCAACATCACTCTGCTCATCAGCTACCACCTCTGCAGGCTTCTCAACTGCCGTTCTATCAAATTGCAACGTGCCTTCATCTATCAAGGTCTGAATACCTTTCTTCAATTCAGCACAACCCCCAGCTTGGGTCCAGCATTCTAGACAAAACTCATCGCAGCCCGGATACACACCTCCTTTCAATAACCTGCTCTTTACTTCACACAACGGTGTTTTCAATTCATCAACATTCGTGACCAGATTCAAATCCTCCTCAGTCAAAATAGCATTTGCCCCATGGTTGGGCATAGGCTGTTGTACTATATTTGGACCCGCTTGTCCAAAATTTATGGCCTTGCTATCCAGTAAATCTTGAACTTTATGTTTAAACGCATGACAGGCCTCTATGTCATGCCCGGGTGCCCCGGAGTGGAAGTCACAATGTTTGCTAACATCATACCCATAAGGAAGGGTTGGACCCGTGGGCGGTGCCAAGGTCCTCTTTTCAACTAAATTCAGCCCCAACAGTGTCTGAAAAAGTTCTGCGTACGTGGAAGGAGGCGCTTCAAACACTCTTTTCGGCTTCACATTCGGAAATCTTCTTTGGCCAACATTCAGCCCCTGCTGCTGCTGTGGCTGCTGCTGTTGTTGTTGTTGTCTATGTTGAGGAATCGGAATCGTGACACTAGCTATCTGCTGTGGCTGATTATACTGATGTCTTCCACTGCCCCTGCCCCTGCCACCAAACACAGCACTAGAATCCCCTTGACGTCGACCACCAAATGCTTTTCTATTACCTCCCGACGAAGTAGACTCCCCAGCTTGGAACCTTCCCACCTTAATACTATTCTCAATCATTTCACCCATCAAGATCAGATCAGAGAAACTGCCCAACGCAACAGGAAACAACTTCTCGTAGAATATCCCCGTGAATGTTCCAATGAACATATCGTTCATCTCCTTCTCCACTAGAGGAGGATGCACTCTTGCCGCCATGTCGCGCCACCTTTGCGCATATTCTTTGAAACTCTCCCCAGTTTTCTGTGACAAGCCTTGCAGCTGGACCCTGTTTGGAGCCAGGTCACTGTTATACTTATAATGTGTCACAAACGCCTCAGCCAGTTGCCTCCATGTTTTGATCTGAGTGGGCTCCAACCCCATATACCACTCAAGTGAGGGTCCAGATAAGCTGTCCTGAAAGAAATGCATCAGCATCCTTTCATCATTTGAGTAAGCGGACATCCGTCTGTAGTAAGAGCGAACATGCACCTTCGGACAAGTGTCTCCCTTATATTTATCAAAGGTGGGAGCTTTAAACTTCAGCGGCACCCTTAGGCCAGGCACCAATCCCATCATAGTCATATCTAAACCAGAAGTATTCTGATTCACTACACCCTTCATTTGTTCCTCAAGCATTTTGATCCTCTGAACAGGATCCACAGGTCCATCCATACCCCTACCAGAAAAGGCGTCTTCTTGTTGGTCTTCCACCCAATTAACATTCTCATTTCCGTACCCATCATACCCATTGTTACGACCAAATCTAGTCTGATTCATCATAGGGTCCCGTCCTCTGTTACCATACCCTTGAGTGACCCCGGCAGGTCCAAAAGGCATCATTCCAGCACCATTTCCATTACCGAATCCACCATAGCCCTGATTAGCATTACCAAAACCATCATATTCGAAACCCTGAGCATTGAAGCCGAACTTCCCATCCTGGTTGACATAATCAAACCCTTGGTCGTTATAGCCGAATCCGTTGTTACCAAAGCCATTACCTCCATTGTTATCATCGCCCAGATTGGCATCTCCGAATCCAACATTGTTAATGACAGTCTCATTACCAATTCCTGTATTACCATTCCCAGCGCCAGCCCCATTGTTGACATTCACAACCGGTGGAGTCACTACAGGTGGAACCACAGCTGTAGGAGTACCATCCCCATGAATGGTTTCAACACGTACAGAATTGTGGTCTTCGTTTCCATTCCCGGAACTTCTCACCAGCAATGGCTGCACCAAAGTCTGCAGGTTTTCCTGCCCCTTCACAATTGTCTCCATCGTCTGCATGAACAGCGCCAGATTTTCACGCATCTCCTGCATCTCGTTTTGCATCTGGTCCATGACTCTTTTGCAGTTGGTACGAGTAGAGTATCGGTGAGGACGTTGACTTTCAATCCTGGAAAAACCTGAAGAGATGCAGGAAATGAGATACAGTTTCACTAATTACCTGGTAATGCAATATGGATATGTATGCAAATGCAATATGTGTCTGTGCATTAGGGAATATCACTTCCCAATTCTGGTGCCAATGTGCCAGGGCGGTGACAGTGATAGAAATAAGAAGTTCGAAACCCCATCATAGAAAAACATCTCATACATTGCAAAAAATCCCATCGAACCAGGAATACAATATTAATGAGCAAACAATAAGAAGGCATGACCTCAACCAACAATCCTAGTGATGGTCAGCACGATGCAAATAAAGCATACATATCAATACATGAGATAGTCAAGTGCGACCATACGCCTGATACTCCTCTAATAACCTCTTAGTCTTGGGATGATTTGGTTGAGTGAGCAATCCTCAACAAGTAGATCTCTTCGCTTGAGAACACGTCGTAAATCACCAATAGATTCCTCCCATGCCCCTTCTCCAAAGCAGTCATCTAACTTCCGTTTCTGAGATGCAGACTCCTTCTTGCACTTGCTAACTTTGTTCAAGGAATTCTGGACATCATACCTTCGTGTAACCTCCTCTGGCTAGCTTTCAACTGACCTTCCAGCTTAGAGATCTGTAGCCTCAGTTTGTCTTCTCTTTCCTTATTGCCGGTCAGCGTGGCGTTCCAGATTTTATTGAACGCAGAGATCTCCCGGTAGGCGGTATCGAGTGACTTCTTCTTGGACTCTAACATATCATGAGAGCTTCTGAATTCTTTTCCCAGGCGTTCGCACTTCTTTTTCTCTTCTGCCAATTCAGCACCTAACCTGCTTACCAACTCAGTCTGCTGTTGGAAGGAATACACAGCTTCGTTTTTCTCCCTCCGGATTTTAGCCAATTCCTTCTCTAACTCTTCATTGATCTTTATCAAGTCTTCTTTTTCTTTTACGACCTGCTCATATACCTCAATAGCCACAGTAGTCGGTTCCTCGACTGGAACGGGAACAGGACGTAATACTGCTGGAAAAGGCATCTGCACCTGTCTTACCCTTTCTTAAATCCACACCTTGTAAGGCATATAGGCTTGACAATTATTCTTGCCTAGCAATGGTTTCCCTCTTCTGCAGATATGATTCCAAGCGTGCTGAAGCTTGGCCAATAATTCCCCACTCAGGTCACCAGTGAAATACAGAGATTCCTGTACTTCTTCCTCCTTCGGTGGACTCTTCAAAGCATACCCGAACTGTCGAACCAACAAAGATGGGTTGTAGTTAATACACCCCTTCCTTCCAATCAAAGGCACGTTGGGAAACCCGGCACAACTGAAGATAATCTCTGACCCCAATAAATCTCTGCCAAAGCATACAATGTCTTCTGAAGAAAGTCCCATTAGACGCTCAGACCATTCAGCTGTATCTGCAGATTCAACAAAAGGACCTTTCTTGGGCAGATGGCTCTCAAACCACATATTCAGCAAAGGTACACAACAATGGACATTTTTCCCCCTTCTGTTTTCATTCTTATAATGCAAGGAATGATAGAAATCCCCAATCAAGGTAGGCATCGGGTTGCCTGCAGCGAACAAGTGGAATGCATCCAAATCAACAAACTCAGGCAGATTAGGGAATAGTGTAATCCCATAGATGCACAAGGCAAGAACAGTGTTAAACACAATCCAGCAGCCATCTTTGGCATATTCTTGACCTTTGCCCACCAAAAACTTGAGAGAAAACCCAGAAATTCCATGCCAGGAAGTCAACAACAACTCTGCAGGATCCATATGCAAGGGAACAACTAAGTCCTCCAACTGAGGCTTAGCATCAAAGTGAATGAAGGGCACTTTGTTCAGAATTGGCAACTCTAGAAACTCAGCGTACTCCTCCATGGTCGGAGCCAAAATGAAGTCCTGGAACATAAAGCACCTCAAGGAGGGATCATATAACTGCATCAATATGTATAACCCATTCAGCTCATATGCATGCAGACCAAACTCAGCAGCTTCCCATAGCTCTTCTTCTCTTCACATCATCATCAGCTAGGGAAATCAGACCCAACAGAAAAGTCACATCAGGGGTAGGCAACTTATACGCAACAGTCTTCCTCAAAGTACCCATAATAACAGATAGAAGTCCGGAGCACTAGAATCGGGAAGTATGAAAATGCACCTGCAGCACAGACACACGTTAATGATATACACATGATGATGCAAACAATGCAATATGCAAACAATGCAACACGGGATCAAGTGCCCCTGGCTGAGAAGCCCAATCCACAATATCGGCCTCAAATAGACCCACAAACTGCTCAAGACCATCCACAATGCTCCAACCTGGTCTCTGACAGACCCAATAACATTCTCCTCAAATACCACTGAACCTCAATCAAGAAAACCGGTAATTTGGAGGTCAAGTTACCTGCATGCCCAACCCCTATCACAGGTAGGTGTCCTAATAACTGACGCAAGGTACGGCATCCTATGCGGTCGTTGGTGTCACATACTTTCAAGATGGATGATACGATACCCAGAAGGTGTGGCATCATCATGTCCTGAAGAGGCCTCACTTAGCCAACTTCCAAATGATCGGTCCCCAGAGTCGACAATCCAACTAACCAACAACCCCTTCAACCCAAAGGGTTGAAAAAGAAGCCAACCAGAAGAACCTCGTCTGAGCGTGGATTTCATGAGACACTAGTACATGCAAAGCATGCACGCACCCACTAATTTCCACTCTAATTCTAGGTGCACTCAAGCCCAGGTCCGGCTTATCTCTCAATCATAGAACCCCCTCATACCCACAGCAATAATAACAATAATATAATGTTGAATGTAAAAATACAGAAACGTAAATTCATACAAAATCCACGACGGGAAAATAAGCGTTAGGATTGACTCGCGTAGGGAACCGTTGGAGTCCCCAGCAGAGTCTCCAGTTGTCGCTACTGCGAAAATCGGCACCGGCCATGACAGAAGAGTCGCCACCGTGCGTTATTTATCCCACCAGAGGGAAAGGAAACGCTCAGAGTAAACCTAACGCAAAACGGGAAAGGAATGGTCGTCGCAACCAAATCCTGGATTCGGGAGTCGGTTACGCAAGGGGAAGGTATTAGCACCCCTCACGTCCGTCGTACTCGACGGGATCCGCACTTGTTCTCTAGTACGGATTGTTATTCTATCTATACTAAGGGTATGGGTTAAAAAGAAAAGAAAATGACTCGGCAAAGTATCGTAGTTTATGCCTACGTATTCCCGTCTAGAACGAGAAATCAGAGTCAACATAGTTCGCCTAACTACGGGAAAGGAGGGTAAGGTTGCTCGCTAGGATACGGCATCCTATGCCTACGTACTTTCATACAGCATGAAAGATCAGAGCAAACGTAGTTCGGGCCACGGAAGACACAGATTTGTCTGACTGTTTTTATCCTTCTGAAAAAGGTTTTCTCCTGATTACGGGTCCAAGCGGACAAAAATGACGTTTTTGATTGGTTTCCAGTCTTTTACGCAAGAACTGTCTTTTATTGATGTTTAAAATCTTATTACTGTGTTTTGAATGATTTTGAGATAGGAAGAGAACGACACACTAAAACCTAGGGTTGGAAGTGGGAATCAAAACTACCCTAATGTTATCATACATGGATTAACACCTAATGTCTGTCATATTTCTCTCTTGCACAAAGAGAAACAGAGATCCTAGGGGATAAACGGAAAAGAAACAACAAATATACAGTAAAGCAGTAAAATGCATGAGATGCAGCAGTACAAGCGAGGCAAGGGAGTCCCACTCAACCTCGAACCTGAAAAACAATAGGCAAAGTGAAACAGATTCACTTCAATCCCAAGGGGAAGTTAACACACAATACAGCAAAGCAAATAAAACCCCAAAACTAGCTCTAAAAGCACACCAGCCCCTACAGCAGCAGCTCTGAACAAACATCAAACTCTGACAGTTGATTAACAGCAAAACACCAATCTCTTCAAATAAGCTCCAATAATCTCCATGCTTTAGATAAGCCTCCATCTCAAAGGACAAACCAAACTTCATCAAACAAAGAACCTTACACAGTAAACACCTTCAAAACAGACAGCTTCAGACAGCAGATAGCTCCAAACAGCAGTAAACCCTAGCTTTAACAGTTGCACAACTTTGACATGAACAAGCTTCATCTTGGTCAATATTCAATGATCTTCTCATCTCCATCTTCAATGACTTCTTTCTTCAAGGCAAGCTCTCCTAGATGATAAGCACTTAACAAAATAAGGTGAATGTTAAACAGTTCATTGACTACCAAAGGAAGCCTACAAACAGTTTAACATTGTAAAAGACTGTTTCTCTCAAAGTTCTACCTCTAAGGTAAGGCCACTTATCCCTCCAAAGGAGGGAGGTGAATACCATAGAGAGAATTTATGTCATAGAGAGTAATGGAAGCACAAGAAGCTTTCCATGTTTGTACAAAGAATTTAATCTAATTCTAAGCTTTTCCTATCTTCTCCTATTTCCTATGTCTTCAATCAACACCTTCAATCCAAGCAATCTTCATGCACCAAGCTTTGATTATTATCTTCAATCTTCCCCTTTGATTCTTCATGCTCCACAAGCCCAAGCCAAACCCCCATACCCCAAATAAAAGCCCAAACCCAAACAAACAAAACAAAAGCCCAAAATGGCCACACCAAACAAACACACTATTTACAAAAATCAATTAAAATAGTAGTATATTATTTAAAATCCTAAAATTAATTCTAAGGGGATTTATACATCTACCCTACATACCCTATATGTCCCAGAACCTAATTCAAACTAAAACCCAAAATCCTAAGGTTATAATGCACCTATGTCAATTTTAAACCCTAATTTAACTAACCTAAAGTTCCTAATTCAAAACTAATCAAGATTTAATCACAAAAATGTGAAATAAATCCAAGGGGGACCTAATATTCTAATCTAACTAAAACAAAAGGAATGGCATCAAAATACCAAATTAAGTGACTAAACAAAATTCAGCAAATTGTATATACAAACAAAATGACATAAAAAGCTATTAAATGTAAAAAAATCACCAGAAATAGAAAAATGCCTAAAATACTATTTTTGTTTTTCTATAATTTTCTTGAGACAAATATGAGAATGAGGGAAAAAAATCCATGCAAAAATAATACTTTTTCATTTTTATATGATTTTTCAAAGAAATTAAGAAAATGAGGAAAATATGGAGAAATGCAAAATGTATGTGACAAATAGCAATCCAAAACAACATAAAAAGCTAATGGGCCCAGGATAGGGGTGTTGAAAGCAAGCGCGCCCTAAGCCCATGTTCAGAAATTAAAACAAAAAAATAGAAAGAAAAAAGAATAAACATGCGGTGCAGGAAACAACAAAATTCAGTGTAAATTGGTATGGGCCTCTGAAAGGGGGTGGGGTTATCAAATTCACACTAAGCCCATGATCAGAGTTTTAATGAAACTCTGCATTTCATCTTAAAATCTGAGTCCCTCTTGCAATATTGAAACGCAGCCATGGCCCTCCGGTCATGCTCCCAGTCAAAGTCAATAACTCATCTGATGGCTACTACTTCTTCTTCTCCGTCTGAACACAAGCTTGGAGGCAAAACACCATTGATGAACAGAACATGAACACCAACCTCATCCAATCGTGAATCATCAATACTTCATCAAATGCAAAAATTTAAAACCCTAAACTGCTCCAAATTTCACCAGGAACTCACCTATGGTAACTAAACTCATTGAAACTCAATCATTCTCCAAACACGATTCAATCTCAGAAAATCACTCAAGAACCAAATCTCACCAAACCTGCAATTGAGTGGCTCAATCTCTTCCCTACTTCACACTGATCATTTTCCACTATCAAACACCTATTCTACTTCAGAATTCGCCAAGTTATTACTCAAAACAGATATCGTGTCCATGGTTTAATTGTCTTTAACCTCCACAAATCAATACCTAAAAGCTCCCTCTAATCACCTATGATCATTCTAACCTAACAAAACATGTTAATTCTACCTAAATCAAGCTGTGGATGAAAAAGTACCAACCTGAGAATTTGAGAAGAACAGATGAACAAAACCTTCAAATCAGGTGCTGAGATGCTCCAGATACGATCAATGGAAGGTGTTATAGCTTCTGTATGCAAAAGAATCACTTGAAATGGCCTGGATTGTAGAAACCGATCTTGAGTTGCAGATGAGGATTTTCAATGGCAAGAACACGATTTAGCCATGAATTTGCTATGATTATGATCTGGAAACACTTGCTAACATCAATGGAAGTGAATGGGATCAAGAAATTGGATGAACAATGAAGAAATTGTCGTAACCGATTTCAAGTTGCAACAAGAAATTTTCAACCTCAATCTCTCTTCTCTCCTTCAATTATCACCAACCCCCAATCTGAACCAACTCTAATCAATATATAGGCCATGTTAGAACTCTCTATCACCTTCTGAATCCTTCTTATGAGAAGTTGAATTTCTCATGTCATGAATTTCTCTCTTGATGGTATGCACATGTCAATTTGCTAGCAGCTGGTGCAGCACCTGGGTTTGATCCCAATTTGTCATTAGAGGAGATATTGGATGTGTTGAAATGCCTTGGAGCCTTACATTTGCATTGTCAAGTGGTTTTGCAATGGTGCCTTATGATTCAAGCAAGCCATTTACAAAGCAAGTCCTTGAAATAACCATCAACTCAAAATTGTGGCAATTTCAATGTTCTTAAAATGCCTTTTACATTCAAATTGGTATGTCATATGCCTTGGTTTGGTTGTGTAGGTCAAAAACCCTAATTTCCAACTTTGGTTCATTTAAAATATACCTTCATTTTAGGCCCTTTTGGTGATTTTGTGAAGCAAGCCATTCCAAGTTCTCATGACCTCTTATCTAGCCTAAAAACATCATTTTGAGCACATCTCATGTTGAACATTTTTTCATTTGAGGAGTGGAAGATGGAGATTTGGACCTATGTTGAAAAATGACTTATAATTCAACTTTCCCAAAATACCCCTGAGTTGCCAAGACCATTACTTGAGTTCTACAACTCCTCTTGAGGACTTCTAGTACTCAAATTAAAGCTAAGAGCAAGATATACAACTTTCATGTTGGCCAAGAATCCATTTGAAAATTTCTTCATAGTAAAAAGTTGCTTGGAAGTCAAGTGACTTTCACAGATAAATTTCAATATCTTCTGGGGATCCATAACTTGCAAGAACCATAACTTGAGTTCTATAAATCTCCTTGAAGACTTCTAGTACTCAAATTAAAGGTATTGAGAATATATACAAGTTTCATGTAGTCCATGAATTCATTTGAAAATTGCATTTTGACTTATCTGGCTTGGAAGTTAGGCCTAAATTAGGGTTTTTACACTGAAACCCTAATTTAGTAACTCCTCTCCTTCTTGATTCCTCTTGATTTATCCTTGGCACAACACCACACATATATCCACATATCAATTCATGAATTCCACAACCTCCAAGATGGCCTTGATACTCTTCAACCACTCAGTTGACTTAGGGTTGACCTAGGGTTGACCCAGATGAAACCCTAGTTGACTGCATTCAACTGTAGCTCTTGTAATCACCAATGACTTGACTCATCTTCAAAATGACCCTCTAAGTCCTCCATGATTGTTTATACCCATTCCATACCCTCACTCCATAGCCCATACCCCACTGATGATCTTCAAACACACCTCAAGTTAGGAGAGAAATCCACTGGTTGACCCTTTAAACTTTTCAAAGCTTCCATTCATTCCTTGATGACTTGGATGTTCTTGAGCTTGAATAAAAACCCTTTGATGTACTTCCTTAGATAAGATTGGCACTTAATCCCTTGTTGGATGACCTGCTATGCTATGCTATTCAAATGATTAGACTATGTACATGATGCAAATGACAATGCAGTTAAAACATAAACCAGGTGAAATAGGTTGAGCAAATTTTAGGGTGAAACACTCTCCAGATCCGCTTTCGGCCCTTCGGCTAAATTGCAAGATTCCTTCGGTCATCAGACTCTGAATCCCTTCTATCAACTGTTCACATCCATCAGGACGAGTCGCACAGCCCATACATAGTTCTCCACAGCCCGGGAAGTAACCTCTTTTCATTAGCTTGGCTTTAACGAAGCTAAGCGGTGTCTTCAGATCCTTGACATCAGTCAGCACATCTAAGTTCTCGTCTTCAATAATGGAATTTACTCCACCTCCCCTATGATTCGGCATAGGGTTCTTCGTGACATTTGGCACATTATCTGAGAAGTTGATGATCTTAGCGTCCACCATATCATGTACCTTGTGCTTGAAGGCTTTGCAGTTTTCTATCGTGTGGCCTGGTGCCCCCGAGTGAAACTCACAAGTCGCATTCGCATCATAACCTGGTGGAGGTGCCCCTGTCAAGGGAGCCAGGGTCCTCTTCTGGATCAATTGTAATTGAAGTAGAGTCTATAATAGCTGAGCATACGACATGGGCGGTGTCTCGAGGTGACGGCTTGACAAAGGTGCCCTGTTCTGATACTTTCTGTACCCTTGTTGGTTCGGCTGCTACTGCTGTGGCTGTTGGACTGCCGGGATAGTTATGCTGGCCACCTGCTGGTGCTGGCCTTTGCCTTTTCTTCGAGCGTTTGACACGGAGCTCGTCTCTCCTTCCCTCCTTTTGCCACCATAGGGTTTCTTTCCTCCTCCCGCTGAGGACAGATCACCTTGAATTTTCCCCAGTTTAATCCCATTCTCAACGTGCTCACCCGTGATAATAAGATCCGAGAAGCTTCCAGACATACTGCTGACCAATTTCTCGTAATAAACCCCTGGGAGGGTGGCCACGAACATTTCAACAAGCTCCCGTTCAACCATCGGCGGCTTAACCCTAGCTGCTAACTCACGCCACCGCTGGGCGTATTCCTTAAACCCTTCGTTGTTCCTCTGTGACAGATTCTGCAGTTGGACTCGGTTCGGCACCAAGTCACTGTTATATTGGCAGTGGTGCACGAATGCTTCAGCAAGTTCCTTCCACGTGCGCACACTGGTAGGTTCCAGACTCATGTACCACTCCAAGGATGGCCCGGACAAGCTATCCTGAAAGAAGTGCATCAGCAACTTCTCGTCTTCAGAGTGAGCTGACATTTTCCGGTAGTATGATCTCAGATGGACGCGAGGGAAAGTGGTGCCCTTGTACTTTTCAAAGTCGGGTACCTTGAACTTGGGAGGCACCTTGAAATCAGCAATCAGTCCCAACTTGGACATGTCAACGCCCATAGTGTTTAGGTTCTCGAAATTCCTCATCTTGTCCTCGAGTGCCTTGAACCTCAGGCGTGCTTCAGCAGTCAGCTCTCCTTCGACACCCTTCTGCGAGAACAAATCTTCTTGACAGTCTTCTAACCATGACTGAGGCCCATACAGATTCCCAACACCTGTGTTGCCGTTGCCCAGCCCAACATTGACATTAGATTCAAAATTCCCATTACCGACGCCGGTCGTAGTACCATTGAGCCCCGTGTTGGCGATCACATTACCGTTGCCACTACCATTCCCCCCAGTCACGGGGATGCCATTCTGAGGAGTTTCAACAGGTGGAGGGGTTGGAACAGTCCCACCATGGAGTACACCATTGCTGTCAACCCTTGAAATCAGAGGCTGGACCAAGGTTCTGAGCTGGTCCTGGCCGTTGGCAACCACTTGCATGAGCTCCATGAAGCGGTCCATCCTTTCTCGGAGTTCTTGAATGTCAGTCTGTACTTTCTCCATAACTCTGGCTTGATTTGCTCTCATCTGGTAGCGATGGGTCGGTCTTTGATCAATCCGGGAACAACCTGAAACAACCTGTATACACAAAAGGGTTAGAAGAAAACGACAAAGTGCTCGTTATGTAGATGCTTCATGCTTCATGCAAACGTGTGTCTGTGCGTTAGGGAGATTCCCCCCCGATCCTAGTGCCTAAGTTCCAGTGCTGATAATAAGAAATCCGAGTCCAGTCATGGAAATAACATTTCATGTATAAAGAAAGCCCATCAAGGCGGTATACAATGTCACTGAGTACAAGCAGAATCAACAGCATGACCTCGACCAACAAGCCTGGTGATGGTCAGCATACAACAATGCTCAACACGAAAGGATTACAAATATAGTCAAGCACGGCCACGAGCACGAAACTCTTCTAACAACCCCTTCGTTTCGGGATGATCAGGCCGAGTGAGCAACCCTTCGACGAGCAACTCTCTCTGCATAATGGTGTACTGAAGACCTTCAACCGAATATTCCCATGCTCCTTCGCCGAAACAATCTTCTAACTTCCGCTTCTTGGATTCAAACATCAGCTTGCGCTCCTTCAGGTTAGCAAGTGCCTTGTTGAGCTGGCCTTCAGCGGCGTACCTACGAGCGGTTTCTTTATCAAACCTCTTCTCGCTAGCCTTCAGTTGGGCTTTCAACTTGGAGATCTGTTGCTTCAGCTTATCCTCCTATTCTTTGCCGTTGGCTAGGGTGGCCTTCCAATGCTGATTAAACTTGGATATTCTCCGATACGCCTAATCCAAATGCTGCTTCTTAGTGGCCAGTACGTCATTGACAGCTTTGAAGTCTCGACCCAAGCGCTCGCGCTCAGCTATCTGCTTAGTCAAATTTGTCCCTAACTGGTTCACCAGCTCTATTTTCCTCTTGAAGGAATGAACGGCTTCGCTTCTCTCGCTTCTGAGTTGAGCCAATTCTTTCTCCAGTTCTTCATTTGCCTTCTTCAGCTCATCTCTCTCAGCTAACACCTGATTATGCTGCTGAATAGGCACGGTGGTAGGCTCTTCAATCACTGGAGGGCTTTCTGGATTGGCAGGAGGAAACGGCATCCCTATAGCATCTGCTCTGGCTCTGATCCAAGTCACATATGGAGCGTAGGCCTGGCTATTACTCTTTCCTAGCAATGGTTTTCCCCGCTTACAGATACCATTCCAAGCGTGCTGAAGCTTAGATAACCTATCCCCCTCTAGAAGACCAGTGAAGTACAGAGATTCCTGCACCTCTTCATCCTTCGGCGGAGCTCTCAGAGCATAAGCAAACTGTCATACCAGCAGAGATGGATTATAGTTTATACAGCCCTTTGTTGCACCCTAAAATTTGCCCAACATTTCTTTACCTAGCTTATGTTTCATTTCATTCACATTAGCGTTATCATTTGCATTTTTTACATGTATGCAGGAGATCAAGAGGTATGAGTACCAATCAAGGGCTATGCAAGACTTTGAGGCTAGCTAAGAATGTTATTCAAGTGTTCAAGGGTTGATATCCTTGTCAGAGAAGTTAAAAGATCCTCAGAGTGAGTGGTTGAAACCAAGGTTGTGTGCCTCCTAACTTGAAAGTTGTGGAAAGCCATCAGATGATTCTGAAGCCATGAGGATGGACTTGAGGTCTTGAAAGAGCTCATGAGAAGTGTTTAAGATCACTTTGAGGCCTAGACAGGTCATTGTGCAAGATTAAGAAGACTCAGCCATGAGTGGTGCAGTTAGGGTTTGACTGGGTCAACCCTAGGTCAACTGATGATTTAAACAAGGTTGAGACCTAATTCAAAGGCCATGTGATCATGGATTGATGCATTGAGATGTTATAAGGATGATTCCAAGGTCAACTCATCATGATTGAAGAGTTTGAGAAGTTTTAGGCTAGGGTTTCTAAGGCTTGACAGTGTAAAATCCCCTAGTTTGACCCCTATCTTCAAGGCAGTTTAGCTCAAGATATGATTGTCATCTCATCTTTCCCCAAACATGAATGTTGTAGAGCATGATCTTAGCTTTAATTTGAGTGCTATAAGTCCTTGATACGATTTGTAGAACTCAAGTTATGACTTTGACAAGTTACAAGTCATCTGAGGAATGTGAATTTGGAGCTTGAAAGTTACCCAACTTGCACGACACGTTTGTCCTAGAAGGATGATTCTTATGAACTTTTGGTCAACATGAATGTTTTTCCTTATCCTCTTAGATTTCTAGAGAGTACTAGAAGTCCTTGATAGGATTTTTAGAACTCAACTTATGGCTTTGACAAGTCAAGGGTATTTTGGACATTTGGTGATTATAGGTCATTTGTGATCATAGGCCCTTTTCACCAATTTAGAGGTCTCAAATGAATTTTTGCTCAACATGAAAGTTGTTCAAAATGATGTTTTTATCTTGTCTAAACATCAAGTGTCCATTGATATGGATTATATCAAGCATTGGTTGAAGAAACTTCACATAAAAGCCATTTTAATGAATTAAAATGAGAAAATTCAAAATAAATGAGATTAACATGTTTCCAAGTCAAATTTGTGGTCATTTTGAATGGAATTGACGATTTAGAAAGATTGGCATTTACACATTTTGATTTGAGGTCCATAACATGGTCATTTGGATGGTTACTTCACAATTAAGAAACATATTATATACATTCCATATGTTGAAACCAAAGGAAGAAAACCATTACATCACACTCCTTAATGTTTAAGTGAATGGCTTGGAAGGAGTTTAGAGCATGAGCAAGGCTTGAAAGCACATATCCATGTTGAAATTTGGAAGGAAAAGTGAATATCCAAAATCCATAATTGGGCCTAGTTTGGGCTTGATATCCATCTGAACACATTATAAATAAGACTTAGAACGAATTTGGAAGGTTCTGGAGCAGAATTCTGTTGAGAATCCATTGATGTGAAGTGAAGAAAAAGCTTGAAAGTTGGAAATGCGTTTTGGATAATCAAGAGGCTTCAGCAAGAATTGAGCATCAAGAGTTGTCCACCATTACTCCTTGAAGGATTCTGCATAGTTTGGAAGAGAATTGAGGCGCATAACCACTGCAATCCAAGCTTCAAGGTTGGTTCTAAATTCTTGAAATATCTCTCTGATTACGCGCTTTTAATCCATTAGAAGCATGTGGTTAAGTTCCCCTTAGGATGTAGATGAATTCTGGTTAGTTAATTTGATGGTTAGAGACAAGTTAGGGTTCCTTCCATTTTCGGTTGAGATCTTGTTTTTACGAACCACGCGTTTTCAGCATAAACTAATGGCATGGTTAGATTCCTGAGGAAATTCTGGTCAAGATTCATGTAGACATCGTGACCAGTGGTTGAGTGTAGAAGGATCTAGGGTTGCACAGGGGTGGCCGGAAAATCCACCGGCGATTTGGCTTGCGCGCGTGAGTTGCAGGTTTGAAACGAGGAAGACATAATCCTCACCATTCGTTCGTGTGTAGAAATTGACTTGGTCTGTGGATCCCAGGGCTCACGTTGAGCCACGCGTCCCTCCCCTTAAACGCACCGTTTTGTTTAGTGACCTGAGAAGCTTCGCTGTGTGGACCAAGGAGGGTTGAGTTCGAACCCTGGCGTGTAATGTTTCTGATTTTGTGAATCGAGAATTAGAGCGTTGGGCTTGGGTTGCATTTGATATCAACACCCCCTTTCTGGCCCAAACATTGAAATGAACTGGTTATTTCTGCTATTTGCCACGCATGTTTCTTGATTTCTTTTTATTTTCCTTTATTTTTCTTCATTTTATGTAGTTTAGTAATTAAATCATAAAAAATTGAAAAATAAGTCAATTGATTCCATTTTTTCCCCATGGATTCATGATTGAATCTAGTTTTTTTTAGATAAAAAATATTAATATTTCATGCATTTTCTGATTTTATGGGAATTTTCACATTTTAATTGATATTAAAATAGTTATGTTTGATACTTGATTTTGTGGAATTTTGTGTGATCATGTGATGATGATTTTGATCCTGATTTTTTGTGAGTTGTTAGCATAGATATGCATGCTCCCCATAGAATTTTCTCACCTTTTTGTGATGAACATAGGTGGTAGTTTAGGTTGAAACCTTTGGAAGCTCCATTTTTAGGGTTTATGATTGATACCTTTGGATTTAGGACTTAATTTTAGGACTTAATAGATAATTTAGTCCCTGGTTTTTGTATGAGGCATTCTTAATTGAATTAGGATCCCTTAGGAATTTTTGTAGAAATTTATGAGATAGTTTGCTATTTTTGATTGATTTTAGTTTAGGTGCTAGTTTTAGATGATTCTGAGGCACTAACTCAACTAGATTAACATCTTTAGTTCCCTTAGGTTAGGGTTTTGCTTTGCTTGTTCTTGGATGATGTTGAAGGCAAGTTGAAGATGCATTGGATTTCTTGAAGAGGCTTGGATTTGAAGATCTTCCCTTCTTGTGGTGTAGTTTTGATTAGGTTAAGATTAGGGTTTTGTAGGCAGAGCTTCTAGATAGTTCTCTTCCTTCATAAACATGGAATATGTTGATCAATTCCATTCTTCCCTATGATGTAAGGTCCCTTGTAAAAGCCTCATCCCTCCTTTGGTAGGATGTGTGGCTCCTTGCAAATTGGTAGAACCTTTGAGGGTCCCTTTCTCTGATGACAGGATGCTTAGTGGTGACCTTTGGTCTTCACTCTGCTACCAACCATCCAAACTTTGCTCTTGATAGATGCATCTTTCTCCCTTGTTAGAGGATGGAGTTCCTTGCTTGAAGAAGATTGAAGAGTGAAGTTGACACTTCCATGTGATTGAAGATTACTCTGAGAGGCTGAAGCTTGTAGATGAAGAAGACCAAGTTGATACTGGTGAAGCAAAGAGAGCTGAAGCAAGAAGAACAAGTTGATACTTATGAAGAGGATTCAATTGAGATTGAGTGAAGAGCTGAGGCTTGAGGAATAAAGGATAAGTTGAAGCTTACATTGATGCATTCAGAGCCTGAGGGAATCAAGTTGATACTTGTGGTTAGGAGTAAAGCCTGAAGGTGGGATTTACTGTAAAGCTGAAGCTTGAAGAAGAAAGAATAAGTTGATACTTATGTTTGATGGGTTGAAACCCTGGAGAAGCAAGTTGATACTTGTCATGGAAGATGATAGCCCTGAAGAGCTGTTGAAGATTGATGACTGGATTGCTGTCAGAGGATTGCTTTGCTGTGAAGCTGTGGAGGGGTTGATCTGTTTTCTTTTCTGTATTGATGTGCCTTGTTTGATTTGCTTGATGCATTAGAATAAGTTCATATCTAGACTGATGTAAGCTAGGAGCATGATTGCACTAGGGGTGGAGTCGCTCTCTCTGTTTGTTTTTTACTGTATGGCTTTGCTTGCGGGTATTCGGTAGAGCATTGCTCCCTTGCCCATATGGTTTGTATCTTGCTTGATAGCATGTTATCATTTCCTCTGTATGATTGCAGTTGCTCATTATTTTGCTTGATAGCATGTTTTATTTTCCTTTATGATCGCAGTTTATTCATATCTGGCTTGAGGTTGAGACGAGCTTGTGGAGGTTGATGCCCCACACACATTTCCTCCCTCACTTGCATTGCATGCATTTTACAGTCGTTTACTGTTTACTGTTTAAGCTGATGCTTTATCTGTTTCTGTTTGTCATTGACATGATCCCTTAGGACTCTCATTCCCTTTGATAAGGAAGTGATGATAGAACTTTAGGTTGAAACCTATGCATGATAACTTCTAGGAGTTCCCTGTTTCAAACCTCAACTATAGGATGAATCCTTGGCATGACAACAGTAGGACTTGATAGTCTCCCCTAGTTGAGCCTGTTCTTTCTCTCTTCTCATCTCAAAACAAATTAAAATACAGTAATAAAGGTTAACTGACGTCGTACGTTACGAGCCTTAAGCTATCTGAGAAAGGGTTGTCAGAGAGTTTCTTTCCGACAATCTGGATGTTCAGTATGGCACCCTTTGGGTGACATGCGACGCATTCACTCTCAGGTCATAGTCTCTAGTGCGATATTGGTTGCAAATAACCATAAAAAACAGTTCTTCCGTAAAAGACAGAAAACAAACTTCAAACCTTTTTGCCCCGTGGGCCCATAATTCAAAGGAAGCTTTTCTGAAGAAAAGAGTGTCGTTAACTCCCAGTTCTACCGCAAACGGTAACGCCTAAGTCTCCAAGGGTCGAGCTGCGTACATCCAACTGCTGGAACTGTTTGTTAACCCTACTTGATAAAACAGATGAATATGAATTCCCGTAATCCGTATTATCCTGAACTACGTAAGCTCTGATCTCTCATACCTGTTGAGAGTACGTAGGCACAATACTGATGTATTGGCGAGCCACCTTCCCCGTAATCAGTAGTAGGTCGAACTACGTTGACTCTGATTTCTCATTCTCTGATGAGAATACGTAGGCATAAAGTGCGACGCTTTGCCGAGTCATTTTTCTTTTCTTTTTAAGCCAGCCTTGATAGGTAGATAGATAAAACCAACCCGTCCAGTAAACACAACAAGCGTGGATCCCGTCGAGTACGACGGACGTGAGGGGTGCTAATACCTTCCCCTTGCGTAATCGACTCCCGAACCCAGACAACGGTTGCGATGACCTTGTCTTATACCTTTTTCGTCAGGTTTTTCCGATCGTTTCCTTTCCCGTTCTGAGGGATAAATCACGAAAGGTGGCGACTCTTCTGTTTTGCCGGCACCTTATTTTCGCGGAAGCGACACCCTTCCTGCCTATCAAAGGCACATTCGGAAATCCCCTGAAGCTGAAGATAATTTCGGTGCCCAACCTATCTCTATCAAACCAGGCAATATCCTCCGCTGACAGACTCATCAAACGCTCAGGCCACTCAGCTGGGGATGAAGACGAAGTAGAGGGACCCTTCTTGGGTAGGTGACTATCCAGCCATCTATAGAGCAGGGGTACACAACATGAGACATTTTTACCCCTTCTGTTCTCGTTTTTGTAGTGGACGGAATGGTAGACATCTCCTATCAAGGTAGGGACTGGATTCCCTGATGCAAAGATGTGGAAGGCGTCGAAGTCCACAAAGTCGGGCATATTGGGGAACAGAACGATGTCATATATGCATAGAGCGAGAATGGCATTGAACACGACCCAACATCCGTCTTTGGCGCACTACTGAGATTTTCCCACTAAGAACTGCAAGGAGAATCCGGGAACCTTGTTCCAACTAGACAAGATCAACTCGGAGGCATCCAGATGAAGTGAGGGAGCTAGACTAGCCAGGTCAGGCTCAGCATCCATATGAACAAAAGGCATGTGCCTCTTGATAGGGACACCTAACAAATCAGCATACTCCTCTAGTGTAGGTGCGAGAACGAAGTCCCAGAAAGTAAAGCATCTCAAAGGAGGATCGTAGAACTGCAGCAGGGCGTGCAACCCATTCAACTCAAACACAGAGGGTTTACGAACCAAGCTGAGCAGTTTACCGTAAGACTTTCTGAATTCATCTCTCACAGAATCATCTGCTAAAGCAATCAAACTAGTCAGTTGAACAACATCAGGAGTGTGGAGCTTGTAAGCCACAGTCTTCCTCATAGAACCCATAATGGCACAATAGAAGGCGAGAAAACCTGAATCGGGGGAAACAGTACCTGCAACACAGAAACACGTTAATGAAATGCAGATGAATATGCAAAACAATGCAAAATGCAATCATGCAGCAGGAGATCAAGACGACTGTGTTGTTGAAGAGATGAAGGCTCTGTATCAACAAAACCACAATACTGCTCTGTCAAGAACAACCACTATCTCTGATGAGAAGAAAACCCTGATATCAGACCATAAATCTGCTCTGTCAAGAACAAACACACATCTGATAATAAGGACTTCAGGACCATAAATCTGCTCTATCAAGAACAAACATACAGCTGACAATGCAAACCTCTGATACAGGACCATAAATCTGCTCTGTCAAGAACAAACACACATCTGACAATGAGAACCTCTGATACCAACAAAACGGATTCACTATCAAGAAAACCAGGTAGTCGGGAGGTTAAGGCTTCCTGCAACAAACCCAACCCTGCTCACAGGTATGGACCTATACTGACACAAGTTCGGCATCCTATGCGGTCATCAACGTCACAGACATTCAAGGGGGGTGATACGATACCCAGAAGGTGTGGCATCACCATCTCCTGAAGCGGCCTCACTCAGCTGAATTCCAAATGTTTGGTCCCCAGAGTCGACAATCCTCCAAACCAACAACCCCTCAGGCCCAAAGGGCCGGAAAAGAAGTCAACCGGGAGAACCTCGTCTGAGCGTGGATTTCATGAGACACTAGTGCCTGCAAAGCAAGCACGCGCCCACTAATTTCCACAACTAATGCTAGGTACACTCAAGCCTGGGTCTAGCTTCTCACTCATCAGAATGCCCCTCCCACAACAGCACAGATAATCATATCATACTGGAAATAAAATGCGGGAAATAAAATGCGATAAATAAACACAACCCAACAAGTAATCATACAAGCGCTAGGATTGACTCTCGCAGGGGACGTTGGATCCCCAAATTGACTCGCATAAGGGACGTTGGGTCCCAGGAAACTATCAAGTCCCCAGCAGAGTCGCCAGCTGTCGCTACCGCGAAAATAAGGTGCCGGCAAAACAGAAGAGTCGCCACCTTTCGTTATTTATCCCTCAGAACGGGAAAGGAAACGATCGGAAAAACCTGGCGAAAAGGTATAAGACAAGGTCATCGCAACCGTTGTCTGGGTTCGGGAGTCGGTTACGCAAGGGGAAGGTATTAGCAGCCCTCACGTCCGTCGTACTCGACGGGATCCACGCTTGTTGTGTTCATATGACGGGTTGGTTTTATCTATCTACCTATCAAGGCTGGTCTGAAAAGAAAAGAAAATAACTCGGCAAAGCATCGCGCTTTATGCCTACGTATTCTCATCAGAGAATGAGAAATCAAAGTCAACGTAGTTCGGCTAACTACGGGTTACGGGGAAGGTGGCTCGCCAATACATCAGTATTGTGCCTACGTACTCTCAACAGGTATGAGAGATCAGAGCTTACGTAGTTCGGGATAATACGGATTACAGGGATTCAGATTCATCTGTTTTTCCGAGTAGGGTTAACAAACAATTCTGGCAGTTTGGTGTACGCAGCTCGACCCTTGGAGACTTAGGCGTTACCGTTTGCAGTAGAACTGGGAGTTAACGACACTCTTTTCTTCAGAAAATCTTCCTTTGAATTACGGGCCCACAGGGCAAAAAAGTTTGAAGTTTGTTTTTTGTCTTTTACAGATGAACTGTTTTTTATGGATGTTTGCAACCAATATCGCACTAGAGACTATGATCTGAGAGTGAATGCGTCGTATGTCACTCAAAGGGTGCCATACTAAACATCCATACTGTTGAAAAGAAACTCTCCAACAGTCCTTTCTCAGATAGCTTAAGGCTCGTAACGTACGACGTCAGTTAACCCTTATTACTGTATTTTAATTCGTTTCGAGATGAGAAGAGAGAGGGACAACTACGGGGAGACTATCATGTCCTAACAGTTGTCATGCCAAGGATTCATCCTATGGTTGAGGTTTGAAACAGGGAACTCCTATAAGTTATCATGCATAGGTTTCAACCTAAAGTTCTATCATCACTTCCTTATCAAAGGAAGTGAGAGTCCTAGGGGATCATGCCAGGGTAAACAGAAACAGATGAGCATCAGCTTAAACAGTAAACAGTAAACGACTGTAAAATGCATGCAATACAAGTGAGGGAGGAAATGTGTGTGGGGCATCAGCTTCCACAAGCTCGTCTCGACCTCAATCGAGATATGAATAAATGTAATCATACAGAGGCAATAACATGCTATCAAGCAAAATATAATAACTGCAATCATACAGAAGAAATAACATGCTATCAAGCACACACAACCCACATAGGCAAGGGAGCTGGGCTCTACCGAATACCCGCAAGCAAAGCCATACAGTAAAAATACAAGCAGAGGGAGCAACTCAACCTCTAGTGCAATCATGCTCCTAGTTTGAGTCAGTATAAGTATGAGCTTATTCTAATGCATCAAGCAAATCAAACAAGTCACATCAATACAGTTGCACAGAAAGAAAACAGACAGGAAAAGGAAGCAGACCAACCACTCCTACAACTCTAGAGCAAAGCAACCTTCTGACAGCAGTCCAGTCATCAGACTTCAACAGCTCCTCCAAGATTATCATCTTCAATAGCAAGTATCAACTTGCTTCTTCAAGCTTTTAACACATCAAACACAAGTATCAACTTGTTTTCCAACTTCAAGCTTCAGCTCTTCCTTCAATTCCACCTTCAGACTTCACTCCTAAAATCAAGTATCAACTTGGCTTTCAGGCTCTCAATGCATCATATACAAGTATCAACTTTTTCTCCAACTTCAAGCCTCATCTCTTTCCCCAATTTCAATTTGATCTTCTTCACATGTGTCAACTTGTTCTTCTTGACCTTCAAGCTTCAGCTCTCCTTACAAGTATCAACTTGTTTTCCCTAATCTGTAAGCTTCAGCTTCTAAGGGTAATCTTCAAACACAAAGAAGTATCAACTCCTAGCCTCTTCAGTCTTCAGACAAGGACCTCCATCCTCTAGCAAGGGAGAAAGATTCATTTGACATGAGCAAAGTTTGGATGATTGACAGCAGAGTGAAGACCAAAGGTCACCACTAAGCATCCTATCCTCAGAGAAAGGGACCCTCAAAGGTTCTACCAACTGGTAAAGAGCCACACATCCTACCAAAGGAGGGATGAGGCCTTCACAGGGGACCTTGCATCATAGGGAATAATGGAAGTGATCAACATCTTCCATGTTTATGAAGGAAGAGAATCTATCTAGGAGCTCTGCCTACAATCCCTAATCTTAACACCTAATCAACACTACACCAAAAGAAGAGAATATTTTCACATCCAAGCTTCTTCAAGCAATCCATGGTAGCCCACACAAGTCTTCATCATCATCCAAGAGCAATAGAAACAAAGCCCTAATCTAAAGGAACTAAAGAAGTCATTCTAGTCCAATTAGTGCCTTAGAACCATCTAAAGCTAGCATCTAAACTAAAATCAAACAAAAATGGTAAACTACATTGTAAATTCCTACAAAAATTCCTAAGGGACCCTAATTCAATCATGAATCTACCCTACAAAAATCAGAGGTTGAATCATCCCCCAAGTTCTAAAAATAAAATCTAAACCACAAGGTATCAATCATAAACCCTAAAAATGGAGCTCTTAAAGTTTCAACCTAGAACTACTACTTACCTTCATCACAAAAATGTGAGAAAAATCTAGGGGGAGCATGCATATCTATGCTATCTACACACACAAAAATCAAGGCAAGAATCATCATCAAATGATCAAACCAAATTCAACAAAATCAAGCATCAACCATGATTATTTTAATGTCAATTAAAATGTAAAAAATCCCATAAAATCATAAAATGCATGGAATATTAATATTTTTTATCTAAAAAGAACTAGATTCAATCATGAATCCATAGCAAAAAGAATGGGATTAATTGAGTTATTTTTCCATTTTTTATGAATTAATCACTAACCATGAATAAAATGAAAAATAAAATGAAAATCAAAATAAAATAAACAAATGCACGGTGCAGGAAGCAAAGCAATTCAGTTCAATTCAGGGTTGGGCCCAAAAAGGGGGTGCGGTTATCAGTTCTCACATAAGCCCATTGCCACCAACTTAATGAAACGCAGCGTATGATAATAGTTCAGAATCCTTCACAAAATGAGAACCATTCGTGGCCGTTGGATCATGCCTTCAGTCAAAGTCCAACCGAGATTTGATGGCTCTCAAGTCATCTTCTCCATTTGAATTCCTGAAACACGCGCGCAGCCATGGTCGTCGCCGGTGGTTCTCCGGTCATCACCCCCAACCCTAACTCTCTCTAGGATCCTCCATTGCAAATGGTTTCTACACGAAACCTGTCCCAAATCTCACAAGGAATCTTCCTATACCACTTAATCATCCTAAAAGTTCAAGATTCGCAAGAACAAAATCTCAACCGAAAATGGTAACAACCCTAATTGGTCACTAACTCTCAAATTGATGATCCAAAAACCTTCCTACACCATTCTACTATGCATCTAACACAATAATTCCTCTTAATTCTACCTAATTGAAGCCATGGAACAAGAACTGCATACCTGGTAAACTCGAGCAAACAGAGTGGTTGAATCTTCAAATCAACCTTCAAGAGCTTGCAGAATCCTTCACTGAATCAATTCAAAGCTTCTGTATGCAAAAGGAACACTTGAGGATGCTTGGATTATGGAAACCGAATTTGAGTTGCAGGTGAAAAAATCTGAGAGCAAGAACACTATTCAGCCACGAATTTGCCTTGATTATGATCTGGAATCAATTACTAGCATCCATGGAAGTGATTGCACTCAAGAAAATGGATGAAAAGTGAAGAAAATAGTGTAACCGAATTCAGTTGCAAGCAAGAAATTTTCAATCTCAATCTCTATTCTCTCCTTCAATTATCACCAACCTTCATTCTGAACCACTTCTAAATCATATATAGGACATGTATGGATGATCTAGAAAGTTCTAGATCCCTCTAATGAGAAATTCAATATCTCATGTCATGGAAAGTTCAATCTCATGGTGTGTTCATAACAGCTCATGTTGGCAGCTTGTATTCACCCTCATTTTCTTCCAATTTCTCTCCTAATGGTATTTTGGATGTGTTTAGATTGAAAGGAGCCTTGGTTATGCCTTGAATATTGGTTTGGCAATTGTTACTTAAGATGCAAGTAATCACTTTTCAAAGCAAGTCCCCAAATTAACCCACAAGTCAAAATTGTGGCAATACCAATGTTCTTAAAATATGTTTTACAATCAAAATGACATATTACATGCCTTGGTTTGGACATGTAGATCAAAAATCCCAATTTCCATCTTTGGTTCATTTGAAGTTCATCCTTATTCTAAGCCATTTTTGTGATTTTGAGCTACAAGCAATTCCAACCTCTCATGACCTCTTGACTAGCCTTAAAACATCATTTTGAACAAGTTTGATGTTGAACATTTTCCCATTTGAAGCTTGGAAATAGGAGTTATGGCCTTATGGTTGAAATGACCTGTAATCTCCAAATGACCAAAATACCCTTGACTTGTCAAAGCCATAACTTGAGTTCTACAAATCCTATCAAGGACTTCTAGTACTCTCTAGAAATATAAGAGGATAAGTAACAACATTCATGTTGACCAAAAGTTCATAGGAATCACCCTTCTAGGGTAAACGTTTCATGCAAGTTGGGTAACTTTCAAGCTCCAAATTCACATACCTCAGATGACCTGTAACTTGTCAAAGTCATAACTTGAGTTCTACAAATCCTATAAAGGACTTCTAGCACTCAAATTAAATCTAAGATCATGCTCTACAACATTCATGTTGGGGGTAAGATGAGATGAAAATCACATCTTGAGCTAAATTTCCTTGAAGATAGGGGTCAAACTAGGGGATTTTACATTGTCAAGCCTTAGAAACCCTAGCTTGAAACTTCTCAAACTCTTCAATCATGATGAGTTGACCTTGGAATCATCCTTATAACATCCCAATGTATCAATCTATGATCCCATGGATCTTGAATTAGGTCTCAACCTTCTTCAACTCATCAGTTGACTTAGGGTTAACCCAGTCAAACCCTAGCTGCACCACTCATGGCTGAGCCTCCTTAATCCTGCACAATGACCTGTCTAGGCCTCAAAGTGATCTTCAACACTTCTCATGAGATCTCTCAAGACCTCAAGTCTAAATTCAAGGATTCAGAATCATATGATGATCTTCCCACAACTCTCAAGTTAGGAGACACACACTCTTGGTTTCAACCACCCTCTCTGAGGCTCTTTTAACTTCTCTGACAAGGATATCAACCCTTGAACACTTGAATAACCTTCTTAGATAGCTTCATAGTATTGTATAGCTCTTGATTGGTAATCATACCTCTTGATCTCCTGCACACATGTCAATGAAATGCAAATGATAATGCTAATGTGAATGAAATGAAACATAAGTTAGGTAAAGAAATTTTGGGCAAATTTTGGGGTGCAACACCATTTGATTTTCTGCTCGTGGCACATGATGCAATTCCACCTTGTCAAAGAAAGGCAACAATCTCCTTGTATAATTCATATAGGGGATCAAATTGGGCTGACGTGTCTCCCATTCTCCTTTAATTTGATTCACTACTAGAGCTGAGTCTCCGTATACATCCAGATGTTTGATTCGCAAATCAATAGCTTCTTCCAGACCCATGATGCAAGCCTCATATTCAGCCTCATTATTGGTAACGGGAAAGGTCAATCGGGCAGTAAAGGGGATGTGCGACCCCTGAGGAGTAGTAATAATCGCACCTATTCCGCTACCATAGGAATTTACAGCCCCGTCGAATATTAACTGCCATTTGGAACCCAACTCTGGTCCTTCGTCTGGCAACGGTTCTTCACAATCTTTTATCTTCAGGTACATGATATCCTCATCAGGAAAATCAAACCCCATCGATTGGTAGTCCTCAAGAGGCTGCTCTGCAAGGTACTCCGACAAAACGCTACCTTTAATAGCCTTTTGCGAGACATACTGAATATCATGTTCTGTTAACACCATCTGCCATCGGGCAATTCTTCCGGAGAGTGCTTGCTTCTCGAACACGTATTTGATTGGATCCATCTTTGAAATGAGTAGGTTTGTATGATTTAGCATGTATTGCCTCAAACGTTTAGCGGCCCAGGCTAGCGCGCAACACGTTTTCTCGAGCATTGAGTATCTGGACTCACAGTCAGTAAACTTCTTACTCAAATAGTAGATCGCATGCTCTTTACGCCCAGTCTCATCGTGTTGACCGAGAACACAACCCATACTTTCCTCAAGAACTGTCAAATACATAATCAAAGGTCTCCCGGCCACTAGGGGTATCAAAACAGGAGGTTCCTGCAAGTATTCTTTTATCTTGTCGAACGCCTTTTGACAATTTTCATTCCAGGTCACAACCTGGTCCTTTTTCAACAACTTGAATAACGGCTCGCATGTTGCAGTTAAGTGAGATATGAACCGGGAGATGTAGTTCAACCTCCCTAAAAACCCACGCACTTCTTTTTCTGTTTTAGGCGTCTACATTTCTTGTATTGCTTTTATTTTCGCAAGATCAACCTCTATTCCTTTTTCGCTCCCAATAAACCCCAACAGTTTACCTGATCTCACCCCGAAGGTGCACTTGTTAGGGTTCAGTCTCAGCCTGAACTTCCTAAGCCTCTTGAATAATTTCAGTAGATTAACCAAATGCTCCTCCTCCGTCTGGGATTTGGCAATCATATCATCAACATAAACCTCGATCTCTTTATGCATCATGTCATGAAAGAGAGTCGTCATAGCACGTTGATACGTTGCCCCAAAGTTCTTCAATCTGAAGGGCATCACTTTGTAACAAAATGTTCCCCAGGGAGTAATGAAAGTAGTCTTTTCCATGTCTTCTAGCGCCATTTTGATCTGATTATAGCCTGAGAAGCCATCCATGAAGGAGAATACGGAGAATTGAGCAGTGTTATCAACCAGCACATCAATGTGAGGAAGTGGAAAGTCATCTTTCGGGCTCGCCCTATTCAAATCACAGTAGTCTACGCACATTCTCACTTTACCGTATTTCTTTGGCACCGGCACAATATTGGCGACCCATGATGGATACTTTGTAACAACTAGGAAACCAGCATCCCACTGTTTTTGAACTTCCTCCTTAATCTTCACCGCCATGTCCGGTCTAGTTCTTCGGAGTTTCTGCTTAATAGGCGGACATTCCTCTCGCAATGGCAGACGGTGGACGACCATATCCGTATCCAACCCAGGCATATCCTCGTACGACCAAGAAAATATATCATTGTACTCTTTGAGCATCTCAACCAACCTTTGCTTGATGTCGCTCTGCAGCGCAGCCCCTATACGGATGTTTCTCACAACCACTTCCGACCCCAAATTGATAATCTCAATGACTTCCTCATGAGGTAGAATGATTCTTTCTTCTTGTTTCAATAACCAGGTCAACTCCTCTGGTACGTCGCCATCTTCAACAATCTCTTTTCTTCAGCCTGAAATACCGGGTGCTCGAAGTCGAAGTGAGTCATAGGCGGTTCATAGATGTCATCTGAAATAGTAATCCTGCAAAGGAAATGGTTAAATGCTTCAAAACGCATACAAAGCAGATAACCACGTTGCCATTTTATTGTAAAAGATAAAAGCAGGAAAAACAGGGATCACAACATTTGTATATGAAAAACGCCTTTATTTCATGATTAAACAATGTAATGTACATAACCAAATGGCCCTAAGCAAAATCATTGTGCCCCGGGTGGGACACAGGATTATTCAACAATTAAGAAAACAAATCATTACTGTTTAGTTGTCACAGGAACAGTTTCCCGGATAGACCAATTGCAGAGACTTTGTTCTGGCACGCTTGGTTTGATCCACGCGTCCATATCACAGTCGCTATCTCCTTCCTCAGAATCGGAAACAGCATTGATAGTCTCGAAGCTCACCCCGCTTGGTGTAATGGTTATTGGTCCTCTGAACTTGGGTGTTCCTGAAGAGGATGCTGATGACGAAGGATGATATCCAAGCCCGAACCTGTCATTCTTCACGGGAATATCCAACACCTGACCCCAGCCTTTGGTTTTGCCTGTCTGCACCAGAGCTTGAGCTTCCCTATAAGATGACACAGCCACATCTGATGCTTTCCTGGGTACTGGAGCTTCGTCTTTAATCTTTATCCCTTCAAATGCTTGACAGGGTGTCTCGTGTATTTCGCCGTCGACCTCTACATATCTGAATGAAGACAGATGGCTAACCAGAATATCTTCTTCTCCACAAACAGTGACGACACTATCCCCCACCATATACTTCAACTTTTGGTGCAACGTGGATGTGACTGCCCCAGCAGCATGAATCCATGGGCGTCCAAGAAGGCAACTATACACTGGCTGGATGTCTATTATATAGAATTCAGTTTCAAATATTTCAGGCCCCACCTGCAACTAATGTTATTGATCCGAAAACCGACCTCCTCGTTCCATCGAACGCTCTTACCACTAAGTCACTGGGCGTGCAGATAATCCCCCTGATATCCAACTTCATCATGGCTTTCTTCGGTAGCACATTCAGGGAAGATCCAGTGTCTACTAAAACATGGGACATAATCGTGCCCCGGCATTCTACTGATACATGCAGCGCCATGTTGTGCTCCCTCCCTCTTTGAGTCAAATTAAAATCTGTAAAGCCCAAACTGTGCCCTGCATTAACATGCGCCATCACCCCTTCTAACTGATTAACCGAAACGTCTTGAGGAACGAAGGACGTGTCTAGGATCTTGAGCAAAGTGTTCTGATGGGCCTCGGAACATAATAGCAGTGACAAGATCGAGATCTTTGATGGCGTTTGCTAAAGGTGCTCAACGATTTTGTAATCACTTTTACGAATGAGCCTCATAAACTCCTCCACATCCTTAAGTGACGTTTCCTTTTCCTTCGACTGAGAAGGACCATTCTCAGCTACCTTGGCTTTACCCTTGGCTAATCTTTCCGCCTCTACCTCGGGTGACGTGAAGATTCTTCCGCTTCTGGTCATACCCCCTGTTCCGATAACATTGTCTACAACCCCAGCTGGTTGTCCATTGACTTCAATTTTCTTACCATCGCAATATACCTCCAACCCGTAAGTCCACGGCACTGCTTTAGTACTCTCGAAAGGAACCGGTCCTGCTTTGGTAATTGTGATCGTCGGCCGCCTGGCGGCCGCTGTTATCGTTATTGTTTTCCTTGGAATCGTCACCGTAGCAACATCGTTCAGCTCATCACACAACTCCTCTACAGGCTTTTCGACCTCGGTTCTATCGAATTGCAAAGTACCCTTATCCATCATAGCCTGAATACCCTGCTTCAACTCGTTACAACCCTCTGGCTGCATCCAACAATCCAAGCAAAACTCATCACAACCCGGGAATACACCCCCTTTTAACAACCTACTTTTAATCTCACCCAGCGGTGTCTTCAGCTTATTGACATTCGTCACTAAATTCAGATTCTCTTCTGTCAAGATGGCGTTTGCCCCGTGATTGGGCATAGGCTATTGTACGATATTTGGACCCGCCTGTCCAAAGTTAATAGCTTTGCTATCCAATAAATCCTGAACCTTATGTTTAAATTCCTGACAAGCTTCTATATCATGTCCGGGTGCCCCGGAATGAAATTCGCAATGCTTGTTGGCATCATATCCGTAAGGAAGTTCTGCCCCAGTAGGCGGTGCCAAAGTCCTCTTTTCGACCAAGTTCAACCCTAGCAGGGTCTGGAGGAGTTCTGCATACGTGGAAGGATGTGCGTCGACCATTCTTTTTGCTCTCGTGTTCTGTACCCTTCTCTGACCAGGATTCTGTCCTTGCTGTTGTTGTGGTTGTTGTTGTTGCTGTTGTGGTTGTCTCTGTTGAGGAAGCGGGATAGTGACGCTAGCTATCTGTTGCGGTTGAACATACTGATGTCTTCCTCTGCCCCTGCCCCTGCCACCAAACACGGAACTAGAATCACCTTGTCGCCTACCACCAAATGTTTTCCTGGCACCTCCTGTTGAAGTAGACTCACTTGCTTGGAACCATCCAACTTTAATCCCATTTTCAATCATCTCCCCCATAAGAATCAAATCTGAGAAACTGCTCAATGACACACTAAACAATTTTTCGTAGAACACCCCTGTAAATGTCCCAATGAACATATCATTCATCTCCCTTTAAATTAAAGGAGGATGCACCCTCGCTGCCATATCGCGCCACCTTTGCACATACTCTTTAAAGCTTTCCCCGTTCTTCTGTGACAAACCCTGCAATTGGACCCGGTTTGGCGCCAGATCGCTGTTGTATTTGTAATGGGTCACGAAAGCATCAGCCTGCTGCTTCCAGGTTTTAATCTGCGTGGGCTCCAGCCCCATATACCATTCTAGCGAAGGTCCTGATAAGCTGTCCTGAAAGAAATGCATGAGCATCCTTTCGTCATCTGAATACGCGGACATTCTCCTGTAGTAAGAGCGAACATGGACCTTAGGGCAGGTGTCCCCCTTGTATTTGTCAAAAGTGGGAGCCTTGAATTTCAACGGCACCCTCAACCCTGGTACTAAGCCCATTGTAGTCATATCCAAACTGGTGGAGTTCTGATTCACTACCCCCTTCATCTGTTCTTCAAGCATCTTGATCCTCTGCACCGGATCAACAGGTCCTTCAAATCCCATACCTCTTCCAGAAAAGGCGTCCTCCTGGCAGTCTTCGCCCCAATTCATATTTCCATTTCCGTATCCGTCATAATCAGTATTGCGACCAAACCCTTGCTGATTGATCCCGGGACCTCGTCCCCCGGCACCGAAACCCTGGTTGACTCTAACAGGTTCAAACCCAGTGTTGACAGGAATCGCCCCAGCACCATTCATATTACCAAATCCACCATACCTCTGGTTAGTGTTACCAAAACCGTCATAACCGAAACCCTGAGCGTTGAAGCCGAACTTCCTGTCCTGATTGACGTAATCAAATCCCTGATCATTGTAGCCGAAACCATTGTTGCCGAAACCATTACCGCCATTGTGGTTACCACCGCCTTGGTTGGCGTCCCAAAGTCCAACATGGTTAATAACAGTCTCATTTCCATTCCCTGTGTTGCCTTTGCCAGCGCCAACGTCATTGTTCACAACCACGACAGGTGGGGTGACTACAGGTGGGACCACAGGCGTAGGGGGCCCATCTTCAGGAATAGCCTCAACGTGCGCAGAGTTGTGGTCATTGTTGTCGTTCCCATTAGCCCGCGTCAGCAGCGGCTGTACCAAAGTCTGGAGGCTCTCCTGGCCCTTAGCAATGTTCTCCATTGCTTGCATGAACAGATTCAACTTCTCGCGGATTTCCTGCATCTCCACTTGGACTTGATCCATGATCCTCTTGCAGTTGTTTCGGGTTGAGTAGCGGTGGACCCTTTGTTCGTCAATCCTGGACAACCTGGAGATGCAGGAAATGAGATACAAGTTCAACCGGTAACTGGTAATGCAAAATGGATATGTAAATGCAATATGTGTCTGTGCGTTAGGGAGATCAACCCCTGATTCTAGTGCCAAAATGCCAGTGCAGTGACAGTGATAGCAATAAGAAGCTCGAAACCCAATCATAGAAAAACATCTCATATATTGCGGAAAAGCCCATCAAGTCAGGGATACGATATTACTGAGCGTACAATAGGAAGGCATGACCTCAACCAACAATCCTGGTGATGGCCAGCACAATGCAAATAAAGCATACACATCAATACATGGGATAATCAAGTGCGACCATATGCCTGGTACTCCTCTAGTAATCTCTTAGTCTTGGGATTATTTGGCTAAGTAAGCAACCCTTCGACGAGCGAGTCTCTTTGCCTGACAACCCGCTAGAGATCACCAATGGATTCCTCCCAAACACCTTCCCCAAAGTAATCTTCTAGCTTCCGTTTCTGGGATGCAGACTCTTTCTTGCGCTTGATAACTCTGTTCAAGGAATTCTGGACGTCATACCTCGGCGTAACCTCTTCCTCCAACCTCTTCTGGCTGGCTTTCAACTGACCCTCCAGCTCAGAGATCCGCAGCTTCAGTTTACCTTCTCTTTCCTTATTGCCGGTCAGCGTGGCGTTCCAGGTTTTGTTGAATGTAGAGATCTCCCGGTAGGCTATATCAAGTGCTTTCTTCTTAGACTCCAGCATATCATGAGAGCTCTTGAAATCTATCCCCAATCGCTCACGCTTTTTTCGTTGCTCAGTCAATTCTGTGCACAGTTGATTCACCAGCTTCGTTTGCTGCTCGAAGGAATATACAGCCTCATTCCTTTCGCTCCTGAGTTGCATTAGCTCTTCTTCCAGCTTCTCGTTGGCTTTCATCAGATCTTCTTTCTCCTTCACAACCTGTTCATACCTCTCAATAGGCACAGTAGTTGGTTCCTCGACCACGAGGGGATCAGGAGGTAACACTGCAGGAAACGGCATTCGCACCTGCTTTGCTCTATCTTGGATCCAAACTTTGTACGGGGGATAGGCTTGACAATCATTTTTACCCAACAATGGCTTACCCCTTCTGTTGATATTTCTCCAAGCATGCTGAAGATTGGACAGTAGTTCTCCCTTCAAATATCCTGTGAAGTACAGAGATTCTTGTACTTCCTCCTCCTTTGGAGGGTTTTTCAAAGCATACCCGAATTGCCTAATCAGCAATGAAGGATTGTAGTTAATGCAACCATTTCTCCCAATCAGAGGAACGTTAGGATATCCAGCGCAGCTATAGATGATCACAGATCCCAACAAATCCTTATTAAACCAGACAATGTCTTCTGAAGAAAGTCCCATCAGATGCTCAGACCAATCCACCGTATCTACAGACTCAGTGAAGATACCCCTCTTTGGCAGATGACTCTCAAACCACAGGTACAATAAAGGCCCACAACAAGAGACGTTTTTGCCCCTCCTGTTCTCGTTCTTATAATGCAGTGAGTGATAGAAATCTCCAATCAAAGTAGGCACAGGATTGCTTGAAGCAAATATATAGAACGCATCCAGATCAACGAAGTCAGGCAGGTTCGGGAACAGTACAATGCCGTAGATACACAGAGCAAGAATAGCATTAAACACAGTCCAACATCCACTCTTGGCATACTCTTGTGCTTTCCCAACCAAGAACTTGAGAGAAAAACCAGACACTCTGTTCCACGAGGTCAACAGCAGCTCTGAGGAGTCTAAATGCAAGGCAGGAGCCAAATCCTCCAGTTTGGGCTCAGCGTCCATATGAACGAAAGGTACCCTGTTCTGAATGGTCAACTCTAAGATCTCAGCATATTCCTTCATAGTCGGAGCCAGAATGAAGTCAGGGAAAGTAAAACACCTCAGCGGGGGATCGTAGAACTGCATCAGCGCGTACAATTCGTTACGCTCATGCATGGATGGTTTATACACCAATCTAAGTAACTTCCCATAGCTCTTCCTGAAGCTTCTCCTCACATCATCATCAGCTAGAGATATCAAACCATGCAAAGCAGAGACATCTGGAGTAGGCAACCTGTACGCAACAGTCTTCTTCAGGGTATCCATAATATCGGCAGACAGAAATCCGGGCAACTAGAATCCGGAGTATGAAAATGCACCTGCAGCACAGACACACGTTAATGATATGCAGAATGAGTATGCAACAATGCAGTATGCAACAATGTAGTATGCAACAATACAGTATGCAACAATGCAGTATGCAACAGTGATCACGTGCACATGGCTGAGAAGCCCAATCCACCATGCTGGTCTCAGATAGACCCACAAACTGCTCAAAACCTGGTTTCAAAAGACCCAACAACACTGTCCTCAAACACCACTGAACCTCAATCAAGAAAACCGGTAATCTGGAGGTCAAGTTACCTGCATGCCCCAACCCCTCTCACAGGTAGGTGTCCTAATAACTGACACAAGGTACGGCATCCTATGCGGTCGTCGGTGTCACAGACTTTCAAGACTGATGATACGATACCCAGAAGGTGTGGCATCATCCTGTCCTGAAGAGGCCTCACTTAGCCAACTTCCAAATGATCGGTCCCCGGAGTCGACAATCCAACTAACCAACAACCCCCTCAACCCAAAGGGTTGAAAAAGAAGTCAACCAGAAGAACCTCGTCCGAGCGTGGATTTTGCGGGACACTGGTACATGCAAAGCATGCACGCGCCCACTACTTTCCACAACTAAATCTAGGTACACTCAAGCCCGGGTCCGGCTTATCTCTCAATAGATCACCCCATCCCCACAACAACAATAACAATATAAAGCTGACAATAAAATGCGGATAAGTAAAGACAGAAACATAAATCCATACAAAACCCAAGGAGGGAAAACAAGCGCTAGGATTGACTCGCGTAGGGAACCATTGGACTCCCCAGCAGAGTCGCCAGCTGTCGCTACTGCGAAAATCGGCGCCGGCTAAACAGAAGAGTCGCCACCGTGCGTTATTTATCCCAGCGGAGGGAAAGGAAACGCTCGAAGTAAACCTAACGCAAAGACGGGAAAGGAATGGTCATCGCAACCAAATCCTGGATTCGGGAGTCGGTTACGCAAGGGGAAGGTTTTAGCACCCCTCACGTCTGTCGTACTCGATGGGATCCACGCTTGTTTTCTAGTACGGATTGTTATTCTATCTACTCTAAGGGTCAGGGTTAAAAAGAAAAGAAAATGACTCGGCAAAGTATCGCACTTTATGCCTACGTATTCCCGTCTGGAACGAGAAATCAGAGTCAACGTAGTTCGCCTACCTACGGGAAAGGAAGGTTGCTCGCTAGGATACAGCATCCTATGCCTACGTACTTTCATACAGCATGAAAAGATCAAAGCAAACGTAGTTCGGGCTACGGAAGACACAGATTTGTCTGACTGTTTTTTATCTTTCTGAAAAGGTTTTCTCCTGATTAAGAGTCCAAGCGGACAAAAATGACACTCTGATGTTTGTTTTCAGTCTTTTACGCAAGAAATGTTTTTTATGATGTTTGCAATCTCTGACGCACTAGAGACTATGACTTGAGAGTGACTACGTCGCGTGTCACCCAAAGGGTACCACACTAAGTAGCCAGACTACTGGAAAGAAACTCTCCAGCAACCCTTTCTCAAATAGCTTAAGGCTCGTAACGTACGACATCGATTAACCTTATTATTGTGTTTTTGAGTTGTTTTGAGATAAGAAGAGAAACGACGCTCTAAAATCCTATGGTTGAAAATGGGATAAAACTATCCTAATGTTATCATGCATGGATTATACCTAAGGTCTGTCATATTTCTCTCTTGCACAGAGAAAAACAGAGATCCTAGGGGATAAACGGAAAAGAAACAGCATATATACAGTAAGCAGTAAAATGCATGAGATGCAGCAATACAAGCGAGGCAAGGGAGTCCCACTCAACCTCGAACCTGAGAAAACAATAGGCAAAGTGAAGCAGCTTCACTTCAAACCTAAGGGGCAAGATGAACAAGCCAACAATCAATACAGAAAAATAAATAAAATCTAACACCAGCTCTGGCAGCAACACCAGCTCCTACAGCAAGCAGTTCAAACAGCACCAGCTCTAACAGCTACAGTTGGTTAACAGCAAAGGGTTGACAGCGCCAACTTCAAGCAAGATCCCATCTTCACTCTTCAATGATCCCCAAGCTTTAGATAAGCTCTTATCTCCAAGAAAAAACCCCAAGCTCTAGCAAGCAATGAACCCCAACAGTTGACAGCTTCAAACAACAAACAGCTTCAGAAAGTAGCAAAACCCTAGTTTCAACAGATATCCAGCTTTGACAGGCACAAGCTTCATCTTCACCAATCTTCAATAAACTTATTATCTTCAATGGCCTTATATCTTCAAAGCAAGCAATCACAGGAGAGAATCACTTAACAAATTAAGTTGAAATGCTACACAACTTATTGACAACCAAAGGAAGTCTATAAGTGTTTAACATTATAAGAGAAATGTTCCCTCAAAGTTCTACTTCCAGAATAAGCCACTTATCCCTCTAAAGGAGGGATGTGAATATCTTAGAAGGACTTTTTGTCATAGGGAGGAATAGAAGCACAAGATGCTTTCTATGTTTGCAAGAAGAAATCCTTCTAATCTAAGGCTCTCCCTATTTCTCCTATCTCCTAAGTCTTCACAAACCATCTTCCAGGAGAGGAATCTTCATGCATCAAGCTCTATCCCTTGTCTTCAATCATCTCCAATGTCTTCATAAGCCTCAACAATCAAAACTCAAGCCCCAAGCCTAATTGAAATGACCCAAACCCCACAAGCAAATCAAAAGCCCAAAAGGGAAACACACAAACATCACCCAATTGCAAAAATCAAGTAAAAATAGTAATACTCTTAAAAAATCCTAGATTAATTTCTAAAGGAAACTAACTATATACCCTATACCCCACATCAACCCCAAGGCCTAAATCAAACCTTAAGTCTCAAAACTATGCCCTAAACTATACCTAAGTATTGTAAAACCCTAATCCTGGCACCCTAAAGTTCATCACTCAAAACTAGCCTAAATTGCATCATAAAAATATGAGAAAAATCTCTAAGGGAGCATGTACCTCTAATATAATCATTCCAACAAGAATCAAACAAAAATCATGCACCAATTGATCATACTAAATTCAGAAAAACAAGGTATCAAACAAATGTAAAATAAAATCAATAAAATGGTAAAATATGCCAAAAATATAAAATGCAAGGAATTAATATTTTTATTGTTTTGTTAAATTCTAGAAACCCTAAGGAAAACAAGGAAAAAAATTCCATCCAAAAAATGATCTTTTTTCAATTTATTATGAATTTTCTAATTAACCTAAAATAAATGTGGAAATAAAAGAAAAATAAAAGAAAATGGTAAATGGGCGTGACAAATAGCAATCAGAACCAGTTCATTTCACCAACTGGGCCCAGAGAGGGGGTGTCAAGAGAAAGCGTGCTAGGCCCAATCCCACTTCAGAAAATTAAAGGAAAAATAAATGAAAAAGGGAAAAAACATGGTGTGAATAGCAATACTTTCATCTGTGTTTTCAAATGGGCCTGGTAAATGGGGTGTACATAGCAACATATACTTAAGCCCACCCAATGAACTTAAATGAAACGATGTGTTTGGATTAAACTCAGACTCCCTTCACAAATTGAAGTGCGCTCGTGGTCGTTAGATGATCCCTTTAGTCAAAGTCCTCTCATGATCCAATGGTGATAGGTTCATCTTCTTCATTTTGAAAACTTGGAGGGAAAACGCCATGGAAACTCAGAGCTTCAACCTCATCTTCTCCCAATCGTGTTCCATCAATTCCTCATCAAAAATAAAAATTAAAAAACCTAATCCACTCCATTTTCTTCCCTGAATCTAACCATGCTAATCAAACACATTGAACCTTCTTCCTCCTCAAAACACGATTAAAACTCAGAAATTGGTCCAACAACAAAACTCACCAAACCTAAAATTGATCATCCTAAACTCATCACCACTTCATCCTGAGTAAATTCCACTATCACACTATGATTATAACACCAAGAATCACCAGATATGAGCAAGAACAAAAATCATGTCATTCAACTTATTGTCTCTAAATCAATTCTAATGCTACCAGAAAGCTCCCTACATCTATCTACATTGAATTTGGCTATTCAAAACCTATTAAAACTACCTAAATCAAGCCATGGAGTGAAGTTTACATACCTGTAATTTTGAGATGAACAGAGTGATCAAAGCTTCAAGATAAGCTTCAATAAGCTCCAGATACCTTCACCAACACCAAAGGATGCTTCTGTATGCAAAGAAAGAGATTGAAATGGCTTGGATTCTTGAATTCGATTCTGAGTTGCAGATGAAAAATTCCAAATGCTATCTCAAAATTCTTCAATGTACTTGCTATGGATTCAATCTGGAATCATTCAACAATGCTAAAGCAAGCTTCTGAATCAAAAAGACTGGACTGAGATGAAGCAAATCGTGTAACTGAATTCAGTTTTGCAATCTGAACTTTCTGAGCTCAATCTCTCTTTTCCCTCCCAATTCTCACTAACCAGTGCATTGGATCAGTTCTAAACAATATATAGAGTGTGCTTGAAAGCTCTAGAACCTTCTGGATTGATCCAATGAGAAAATCAAAATCTCATGTCATGAAATCTCATGTCATGCTATGTTCATACCAGCTCATGCAGCAGCTTGCAATTCACCTTGTTTCTGATTCAAATTGTCCTCTAATGAGATCTTGGATGTGTTTGAATGGTTTAGCACCTTGCATTTGATCTCTTGTGAAGTTTGGCAAATGTAACTTACATCTTAAGTAACAAAATGCAATTCCATGAAATGGATCCCAAATGAGAAAAGTGCTATTGCCATTGTCTTTAAAATGCAAATTCCAATCAAAATGATATGTCATATGTCTCATTTTGGCCTTGGAATGAAAAATCACAAATTTGGTCATTTTAATGAACTTTAATTCTCCCTTTTTAGGCCAATTTTGCAATTTTGGTAAGAAATCCACTCCAAGTTCTAATGACCTTTTACCTAGCCTAAAAACATCATTTTGAACACATCTCATGTTGAACATTTTTTCATTTGAGGAGTGGAAGATGGAGATTTTGACCTATGTTGGAAAATGACCTATAATTCAACTTTCCCATAATACCCATGGCTTGCCAAGACCATAACTTGAGTTCTACAAATCCTCTTGAGGACTTCTAGTACTCAAATTAAATCTAAGATCAAGATCTACAACTCCTATGTTGGCCAAGAATCCATTTGAAACTCCTTCATGGGAAAAAGTTGCTTGGAAGTCAAGTGACTTTCATAGATAAATTTCAGTGTCCTCTGATGACCCATAACTTGCAAGAGCCATAACTTGAGTTCCACAAACCTTATTGAAGACTTCTAGTACTCAAATTAAAGCTATGGAGAAGATCTACAAGTTTCATGTTGGCCAAGAATCCGTTTGAAACTTGAATTTTGACTTATCTGGCTTGGAAGTTAGGCCTAAATTAGGGGATTTTACACTGAAACCCTAATTTGGCAACCCCTCTTACTCTTGATTCTCTTTGATTTATCCTTGGCACAACACTACACATATATAAAAATATCAATTCATGAATCCCACAACCTCTAATTAAGCCTTGATGCTCTTCAATCACTCAGTTGACCTAGGGTTGACCTAGGATTGACCCAGATGAAACCCTAGTTGACTGCACTTCAACTGTGGCTCTTGTACTTGAATCAATGACTTGTCTCATCTTTAATATGACCCTCTAGGCATCTCATAAGCTTTGTACACCCTAGATTAGGAGAGAAATCCACCTGCTGATACTCAAACTTCTCAAAGCTTCAAACATTTCTTGATGACTTGGATGGTCTCAAGCTTGAATAAAAACCCTTGATGTGCTTCTTTAGATAAGGATGGCACTTGATCCCTTGTTATATGACTTGTTATGCTATGCTATGCAAATGATTAGATTATGTATATGACTTGCTATGCAAATGATAATGCAATTGAAACATAAACCAGGTGAAATAGGTTGAGCAAATTTTAGGGTGCAACACCTTGCTTTTGTTATCTGTACTTGTATTTCGACCATCGCCAGGCTTGTTGGCCGAGGTCTCTTCAGTTGTATGCAGTTGTACTCCTGTACTCAGCCTCTTGGCACTTGTTTATATATGAGGGTTTTCTGATTCCTTGCTTGCTTGATGGGGACTCCATTGTCATGATGGCCTTCTCTTCGAAACTAGAATCGGGGGGTGATATAACTTGTGGCATATTTACACATTTGCATTCGCATTCATCTTGCATGACTGGTATTCTTGAATCGGTATCTTATTTCCTGCATCACAGGTTTTTCAGGATTGACGAACAAAGAGTCCACCGCTACTCAACCCAAAACAACTGCAAGAGAATCATGGATCAAGTCCAAGTACAGATGCAGGAAATTCGCGAGAAGCTGAATCTGTTCATGCAAGCAATGGAGAACATTGCTAAGGGCCAGGAGAGCCTCCAGACTTTGGTACAGCCGCTGCTGACGCGGACTAATGAGAATGGCGACAAGACCACAATTCTGCGCACGTTGAAACTATTCTGGAGGATGGTCCCCCTACGCCTGTGGTTCCACCTATAGTGACCCCACCTGTTGTGGTTGTAAATGATGGCGCTGGCGCTGGCAATGGCAACACAGGGAATGGAAATGAGACTGTTGTTAACAATGTTAGATTTGGGGACGCCAACCAAGGTGGTGGTAACAACAATGGCGGTAATGGTTTTGGCAATAATGGTTTCGGCTACAATGATCAGGGATTTGATTACGTCAATCAGGACGGGAAATTCGGCCTTAACACTTAGGGTTTCGGTTACGACGATTTTGGTAACGCTAACCAGGGGTATGGTGGATTTGGTAATATGAATGGTGCTGGGGTGATCCCTGTCAACATTGGGTTTAGACCTGTTAGGGTCAACAAGGGTTTCGGTAATGGGGGACGAGGTCCCATGATCAATCAGCAAGGGTTTGGTCGCAACACTGGTTACGACGGATATGGAAATGAAAATGTGAAATGGGGTGAAGACCGCTAGGAGGACGCCTTTTCTGGAAGAGGTGTGGGATTTGAAGGACCTGTTGATCCTGTGCAGAGGATCAGAATGCTTGAAGAACAGATGAAGGGGGTAGTGAATCAGAACTCCACCGGTTTGGATATGACTACAATGGGGTTGGTACCAGGGTTGAGGGTGCCGTTGAAATTCAAGGCTCCAACATTCGACAAATATAAAGGAGATACCTGCCCAAAGGTCCACGTGCGTTCTTATTACAAGAGGATGTCCGTGTATTCAGATGATGAAAGGATGCTCATGCATTTCTTTCAGGATAGCTTGTCAGGACCCTCACTTGAATGGTATATGGGGCTGGAGCCCATGCAGATCAAAACCTGGAAGCAATTGGCTGATGCTTTCGTGACACATTACAAATATAACAGCGATCTGGCGCCAAACCGGGTCCAATTGTAGGGTTTGTCACAGAAGAACGGTGAAAGTTTTAAAGAGTATGCGCAAAGGTGGCGCGATATGGAAGCAAGGGTGCATCCTCCTTTAATTGAAAGCGAGATGAATGACATGTTCATTGGGACATTTACGGGGGTGTTCTACGAAAAATTGTTTAGTGTGTCATTGAGCAGTTTCTCAGATTTGATTCTTATGGGGGAGATGATCGAGAACGGGATTAAAGTTGGAAGGTTCCAAGTAAGTGAGTCTACTTCAACAGGAGGTGCCAAAAAAGCATTTGGCGGTAGACGACAGGGTGATACTAGTGTCGTGTTTGGTGGCAGGGGTAGGGGCAGAGGAAGAAATCAGTATGTTCAGCCCCAACAGATAGCTAGTGTCACTATCCCCTTTCCTCAACAAGGGCAGCCTCAGCATCAACAACAACAACCACCGCAGCAGCAAGGGTAGAATCCTGGTCAGAGAAGGGTACAAAATGCGAGACCGAAAAGAGTTTTCGACGCACCTCCTTCCACGTATGCAGAACTCCTCCAGACCCTGCTAGGGTTGAACTTGGTTTAAAAGAGAACTTTGGCACCGCCGACGGGGTCGGTACTTCCTTACGGGTATGACGCCAACAAGCATTCTGAATTCCATTTCGGGGCGCCCGGGCATGATGTAGAAGCTTGTCAGGCATTTAAACACAAAGTTCAGGATTTGTTGGACAGCAAAGCTATCAACTTTGGACAGGTGGGTCCAAATATAGTACAACAGCCTATGCCTAATCATGGGGCAAACGCCATCTTAACAGAAGAAAATGTGAATCTAGTGATGGATGTCAATAAGCTGAAGACACCATAGGGTGAGATTAAAAGCAGGTTGTTAAAAGGGGGTGTATTCCCGGGGTGTGATGAATTTTGCTTGGATTGTTGGACCCAGCCAGAGGGTTGTAGTGAGTTGAAGCAGAGCATTCAGGCTATGATGGATGAAGGTACCTTGCAATTCGATCGAACCGCGGTTGAAGAGCCTGTAGAGGCGTTGTGTGATGAGAAGAAAGATGTTGCGACGATGATGATTCCGAGGAAAACAATAACGATAACGACGCCTGCCAGGCGGCCGACGATCACAATTACCAAAGCAGGACCAGTTCCTTTTGAGAGTACTAAAGCAGTGTCGTGGAATTACGGGTTGGAGGTATATTGCAACGGTGAGAAAATTGAAGTCAATGGACAACCAGCTGGGGTTGTAGATAATGTTTTCGGAACAGGGGGTTTGACTAGAAGCGGAAGAATCTTCACGTCACCCGAGGTAGAGGCAAAAAGATTAGCCAAGGGTAAAGCCAAGGTAACTGAGGGTGGTCCGTCTCAGTCGAATGAAAAGGAAACGTCACTTAAGGATGTGGAGGAGTTTATGAGGCTCATTCGTAAAAGTGATTACAAAATTGTTGAGCACCTTCAGCAAATGCCGTCAAAAATTTCCATCCTATCATTGCTGTTATGTTCCGAGGCCCATCGGAATGCTTTGCTGAAGATTCTAGACACGTCGTTCGTTCCTCAAGAAGTTTCTGTTAATCAGTTAGAAGAGGTGATGGCGCATGTCAAAGCGGAGCACAGTTTGGGCTTCACAGACTTTGATTTGACTCCGAGAGGGCGAGAGCACAATATGGCATTGCATGTGTCAGTAGAATGCCAGGGCACGGTCATGTCCCATGTTTTAGTAGACACTGGATCTTCCCTGAATGTGCTACCGAAGAAAGCCATGATGAAATTGGATATCAGGGGGATTATCTGCACGCCCAGTGATTTAGTGGTGAGGGCGTTCGATGGAACGAGGAGGTCGGTTTTCGGATTAATAACATTACCGTTGCAGGTGGGGCCTGAAATATTTGAAACTGAATTCTATATAATGGACATCCAGCCAGCGTATAGTTGTCTTCTTGGGCGCCCATGGATCCATGCTGCCGGGGCAGTCACATCCACGTTACACCAAAAGCTGAAGTATATGGTTGGGGATAGTGTCGTCACTATTTGTGGAGAGGAAGATATTCTGGTTAGCCATTTGTCTTCATTCAAATATGTGGAGGTCAACGGAGAAATACACGAGACACCGTGTCAAGCCTTCGAGGGGTTGCGAATTAAAGACAAAGCCCAGGGTTCCAGCAAGATATCAGATGTGGCAGTGTCATCCTACAAAGAGGCTCAGGCTCTAGTGCAGGCAAGCAAAACCAAGGGTTGGGGGCAGGTATTGGAGATTCCCGTGAAGAATGACAAGTTCGGGCTAGGGTACCATCCTTCGTCAGCAACATCCTCTTCAGGAGCGCCCAGGTTCAAGGGACCAGTCACGATTACGCCAAGCGGGGTGAGCTTCGAGACCATCAATGCTGTTTCCGATTTTGAAGAAGGAGATAGTGATTGTGATATGGACGCATGGATCAAGCCAAGCGTGCCATGACAAAGTCTCTGCAATTGGTCTATCCAGGAAACTGTTCCTGTGACAACTAAACAGTAATGATTTGTTTTCTTAATTGTTGAATAATCATGTGTCCTACCCTGGGCATAGTGATTTTGCTTAAGGCCATTTGGTTATGTACATTACATTGTTTAATCATGAAATAAAGGCGTTTTTATATACAAATGTTGTGATCTCTGTTTTTCCTGTTTTTGTCTTTTGCAATAAAAATGGCAACGTGGTTATTCGCTTTGTCTGCATTTTGAAGCATTTAACCATTTCCTTTGCAGGGTTACTATTTCAGATGACATCTATGAACCGCCTATGACTCACTTCGACTTCGAGCACCCGGTATTTCAGGCTGAGGAAGAGATTGTGGAAGATGGCGACGTACCAGAAGAGTTGACTTGGTTATTGAAACAAGAAGGAAGGATCATTCTGCCTCATGAGGAAGTCATTGAGATTATCAATTTGGAGTCGGAAGAGGTTGTTAAAAACCTCCGTATAGGAGCTGCGCTGCAGAGCGACGTCAAGAAAAGGTTGGTTGAGATGCTCAAAGAGTACAGTGATATATTTGCTTGGTCGTACGAGGATATGCCTGGGTTGGATACGGACATGGTTGTGCACCGTCTACCGTTGCGAGAGGAATGTCCACCTGTTAAACAGAAGCTCCAAAGAACTAGACCGGATATGGCTGTGAAGATCAAGGAGGAAGTTCAAAAACAGTGGGATGCTGGTTTCCTAGCTGTTACAAAATATCCCTCATGGGTCGCTAATATTGTGCTAGTGCCAAAGAAAGACGGTAAAGTGTGAATGTGTGTAGAGTACCGTGATTTGAGTAGGGCGAGCCCGAAAGACGGCTTTCCACTCCCTCACATTGATATGCTGGTTGATAACACTGCTCAGTTCTCTGTATTCTCCTTCATGGACGGCTTCTCAGGCTATAATTAGATCAAAATGGCGCCAGAAGACATGGAGAAGACTACCTTTATTACTCCCTGGGGAACATTTTTCTACAAAGTGATGCCCTTCAGGTTTAAGAATGCTGGGGCAACATATCAACGTGCTATGACGACTCTCTTTCATGACATGATGCATAGAGAGATGGAGGTTTATGTTGATGATATGATTGTTAAATCCCAGACGGAGGAGGAGCATTTGGTTAATCTGCTGAAACTGTTCAAAAGGCTTAGGATGTTCAGGTTGAGACTGAACCCTAACAAGTGCACCTTCGGGGTGAGATCGGGTAAACTGCTGGGGTTTATCATGAGCGAAAAAGGAATAGAGGTTGATCCTGCGAAAATAAAAGCAATACAAGAAATGCCGACGCCTAAAACAGAAAAAGAAGTGCGTGGGTTTTTAGGGAGGTTGAACTATATCGCCCGGTTCATATCTCACCTGACTGCGACATGCGAGCCGTTATTCAAGTTGTTGAAAAAGGATCAGGTGGTGACCTGGAATGAAAATTGTCAAAAGGCGTTTGACAAGATAAAAGAATACTTGCAGGAACCTCCTGTTTTGATACCCCCAGTGGCCGGGAGACCTTTGATTATGTATTTGACGGTTCTTGAGGAAAGAATGGGTTGTGTTCTCGGTCAACACGACGAGACCGGACGTAAAGAGCATGCGATCTACTATTTGAGTAAGAAGTTTACCGACTGTGAGTCCAGATACTCAATGCTCGAGAAGACGTGTTGCGCGCTAGCCTGGGCCGCCAAACGTTTGAGGCAATACATGCTGAATCATACAACCATGCTAATTTCAAAGATGGATCCAATCAAATACGTGTTTGAGAAGCAAGCACTCTCCGGAAGAATTGTCCGATGGCAGGTGGTGTTAACCGAATACGATATCCAATATGTCTCGCAAAAGGCTATTAAAGGTAGCATTCTGTCAGAGTATCTTGCGGAGCAGCCAATTGAGGACTACCAATCGATGAGGTTTGATTTTCCTGACGAGGATATCATGTACCTGAAGATGAAAGATTGTGAAGAACCGTTGCCGGACGAAGGACCAGAGTTGGGTTCTAAGTGGCAGTTAATATTTGACGGAGCTGTAAATTCCTATGGGAGCGGAATATGGGCAATTATCACTACTCCTCAGGGGTCGCACATCCCCTTTACTTCCCGATTGACCTTTCCCGTTACCAATAATGAGGCTGAATATGAGGCTTGCATCATGGGTCTGGAAGAAGCTATTGATTTGCGAATCAAACATCTGGATGTATACGGAGACTCGGCTCTAGTGGTGAACCAAATTAAAGGAGAATGGGAGACACGTCAGCCCAATTTGATACCATATATGAACTATGCACGGAGATTGTTGCCTTTCTTTGTCAAGGTGGAATTGCATCATGTGTCGCGAGCAGAAAATCAAATGTCTGACGCCCTGGCGACATTGTCTTCAATGTATAAAGTTAACTTCTGGAACGAGGCTCCCCGGATTGTTATCTCTCAGCTCGATAGGCCTACATTCATATTTGCCATTGACGAGGCTCCCGAGGGTAAACCCTGGTACTTTGACATCCAGAATTTCCTGAAGAACAAGGAGTATCTGGCTGGGGCATCCAGTCGAGATCAGAAGACTCTCAGGAGATTGGCTGGTAATTTCTATCTGAATCCTGACGGTGTCCTATACAAAAGAAACCACGACTTGGTGTTGCTACGCTGTGTAGATGAGAAAGAGGCGAAGTTGCTTATGAAAGAGATACATGAGGGTACATTTGGTACACATGCTGGTGGGCATGCTATGACGAGAAAACTGCTGCGGGCAGGTTATTACTGGCTAACTATGGAAACAGACTGTTTCAAGTTTGCAAAGAGGTGTCATAAATGCCAAATTTATGCAGACAAGGTCCATGTACCCCCAAGTCCTCTGAATGTGATGTCATCACCGTGGCCATTCTCGATGTGGGGAATTGATATGATCGGGAAGATTGAGCCTACGACATCCAACGGACACTGGTTCATCTTGGTGGCAATTGATTACTTCACCAAATGGGTGGAGGCAGCATCATATGTCAATGTCACCAAACAAGTGGTCTCCAGATTTATCAAACGAGATATTATCTGCAGATATGGAATCCTTGAGCAGATTATCACCGACAACGGTTCGAATTTGAATAACAAGATGATGAAAGAGCTGTGTCAGAATTTTAAGATTGAACATCACAACTCTTCTCTGTACCGGCCCAAGATGAATGGCGCTGTCGAAGCGGCCAATAAGAACATAAAGAAGATTGTCCAGAAGATGGTCGTGACGTATAAGGACTGACACGAGATGCTACCTTTCGCTTTGCACGGTTATCGTACAACGGTACGCACATCAACCGGGGCAACCCCTTTTTCATTGGTATACGGAATGGAGGCAGTGTTACCGTTGGAGGTTGAGATTCCTTCCTTGAGGGTTTTACGGGATGTCCAACTGGACGAGGCAGAATGGGTTAAGGATAGACTGAATCAGCTCAGTTTAATGGATGAGAAGAGGCTAGCTTCTCTAGCGTACGGTCGGTTGTATCAAAGTCGGATGAAGAAAGCTTACGATAAGAAGATATGTCCATGAAGCTTCCAGACGGGCGACCTTGTGCTGAAAAGGATTCTCCCGCCACAAACAGATCACAGGGGCAAGTGGACCCCTAATTACGAAGGTCCCTACGTTGTCAGAAAAGTCTTCTCTGGAGGAGCCTTGCTACTATTTACCATGGATGGTGAAGACTTTATGTCGCCTGTGAATTCGGACGCAGTTAAAAAATACTTTGCTTGAAAGTGATCCGCTGGACAGTAAAAAGAGAGTCCAGGCAAAAATAGGGCATCCTGGCGGACCGTAAAAAATGAATAAAAGGTCCGGGAAAAAGTTAGGGATAAAATTGAAAAGATGTACACCCGCGAAGTCGAAAACCCGAAAAGGGCGACTTCGGCAAAAAAGGGTATCCCGGTGAATTGAAAACCCGCAAAGGGCGATTCACGCAAAAGTTAGGGATTGACTAAGCAAATGGCTGCGGTCCGGATTTGATACTGCATTGCTTAGTGGTTTGGGAGCACCTGAGGGTTCGTTTATCCAACACAATCTCTTCCGAAATTTGAATACCGGGAAAGCGCCAGAGTCAGGCGAGTCATAGGAGGATCAGCTCATGATGTTTGTCTGCACCACGTTGCCGACATGTATACAAATATTGTTTTGTACTTTTGTGCATATATGTATGTGTGTGTGCGTAACTTCCTCTTTTCAGGAGTTGCATCCGATGTACAAAGCTTCGCCTATTTACAGGCTCAATCAATAAAACATGTTATTCAGTATCTGATGTTTGTGCTTTACTATTTTGTATGTGGAAAACGCTGATGTTTCGATGAACTCGCATGTGCATAACTTTGCTGGGCCTTGCCAATGATTGATAAAACTTCGAATTGACTGAGGAGATGTCGTGGACATTAACCCGAATAGATTTGGTTGTATATATTTGTTTTGTCTCGTTTGTGTTTTACAGGGTTCTCGCCCTTGAGGCGGACAATCAGAAAATGGTGGCCCCAGCCAGAGGCCCTGGAAGAAGGACGTGACCTTATTTCCCAGCAGGTCGCACCTCATCCCTAGAGGTTAAGATGACGTTGTCCCTTACCGAAGGAGGGATTATTTTACCCAGAAGAGTATCCTCATGGAAGTTGTCCACAGGATATCCCCAGCAAGACAAGATCAGTTTCCCATGCAGAGGTTATATTCCCCAGAGAGCCGAGTATGTGCACGCTCAATCCCCAGCTGGGAGGATTTCTGCGGCGCATAACCAAGGTAGTAGGCTCAGAAGGGTTATCCCCCAACGAGGATGGTTTTCTTTCTCCCCACAGGTCGTCGTGTTTTCAGGATGATTATCCCCAGTGAAGTGGTAGCTCAGAGTTTTAAACTGTACCCAGACAGTGGTCTCCCAGAAGGGTCGCTTCTTCCCCCAGCGGAGTTAATCTTCCCAGCAGGTGTTGTTCTTTCCTCCCAGTGGAAATCGATGTATAATCTCTCCCCGACAGAGTTGGTTGTATTACCGGCATTTATTTTGCCAGAATACTTCGCGATACCCATTCATCCCCAACAGGGTGGTATTTGTCCTCAACAGCCATGATTGAAGCAAGCTTGTCAGAGCCTTCCCTGTTGCACCCTAAAATTTGCTCAACCTTATTCACTTGGTTCATGTTTCAATATCATTAGCATTTGCATATAGAGTCATGTATATAGACTAACCATCTGCATAGCATAAGCATAGCAAGTCATTCAACAGGGGACCAATCATTATTCTCATCTCTAGAGGCCTATCAAGAGGTTATTATCCTAATCCCATCTCATTCAAGTCATCAGAAAAGAATTTGAGAGCAGAGAGTTCAGCAAATCAAGCCTTGAGTCTATCCCCTATCTGAGGGTCAACAAGGGGGTTGTGAGCTGTGAATGGAAGGCATGGAGAATATCTAGACATCTTGAAGGACTTAGAAAGTCATTTGGAGAAGAAAACAAGTTGTTGATGTGATCACAAGAATTGCAGTTGAAGGCAGTCAACTAGGGTTTCATCTGGGTCAACCCTAGGTCAACCCTAGGTCAACTGACTGATTGAAAGGTATCAGGGGTTATTGGAGAGATGTGGGGTTCATCATTTGACATGGAGAATAAGAATATGTTGTCATGCTAAGAAGAAATCAAGAGAAATCAAGGAGAAGAGGAGTTTCTAAATTAGGGTTTCTATGTAAAATCCCCTAGTTTAGGTCAAATTTCCAAGCAAGATAAGTCAAAATGCAAGCTTCAAATGGCTTCTTGGCCAACATGGAACTTGTAGAGGATCTCAATACCTTTAATTTGAGTGGTGGAAGACATCAAGGAGATTTATAGAACTCAAGTTATGGTCCTTGCAAGTTACAGGTCATCTGAGGTGTCTGAAATTTTGTCTGTGAAAGTGACTTGACTTCCAAGCAATTTTTACCCCTCAAGGAGATTTCAAATGAATTTCTGGTCAACATAAGAATTGTTCCTCATTGTCTTAGATTTCTAGAATGGTATAGTATGCCTTCATATGATGTGTGGAACTCAACTTATGGTCTTGGCAAGCAAAGGGTATTTTGGTCATTTGTGAATTATAGGTCATTTTAACCTATGTCCAAAACTCATACAAGGAGGCCTCAAATGAAAAAACTTACAACATCAAACTTGCTCCAAATGACATTTTGAGTCTAGAAAAGTGACCATGAGAGATTGGAAATGTCCATAGCACAAGGTTTCAAAATTGGTGAATTTAATGAAGAAAAATGGCTTAAAAAATGATATTTTTCATATCTTGGCCAAATGATGCAAAATTATAGGTCATTTTGAATGGAAAAGGCATTTTAAAGACATTGGCTAAAGTGGAATTTTGAGCTTAGGTCATAATTTGTGAGTTATCCATGGTTGCTTGAATTGAAAGTAACATAATCCAAATTGAAAGGGAAAAGTGTAAGGGAAATTTCTCCAATGTTCTAGGAGGTTCTAATGCAACCTATATATTCATGCAAGCTGATTCATGCAAGGGTTGGTGCTCCCATTTGTCCAAAATCTCCATTTTCATCCATTTTCTCATTCTTGCATAAGCTACTCAAACTCTTACAAATCTCTCAAAACTCTCACATCTTTGGATTGAATCATCATCATCATCATTCAAACCCTAGGATTCACATCAAGAAGTGGTTGAATTGATCAAGGATTATACCCATTATCTTCTTCACTCCAAGTTGCATTTTCATCAAAAATCCATTAAAACTTCCTCCATCATTCTGATTTCTGTCACTATCATCATCCACTATCATCATGGAGTAATTGGCACAAGAGATTGGAGAGAATTCGTGGCTGTGTGAAGAGATTCAATTTGAAACTCCAACTTGCATGAAGGATGGAATAGAATGATTCACAAGGATTAAGCACAAATCATTGCAAACAGAAGCATACTCATTCATTGGAGATCATTTTCAGCAAGTATCAAAGGTTGAATTGAGGTCTAGCTACCATCACCATCATCAAGTGCAAGGTATGTAAACTTCTTCGAATCTCACTATTCTGGCTGGTAGGGATCATGTGGTTAGGATAGTATTGTTTAGAAACCCTAGGGGAATGATTCTTGAAGTTTAGGGATAGCTTCGTGGAGATCCATGACAGGTTGCCATTTCTGTTAGCTTCAAGAATAAGCTGTGTACTGGACTATAACCAATATAATGATGCATAGAATAATGAGGGAATTATGTAGATGATCTGTGGATCATCAAGTTGGAGTTCTGGCAAAATTGACAACAGGCAAGCATGGTGTACCCTGAGTTTCGTGCCCTCTGTTTGGAGTTTACAACGAGAGTTAGTGAAAACTAGGATTAGGCATGGATTCCTTGGGTTTTACAGAGTATTTTAGGGCTTGGAATTTTTTATTTTCATCAAGAAAGCATGGAGAACGATTGGAGGGAATTCTCATGCATGGAGTTCATGCCTGAAACCCTAAACGGAGGGAGGAAGAAGACGACTTGCACGCCCTTGGATCTGGAGGAGAGGATTGACTTGACTAAGGATCGAACGGCCCACGTTTGGTCTGAGTTTTGGTGGGAAGTTTCAAAAATTGAAACGCAGCGTTTCATTAATTGGGGGGATTGGGCTCAGAGAGCTATTCGCACCCCCCAATTTCATAAGCCCAACGCGCTGAACTTGGATATCTTGCTATTCTCACCCCCTGGCTATTTCTTTCTATTTTCTTTATTATTTTCTTTTCATTTTTTTTCATTCATTTTAAAAAATTCATAACAAATAGAAAAATCATTATTTTTAATTCATTCTTTTTGCATATTTTTCTTTAAGATGTCTAGAAAATTATAAAAAATAAAAATGGCATTTTATTTTTTATTTGATATTTTTCCCATATTTTCTAAATAAATAACATTTTAAATGGTTTCATTTCATACTTGATTTTGTTAATTTTTGTTCTATTAGATACTTTCATATTTTTCATCCATTCTTTTTAGGTTGTTTAGGTTAGACATTGAACTTGTAGATTCAATTTAGTTCCCATTTTTAGAAGTTAATTTTAGGTGCCTAATGTAGGTGTGAATAACATGGGTAAAACTAGGGTTTTAGGTGATGACTTAGGAGATTTGATTCTTTTCCCTTAGGACTTAGGGTTTGACTAGTTTAGTTATGGGACTATAGGGGCTATGGGTAGTTATTAGATCCCTTAGGAAAAGTCAGGATTCCCCTACTGCTATTAATATGCTGTTGTATCTGATTGACTGGTGTGGTGTGCCCTCTGGGGATCATTGCTTGTTTGTTTGGGTATTGGGGTTGTCTGGGGACTTGGGAGAGCTGAAGATTCATGATGATGAAGACCATTGGAGATCTAGAGATTGAAGATCAACTGCCAGAGTTGGGGAGGAGGTTCTTGCTAGCAGCTGCTGAGGAGACTAGGGTTTAGGAGCTAGGCAGAGCTCTAGATTAGAAAACTTGCTTCTCAAACATAGATGGCTTTGTTTGCCTCTATCCTTTCTCTATGATTCAAAGTCTCTTTCAAATATCCACCTCCTTCCTTTGGAAGGATCAGTGAAAGTATTTGGAAGATAGAACTTTTGAGAGAAACCTGTCTGCATAATGTTAACAGTTAATGAGCCACCCTTGGTAGGCAGTTTACTGTTTAATATTCATCTCCTCTTGTTGACTGATGTTCATCCCTGAAGATTGGAGACTTGAAGAAAAGCCATTGCAGATAGAAGACTGATGATCAAAGCCCTTGCCTGAAGGCCATGAAGATGGAGATTGATGCTTTGTTGAAGCCCATAAATGATTGGAGATTACTTGAAGCCAGATGTTGATTCAGAGCTGCTGATGCTATTTTCTTTTTCTGTTGTTATTCATTCTTGATGTATTGATTGGTTTTCTGGACTGTACTGTTTGCTGTTTAACCTGTTGGGTTGAAAGTGAAGTCTGTTCACTTTTGCCTATTGTTTTCTAGGTTCTAGGTTGAGTGGGACTCCCTTGCCTCGCTTGTATTGCTGCATCCATGCATTTTACTGCTTTACTGTATATATCTGATATTGTTTATGTTTCTGCCTATCCCTTAGGATCTTTGTTTCTCTCTATGCAAGAGAGGAGCATGATAGACACTAGGTCTTAACCCATGCATGATAACATTAGGTTAGTTTGTTTCCCTTCGCAACCATAGGTTAGAGTTGCTGTTTCTCTTCTCATCTTAAAACAAACAGAAAAACACAATAAATATTTCAAACACAATAAAAGACACTTCTTTCGTAAAAGAATGTGAACTCATCAAAACGTCGTTTTTGTCTACTTGGACCGGTAATCAGAAAAACCCTTTTTCAGAAGGAATAAAAACAATCAAAACAGACTTGTGTCGTACGTGGCCCGAACTACGTTTGCTCTGATCTTTCATGCTGTATGAAAGTACGTAGGCATAGGACGCGATATCCTAGCGAGCAACCTTCCCTTCCTTCCCCGTAGGTAGGCGAACTACGTTAACTCTGATTTCTCGTTCCAGGCGGGAATACGTAGGCATAAAGTGCGATACTTTGCCGAGTCATTTTTATTTTCATTTTATTTTCTTTTTAACCCTCGACCTATAGTTTAGATAGAATAACAATCCATACCCGAAAACAAGCGTGGATCCCGTCGAGTACGACGGACGTGAGGGGTGCTAATACCTTCCCCTTGCGTAACCGACTCCCGAATCCAGGTTTTGGTTGCGACGACCATACCTTTCCCGTGTTGTGCGAGGTTTACTCTGAGCGTTTCCTTTCCCTCCCGTGGGATAAATAACGCACGGTGGCGACTCTTCTGTTCAGCCGGCGCCGATTTTCGCAGTAGCGACAGCTGGCGACTCTGCTGGGGATCCAACGTCCCCTGGCTGCTAAGGACTGCGATGGTTCTTATGCATTTGGGATCCAACGTCCCTTAAGAGAGTCAATCCTAACGCTTGTTTTCCCGTCGAGGATTTTGTATGGATTTATATTTCTGACCTTTATTTTCAGCATTATATATATTGATTGTTATTGCTGTATTGGGGGTGACGGGTGTTCTGATATTGAGTGAGAAGCCGGACCTGGGCTTGAGTGCACCTAGAATTAGAGTAGAAAGTAGTGGGCGCGTGCCGGCTTTGCTTGCATTAGTGTCTCATGAAATCTACACTCGGACGAGGTTCTTCTGGTTGGCTTCTTTTTCTACCCTTTGGGTCGAAGGGGTTGTTGGTCAGCTGAATTGTCGACTCCGGGAACCGATCATTTGGAAGTTGGCTAAGTGAGGCCTCTTCAGGATTTGATGATGCCACTCCTTCTGGGAATCGTATCATCAACCCTGAAAGTCTGTGACGCCGACGACCGCATAGGATGCCATACCTTTGTCAGTTACTAGGACATCCACCTGTGAGAGGGTTTGGGGTTATGCAGGTAACTAGACCTTCAGACTACCAGTTATTTCTTGATCAGAGATCCTGGGTATTTATGGAGAGTTCTGAGGTCTGTCAGAGACCAGTTGGAGGTATGTTCTGAGGTCTGTCAGAGACCAATGGGAGATGTGATTTGAGGTCTACCAGAGACCTATTGGAGTTATGGTTTGAGGTCTGGCAGAGACCAGTGTTGGAGCTTTGTTTTAGGTCTATCTGAGACCAGGGTTTGATGACTTCTGGATGGTCTATCTGAGACCTTTCTTGATTGGGTTCAGGCTATTCAGCTACAGCTTTGGTCCCTGTTGCATGTTACTTGCATTGCGTTGCCTGCATATCCATTACCACTTGCATTTCACTAACGTGTGTCTGTGCTGCAGGTGCATTTGCATATTCCCCAGTTCTAGTGCCCAGACTTCTGAGTATTGATTATGGCTGGTTTGAGGAAAACAGTTGCGTATAAGCTGCCTTCACCTGATATTACTCCTTTACTTGGTCTGATATCTCTTGCCGATGAGGAGGTTAGGAGAAGCTTCAGAATGAGTCATGGGAGATTACTGAGATTAGTCTGCAAGCCCACTGCCGATGAGATGAACGGGCTGTACACCTTGATGCAGTTCTATGACCCCGCATTGAGATGCTTTACTTTTGCTGACTTCATTCTAGGGCCCACCATTGAGGAGTATGTGGAGTTTATTGAGCTTCCCGTGCAGAACAAGGTTCCCTTCATTCATTCTGCTGCTGAGCCCAAGTTGGAGGACTTAGCCAAAGCCTTGCATATGAATGCTGCTGAACTGTTATTGACTTCTTGGCTTGGGGTTTCAGGTTTCTCTCTTGATTTCTTGGTTGGCAAAGCTCAGGAGTATGCCAAGAACGGATGCTGGGTGGTTTTCAATGCTATTTTGGCTTTATGCGTTTATGGAATTGTGTTGTTTCCTAACTTGCCTAACTTTGTGGACCTGGACGCTTTCTATCTGTTTGCTGCAGGCAACCCAGTGCCAACGTTGATCGGAGACTTCTACCATTCATTGCACTATAAGAACGAAAACCGAAGGGGAAAAGTTGTTTACTGCTGTGCTCCTCTATTAAATATGTGGTTCAAAAGTCATCTCCCCATGAAGGGACCATTTGTGGACAGTGCAACCTCAGCCAGTTGGTCGGAGCGCCTGATGAGGCTATATTCCGAGGACGTTGTGTGGTTTGATCGAGACCTGTTGGGATCTGAGCTCATCTTCAGCTGTTTTGGGTACCCTAATGTGCCGCTGATAGGAAGAAAAGGGTGTATCAATTACAACCCCTCTCTATTCATTCGTCAGTTCGGATATGCACTGAAAAATCCACCTCAGGAGGAGGAAGTACAGGAATCTCTGTACTTCACCGGAGACGTGAAGGGGGAGTTATTAGCCAAGTTGCAACATGCCTGGACACGTATTAACCGCAAAGGGAAGCCACTGTTAGGTAAGAACGATTTCCAGGCTTATGAACCTTACAGGGTTTGGATCCAGGAAAGAGCAAGTCAGTTATTAATGCCATTCCCAGCTGCACCCGTCACTGTTCCCGTCCCGGCAGAAGAGCCAACTACTATTTCTAGGGAGGCCTACGAGCAAGTTGTGAGGGAAAAGGAAGCCTTGTTAAAGATCAACGAAGGGTTAGAGCAAGAGCTAGCTCAAGCACGCAGTGAGAAAAACAAGGCCGTATATGCTTTCCAACAACAAATCGAGCTGTTAAACAGGTTAGGGGCTGAGCTGACCGAAGAAAAGAAGAAGCGCGAACGTCTGGGGCAAGAGTTTAGAAGCTCCCATGACATGTTGGAAGCCAAAAAGAAGGCGCTTGACGCAGCACACCGAGAAATCTCCTCTTGCAATAAGACTTGGAATGCTACTCTCACCAACAATAAGATGAGAGAAGATAAGCTGAGGCAGCAAATCTCCGATCTCGAAGAGAAGCTGAAGTCTAGCATCAAGAAGTGTGAGGAAGAAGTGATGACCCGGTATAGTGTCCAGCATGCACTGAACAAGGCAATCAAATGCAGAGATGAAGCGGTGTCTCAGAAGCGAAAGCTAGAAGATTGCTTCGGAGAAGCAACATGGGAAGAAACTGCTGAAGACGTGCGCCGTGTTCTTAAGAAGAGAAACCAACTTGTTGAAGGGCTGCTTACCAGACCATGTCATCCGGAGACCAAGAAGTTGCTAGAAGAGTACCAGACTTATGGGAGGATTTGATCACTTCATGTAGTAGCTTGTATGCTTTATTTTCATAGTGCTGACCATCACCAGGATTGTTGGTTGAGGTCATGCCTTCTTATTGTACTCAGTGATATTGTATTCTTGGCCTATTAGTTTTCTCAGCAATATATGAGGCTTTCTATGATTCAGCTCCGATCTTTGTATTGCTAGCACTACCACTGCACCGGCACCTTCACACTAGAACTGGGGGAATGAATTTCCCTAATGCACAGACACATTGCATTGCATTCATACTCATATTGCATTACAGGTAATCTTTGAATAGTGTCTTATTTCCTGCTCTGTACCAGGTACTTTCAGGATTGCAGATCAACACCCGCACCGCTATTCTACCCGCACCAACTGTCGAAGAATCATGGATCAAATGCAGAACGAGATGCAAGATGTGCGCGAGAAGCTCGCTCTCTTTATGCAGACCATGGAAGCTATTGCGAAAGGACAGGAGAATTTGCAGGCCATGGTCCAACCTTTGTTGGCTCGAAACGCTGGTCATGGTAACGAGGATCATCAGTCTGTACGGGTCGATACTGCTCATGGAGACGGCACTCCCACGCCAGTGGCTCCACCCGTAGTCAATATACCTGCTGCTAATGCCAACAACGCCACCGCCGCTGTGAATGGTAACGTCGGAGTTGGGAATGAGACTGCTGTCCATAACGTTGGGCTGGGTGATGCCAATATGGGAGATAATATGGGAGGCAATGGCTTCGTCAATGCTGGATTCGGATTCAATGATCAGGGATTCGATAACACTGGGAAGTATGGCTTTAATGCTCAAGGCTTTGGGCAGGATGGTTATGGTGCGACCAATCAGGGTTACGGAGGTTTCGGGAATGGAAACGGCGCAGGGTTTATGGCTTTTGGTCCTGCTGGAGGTGTTCAAGGGTACGGCAACAGAGGCCGAGGTCCGGGGATGAATCAGATCAGAGCTGGACGTAATAATGGATATGAGGGGTATGGAGCTGGAAATGGTATGTGGCAAGAAGATCAGCAGGAGGACGCTTTCTCTGGAGGAGGTTTTGAAGGGCCGATGGATGACTCCCAGAAGATCAGAATGCTGGAAGAGCAAATGAGGGGAGTCCTAAACCAAAGTGTTGTGGGTTTGGACATGGCGACAATGGGTTTGGTACCTGGCTTGAGGGTGCCAATCAAATTCAAAGCTCCTGCGTTTGACAAGTACAAAGGGGACACATGTCCAAAAGTGCATGTAGGAGCTTATTACAGAAAGATGTCTGCATACTCAACTGATGAAAGAATGCTAATGCATTTCTTTCAGGATAGTCTGTCGGGTCCTTCCCTAGAGTGGTACATGGGGTTGGAGCCAACTGATATCAAGACATGGAAGCAATTAGCAGAGGCATTTGTAGCTCACTACAAGTATAATAGCGACTTGGCGCCCAATCGGGTCTAATTGGCAGGGCTGTCGCAGAAGAAGGGGGAGAGCTTTAAAGAGTACGCGCAAAGGTGGCGCGATATGGCTGCCCGGGTCCGTCCTCCTGTAGAAGATAAGGAAATGAATGACATGTTTGTCGGCACGTTCACAGGCTTGTTTCATGACATGTTGTTTCACACGTCTCTGGCCAGTTTTTCAGACCTGATTCTGATGGGAGAAAAGATTGAACGTAATATTAAGCAAGGAAAGTTCCAAGTCGAGGAATCAACTGCATCTGGCAGTAATAGGAAAGCTTATGGTGGGCGCCGTCAGGGTGAGGCAAGCGCAGTATTTGGAGTCCGAGGCCGAGGCCGAGGCAGGGGACGAGGTCAATATCGTCAGCCGCAGCAGGTGGCGAGTGTTACTATCCCGTATCAACAACAATCACTCCAGCAACAACAACCGGTTCAGCAACAGCCAATGCCATAGCAGCAGCAGCCTCAGCAGGGGGCACAGCAGGCTCAACGAAGGTTCCAGGGTAGTAAACCGAGAAGAGTGTTTGAGAAGCCTCCCTCAACCTATGCAGATTTGTTGCAGACATTGTTGGGATTGAATCTGGTAGAGAAAAGAACTCTGGCACCAATAACGGGAGCTCCCCCGTTTGGTTACGACGCAAGCAGGCACTGTGAGTTTCATTCTGGGGCCCCGAGCCACGATATAGAGGGTTGCCATGCTTTTAAGCATGTTGTGCAGGATCTTCTGGACAATAAGACTATTAATTTCGGAACGGCAGGTCCGAATATAGTGCAGAAACCCATGCCTAATCATGGGGCAAACGCCATTCTGACTGAGGAAGGGTTGAATCTGATTATGAACGTCGAAGATTTAAAGACGCCGCTGAGCGAGATAAAGAGCCGACTGTTGCAAGGAGGTGTTTACCCAGGATGTAACGAGTATTGCTTAGACTGTTGGACCCTAGCTGGAGGGTGTGAGGATTTGAAGAAAGGCATTCAGGCTTTAATTGATGAGGGCATATTGCAGTTTGACCGAGCGGCAACTGAAGAGCCTGCAGGGGCAGTAGTGGATAATCGGAGTGATGTGGCCACGGTAACGATTCCTCGGAAGACGATCACTATTGCAGCACCAGCTCAGCGACCACCGATCACCATAACTAAGGCCGGGCCGATTCCGTACGAGAACACGAAAGCAGTCCCATGGTCATATGGGTTGGAGGTGTATTGTGATGGGATAAAAATTGATGTTAAAAAGCAGCCAGCGGAGACTGTGGATAATGTTGTTGGTTCAGGAGGCATGACAAGGAGTGGCAGGATCTTTATATCTCCTGAAGTGGAGGCTGAAAGACTAGCGAAAGGAAAAGGGAAAGTGGTTGAAAATGTTCCGGTGCAAGCGAGTGAAAAAGAAGCAGCATCGAAGGATGTAGAAGAGTTCATGCGCTTGATTCGAAAAAGTGATTATAAGATTGTGGAGCATCTGCAGCAGACACCGTCCAAGATATCTATTCTGTCATTGCTGTTGTGTTCGGAAGCCCACAGAAATGCGTTGCTGAAAGTCCTGGATACTTCTTTTGTACCCCAAGACGTCTCCGTGAATCAGTTGGAAGGAGTGTTGGCACATGTGAATGCAGGCCACAGCTTGGGCTTTACCGATTTCGACTTGACTCCGAAAGGAAGAGACCATAATATGGCGCTGCACGTATCTGTCGAGTGTAGAGGATCGGTAATGTCACACGTATTGGTTGACGCCGGATCGTCTTTGAATGTGCTGCCCAAGAAGGCGATGATGAAGCTGGATGTTAGAGGAATTTTGTGTACGCCCAGTGATTTGGTAGTCAGAGCGTTTGACGGCACGCGGAGAACAGTCTTTGGATCGATCACATTGCCTCTACAGGTGGGACCGGAGGTGTTTGCAACCGAATTTTATATCATGGATATACAGCCTGCGTACAACTGCTTGCTTGGAAGACCCTGGATTCATGGGGCAGGGGCAGTCACGTCTACCCTGCATCAGAAGTTAAAATATATGGTCGGAGATAGCGTAGTCACTGTATGCGGAGAGGAGGACATCTTGGTCAGCCATCTGTCGTCATTTAAATATGTGGAAGTCGACGGAGAGATCCACGAAACACCCTGCCAAGCATTCGAAGGTTTGCGCATCAAGGACAAGGTTCCCGGGCCGAGCAAAGCGCCAGAGATAGCCGTCTCATCGTATAAAGAGGCTCGAGCTCTAGTAGAAGCAGGAGAAGCAAAGGGCTGGGGCAAAGTGCTGGACATTCCCGTGAAGATGGACCGGTTCGGGCTGGGATACCAACCGTCGTCATCCACTCCTTCCGTGGGGGCACCCCGTTTCAGAAAGCCAATCACCATCTCTTCCAGTGGGGTGTGTCATGAAACTATCAATGCTGCTTCGGGGTCTGACGAAGGAGACAGCGACTGTGATATGGATGCCTGGATTCAGCCAAGCACGCCAGGACAAGGACTATGCAACTGGTATATTCAGGAGCTTGTTCCTGTGACTTTTAAACAGTAATGCTTTGCTTATTAATTGTTGAATAATCTGATGTCTTGCCCGGGGCATCAAGATTTGCTTAGGGCTGTGTTGTTATGAACATTGTGTGTTAATCATTAAATAAATGGCGTTTTTCATGTGCAAATACTGTAATCCCTGTCTTTCTTGTTTTATATTTTTCAATAAAATGGCAACGTGGTTGTTCGCTTTATACGCATTTTGAAGCGCTTAACCATTCCTTTTGCAGGATAACATTCTCAGATGACATCCTTGAACCACCTATGACTCGTCCCGACTTTGAACGCCCGGTATTTCAGGCCGAAGAAGAGGTTGTCGAAGATAGTGACGTTCCTGAAGAACTGTCTTGGTTAGTGAAGCAAGAGGAAAGAGCCATTCTGCCTCATGACGAGGTCATCGAAATTATCAACTTGGGGTCGGAAGGGGTTGAGAAGAATATTCGTATCGGAGCCGCGCTGCAGGGCGATATCAAGCGGGGACTGGTTGAAATGCTCCAAGAGTATAGTGATGTATTCGCTTGGTCGTATGAAGATATGCCAGGGCTCGATACAGACATGGTTGTGCACCGCCTGCCACTGAAAGAAGATTGCCCGCCAGTCAAACAAAAGCTTCGCAGAACTCGACCAGATATGGCAATGAAGATCAAAGAGGAAGTTCAAAAACAGTGGGACGCTGGCTTCCTGGCTGTGACAAAATATCCCTCATGGGTTGCTAACATCGTACCAGTGCCAAAGAAAGATGGCAAGGTTCGAATGTGCGTGGACTATAGAGATTTGAATAAAGCAAGCCCAAAAGACGATTTTCCACTTCCTCATATTGACGTGTTAGTTGATAATACTGCTCAATACTCCGTATTCTCCTTCATGGATGGCTTTTCGGGCTATAATCAAATTAAAATGGCGCCAGAGGATATGGAGAAGACCACTTTCATAACGCCCTGGGGAACATTTTGCTACAAAGTGATGCCCTTTGGTTTGAAAAATGCTGGGGCAACATATCAGCGTGCGATGACGACTCTTTTTCACGACATGATGCATAAAGAGATCGAAGTTTATGTTGACGATATGATTGCCAAATCCCAGACGGAGGAAGAGCATCTGGTAAACCTGCTGAAGTTGTTTAAAAGGCTTAGGAAGTTCAGACTGAGGCTGAACCCTAATAAATGCACCTTCGGGGTGAGATCGGGTAAACTGCTGGGGTTTATCGTAAGCGAAAGAGGAATAGAGGTCGATCCTGCTAAAATAAAAGCAATCCAAGAAATGCCGACGCCTAAAACCGAGAAAGAGGTGCGCGGGTTTTTAGGGAGGTTGAACTACATCGCCCGGTTCATATCTCACCTAACGGCCACGTGTGAACCATTATTCAAGCTGTTGAAGAAAGATCAAGCTGTAACATGGAACGAAAATTGTCAAAAGGCGTTTGATAAGATAAAGCAGTATTTGCAGGAGCCTCCTATTTTGATACCCCCAGTGGCAGGGAGACCCTTGATAATGTATTTGACGGTTCTGGAGGGAAGCATGGGCTGTGTTCTCGGTCAACACGACGAGACAGGGAGAAAGGAGCATGCGATCTATTACCTGAGTAAGAAATTTACAGACTGTGAATCTCGATACTCAATGCTTGAGAAAACTTGCTGCGCGCTAGCCTGGGCCGCCAAGCGTTTGAGGCAGTACATGCTGAATCATACAACCATGCTCATCTCGAAGATGGATCCTATCAAATATGTATTTGAAAAGCAGGCGTTGTCAGGCAGAATTGCCCATTGGCAGATGGTCTTGACTGAATATGATATTCAATACGTCTCGCAAAAGGCTATAAAGGGGAGTGTGCTGTCTGAGTATCTGGCGGAGCAGCCTATTGAAGAGTATCAATCGATGAGGTTTGATTTTCCTGACGAGGATATCATGTACCTAAAGATGAAAGATTGTGAAGAGCCGTTGCCAGACGAGGGACCAGAGTTGGGTTCCGAATGGAAGATGATATTTGACGGAGCTGTGAATGCTTACGGTAGCGGAATAGGGGCAATCATCACTACGCCACACGGGTCGCACATCCCGTTTACTGCCCGACTGACCTTTGCTGTTACCAATAATGAGGCCGAATACGAAGCTTGTATAATGGGGCTTGAAGAAGCCATTGATTTGCGAATCAAGAACTTAGACGTATATGGAGACTCAGCTCTGGTGGTGAATCAGATCAAAGGAGAATGGGAGACACGTCAGCCCAACCTAATACCGTACATGAATTATGCAAGGAGATTGTTGCCTTTTTTTGACAAAGTTGAATTGCATCACGTACCGCGGGCAGAGAATCAAATGGCTGACGCCCTTGCCACTTTGTCTTCCATGTACAAAGTCAACTTCTGGAACGAAGCTCCCCAAATCACTATCTCTCGGCTTGACAGGCCAGCTTATGTATTTGCTATTGATGAAGCATCTGATGGCAAACCATGGTACTTCGATATCCTTAATTTCCTGAAGAATAAAGAGTATCCGGCTGGGGCATCCAGTCAAGATCAGAAGACTCTCAGGAGGTTAGCGGGCAATTTCTATTTGAACCCGGATGGCGTATTATACAGAAGAAACCACGATTTGGTGCTGTTGCGTTGTGTAGACGAAAAAGAGGCAGAGTTGCTCATGGAAGAAATACATGAAGGTACATTTGGTACGCATGCTGGTGGACATGCTATGACAAGAAAGCTGCTGCGGGCAGGCTATTTTTGGCTGACCATGGAAACTGATTGTTTCAAGTTTGCGAGGAAGTGCCACAAGTGCCAAATCTATGCTGACAAGATACATGTGCCTCCGAGTCCTCTAAATGTGATGTCATCTCCATGGCCATTCTCGATGTGGGGAATCAATATGATTGGAAAGATCGAGCCGACAGCTTCTAACGGGCATCGGTTCATCCTAGTAGCAATCGATTATTTCACCAAGTGGGTGGAAGCGGCGTCTTATGCAAATGTAACGAAGCAAGTGGTGGCCAGGTTCATCAAAAGAGATATCATTTGCCGATATGGGATTCCCGAGCGGATAATCACGGACAATGGTTCTAACCTGAACAACAAAATGATGAAGGAGCTCTGTCAGAACTTCAAGATCGAACATCACAACTCCTCCCCGTACCGACCCAAGATGAATGGCGCTGTTGAGGCGGCCAATAAGAATATCAAGAAGATCGTTCAGAAAATGGTGGTGACCTATAAGGATTGGCATGAGATGCTACCCTTCGCATTGCACGGTTATCGTACGACGGTACGCACGTCAACCGGGGCAACCCCGTTCTCGTTAGTATACGGGATGGAAGCGGTGTTACCATTGGAGGTTGAGATCCCTTCTCTGAGGGTATTGCGAGACGTTCAGCTGAACGAGGCAGAATGGGTAAAAGACAGGTTGAATCAACTGAGTTTGATGGATGAGAAGAGGCTAGCTTCTCTAGCATACGGTCGTTTGTACCAGAGCCGAATGAAGAAAGCGTACGACAAGAAGATACATCCGCGAAGCTTTCAGACGGGCGACCTTGTGCTGAAAAGGATCCTCCCGCCACAAGCAGATCATAGGGGCAAGTGGACCCCCAACTACGAAGGGCCATACGTTGTCAGGAAAGTCTTCTCAGGAGGAGCGCTGTTGTTGTCTACTATGGACGGAGAAGACTTCACGTCGCCTGTGAATTCGGACGCAGTAAAAAAATACTTTGCTTAAAATAGACCCGCTGGACAAAAAAAGAGAGTCCAGGCAAAAATGGGGCATCCTGGCGAACCAAAAACAGAATGAAAGGTTCGGGCAAAAATTAGGGATAAAATTGAAAAAATGTACACCCGCGAAGTTGAAAACCTACATTGGGCGACTTCGGCAAAAAAGGGTATCCCGGTGAGCTGAAAACCCGTAAAGGGCAGGGCGGTTCACGCAAAAGTTAGGGATTTGAAAAGCAAATGACTGCGGTCCAAATTTGATAATTGCAATGAGCATCAATGCGGGAGAATACATTTGAGGAGTCAGTTATCTGATACAATCTCTTCAGAAGTGGGGATACCGGGAAAGCATTAGAGTCGGGCGAGTCATGGAAGGATCAGTTCGTGGTGTTCATCTGCATCCTGTTGCCGACATGTATACCAATTTAAGTTGTCAATATTTATGCTTCTTGTGCATACTTGTATACTTGTATATTTGCTTTGTGTAGCTTCCTCATTTCAGGAGTTACATCCCGTGTACAAAAAAACTCCGCCCATTCAGGGGCCCAATCAATAAAATACGTTATTCAGTACTTGACACTGTTCTTTACTGTTTTGCGCATGATTAACGCCTAAGGTTGATGAAACTAGCGTGTGTATAACGTCACTGGCCCTTGCCAACAGTTGCTAAAGCTTTGAATTAACTGAAAATAACGTCACTAACCTGAATTGATTCGGTTGCATAGGCTTGTCTTGTCTTGTTTGTGTTGTTACAGGCTTCATAACCGTACGAGGAAGATGATCAAAAGATTGCAATGGCGAAAGACTCAGCCCTCGCGCAGGTCATGCAGGTTCTTCCTGAAGAAGGATAGAACTCTCCAGCTAGTCATAGCTTGTGCAAAAGGATTGTCCAGCAAAGTCGTTCATCCTCAACAGAATTGACGATTCAAAGATTGTAGGCAGTGTGGCGTCCCCCGGAAGGTTTCCTTATCTCAAGCAGAGGGGTTCAGCCTCAGAGGATTAATAGTTGTGGGTTGTATCCAGACAAGTTCATCTTTCCCCGCAGGGTCATTTACCCTCTCCCGGCGGAGTCAGTTGGTTTTTCCCAAGAGAATCATCCCATCCCCGGCGGAATTCTCTTTTCAGCAAGTGTTCTTTCCTCCCAGTGGAACTCGAAGATCAAGACTCTCCCCAGCAGAGTTGGTGGTGGATCTCGTCATTTATCTTGTCAGGGATACTGTGTAATATCAGTTCACGCTCTAGCAGAAAGTCCGATCGTACTGTGCACATCTGCTATTCCCCAGCAGGGGGTTACCTCAACAGGGTGTTTGGTTTGAGTTCCCAATTTCCCAGCAGGGTCGACTTCATCCTTCCAGCATTTACTTTACTGGAATAATTCTGTAGCATCGGGCTATCCTCAGCGGAGTCGGCATTATCTTCAGCATTTATTTTGCTGAAGCAGTCTCTGTACTCTAGCAGTTCAGGTGGAGAAAACTCGTGCTCAAATGAACTACCAAACATTCAAGATCTCGGCATGGGACATCCAATGATAATGGCAGTTTCGGCCGTATTCCCCACAGAGTTATTAGGATAAGTTTCTCTTTATTCCCAGGCAGAGTTAGTTGTCATCAGGGGTTCCACGAATCAGAATTTCAGAGGCCACCGCCGGTTATCAGAACAGGCGTCTGATAGTTTGGTTTCCAGATATCCCCAGTAAAGTCCGCCTCAAAGTCGTTGTCGCGTCAGTGCTAAAGAAGTTTGTGGGTTGGGATCAAGGAAGAACTCAGTCCCGACGTGGACAATTTATTCCTATATTGACGGGATTCCTTCAGACGTGGACAGATTTATTTCCCCGGGTTGATGAGATGTGTTAGTCCTAACGTAGACAGATTCGGGTTCTCGGAATTGGTGGAATGTGAAGTCATGACGTTGACAAGACCGATTACTTTTTGTGTTGGTGTCCTGACGTGGACCATTTACTCTCAGCAGTTATCTTCCTTCGTGTTGGCGAAGCGTGGGTCCTGACGTGGACAGATCAGACGAAGGTGTGAGTCCTGACGCGGACCAGTGTTGTTTTCTCAACAGAGGAGATGTGAGTCCTGACGTGGGCAAGTGTTATTTCCCTAGCGGGTCAAAGATGTAATCCTGACGTGGACAAATCAAGACGAAACATGGGTCCTGACGTGAAAAAAAAGGGATGGATATTCCTTACGGGGAAAGACGAATTTATTCCTTACGTGGAAAGAAGTTGGTATTCCTTACGTGGAAAGATTGAGTCCTTACGCGGACATATCGAGATGGATTCCTTACGGGGAGACAAGTGCATTCCTAACGTGGAAGAGTTTAGTCCTGACACGGACAGGTCCAGACGAAGTCTTATTCCTTACGTGGAAAAATGGTGATTCCTTACGTGGAAAAGAGATTGATTCCTTACGTGGAAAGATTGAGTCCTCACGCGGACATATCAAGATTGATTCCTGACGTGGAAAGAAAGAGATTATCCCTGACGTGGAAGAGTTTAGTCCTGACGCGGACAGATCAAAGAAGTTATTCCTAACGTGGAAGAAGAAGATAGATTCCTTACGTGGAAAAGTTAGGCCTTACGGGGACAGGTTCAGAACCAAAGTTGTATTCCTTACGCGGAAAGATTGGAGTCCTGACGCGGACATGTCGAGTGGTATTGGGGTCCTTACGTGGACAGATTGATATAGTTCTCCTTATGTGGAAAGAAGATTGATTCCTGACGTGGAAAGATGGAAAGTTTAGTCCTGACGTGGACAGATGCAGAAGAGATGACTCCTTACGTGGATGGTGTTATTCCTAACGTGGAAGAGTCTATTACTAACATGGACGATTTTATTGGAATATTCCCCAGCGGAGTTGCCGGGATTTTTCTGGGTTAACAGCAAGTGGAGTCCTGACGTGGACAGGCTCTAGTTGAGATTTCTTTGTATTGGTGACAGATAGAGTCCTAACGTGGACAAGCAAGCAATCTGTTATCCCCAGCGTGGTCGTTACGAGATCAGTGGGTTGCCGTAACAGTTAAATTCAGCCGATGAATGTCGTTCCCCAAACAGTGGCGCAGTTTATTTTTGCGGTTGGCAAATTTCCGGGTTTCTTAGTATTCAACCGTCTCGTACCTCGAATGTTTGAAGGCCGTTCGCTCTTCATCCAATCGGGTCCAAGTCGCTTGAATAGGGGCAGCTGTTGCACCCTAAAATTTGCTCAACCTTATTCACTTGGTTCATGTTTCAATATCATTAGCATTTGCATATAGAGTCATGTATATAGACTAACCATCTGCATAGCATAAGCATAGCAAGTCATTCAACAGGGGACCAATCATTATTCTCATCTCTAGAGGCCTATCAAGAGGTTATTATCCTAATCCCATCTCATTCAAGTCATCAGAAAAGAATTTGAGAGCAGAGAGTTCAGCAAATCAAGCCTTGAGTCTATCCCCTATCTGAGGGTCAACAAGGGGGTTGTGAGCTGTGAATGGAAGGCATGGAGAATATCTAGACATCTTGGAGTACTTAGAAAGTCATTTGGAGAAGAAAACAAGTTGTTGATGTGATCACAAGAATTGCAGTTGAAGGCAGTCAACTAGGGTTTCATCTGGGTCAACCCTAGGTCAACCCTAGGTCAACTGACTGATTGAAAGGTATCAGGGGTTATTGGAGAGATGTGGGGTTCATCATTTGACATGGAGAATAAGAATATGTTTTCATGCTAAGAAGAAATCAAGAGAAATCAAGGAGAAGAGGAGTTTCTAAATTAGGGTTTCTATGTAAAATCCCCTAGTTTAGGTCAAATTTCCAAGCCAGATAAGTCAAAATGCAAGCTTCAAATGGCTTCTTGGCCAACATGGAACTTGTAGAGGATCTCAAGACCTTTAATTTGAGTAGTGGAAGACATCAAGGAGATTTATAGAACTCAAGTTATGGTCCTTGCAAGTTACAGGTCATCTGAGGTGTCTGAAATTTTGTCTGTGAAAGTGACTTGACTTCCAAGCAATTTTTACTCCTCAAGGAGATTTCAAATGAATTTATGGTCAACATAATAATTGTTCCTCATTGTCTTAGATTTCTATAATGGTATAGTATGCCTTCATATGATGTGTGGAACTCAACTTATGGTCTTGGCAAGCAAAGGGTATTTTGGTCATTTGTGAATTATAGGTCATTTTAACCTATGTCCAAAACTCATACAAGGAGGCCTCAAATGAAAAAACTTACAACATCAAACTTGCTCCAAATGACATTTTGAGTCTAGAAAAGTGACCATGAGAGATTGGAAATGTCCATAGCACAAGGTTTCAAAATTGGTGAATTTAATGAAGAAAAATGGCTTAAAAAATGATATTTTTCATATCTTGGCCAAATGATGCAAAATTATAGGTCATTTTGAATGGAAAAGGCATTTTAAAGACATTGGCTAAAGTGGAATTTTGAGATTAGGTCATAATTTATGAGTTATCCATGGTTGCTTGAATTGAAAGTAACATAATCCAAATTGAAAGGGAAAAGTGTAAGGGAAATTTCTCCAATGTTCTAGGAGGTTCTAATGCAACCTATATATTCATGCAAGCTGATTCATGCAAGGGTTGGTGCTCCCATTTGTCCAAAATCTCCATTTTCATCCATTTTCTCATTCTTGCATAAGCTACTCAAACTCTTACAAATCTCTCAAAACTCTCACATCTTTGGATTGAATCATCATCATCATCATTCAAACCCTAGGATTCACATCAAGAAGTGGTTGAATTGATCAAGGATTATACCCATTATCTTCTTCACTCCAAGTTGCATTTTCATCAAAAATCCATTAAAACTTCCTCCATCATTCTGATTTCTGTCACTATCATCATCCACTATCATCATGGAGTAATTGGCACAAGAGATTGGAGAGAATTCGTGGCTGTGTGAAGAGATTCAATTTGAAACTCCAACTTGCATGAAGGATGGAATAGAATGATTCACAAGGATTAAGCACAAATCATTGCAAACAGAAGCATACTCATTCATTGGAGATCATTTTCAGCAAGTATCAAAGGTTGAATTGAGGTCTAGCTACCATCACCATCATCAAGTGCAAGGTATGTAAACTTCTTTGAATCTCACTATTCTGGCTGGTAGGGATCATGTGGTTAGGATAGTATTGTTTAGAAACCCTAGGGGAATGATTCTTGAAGTTTAGGGATAGCTTCGTGGAGATCCATGACAGGTTGCCATTTCTGTTAGCTTCAAGAATAAGCTGTGTACTGGACCATAACCAATATAATGATGCATAGAATAATGAGGGAATTATGTAGATGATCTGTGGATCATCAAGTTGGAGTTCTGGCAAAATTGACAACAGGCAAGCATGGTGTACCCTGAGTTTCGTGCCCTCTGTTTGGAGTTTACAACGAGAGTTAGTGAAAACTAGGATTAGGCATGGATTCCTTGGGTTTTACAGAGTATTTTAGGGCTTGGAATTTTTTATTTTCATCAAGAAAGCATGGAGAACGATTGGAGGGAATTCTCATGCATGGGGTTCATGCCTGAAACCCTAAACGGAGGGAGGAAGAAGACGACTTGCACGCCCTTGGATCTGGAGGAGAGGATTGACTTGACTAAGGATCGAACGGCCCACGTTTGGTCTGAGTTTTGGTGGGAAGTTTCAAAAATTGAAACGCAGCGTTTCATTAATTGGGGGGATTGGGCTCAGAGAGCTATTCGCACCCCCCAATTTCATAAGCCCAACGCGCTGAACTTGGATATCTTGCTATTCTCACCCCCTGGCTATTTCTTTCTATTTTCTTTATTATTTTCTTTTCATTTTTTTTCATTCATTTTAAAAAATTCATAACAAATAGAAAAATCATTATTTTTAATTCATTCTTTTTGCATATTTTTATTTAAGATGTCTAGAAAATTATAAAAAATAAAAATGGCATTTTATTTTTTATTTGATATTTTTCCCATATTTTCTAAATAAATAACATTTTAAATGGTTTCATTTCATACTTGATTTTGTTAATTTTTGTTCTATTAGATACTTTCATATTTTTCATCCATTCTTTTTAGGTTGTTTAGGTTAGACATTGAACTTGTAGATTCAATTTAGTTCCCATTTTTAGAAGTTAATTTTAGGTGCCTAATGTAGGTGTGAATAACATGGGTAAAACTAGGGTTTTAGGTGATGACTTAGGAGATTTGATTCTTTTCCCTTAGAACTTAGGGTTTGACTAGTTTAGTTATGGGACTATAGGGGCTATGGGTAGTTATTAGATCCCTTAGGAAAAGTCAGGATTCCCCTACTGTTATTAATATGCTGTTGTATCTGATTGACTGGTGTGGTGTGCCCTCTGGGGATCATTGCTTGTTTGTTTGGGTATTGGGGTTGTCTGGGGACTTGGGAGAGCTGAAGATTCATGATGATGAAGACCATTGGAGATCTAGAGATTGAAGATCAACTGCCAGAGTTGGGGAGGAGGTTCTTGCTAGCAGCTGCTGAGGAGACTAGGGTTTAGGAGCTAGGCAGAGCTCTAGATTAGAAAACTTGCTTCTCAAACATAGATGGCTTTGTTTGCCTCTATCTGTAATACCCCAAATTTTACCCTTTCTTTTTTATTTTTATTTTAAATTCTTATTAACTTAATAAATTAACCTTTTTTTTAAATCTTGTTTTTTTTAACTAATAATAATTTAATTAACCTTTTTTATAACTTTACTAATATTTTTTATTAACTTTTTTTTTTTCTATTTAGTTTATTTATTTAAAGCTCTTCTTACTAACTTTTAGGATTTAGATTAAAATTTAACTTTTTTTTTTCTTTTCTTCAAGAGTAAATTTTTTATAACCTTTTTTTAAATTAATTTCTAACACATTTTTTAATCAAATTCTAATATTTTTTTTAAAAATAAAAATCTAACTTCTTTTTAAAATTAAATATTTTTTCTAACTTTTTTTAAATCTTTTTCTAACTCCTCTTTAAAGTTAAATCTTTTTCTATCTTTTTAAAATTAAATCTTTTTTCTAACTTTTTTTAAATCTTTTTCTAACTCCTCTTTAAAGTTAAATCTTTTTCTATCTTTTTTAAATTAAATCTTTTTTTCTAACTATTTTTAAAGCTAAATCTTGTTTTCTAACTTTAAATCTTTTTTTTCTAACTTTTTAAAATTAAATCTTTTTTTCTAACTTTTTTAAAATTAAATATTTTTTTCTAACCTTTTTAAAGCTAAATCTTTTTTTCTAACTCTTTTTAAAAATTAAATCTTTTTTCTAACCTTTTTTAAAGTTAAATCTATTTCTAACTTTTTTAAAGTTAAATCTTTTTTTCTAATTTTTTTTAAAAAAATCAAATCTTTTTTCTAACTTTTTTTAAAAGTTAAATCCTTTTTCTAACTACTTTTTTAAAAAAATTAAATCTTTTTTCTAACTTTTATAAAATTAAATCTTTTTTTCTCTAATTTCTTTTTAAAATTAAATCTTTTTTTTCTAACTATTTTAAAAATTAAATCTCACCTTTGTCACTTTTTTTGTTCTTTATTATTTTTACTCTAAATTTTTCTATCTTTCATTAAAAAAATAACAAAAATAGTTTTTTATTATTATTTAATTATTATTTTCGTATTTTAATTAAATCATTTTTTAAAATATTATTTTTTTCACTTTTTTCTAAATTATTCATAAAAATATCCAAAAAAATCATAAAATAAAAAAATATTGAAAAATTTTGTTCCTTTTATAATATTTTTTATTTTAGGAATCAATAGGATTATTAGTTTTTATTTTAAGTTTAACTAATTATTTAGTTTGGGCTTTAAAATGGGCTTTAGGGACATTATTGACAATTTGGTGTTAACCCTAATTTGTTCCCTATATATACATGTGTTGCCTTGTTGGAAAGGAGGAGAGAATGAAAAAAAAACCTAAGAGGGGTCAGAAGGTTTTCTTCAGAAAAGAGGGGAGAGAGGGAGAAACAAAGGAGATCCCCAGAGAAGAAAGGCGGTCGTTCCCACAACTCGTTAGAAGGATTGGAGCTCTCCAGTGTTCCCTTATTCAAACCTTTTTCACATTTACCGAAGCAAACCTCCGCTTCGTAGGTTAAATTACTAAACCTTTTGCCTTTTCATGTTTATGTGCATATTTTGCCATGTTAATGTGTTTAGGTCCGTTAAATTACTAAATCCTTTGCATTTTTCATATTTATTTGCATCCTTGCCATGTTAACCTTCATTGTTGTTTAGATCCGTAGATTTTGATATGTATGAACCATGATTGTGTCGTATAGGATTGTTTGCATGTCCATTAATTGTCTGTTTGCATTTGCAATTCTATTGTTATTTTTTTTTATCAAAACATTTTTTCCCAAAAAAAACCTTTTTTGTTCCCGTAAACATTTTTTCCCAAAAAAAAAACCTTTTTTTGTTCCCGTAAACATTTTTTCCCAAAAAAACCTTTTTTTTGTTCCCGTAAACATTTTTTTCCAAAAAAGCCTTTTTTTTGTTCCCGTAAACATTTTTTTTCTAAAAAAAAACCTTTTTGTTCCCAAAAACATTTTTTTATATATAATTTAAACTTAACATTTTTTTTATAATTTAAACTTAAATTTTTTTAACTAAGTAATTCCATTTTAAAATTAAAACCTTTTTATATATATAATTAAAATATTAAAAAATTAAAACCTTTTCGTAAGGAACTCCTTATGTTTGCCGTGTCATTTTGTGTACCTTTTATTTTCTTTATTCCTGCATTTCATTTGCATGCTTGAGGTTGAGATGTGCTTGTGGTGGCCACAGCCCCACACTATTTTCCTCCCTCACTTCATTCTAAGTGTCATTACATATTTTCATATTCTTCATGTTTTCAGAAATGTTTCTTTGTTTCTTTATACCCTCTGCCTTTATTACTTTTCTTATTTTTGTACCTTAATTATTCCTCCATATAATGATTTGTCATATTTTCACATTTTTTTTACAGTTTTATCCTTCCGAAGGATTAGGTCCAGCCTTTTGGCCGCCGAGTCAATAGCCTTACCCCTTTAATGGATCAAACCCTGTTTAGCCTAGGTGTCCCGCCGTGGGCAAAATTGCTTTTATCCTAGTGTTATGCCAAAAGGGTCGCCGCACTCATTTTAGGGTTTCCCGCCGCGGAATCCCTAACCTAATTTAACCCTAATTACAACTTAATAATTCAACGTAGAGAATTGGAGTTTCTACACTCCGCGTAAGCATGTCCTTAAGACATGTTTATTCCCCTTGAGACCTTGACCACAGTCAAGAAGTTTCTAACCTCCCTATTGAGGGGAACTACGATTACTCTGATTCCACTCCCGTAAGGATACGTAGGCACAAGATGCGATGTCTTGCCGAGTAAACTTAGAACTAACCCCTTAGGTCTCTTTTCTCACTTTTAATCCTTTGTACATATACCTTAAGCAAATAAATAAAGCAAATAGTAAACATTTGAACAAAAGGTTCCTGTAGAGTACTACAGAAGTTTAGGGTGCTAATACCTTCCCTAAATTTAACCAACCCCCGAACTCTAGATCTTTCCCCGCATTGTGTTTACGATGCAAAATAGGTTTTCCCTCTTTTGACCTTTTCCTTCGGATAAATCAAAGAGCGGTTGTGAATTGAATTGCGATTCAAACTCATTAATAGTTTGTGATCCTATTTCCACCGCAACACTATCCTTTCTCTATGATTCAAAGTCTCTTTCAAATATCCACCTCCTTCATTTGGAAGGATCAGTGAAAGTATTTGGAAGATAGAACTTTTGAGAGAAACCTGTCTGCATAATGTTAACAGTTAATGAGCCACCCTTGGTAGGCAGTTTACTGTTTAATATTCATCTCCTCTTGTTGACTGATGTTCATCCCTGAAGATTGGAGACTTGAAGAAAAGCCATTGCAGATAGAAGACTGATGATCAAAGCCCTTGCCTGAAGGCCATGAAGATGGATATTGATGCTTTGTTGAAGCCCATAAATGATTGGAGATTACTTGAAGCCAGATGTTGATTCAGAGCTGCTGATGTTGTTTTCTTTTTCTGCTGTTATTCATTCTTGATGTATTGATTGGTTTTCTGGACTGTACTGTTTGTTGTTTAACCTGTTGGGTTGAAAGTGAAGTCTGTTCACTTTTGCCTATTGTTTTCTAGGTTCGAGGTTGAGTGGGACTCCCTTGCCTCGCTTGTATTGCTGCATCCATGCATTTTACTGCTTTACTGTATATATCTGATATTGTTTCTGTTTCTGCCTATCCCTTAGGATCTCTGTTTCTCTCTGTGCAAGAGAGGAGCATGATAGACACTAGGTCTTAACCCATGCATGATAACATTAGGTTAGTTTGTTTCCCTTCGCAACCATAGGTTAGAGTTGCTGTTTCTCTTCTCATCTTAAAACAAACAGAAAAACACAATAAATATTTCAAACACAATAAAAGACACTTCTTTCGTAAAAGAATGTGAACTCATCAAAACGTCGTTTTTGTCCGCTTGGACCGGTAATCAGAAAAACCCTTTTTCAGAAGGAATAAAAACAATCAAAACAGACTTGTGTCGTACGTGGCCCGAACTACGTTTGCTCTGATCTTTCATGCTGTATGAAAGTACGTAGGCATAGGACGCGATATCCTAGCGAGCAACCTTCCCTTCCTTCCCCGTAGGTAGGCGAACTACGTTGACTCTGATTTCTCGTTCCAGGCGGGAATACGTAGGCATAAAGTGCGATACTTTGTCGAGTCATTTTTATTTTTATTTTTTTTTCTTTTTAACCCTCGACCTATAGTTTAGATAGAATAACAATCCATACCCGAAAACAAGCGTGGATCCCGTCGAGTACGACGGACGTGAGGGGTGCTAATACCTTCCCCTTGCGTAACCGACTCCCGAATCCAGGTTTTGGTTGCGACGACCATACCTTTCCCGTGTTGTGCGAGGTTTACTCTGAGCGTTTCCTTTCCCTCCCGTGGGATAAATAACGCACGGTGGCGACTCTTCTGTTCAGCCGGCGCTGATTTTCGCAGTAGCGACATTCCCCAGCAGCCTGAACCTACATTTGCATTTGCGTGCATTATCATGTGTGCATCTACCCATAAACGCGTAGCATTTCCATGCCGTATGGAGCATTACGCCATTGCCAAACATATGCATTTTGAAACATAAATCAGGTTGGGTAACCTTTTTCTTTCAGGTGTGTTTCTCAACAGGAGTATGAAGTTACGGCTCAGATCTATTTCCAGATATTCGAAGTGTCGCCGTGAGACATGTGATGATGCAGTCCTTGTTATTATTCCCCACCGAGTTAATGGCTGAAGTTTCTCTGATCCAACCAATGGAGTGTTTCTTCAAGTTTGCTGTCACGACAACATTTCAGGGTTTCATAAATCAAACCTTCATAAGTGGTCACTTGTTGTCGAAACGGGCGTCAGGCAGTTATTTTCAGAATATCCCCAGTGAAGTTAGCTACTGCTAAGAATAGGTAAAGAAGCTATATCCAAGTGAACTTTCCTATAAGAATCAGGTAGATGTGTTTTCCCGTACGAAGCAGGCGGATGAACTTTCCTGTAAGAATCAGGCAGATGTATTTTCCCGTACGAAGCAGGCGGATGAACTTTCCTGTAAGAATCAGGTAGATGTATTTTCCCGTACGAAGCAGGCGGATGAACTTTCCTATAAGAATCAGGCAGATGACTTTTCCCGTATGAAGCAGGCGGATGAACTTTCCTGTAAGAATCAGGCAGATGTATTTTCCCGTATGAAGCGGGCGGATGAACTTTCCTATAAGAATCAGGTAGATGTGTTTTCCCGTACGAAGCAGGCGGATGAACTTTCCTGTAAGAATCATGCAGATGAATTTTCCCGTATGAAGCAGGCGGATGAACCTTCCTGTAAGAACCAGGCAGATGTATTTTCCCGTATGAAGCAGGCGGACGAAATTTTCCCGTATGAAGCAGGCGGATGAACTTTCCTGTAAGAATCAGACAGATGGATTTTCCTGTATGAAGCAGGCGGATGAACTTTTCCTGTATGAACCAGGCGGATGTGTGTTCCCGTATGAAGCAGACGGATGAACTTTCCGGTATCCAGATAGATGATTCTCCCGTGATAGACAGAGTATGTGAGTTGTGTCAAGATATTTGACAAAAGTATTTTCCCCAAGGAAGTCGCCGTGATTTCCTCGTGTTGACGAAATATTCCTGTCCCCAGTAGAGTCCTCCTCGAAGTCGTTTGTGGGTTGGGCCCAACGGAGTTAGCTTACGCAGAGATACGCAGGATCTCCTGTGATTAGACAGAAATATTTCCCCAGCGAAGTCGTCGGGATTTTTCTGTGTTGACGGAATGTAGCATCCTAACATGGACAAAGTTCTATCCCCCGCGATGATAGAATCTTTTTCGGGTTGATGAAAATGATCCCTAGCATGGTCGCTAATTTGTTTTCTCCGTGTTGACAGACGGCAGAGTTTTAACGTGGACAAAAGGCGGGGTATTTTGACAAGAGGGAGTTCAAGGCCTGGGGTGTTACACATGCGGTTGGCGTTGAGTCAAATTTTCATATTGGATGACTGATCAGTTGTTGTCGTAACGACCGAATTCAGTTGGTGGATGTTGTTCTCCAAGCAGTTTGTGCAGTTTATTTCTGCGGTTGGCAAATTTCCGGGTTCTTGGTATTCAACTGTCTCGTACCTCGATTTTTTGAAGGTCGTTCGCTCTTCACCCAGTCGGGTCCAAGCCGTTTGAATAGGGGCAGCTGTTGTACCCTAAAATTTGCTCAACCTATTGCACCTGGTTTATGTTTTAATTGCATTATCATTTGCATAGTCACATCATGTACATGGTCCAATCATTTGCATATCATAACATAGCAAGTCATCTAACAAGGGATCAAGTGCCATCCTTATCTAAAGAAGCACATCAAGGGGCCTTACTCAAGCTGAAGAATATCCAAGTCATCAAGGAGTAGGTTGAAGCTTTGAGGAGATTTGAGTGTCAACAAGTGGATGTCTCTCCTAACTTGAGGTGTATTGAAGATCATCAGCATGGAATTATGAATTTGAGGTGTGTATGGATCCCATGGGGGGCCTAGAGGGCCATATTGAAGCTTAGACAAGTCATGGTATCAAGTTCAAGAATTACAGTTGAGAGGTGTACAAGTAGGGTTTCATCTGGGCAACCCTAGGTCAAGGAGAGCAAGGAAAGGGCACCAAGACCTGGCTCTAGGTCATGGAAGTCATGGGTTGAGATGTTAAAGCATGTGTATGGATGAGTCAAGATCAATTTCAAGAGAATCAAGAGTGGTTGGAGGGGTTTGAGACAGGGTTCCTAGGGTAAAATCCCCTGTATAGCACTAGACTTCCAAGCCACACAAGTCTCAAATACAAGTTTCAAATGGATTCTTGGCCAACATGAAACTTGTAAAGCTTCTCAATATCTTTAATTTGAGTACTAGAAGTATTCAAGAAGATTTGTAGAACTCAAGTTATGGTTCTTGCAAGTTATGGGTCACCAGAGGGCACTGAAATTTATCTGTGAAAGTCACTTGACTACAAGCAACTTTTGCCCATCAAGGAGTTTTTTCAAATGGATTCTTGGCCAACATAAGAATTGTAGGGCTTGATCTTACCTTTAATTTGAGTACTAGAAGTCCTCAAGAAGATTTGTGAAACTCAAATTATGGTCTTGGCAATCCAGAGGTATTTTGGGAAAGTTGAATTATAGGTCATTTTTCAACATAGGTCAAAATCTCTATCTTCCACTCCTCAAATGAAGAAATGTCCAACATGAGATGTGCTTAAAATAATGTTTTTAGGTCAGATAAGAAGTCATGGGTGATGGAAATGGCTTTCTTCATAAAAATATCCAAAATGGCCTAAAATAAGGATGGATTTTAAATGAATCAAATAGGGAAATTGTGATTTTTGAGCCATAGGTCCAAACCGGTCCATATGACCTACCAAATTGATCAGGAAATGAATTTCAAACACAATGAAATTTCCACATTTTTGAGTTGAGGATTAATTTCATGACTTACTTTGTAAAAAGCTTACTTACCTTACAAGTCACAATGCCAAAACAAAAATCAGGGCAATTCAGGCCAAGCTAGCTACCTAAACACACTCCATAACCAATTTGCAGTTGAATAGAACATTCTAGAGTAAGCTGGAAGCTCAGAATCGTGACTGTAGCATTGGAATTTCATGGCCAAATCAGAATTTTGGATCAGCAAAATTGGGCCTGAATTGGATTGAATAAGCCCACAAACACTTCATATTTAAGCTCTAGAGTGAATTCAGATCCAGTTGGGTGCAGAATTCGTGGAGGAGAGGAAGATTGAAGTTGAGTTTCAAGAGCTTCAACTCAGAATCGGTTTTGGAGTTCAAGGCACATTCAAGCCAAATTGAGGGTTGGAAAAGTTTTATCTTGCTTCATTGATCGTGTTTGAAGAGTTGCACAGCCTGAATCCATCATTTTCTACCTCTGTTGATCCCATTTTCACAGGTATGTAATTCTTGAATTCCTTCATAATCTAGGGAGAATTAGCTTAGAATGTGCATGTGGTTAGGACTTAGGATGATTAGGGAACGTTTCTGGATTGGTTTGGAGTGGATTAGTGACAATTAAGTGTGATGCACAATTTCTGTTAAGAGACGGTTATGGATGATCTTGAGGTTTCAAGTTGAGTTGGATAGTTCATCAGGATCAGTGAAGAACGAGGAACAATTCTGTGGTTTCAATTTTGCAAATGGAGCTGTTTGAAATCTTGACACATTTTAGAGAATGAATCGGTTTTGAGAATCTATGAAGATCCAAAGGATTTAGAGATTATATTTGGAATCTATGTGAAATTCTGGTCAGAATTGGTATAAGATTTGTCTTGTTTGGTCACCTGTAACCCCTACTCCACCGGAGAAGACGGTGGAAACCACCGTGAACCACCACCTGAGAATAGTCTCAGGTTGCCTGAGCTTGTGGAGAAGATGAAGTCCCCACCCTCAGATCACATTGACTAGTTGACTCCCTCACGTATCCAAGGGCCACGATTCAAACTCAGAAATTGCCTCCAATTGCCAAAACGCCCCGTTTCAATAATTGAGGTGGCAGCCCATGTCATTCCCAGTCAGCAACCTACATGGACACGCTCATGACTCTCAGATGCGCTTACCAGTCTCTCCATCTGATGGCTCCCATTTAATCCAGTTTTTAATTTCTTTTATTCTTTTTAATATTTTCTTTTATTCCATTTAATTTCTAAAAACCATAATAAATCCAATATTGATCCAAAAATATTTTAAAAATACCTCCATGATCTTGGATTTATTTGTGATTTTATGAAATTAATAAATCCCATTTTTATCCATTTTTCAATTTAATTTGAATTTTTTCCATTTTATTATTTTCTTTAAATTTGGTATATTTGCTACATGTTCTTGCTGATTTTCTTGTGATCAATTGGTGAATGATTTTAAGTTGATTCTTGTTGGATTGATTAGATTAGGGAAGCATGTACCTTTAGAAATTTTATCACAATTTTGTGAATAAAATTTAGGTTAGTTTGAGAGGTGAATAGGAGAGGTGTTGGAATTAGGGTTTCAAGATACATAGTTGTAGTGTTGTGCATAGTTTGAGGATTAATTGGTTGATATAGGGTTTGGGATTCCTATGGGGTATTGGGTATAGGGTTAGGTTCCCTTAGAAATGTACTTAGGATTTTCTGTTAAGCTTTAGCATTTTATCTGATTTTTGTAACTTGTGTGATGATTGTGGGTTTCTCCTTTGGATGTTGGATTTGGTTATGCTTGTGTGGGGCTATTTTGGAGTACTTTTGACTTGGGCTTTGCTTGGATGAGTTGGAGATCAAATGAAGTTGCTTTGGATGGCTTGAAGAAGCTTGGAGTTGAAGACTTCTCTTTTGTTAGAGGGCTTGCCAGAGGCTTAGGAGTTAGGATATATAGGAAGAGCATTAGAGTAGTCTTGTTTCTTCTGTCAAACATAGAGAGCTTCTTGTGCCTCTATTCCATCCCATGACACAAGGTCCCCCAAAGAAGTTCCATCTCTCCTTAGGAGGGATGTAGAGCATGCTTTGGTTGGGTAGAACCTTGAGGATACCTTTCACTTGCTACGATTAAGATCTTAGTGATTCCCTTAGGTTGTCACTGAGCCTCTTAACATCTCAACTTCATCTATTATTAATTGAATCTCCTCTGGAGTGATTGCATTGAAGATGGAGTTCATTGAAGATTGGTGAAGATGAAGCTGGTGACTGTCAAAATTGGTGGTCTGTTGAAGTTAGGGTTTTGCTGCTTTTTGTTGAAGCTGTTTACTGGTTGAGGTTCATGCTTGCTAAAGATGGGGCTTATTGAAGATAGGAGCTTATCTAAAGCTTGAAGATTGTTGAAGATGGATGAGGGGTCTTGCTTGGAGAATTTGTTACTGTCAACCCTTTGCTGTTAATCAACTGTAGTTGTCAGAGCTGTTGCTACTTGTGTTGTTTGCTGGAGGAGCTGGATTGTTGCTATCAGAGCTGGTGCTGGTGTTGTTTTCTTTGGTTGTATTGTTTGTTGGCTTGTTCAGCTTGCCCCCAAAGGCTTGAAGTGAATACTGTTCACTTTGCCTATTGTTTTCCCGGTTCGAGGTTGAGTGAGATTCCCTTGCCTCGCTTGTACTGCTGCATTGCATACATGTTTACTGCTTACTGTATATCTGTTTCTTTTGTTGTTTATCCCTCTTAATCAAGAAAAACCCTTTTTGAAGGTAATAAAAAACAGTCAGACAAGCTTGTGTCTTCCGTAGCCCGAACTACGTTTGCTCTGATCTTTCATGCTGTATGAAAGTACATAGGCATAGGATGCCGTATCCTAGCGAGCAACCTTCCCCTCCTTTCCCGTAGGTAGGCGAACTACGTTGACTCTGATTTCTCGTTCCAGACGGAAATACGTAGGCATAAAGTGTGATACTTTTCCGAGTCATTTTATTTTCTTTTTTACCCCATACCTTTAGAGTAGATAGAATAACGATCCGTACTAGAAAACAAGCGTGGATCCCGTCGATAACGACGGACGTGAGGGGTGCTAATACCTTCCCCTTGCGTAACCGACTCCCGAATCCAGGATTTGGTTGCGATGACCATTCCTTTCCCTCTTCGCGTTAGGTTTACTTCGAGTGTTTCCTTTCCCTCCTTTGGGATAAATAACGCACGGTGGCGACTCTTCTGTTTAGCCGATGCCGATTTTCGCAGTAGCAACACATGGCTTATGCTCGTTTTATGACGCTTTTTCCGTCGAGTATCCAGACTCCGATAAAGTCACTTGGGTGTCCAAACCCTGATGAATCTTGTTTGTACCTTCTCCGTTGAGTATCCAGACTCCGGTAAAGACAGTTATGGTATCCAGACCATGGTAGTTTCTCTGATGCTCCGTGATATCCAGATCACAGTAATTGTTGTTATCTCCTATCGACGTGTGGTATCCAGACCTTGGCATGTAATGTTTTCTCAGCCTATGTGGTATCCAGACCACGGATAATTTTGTTTCCCAGAAACGCCGTTTGACTTGAACTCGTAGGATATCCAGATCCTGGTAAGTATATTTCTATTTGCATAGAGCATCCAGGCTCAGATTGCATCGAGCATCCAGGCTCCAGTTTTTGAGTATTCAAACTCAAGTTTATTCATTGAGCATCCAGGCTCAGGTTTTTGAGTATCCAAGCTCATATTTATTAACCGAGTATACAGACTCAGGTTGTTCGCATAGAGCATCCAGGCTCAGATTGCATTGGGCATCCAGGCTCAGGTTTTTGAGTATTCAGACTCAACTTTATTCATTGAGTATCCAGACTCAGATGTGTTTTTTGAGCGTCCAGGCTCCAATTTGTGTTTTTGAGCATCCAGGCTCTGATTTATCGAGCATCCAGGCTCCGATTTATCGAGCATCCAGGCTCCGATTTATCGAGCATCCAGACTCATATTTGTTAAACCGAGTATTCAAACTCAGGTTTCTTTCATAGAGCATCCAGGCTCAGATTTGCATTGAGCATTCAGGCTCTAGTTTTGTGTTTATCGAGCATCCAGGCTCTAATCTTTGAGTATCCAGACTCATTTTTGTTTCTTTGAGCAATCAGGCTCCGTTTATCGAGTATCCAAACTCTGAGTTATGTGTTGAGCATTCATGCTTTGATTTCTGTGGAGTATCCAGACTCCGGTAACTTGGATTGTTACCTTTCGCCAGTATGGTATCCAGACCATGGCGCCATTTTTTACGTTTGTATTCTCTTTCCCCAACATGATGGCTTTGAGATCAATTCTGCTATATTCGGATGTTCTGCGGTTGGAAAATTTTCGGGTTCTTTGGTATTCAACCGTCTTCTACCTTGATTGCGTGAAAGCCGTTCGCTTTTCACTCATTCAGATCCAAGTCGTTTGAATAGGGGCAGATGTTGCACCCCAAAATTTGCTCAACCTTTTCTTAACTTGGTTTATGTTTCATTTCATTTTGTTCTAGCATTTGCATTGCATAGCATATCGCATTGAACAGGGGATCAAAAGTTTGTGCACCTCAAGAGGAGTCTTCTCAGAGTATGGAGCCTAAGCAGGGGTTGTTACTCAAGTTTGAATGGTCATCAGGACATCTTGAAGTGGTTAGTGTCTTGTTAAAGAACAGATGGATGTGTGTGGGACACCTACGTACTTTCATCTGGTATGAAAGATCAGAGAAAATATAGTTCGGGCTAAAAGGGAACACAGGTTTGTTCAACTGTTTTACCCGAGTAGGGTTAACAATCAGTTCTAGTAGTTTGGTGTATGCAGCTCGACCATTGGAGACTTAGGCGTTACCGTTTGCGATAGAACCAAGAGTTAACAAAACACTCCTTATGAAAATGATTTTCCAAGATTTAAGGCCCCAAAGGGAAAAAAAAAGTTTGAATGATTTTTTTTTTGTGTTTTTTAGAGAAGAAGTGTTTTTTTTAATTGTTCGCAATTCATATCGCACTAGAGACTATGACATAGGAGTGAATGCGTCGCATATCACCCAAAGGGTGCTACACTAAACATCCAAGCCATTTAAGGGAAACCCCTCAACAACTCATTCCCAAGTGCTTAAGGCTCGTAACGCACAATAATCATTAACCTTTATTAGGTGTTTTATGATTGTTTTGAGATGAGAAGAGAAAGGACACTAAAGGGGGACTAAACTCAAACCTAAAGTTGTCATGCAATGGTGATCCTAAGATTGAGATAAGGGAATGCTACCTAATGTTATCATACATGTTTAAGATCTTAATGTATATCATAACCTCCATTTAACAAGAGAGATTAGAGATCATAAGGGAAAGGAGACAAAAGAGGAAAAAGAAACAACATAAACATGCAAGAATGTAAACATGGAATGCAAGTGAGGGAGGAAATTGGTGTGGGGAAATAGCCTCCACAAGCTCATCTCAACCTCAAGCAACAATATGATAAATGCAAGAGAGGAAAGGAAAAAGAAATGCATCAAAAGAAACACACAAGTGCACTGAAATGGGATGAAATGGCCTAAGCCATTCAAACATCAACCACAATGCGAAAACCCAAACACAAATGAAAGGAAAAGAAGACCTAAAACAAATTGAGGATGGGAGGTTATATGAGGACAGCAAGGAACTCATAATGTGCACTCAACCATAAGCATCACAAGAAAGGTGCACAAGAAAGCACAAAGAAATCCTCATGGATTCATCATCTTAGGCATGCTTCAACTACCTCCAAAGGAGGGACCAAGCCTCCTTAATTGAGATTCCAAAGTCATTGGACAACAAGGGAAATGAAATAAAAGTTCTCAAAAGCAAAAGCAAATAAACCACAAGGAAATGCAAGCAAATTCCCAAAGGAAAGCAAACATGTTTCACATAGAAACCCTAATTGGCACTCAAAAGTAAACAATCAAATGAACAAGCAAAACACAATATAATGACCTAAAAATGAGCAAAAATCATCCTTAACATGTTAGAAACATGAATCAAAAGGCATTGAAGGCTCAAAGGATCCATAAATGTCATATCCAAAGCAAACTAGGTCAATGTGTTTGTATGAACCTCCTTTTGGGGTAACTTGACTTGCAAGTTACTCTAAAATTAGGAAAATGATTCAAAAATAACCAAATAAAATGCAAAAGGCACATAAACATGTTGGCAACTAGAGGCTAAGAGATTACAATCAAAGTCACTTCACAACATCACCATAGAAATTGATTCACAAGGGTGCTCCATTGTGAAGGAGGATTGTCGAGGGTCAAATGAAGTGCATCAAAAGTCAACTCAAAAGTCAACCAACATGGGAAAAATGGTCCTCAAAAATTCGTCAACCCATCATGGACATGAGGATGAATTTTGGGTCATTAGACCAAAAGGAAGTGAGAGAAACAAAATAAAAACTAAAATATGTCAAGAATTAGGTCAAATAAAACACCTCTAATGTTAAATTCCATTTTTAATTGAAAAATAATCCAAATAAAATAAAATAAAAATTTTATAAAATGAAAGACAATTCAAATTGTCTAAAACATATTTTTGGGGAATTTTATGACCAATAGAGGTATTTTATTCTGAATTAAATATAAACAACAACAAAATAAAATAAAAAGAAAAATGAAATTAAAATAAAGAAGACAGGGGGTGTAGAAAGCAGCCCAAACACGTTGAAAATAAATGGGCTCAGGCAAAGGGGGTGCAAACAGCAAAACGAGCCCAGGTCCATCAGCAAAAATGTGAGTGCTTGTGGATTGTGTGTGAGGAGTCAACTGAGGTCCATGGTGGAAAGCGTTCAGGCACGTTGGATCAAAAAGTAATCAAATCCAAAGGCCAAAAGAAAGCACACGTGGCCAAGCAAGGCAAATAAATGAAACAGTGAGTTTCATGTGGATCAGGTAAGGCAAGTCAAACAAAGAGCATGGTAGGTCTTAATCATGGTCGTGCAATGAAAAGTAATTAAATCAAACGGACAGAAACAACACATGTGGTTGGGAGAGTGTTCAAACTTGGAGGGAAAAACCATACGGCCAGAACCACTGTTCCGGTCGTCTTCTCCGGCGACACAAGCAAACCAGTCACGGCCAAAAAACACAGGCGCACCAAAACTTAACCAAATCAAGCAAAATAAAAGCCAAAAATGATCTCCAAGTCACGTAGATCTCAAATCCACAAACCATTTTCATTGATCATGCCTAAATAAGCCAAAACGAAAAAGAAAAGAAATGAGCTCAAAACACAAATGCTCACAAACAGCCATCAGTTCATTCCAGAAACCATCTATGATATGCAAGGATAACAAATATATAAAAATGGTGTAACAACAATGCTTAAACAGAGAGAGAAAAAAGGATTGAAAAGAAACCTAAATGAAAGCTTCCCCAGAGCTCATTCTTTAGTAAAGCTTAAAAGAAACCACCCAGAAACGTTCTATGAACCTCAAGGAACCTTTCTAAATGTTTGGTTTGGATTGAAACTCACTGAAATATGAAAAACGATTTTTGACTTTTCTCTCACTTTTTCTCAATGTGTTCTTGAACAATTTCACACCAAAGTCAATTCTGAGAGCTTGTGAACAATGCTGAGAATATGTATGATGGATTTTGATACCAAGAAGGCCCAATTCTATGCTCCTTAAGCCCAATTGAAATTCACATTTTCTCCTTATGGCCACCTCCAAAAGTGCACGAAAATGGTCTTGCCAAGCTGTAAAAATGGCTCAATTAGCTTGCACCTGAGGTAAATTGATCCAAGGGCTGAAAATGGCTCCTCAATTTAATCCTATGGCATGGTTTGTATGTGTTACTTAATCCTGAAGTAAGCATGAAAATGGCCACCAAATTGAGCTCAAAATCTCAAATCCAAAATTGGCATTGTGCTTGAAATGTATTTGGCACTCAAAAAATGCATAAGGTTGGTACAAAATGATCCCAAATGAATTTAATTTGATTTTCCCCTTTTAAGGCCTTTTTCATGAAAATTTCTTTAGGGATTCTTCAATCCAAGTCAAACCCTTGATGCCTTGATGTTTGGTTGAGCAAATGACCCTATTTGGAGCAAGTTTGAAGTTGGAAAGATTTCCATTTGAAGTGTGCAAAGTGGTGAAATGGACCAATAATGAAAATGACCTGTGATCCTGCTTTCCCAAAATACCCCTGCCTTGCGAGCCTCATAACTTGAGTTCTACAAATCAGATGAATGACTTCTAGTACTATTTGGAAAGATAAGCTCATGAGGAAAAAATTTCATGTTCATCAAAAGTTGAGGAGAAACATCCTTCTAGGTTAAAAGTGGCTTGGAAGTTGGTTGACTTTTGTTGACCAAAATCACATTCATCTAAGGACGTGTAACTTGTCTGCTTCATAAGTTGAGTTCTACAAATCCAATCAAGGACTTCTAGTACTCAAAAGAAAGCTAAGAACATTCTCTACAAGTATCATGTTGGGGTCAAGATGAGATGAGACTTGTATCTTGAGATAGGTGGTCTTGAAGTTTGGCACTAAACAAGGGATTTTACACTGAGAACCCTAATTTAGTAACTCCTCACACTCTTGATTCTTGATGAATTGATCTTGAAATGATATCTCATGTATCCCAACACAACATTCCATGACCATAAAGACTTGGAATTGAGTCTTAATCTCCTTCAATTTCACAGTTGACTTAGGGTTGACCAGATGAAAACCCTATTTGCACCATTTTCAACTGTAGCCACTTGCACTTGGTATAAACACTTGGATGAGCTCCACAATGACCTACAAGGCCTCCAATGAGCTTAAATGATCATGTCTCTCCATAACCATGGGCTTGTGATCCTCATATGACCTTCAAATGGCCTCCTAGACAGAAGGTAAACCACACACACTTATCTGCCTATCCAAAGGGCTTTGACTTGTCTCAGATGATGATAACCCCCCTGTTGACTTGAATACAAACTCTTGATTAGGCTTAGAACCCTTGGCAAATTCCTATTGTTATACACACATCTCTTGATCCCCTGTAAAATGCAAAATGATATGCAATGCAATATGCTAGAACAATGAAATGAAACATAAACCAAGTAAAGAAAAGGTTGGGCAAATTTTTGGGTACAACAGTTGCCCCTATTCAAACGACTTAGACCTGAATGAATGAAGAGCGAACGACCTTCACACCATCAAGGTAAAAGACGGTTGAATACCAAAGAACCCGGAAATTTGCCAACCGCAGAAAATAAAACTGCAAACAAGAATCTCCGGAGATAACTGCCCTGATTAAAAACATGCCCTGTCGGGGGAAAGAGAAACATAACGAGTAACTCTGCTTGGGGAAACTATAAAAAGGGGAATATTTCAAATTTCCGGAATCTGGGCATTCAACGAACAAAATGAATCAACGAAATCTGCCAGAGCCTAGATACTCAACGAGATGAGGAGCACATCAACAAATGAAAACTGGACGGAGTACGACCACTCGACAAAGCACACAAACCGAAGCCTAAACACTCAACGAAACAACACAAACGGAGCCTGAACACTCAACAAAGCAAACAAACCAGAGCCTAAACACTCAATGAAGCAAACCAACCAGAGCCTAAACACTCAACGAAACAAACCAACCGGAGCCTAAACACTCAACAAAGAAAACCAACCGGAGCCTAAACACTCAACGAAACGAACCAACCGGAGCCTAAACACTCAACGAAGAAAACCAACCGGAGCCCGAACACTCAACGAAGCAAAACAACCAGAGCCTAAACACTCAACGAAGCAAACCAACCGGAGCCTAAACACTCCACAAAGCAAACCAACCAGAGCCTAAACACTCAACGAAGGAAACCAACTGGAGCCCGAACACTCAACGAAGCAAACCAACCGGAGCCTAAACACTCAACGAAGCAAAACAACCGGAGCCTAAATACTCAACGAAGCAAAACAAGCGGAGCCTAAACACTCAATGAAGCAAACCAACCAAATCCGAAACACTCAACAAAGAAAACCAACCGGAGCCCGAACACCTAACGAAGCAAACCAACCGGAGCCTAAACACTCAACGAAGCAAACTAACCGGAGCCCGAACACTCAACGAAGCAAACCAACCAGAGCCTAAACACTCAACGAAGCAAAACAAACGGAGCCTAAACACTCAACGAAGCAAACCAACCGGAGCCTAAACACTCAACGAAGCAAACCAACCGAAGCCTAAACACTCAACGAAGCAAACCAACCGGAGCCTAAACACTCAACGAAGAAAACCAACCGGAGCCCGAACACTTAACGAAGCAAAACAACCGGAGCCTAAACACTCAACGAAGCAAACCAACCGAAGCCCGAACACTCAACGAAGCAAAACAATCGGAGCCTAAACATTTAACGAAGCAAACCAACCGGAAACCGAAGTATCTGATAGACAAAGGGAATATGTCGCAAACTGAGCCTTCACCGGAATTTGGATATTCAACAGAGCGAGAGATACAAAACTTATCAGGATTAAAATAACCAAACGGAGTCTGGGCACTTCACGGGTAAAGTAAAACGTCACAAATAGAAAATGTTGGAACCTAGATGTTCAACGGAGGAGCCGGAGTCTGAATGCTCGACGTAAAAACCGAAGCCTGAAGATCACCTGTAGGGGATAACCACCACCTGAAATCAGAAAGGTAACAATGTAGCTTATGTTTTAGAATGCAAATTTTTGAAAATGGCGTAATTCTCCATACGAAATGGAAATGTTACGCGTTTGGGTAGATGCTATGCACGCATGCAGATGCAACGGAACCGGACCAACAAAATAAATGTTGGAAACAAAAGATCCCTCCTGCTGGGAAAAGAAAACTACTATGCCGAAGATGAACTTCATATGCCAATAACAATTAGACTTAAACTGGAGAGATAGGCTTTGGGCAGCTTCCGGGGAACCTATGATTCTGCGGGGAAATCAACTCGACTGGAGACCTCAGTCTGTCATCTTGATTCGCTGGGGAGTAAGCAAGCACCTATACTCCGTGGGGATTAGAAACGTGTATCGACCAACTGCTGGGGATAACTGTACACCTATGCGCACACCACCATGCTGAGATGAAGAAACCACTTTTAATTGTTGGGGAACAAACTCTGGCTGAGGAAAGCAGTTCCATCCATACCTTCTTAGAGAGATGCCCCAAGGGTAACAAACCTGCAAAAACAACAGACAAGATACTACACAACAAAGGCTATCTTGGTCATCATCCGTGACGTTGTTCAATTAAGTCAAAGTTTTAACAATTATTGGCCAAGGCCTGCAAGTTTATGTATGTGCAAATTCATCAAAAAACATCGGGCGTTTTTCAAAAACAAAAGTAAAAGCTAAAAACAAAACACACAAAGATTTTCTGAATAACATGTTTTATTGATAAACGGCCCGAAAATAGGCAAATTTACAAAGGATGCAACTCCTGAAATGAGAAAGTTGCACCAAAAATAAGAAATGCACAAAGGTATACAAAATGTCGGCAATGTGGTACAGACAACCACCATGGGATGACTCATCTATGACTCGTATGACTTTGATGCTTTTCTGACGCTTCGTCTTCGGAAGAGATTGACTTGAATGCTTTCCTGCGGGTCCTTCCATAATCCACTATGTTTTGAAGACCTATATGCAGATCGCAGTTGTTTCCTTTTCAAATCCCTAACTTTTGCCTGAATCGCCCTCGCGGGTTTTCGATTCACCGGGATACCCATTTTTGCCAAAGTCGCCTTTTCAGGTTTTCAACTTTGCGGGTTTACATATTTTATTTTTATCCCTAATTTTTTCCCGAACCTATCCTTTTATGGTTTGCCGGGATGCCCCATTTTTTTCCTGGACTTTCTTTTTCTTTCTAGCAGGTCTCTTTAAGCAAAGTATTTTTTGACTGCGTCTGCGTTCATAGGGGACATGAAATCCTCACCATCCATAGTCGAAAGTAGTAAAGCTCCTCTGGAGAAAACTTTCCTTACAACATACTGACCTTCGTAATTGGGATTCCATTTGCCCCTGTGATCGTTCTATGGTGGGAGAATCCGATTCAACACTAAATCACCTGCCTGAAAGCTTCGAGGATGTATCTTCTTACCGAAGGCTTTCTTCATTCTGCTTTGGTATAGAAGACCGTATGCGACGGACGCCAACCTTTTCTCATCCATCAAGCTGAGTTGATTCAACCTGTCCTTCGCCCATTCTGCTTCATCTAGTTTGACGTCATCTAGAACTCTCAAGGAAGGCATCTCGACTTCTAGTGGCAGGACAGCTTCCATACCATATACCAACGAGAAGGGAGTTGCCCCAGTTGAAGTATGCACCGAGGTGTGATATCCATGTAAAGCAAAAGGCAACATCTCATGCCAATCTTTATAAGTTACAACCATCTTCTGCATTATCTTCTTGATATTTTTGTTAGCCGCCTCGACCGCGCCATTCATCTTCGGACGATAGGGAGACGAATTGTGATGCTCAATCTTGAAGTTCTGGCATAGCTCTTTCATCATCTTGTTATTCAAGTTAGATCTATTATCGGTAATGATCCTTTCAAGTATTCCATATTGGTATATGATGTCCCTTTTGATGAACCGAGCCACGACTTGCTTGGTAACATTGGCATAAGAAGCTGCTTCGACCCATTTGGTAAAATAGTCTATGGCTACTAAAATGAAACGATGTCCATTGGATGCAGTTGGTTCGATCTTTCCAATCATATCAATGCCCCACATGGAAAAGGGCCATGGAGATGACATGACATTCAAAGGACACGGCGGCACATGAATCTTGTCGGCATAGATCTGACATTTATGACATTTCTTTGCGAATTTGAAACAATCCGACTCCATCGTAAGCCAATAATACCCAGCTCGCAACAACTTTCGAGACATGGAATGTCCGTCGGCATGCGTACCGAAAGTACCCTCGTGGACTTCCTCCATAAGCAGATTTGCTTCTTTTTCATCCACGCATCTCAACAGCACCAAATCATGGTTTCTTCTATAAAGCACACCATCCTGATTCAGATAAAAATTGTCAGACAATCTCCTTAGAGTCTTCTTATCTCGACTAGATGCCCCAGTCGGATACTCCTGGTTTTTAAGGAAATTCTGGATGTTAAAATACCACGACTTGCCATCGGAGGCCTCCTCAATGGCGAATATGAAAGCGGGTCTATCAAGGCGGGAGATAACTATTCTGGGAGCTTCATTCCAAAAATTAACCTTGTACATCGAAGACAGCGTAGCCAGAGCGTCTGCCATCTGATTTTCCGCTCGCGGCACATGGTGAAACTTCACCTTGTCGAAGAAAGGTAACAACCTCCTTGCATAATTCATGTAAGGAATCAAATTAGGTTGACGAGTTTCCCACTCTCCTTTGATTTGATTCACAACTAGCGCGGAATTGCCATATACATCGAGATTCTTGATCCTCAAATCAATAGCTTCTTTGAGACCCATGATACACGCTTCATACTCGGCCTCATTGTTGGTGACTGGAAATGTCAATCTGGCAGTGAATGGGATGTGAGACACATGGGGTGTTGTAATGATTGCCCCAATTCCACTTCCGTATGAGTTGACGGCACCGTCAAATATCAACTGCCATTGGGAGCCAAGTTTAGGACCTTCATCTGGTAGTGGTTTGTCACAATCCTTCATCTTGAGGAACATAATGTCTTTGTCAGGAAATTCAAACTTCATTGGCTGATAGTCTTAGATAGGCTCCAGCTACTGGAGGTATCAGTATCGGAGGTTCCTGCAAATACTCTTTTATTTTCTCAAATGCTTTCTGACAATTCTCATTCCAAACGACCGCCTGATCTTTCTTTAATAACTTAAATAATAGCTCACAAGTGGCTGTAAGGTGAGATATAAACCGAGCAATGTAGTTCAATCTACCTAAGAAACCACGAACTTGTTTCTCGGTCTTTGGTGCTGGCATTTCTTGAATTGCCTTGATCTTCGCGGGATCGACCTCAATACCTCTCTCACTGACAATAAACCCCCAACAATTTTCCTGACCATACGCCGAAAGTACACTTGTTTGGATTCAGCCTAAGTTTGAACTTCCTTAATCTCTCAAACAGCTTTAGAAGATTCACCAGATGCCCCTCCTCCGTTTGGAACTTTGCGATCATATCATCGACATAAACCTCAATCTCATGATGAATCATGTCGTGAAAAAGAGTTATCATAGCCCGCTCGTAAGTTTCCCCAGCGTACTTCAAACCAAAAGGAATTACTTTATAGCAGAACGTCCCCCATGGCGTAATAAAAGTCGTTTTCTCCATATCCTCCGGTGCCATCTTAATCTGATTGTAGCCCAAAAAATCGTCCATGAAGGAAAACACTGAGTATTTTGCGGTGTTATCAACAAGCACATCAATATGAGGGAGCGAGAAATTATCCTTTGGGCTCTCTCTATTCAAGTCTCTATAGTCAACACACATCCTGACTTTTCTGTCCTTCTTAGGCACAGGCACGATGTTGGCGACCCACGAAGGATAGTTTGTCACGGCAAGAAATCCGGCGTCCAATTGATTTTGGACTTCTTCCTTGATCTTCACTGCCATATTAGGCTTGGTTCTTCTCAATTTCTGTTTAACAGGTGGACACTCTTCTCGAAGAGGCAGGCGATGAACTACAATCTTCGTGTCGTGTCCAGGCATATCTTCATATGACCAAGCAAAGACATCCTTATACTCTTGGAGTAACTCAACCAGTCTTTGCTTAACATTATCTTTGCAGTGCGGCCCCTATTCTGACTTCCTTCTTATCCTCTTCAGTTCCTAGGTTGATGACTTCAACTTCCTCCTGATGAGACGGGATGACCTTCTCCTCTTGTCTCAACAATCTAGCAAGCTCTTTGGGTAGGTCTTCGTCTTCATCGATCTCTTCTTCTGCTTGAAAGGTCAGATTGTTAAAGTCACACCGAGTCATAGACGAGTCTGATTCGGTGGTATCTGAAATGTGTAACCAGCAATGATGATGATTTTATGCTTAAATGATATGCAAACAAAACAAACACAAACAACATTGCCATTTTAATGTTAGAAAACAAAAAGAAGAAAAATAAGGATCACAAAATTTGAATGAGAAAAACGCCTTTTGATTAATGATAAGAAGATTGTTCAAACATAAGCAAGCATGCCTTGAATAGAATACCGCTATGCTCCGGGCAGAACATAGGGTTACACAATAACTGAGAAAACAAAGTATTACTGTTCACGTGTCACTTGGACAAACTCCTCAATGGACCAGTTGCATAGCTTCTGTCCGGGAGCGCTCGGCTGGATCCAAGCGTCCATGTCACAATCACTGTCCTCGGCTTCATCATCAGAAACAACATTGATTTGCTCAAAGATGACACCCCCACTGGTGAACTTGATGGGCCCCTTATAGCGCGGCGCGCTCTGTGAAGGTGACGAAGATGATGGGCGATACCCCAACCCAAACTTGTCATGTTTCTGAGGTATGTCTAGCACCTTTCCCCATCCTTGTGAGGCCCCAGCTTGTACTGCCGCTTCAGCCTCCTTGAAAGATGACATAGCCACTTCTGGTTATTTGTTCACAACTGAAGATTTGTCCTTCATTTGCACAGTTTCGAAGGCCTGACACAAAGTCTCATGAATTTCTCTGTCTACCTCGATGTATTTGAAAGATGACAAGTGCCTAATCATGATATCTTCCTCCCCACATACTGTCACAACACTGCCTCCGACCATATATTTCAGATTTTGATGCAGAGTGGAGGTAACAGCCCTAGCAAAATGTATCCATAGACAACCCAGCAGACAGCAGTAAGCAGGTTGAATATCCATGATGTAAAATACCGCATCAAATACCTTCGGGCCCACTTGGATAGGCAGAGTTATTTCCCCAAAAACGGATCTTTGGGTTCCATCAAAGGCTCGTACAACCAAATCACTTGGTGTACAATAAAGACCTTGATGATCTATCTTCATTAATGCTTTCTTTGGAAGTACATTCAAGAACGACCCTGTATCAATAAGGACGTGTGACATCACTGTTCCCCGGCATTCAATTGAAATATGCAATGCCAAATTGTGATTTCTGCCCTTTGGCGTCAAGTCCAAATCCGTAAACCCCAGACCATTTCCTGCATTTACATGCGCCACAACTCCTTCGAGTTGGTTAACCGATATTTCTTGTGGTACGTAAGCAGTGCTTAAAACCTTCAACAACGCATTTCGATGCGCTTCTGAACACAACAGCAGTGATAGTATAGAAATCTTGGAAGGAGTTTGTTGTTGATGGTCGACTATCTTGTAGTCGCTTTTTCTAATCAACTTCATCAACTCTTCCATATCCTTTGCCAGAGATTCCTTCTCGCCCCCCTGAGGAATTTATTCTACCACTATCTTTCCTTTCCCTTTATCAGATTTCTCAACCACCACTTTGGGCGATGAAAAGATTCTACCGCTTCTGGTAATTCCTCCAGCTCCAACAAGATTATCAACTGAATCGATAGGCAAACTCTTCAATTCTACCTTCTGCCCATTACAAAACACCTCGGCACCGTAATTCCATGGGATAGCCTTAGTACTTTCGTACGGCACAGGTCCTTCTTTGGTGATGATAATTGTAGGTGGCCTCGGAGGTGCTGAAATAGTAATAGTTTTATACGGGATTGAAATCGTCGCGATTCCATCCTGCTCCTCCTCTACTACTTCCACGGGTTTCCTTTCAGTGGTCCGATCAAATTGTAACATTCCTTCATCCATCATGCTTTGAATACACTTTTTCAGATCATCACATCCCTCAGGATGGCTCAAACAGTTAACACAGCCTTCACTACAGCTTGGGAACACTCCCCCTTTCAGTAGTTTCTACTTCACGAAACTCAATGGTGTCTTCAGCTCATTCACGTCGATTATCAAATCTAACTCTTCCTCTACCAAAACAGCACCAACCCTAGCCGTCCCATGATTTGGCATAAGGTTTTGCACAACATTTGGTGCATCATGTGAAAAATCTATTGCTTTGCTATCAATCAGATCTTGCAACTTATGTTTGAAAGCCTTGCAGTTGTCAATAGTATGGCCGGGTGCCCCGAAGTGGAACTCACATCATGCATTTACATCAAAGTCGGGTGGTGGTGGGCTTGTCGGAGGAGCCATAGTCCTCTTTTGGATCAACTGCAATTGCAACAAAGTTTGGAGCACTTGAGAATATGGCATCGGTGGTGGATCAAATACTCTATTTGCTGGCCGAACCGGATATCTTCGATAACCCTGCTGATTTTTTTGGGGTGGCTGATGTTGTTGTTGTTGTTGTTATTGTTGTTGTTGTGGTACAAGGATCGTAACTCTAGCGACCCGTTGTTGATAGTATTGAGTATGAGGCTGACGTCTCTGTCTTCCTTGAAAACTAGATACTGAGTTGGTTTCTCCCTCGCACCTTTTGTTGCCAAAGATTTTCTTTCCTCCTCCTCCAGCTGAGGACCTTTCGCCTGCTTGAATCTTCCCAATTTTGATACCATTCTCTATGCGTTCCCCTGTGATTATCATGTCGGAAAAGCTGCCAGACATATAGTTGATAAGCTTCTCATAATACATGCCAGATAAAGTAGCCACGAACATGTCGATCAGCTCACGCTCCACCATCGGAGGTTGAACTCTTGCGGCCAATTCGCGCCACCTTTGGGCGTACTCTTTGAAGCATTCATTATTCTTCTGGGTAAGATTTTGCTACTGAACCCTGTTTAGAGCAAGGTCACTATTGTATTGATAATGTTTCATGAACGCCTCATCCAAATCCTTTCAGCTACGGACATTGGTAGGCTCCAACCCCATGTACCACTAAAGGGAAGGACCGGACAAACTGTCCTGAAAAAAGTGCATTAACAGCTTTTCATCGTCTGAGTAGGCAAAAATTTTCCTGTAATACGAGTGCAAGTGAACTCTAGGACATGTAGTACCCTTGTACTTATCAAAGTCAGGGACTTTGAATTTCTGCGGTACCCTTAGGTCAGGAATAAGTCCAAGGTTGGCCATATCAAGGCCCATAGAGTTCTGACTCTTAAAACTCTTGATCCTATCTTCCAACCATTTGAATCTTCTATTAGTTTCAGAAGGCATTTCACCACCAAAATCTCTCACCGAGAAGATCTCATCCTGTCTGTCCTCAATCATCTGTTGATTCAGGTTGCCATGAATAGCACTGTTAGCTTTAAGCCCATACATATTTCCCTGACCAATAATTCCAGCATTACCAACTCCAATGTTACCAAATCCAGTGTTACCGTTGCCTCCGCCAACATTACCATTGGTTTCAACATTTCCATTACCGTTGCCAGTTGCGTTCCAATTTCCAGCACCATTGCCATTTCCATTCCCGCCAATATTGGGGATAGCGTTATTAGTGTGCTGTGTCTCAACATGAGGTGGGTTGGTAGCAGTTCCTCCATGCAATACGTCGTCGTTATCAACCCGTGTAATCAAAGGCTGCACCAAGGTCCTGAGTTGGTCTTGTCCACTAGCTACAGTCTGCATTACCTCCATAAATTGAGCCATTCTATCTCTCATTTCCTGCATTTGCTCCTGCATCTATTCCATGATCCTCTTTTGACTTCCTCTAGTCGTGTACCGGTGATTTGTTTTATCAGCAATCCTGAAACATACTAATGAAGACAGGAGATAAGAAAACAGTTCTGATGCACCTGCAATGCGAAAAAAATGCTAAATGCAGACATGTATATATGCAAAAGGGAGATTTCCCCCTCGATTCTAGTTTCCAGAGGAAGAAACGACCATGGAAAACCCCACAGACAAGTAAACAGAATAATAACTTCTCATATAATAACAGGCCAACAAACAGTGTACATACATCAATTGAGTACAAATAGAAATGACCTCAATCAACAAGCCTGGTGATGGTCAATACATAAGCAAAACAACAAGATACAAAGAAAGACAGTCAAGCTGAATGCCGAGACTGGAAATCCTCTAGCAGCTTCCGCGTCTTGGGATGATCTGGTCTAGCGAGTAGACCCTGTATGAGTAGCTCTCGTCGGCTAATGGTGCGCTGTAAACTATCAACATGGTCTTCCCAGGCTCCTTCCCCAAAGCACGCCTCAAGTCTGCACCTCTTGGTGTCCGCTCTCAACCTACAATCATCCCAGTTTGCAATACCTTTGCTCAATTTATGCTCACTATTATGTCTGAGTGATTCTTCCACCGAAATCTTCTCGTCCTTCGCTTTGAGCTGCATCTTCAACTTGGCGACCTGCTGTTTCAGCTTGTCCTCGCGCTCTTTGTTGTTGGTGAGCGTGGCATTCCATACTGAGTCAAACTTAGAGATCTTCAAGTAAGCCTTATCCAGATCCTTCTTCTTGGTAGCAAGCACACTACTAACAGCGTTCAAATCCCGGCCTGAGCGTTCTCTGGCGCTAGTCTCCTTCGTAAAGTTTGTACCTAGCTTGTTGACAAGTTCAGTCTGCTTTTTGAAAGAATAGACAACATCAATCTTCTCGCTTCGGAGTTGAATGATTTCTTTCTCTAATTCTTCATTTGCTCTTTTCAACTCTTTTTTCTCACGCAACAGTTGGTTGTACTTCTGAATATCCACGGTAGTGGGTTCTTCATTCATGATGGGGTACAAAGGCGCAACTGAGGGAAATGGCATCAAAGACTTAGCAGCTATATCCTTGATCCAAACCATGTAAGGATCATAAGCTCGATTGTTGCTCTTTCCTAACAATGTCTTACCTCGTCTGTGAATGTTACTACACGCATACTCCATTCTAACCAAAGTATCGACTTTCAGCAAGCCTGTGAAATACAGAGATTCCTGTATCTCTTCTTCCTTAGGAGGACTCTTCAAAGCATATCTGAACTGTCTAATCAACAAAGAGGGATTATAGTTAATACAGCCCTTCCTTCCGACCAACGGGACATTCGGAAAACCACTGCAACTATATATGATTTCAGCGCCAAGTATATCCTGATCAAACCATACAATGTTTTCTGTTGATAAACCCATTAGCCTAGCAGACCACTCTGAGGTGCCAGCAGTAGCAACAAACAGACCCGCCTTTGGAAGGTGACTGAAGAACCACCTATACAGCATGGGTACACAGCAAGACATATTTTTACCCCTCCGCTTCTCATTCTTATAATGGATAGAATGGTAAACATCCCCTAACAAGGTAGGCACTGAATTCCCTGAAGCAAGGATATAGAAGGCATCTGTATCCACAAAGTTTGGCAAGTTGGGAAACAAAATGATACCATATATGCATAGAGCGAGAATGGGATTGAATACAATCCAACAACCATCCTTTGCGAACTGTAAAGCCTTGTCAACCAGAAAAGGTAGAGGAAACCCATACACTCCATTCAGCTTGGTCAATTTTCCTGAGAACTCTGAGGCATCAAGATGAAGAACTGCAGCAAGCCTAGCTAGATCAGGCTTAGCATCATCATGGTAAAAAGGCATTTGATCCAATACTGGAACTCCTAGTAACGCAGCATACTCTTCCAAGGTCGGCGCCAGAACATAGTCAGGAAAAACAAAACATCTCAATTGAGGGTCATAAAACTGTAGCAGAGCATATAAGCCATTCAACTCGAACACTGAAGGTTTGCACACCATACTGAGCAGCTTCCCATAAGATTCCTTGAACTCTCCTGTCACTTTCTGATCTGCTAGAACAACCAAACTCAATAGGGAACTGATATCAGGAGAAGGGAGCTTGTAGGCAACGGTCTTCTTTAAAGACTCCATGTCAGAAAAGGAACAAGATCACTAGAATCGGGGAGGAAATATGCATCTGCAACACAGATACATGTTAATGAAATGCAAATGAAGATGCAAAATGCACATGCAAACAGGAGATCAAAATTATTGTGTTGTAGTTTGAGAAGACCGGCGCTTTGCTTTAGTCATAACCAAACAATGATATTAGGACCCCTTGATATCAAGAATCCAAACTATAAAGAACTGGGTAATCTGAAGGCTAGAGTTTCCTGCACAACCCCATCCCTCTCACAGGTAAGGACCTATCCACTGACAAGGTTTGGCATCCTATGCGTTCATCAGCGTCATAGACCTTCAAGAAATGATGATACGTTCACCATTTCTGGTTTGGCATCATCACCTCCCGAAGAGGCCTCACTTAGCTGAATCCCAAATGATCGGTCCCCAGAGTCGACAATCCTCAGATCCAAAATTCCTTCGAGCCCAAAGGGCCAGAAAGAAAATCGTTAAAGAGAATCTCGTCTGAGCGCAAATTTCATGGCTAGCTGGTGCATGCAAAGTATACAGGCTCACCACTAATCTCCACTTCTAATGCTAAGTTTATACTCAAGCCTGGGTCTGGCTTATCTCTCAATGGAACAATCCCTCTCCACAAAGCAGCAATAATGAATCACGCGGAAAGTAAAATGCGGAAAGTAAATAAAGATAAAACACATATGTACACACCCAAAAATAAACAAACAAGCGCTAGGATTGACTCGCATAGGGGATATTCTAGTCCCCAGCAGAGTCGCCAGTTGTCGCTACTGCGAAAATCGAGGCCGACAATGACATAAGAGTCGCCACCGTGCGTTATTTATCCCAAGAGAGGGAAGGGAAATGCTTAAAGAAAACCTAACAAAAAGAGGGATAAAATCGGTCATCGCAACCAAATCTCGGGTTCGGGAGTCTGTTACGCAAGGGGAAGGTGTTAGCACCCGTCACATCTGTCGTACTCGACAGGATCCATGCTTGCTATCTATCTAAAAGGGTGATTGAAACTATCTAACTACTGGCTGAAGGACAAAAGAAAAAGAAGTGACTCGGAAAAGCAACGGCGCTTTGTGCCTACGTATCTCATCTGAAGTGAGAAGTCAGAGTCAACGTAGTTCGGCTAAATACGGGTGAAAAAGGGGGGAAGGTTGCTCGCCAAGACATCACGACTTGTGCCTACGTACTTTCATCTGGTATGAAAGATCAGAGCAAACATAGTTCGGGCTAAAAGGGAACACAGGTTTGTTCAACTGTTTTACCCGAGTAAGGTTAACAATTAGTTCTAGCAGTTTGGTGTATGCAGCTCAACCATTGGAGACTTAGGCGTTACCATTTGCGATAGAACTAAGAGTTAACAAAACTCTTCTTATGAAAATGATTTTCCAAGATTAAAGGCCCCAAAGGGCAAAAAGAAGTTTGAATGATTTGTATTTTGTGTTTTTTAGAGAAGAAGTGTTTTTTTTTAATTGTTCGCAATTCATATCGCACTAGAGACTATGACTTAGGAGTGAATGTGTCGCATATCACCCAAAGGGTGCTACACTAAACATCCAAGCCATTTAAGGGAAACCCTTCAACAACTCTTTCCCAAGTGCTTAAGGCTCGTAACGCACAATAATCATTAACCTTTATTAGGTGTTTTATGATTGTTTTGAGATGAGAAGAGAAAGGACACTAAAGGGGGACTAAACTCAAACCTAAAGTCGTCATGCAATGGTGATCCTAAAATTGAGATAAGGGAATGCTACCTAATGTTATCATACATGGTTAAGATCCTAATGTCTATCATAACCTCCCTTGAACAAGAGAGATTAGAGATCATAAGGGAAAGGAGACAAAAGAGGAAAAAGAAACAACATAAACATGCAAGAATGCAAACATGGAATGCAAGTGAGGGAGGAAATTGGTGTGGGGCAATAGCCTCCACAAGCTCATCTCAACCTCAAGCAACAATATGATAAATGCAAGAGAGGAAAAGAAAAAGAAATGCATCAAAAGAAACACACAAGTGCACTGAAATGGGATGAAATGGCCTAAGCCATTCAAACATCAACCACAATGCCAAAACCCAAACACAAATGAAAGGCAAAGAAGACCTAAAACAAAGTGAGGATGGGAGGTTATATGAGGACAGCAAGGAACTCATAATGTGCACTCAACCATAAGCATCACAAGAAAGGTGCACAAGAAAGCACAAAGAAATCCTCATGGATTCATCATCTTAGGCATGCTTCAAGTACCTCCAAAGCAGGGACCAAGCCACCTTAATTAAGATTCCAAAGTCATTGGACAGCAAGGGAAATGAAATAAAAGTTCTCAAAAGCAAAAGTAAATAAACCACAAGGAAACGCAAGCAAATTCCCAAAGGAAAGCAAACATGTTTCACATAGAAACCCTAATTGGGAACTCAAAAGTAAACAATCAAATGAACAAGCAAAACACATAATATTGACCTAAAAATGTGCAAACATCATCCTTAACATGTTAGCAACATGAATCAAAAGGCATTAAAGGGTCAAAGGATCCATAAATGTCATATCCAAAGCAAACTAGGTCAATGTGTTTGTATGAACCTCCCTTTGGGGTAATTTGACTTGCAAGTTACTCTAAAATTAGGAAAATGATTCAAAAATAACCAAATAAAATGCAAAAGGCACATAAACATGTTGGCAACCAAAGACCAAGAGATTACAATCAAAGTCACTTTACAACATCACCATAGAAATTGATTCACAAGGGTGCTGCATTATGAAGGAGGATTGTCGAGGGTCAAATGAAGTGCATCAAAAGTCAACTCAAAAGTCAACCAACAGGGGCAAAATGGTTCTCAAAAATTCATCAACCCATCATGGATATGAGGATGAATTTTGGGTCATTGGACCAAAAGGAAGTGAGAGAAACAAAATAAAAACTAAAATATGTCAAGAATTAGGTCAAATAAAACACCTCTAATGTTAAATTCCATTTTTAATTGAAAAATAATCCAAAAAAAATATAATATAAATTTTATAAAATAAAAGACACTTCAAATTGTCTAAAACATATTTTTGGGGAATTTTATGACCAATAGAGGTATTTTGTTCTGAATTAAATCTAAACAGCAACAAAATAAAAAAAAGAAAGAAAAATGAAATTAAAATAAAGAAGACAGGGGGTGCAGAAAGCATCCCAAACACGTTTAAAATAAATGGGCTCAGGCAAAGGGGGTGCAAACAGCAAAACGAGCCCAGGTCCATCAGCAAAAACTTGAGTGCTTGTGGATTGTGTGTGAGGAGTCAACAGAGGTCCATGGTGGAAAGCGTTCAGGCACGTTGGATCAAAAAGTAATCAAATCCGAAGGCCAAAAGAAAGCACACGTGGCCAGGCAAGGCAAATAAATGAAACAGTGAGTTTCATGTGGATCAGGTAAGGCAAGTCAAACAAAGAGCATGGTAGGTCTTAATCATGGTCGTGGAATGAAAAGTAATTAAATCAAACGGACAGAAACAACACACGTGGTTGGGAGAGTGTTCGAACTTGGAGGAAAAAACCAGACGGCCGGAACCACTGTTCCGGTCGTCTTCTCCGACGACACAAGCAAACTAGTCACGGCCAAAAAACGCAGGCGCACAAAAACTTAACCAAATCAAGCAAAATAAAAGCCAAAAATGATCTCCAGGTCACGTAGATCAATCCACAAACCATTTTCATTGATCATGCCTAAATAAGCCAAAACGAAAAAGAAAAGAAATGAGCTCAAAACACAAAAGCTCACAAGCATCCATCAGTTCATTCCAGAAACCATCTATGATATGCAAGGATCACAAATATATAAAAATGGCGTAACAACAATGCTTAAACAGAGAGAAAAAAGGATTGAAAAGAAACCTAAATGAAAGCTTCCCCATAGCTCATTTCTTTAGTAAAGCTTAAAAGAAACCACCCAGAAACGTTCTATGAACCTCAAGGAACCTTTCTAAATGTTTGGTTTGGATTGAAACTCACTGAAATATGAAAAACAATTTTTGAATTTTCTCTCACTTTTTCTCAATGTGTTCTTGAACAATTTCACACCAAAGTCAATTCTGAGAGCTTGTGAACAATGCTGAGAATAAGTATGATGGATTTTGATACCAAGAAGGCCCAATTCTATGCTCCTTAAGCCCAATTGAAATTCACATTTTCTCCTTATGGCCACCTCCAAAAGTGCACGAAATGGTCTTGCCAAGCTGTAAAAATGGCTCAGTTAGCTTGCACCTGAGGTAAATTGATCCAAGGGTTGAAAATGGCTCCTCAATTTAATCCTATAGCATGGTTTGTATGTGTTACTTAATCTTGAAGTAAGCATGAAAATGTCCACTAAATTGAGCTCAAATCTCAAATCCAAAATTGGCATTGTGCTTGAAATATATTTGGCACTCAAAAAATGCATAAGGTTGGTACAAAATGATCCCAAATGAATTTAATTTGATTTTCCCCTTTTGAGGCCTTTTTCATGAAAATTTCTTTAGGGATTCTTCAATCCAAGCCAAACCCTTGATGCCTTGATGTTTGGTTGAGAAACTGACCCTATTTGGAGAAAGTTTGAAGTTGGAAAGATTTCCATTTGAAGTGTGCAAAGTGGTGAAATGGACCTATAATGAAAATGACCTGTAAGCCTGCTTTCCCAAAATACCCCTGCCTTGCAAGCCTCATAACCTGAGTTCTACAAATCAGATGAAGGACTTCTAGTACTCTTTGGAAATCTACGATCATGAGGAATAACTTTTATATTCATCAAAAGTTGAGGAGAAACATCCTTCTAGGTCAAAAGTGGCTTGGAAGTTGGTTGACTTTTGTTGACCAAAATCACATTCATCTGAGGACCTGTAACTTGTCTGCTTCATAACTTGAGTTCTACAAATCCAATCAAGGACTTCTAGTACTCAAAAGAAATCTAAGAACATGCTATACAAGTCTCATGTTGGGGTCAAGATGAGATAAGACTTGTATCTTGAGATAGGTGGTCTTGAAGTTGGGCACTAAACAGGGGATTTTACACTAAGAACCCTAATTTAGTAACTCCTCACACTCTTGATTCTTGATGAATTGATCTTGAAATGATATCGCATGTATCTCAACACAACATTCCATGACCATAAAGACTTGGAATTGAGTCTTAATCTTCTTCAATTTCACAGTTGACTTAGGGTTGACCAGATGAAAACCCTAATTGCACCATTTTCAACTGTAGCCACTTGCACTTGGTATAAACACTTGGATGAGCTCCACAATGACCTACAAGGCCTCCAATGAGCTTAAATGTTCATCTCCTTCCATAACCATGGGCTTGTGATCCTCAGATGACCTTCAAATGGCCTCCTAGACAGGAGGTGAACCACACACACTTATCTGCCTATCCAAAGGGCTTTGACTTGTATCTAATGATGATAACCCCCCTGTTGACTTGAATACAAACTCTTGATTAGGCTTAGAACCCTTGGCAAATTCCTCTTGTTATACACACATCTCTTGATCCCCTGTAAAATGCAAAATGTTATGCTATGCAATATGCTAGAATAATGAAATGAAACATAAACCAAGTAAAGAAAAGGTTGGGAAAATTTTGGGGTACAACAAACCTTAAAATGATTTCATTCTAAATCAGTCAAAACTTAACCAATTTTAGTGAAATTAAAGTTTAACCTGCTTGAAATTTTGAGAGGATTAAGATGGTACCAACCATTTTTTAAAATGATGCACACATAATGAAATTCGAATGAACATGCAGTTGTGGCTTTTGAGATGCATTTTGAAGTTTAAAAAATCAAAACTAATGCAATCACACACAAGTGAGGGTCTGCTCACGTTTTAAATACAATATAGAATGAGTTTCAACAGAAAGATTAATAAAAAGACAAAAGAGAAAGACATTGGCATATGAGTTGCAAGAACAAACATGAGTTGAAAATAACCATAGCAGAATGGTCACAACATCAAGCAAAGCAACTTCAACAAGTCAAGATTTAATGTCATCAACATCTAAGAACCTCTAAACCAATCTGTTAGCAAAAGACCTAAGATCTAGGGGCTGCCAAGTCATGGCAGTTGGCTTGTAGCAAGATCATGATATTATTGACATAAATAACCAAAGAATTGACATATGATGCTAACAAGAAGTTCAATGGCAGAAAATCAAACATGACTCACAAGTCATAGCAAAATACAAAGCAAGACATATATGCTTAAAACAGTTGACAAACACCAACATAGACATGTTCATAACAAAAAGCATCAATACAAAACTGACCAGACCTATGCACAACCAAACATTCACCAATAGTTTTAACAGCAACATAAAGCAAATGCAGAAAGGAAACAAGCAGCTTACAAGCTCAACACACATGGATTTCAAGTATATTGAAGTTCTGATGGAAATATAGGTTGATAAACCTTAAGACAACTTAGACAGCAAATACATAGAGATCCAGCAACCAAACTCTTACAAGAGTAAACATGCAGACCAAGTTTCAAACTGACTTAGATCACAACTTACAAGTTGGAATGTCAAGCCACAGCAAACAACCTCTCTCACAAATCAAAAACAATCTTATTTAAAACAGAATAAAACAAAGTTGGCATTACAATGCAAATACATTACTTCATGACAGTCACTACTTCAAAGGCAGGTTTTGGTTATGAGAAACAGGTTTTTTTAAACAGCAATGATCATGAGTTCATCATAACAATGTCAATCCTTAATGCACCATATACCTTAACAGCATACATCAGTAAAAAAACAATATACACACATTTCCCTAATGAAAACCACTACTTTAAAAAAACCACATCTAGCATGAGAGCCAAGTCCTAACAACAATGATCATGAGTTGACAAACTCAAGCTTCAAAAATAGTTTTTGACAGCATAGTTACAACTTAAACATAACAATGTCCAATTCATTCAACAAGCTAATCAATACCTACATGATGCATATCAGTGAGAAGGTTTAGGATCACATACCTCTTGTAGTCTTCCCCAAAGCAACCTAGCTGCAAAATCTCCTTCCCTTGATGCAAGCTTTTGAAGTTCCTTCCTTTTGAAGTAACAAGTGGTTTTTGAGGACAGTTTGAGCAAATGGATTTCCAATTGTTATTTAAGATCTTAGACAGTTAGTATGACATAAATGGAAGATGTTACAAGTGTCAAAGTGGTTCAAACTACTCTAGGTGGTGAGTTGTTCCATTTTATGCATAAAAGTCAAACTTAAGTGAGTGAGAAGTTGACTTTTGGATTTGTGGTGTTTTTGATTAAACCAATGGTTGGAACAACTTCTAATGGTGATTTTAGGTTTGTGTGGATGGTTTTTATGGTGGTTGAGTGGTTAGATATGGAGCTGGTATGAAACTTGGACAAGGCAATTTTTGGTGATTTTGTAACTTTCTTCACTTACAAGCAAAGCAAAATAGAATGAGAGCTTCAAATTTCTCTTGGGTTTAGAGGACTCTAGTGTGTTTTTGTGCATAGAGGAAGCCTTTATTTATAGGCAAAGTAAGAGATGAGGACAGATTTGTTCAAGTAGTTTTCAAGGTGGTTTTGTTGAAAAATCTAGAAAATATATGTGGTTTTGACTCTGCAGGTTTTGCTTGCTTCCAAGGTGTTTATATCTCTAAAACCAGCTAGCAATGAGCTGTGAGAAGTGACCAAAGAGTTAGTAAAGGACTCCCCCATGCTGCAGCCACAAACACTCTTTCTCATGGTGTACCTTTTGTACTTTTTCTTATTAAACTAATGGATCTTGGATGAAACTTTGGATTTTCTTGGATACCTTTCTGATTTAGTTCAATATATACTCTAACACATCATATCAAAGGTCATTCCATGGTTAGAACTCAAGTGGATAGTTGGAAATCAAGTTTATGTTGAGTTTTGACATGATGACAATCAAGTGTTTGGAGCCAACTTGTCCCCTTCAAAACTCTCAGCTCACAAGGGCTATGGAGGAGTTCTTGTACTTTTTGGAAAGCCCTCATTATGCTCTTCAAATTTCATGTTTAAATTCCAAGTGGAACTAGGTAAAGAAATCCCTCAAAGTTGGTTGAAAGCATGTCTTAAAAGTGCCAAAACTTAGAATTTCACTAAGTGCTTTCTCCCTCTTGTGATGATTTTGACTATAACTACAAATCTATGCATGTTTTCCATGGGTCACCTTTACACTTTTGTAGGGTTTGCCAAGACCTTTCCAACAAGCTTTGAACCACCTCATTTGGATGTGTGGTTAGGAAGTTATGGTCTTGCCCCTTTCAAAATCCTAATTCCTGACTTTTCCGATTGTTCCTCAATCCTTGATCCAATGGTTACAAAAATTCATTACTAGATTTAATATGTCATTAGGAACATATTTTGTTTCAACTTTGAGGTCAAACTCCTTTTGGTCAAAGAGTTGACTTTTCAGTCAAATGGACCGATCGACCGAAATACCCCGCATCGACTGTTGATGTTCTGGGTCATTTGAGGTCTTGAAACTTCTTGGGTGAACTTAACTAAGTCATATGAGCTTCATGGACCATGATTCCATCATTTTAATACCTTTTAAATCAAAATTCAAACTACAGTTGACTTTTCCTAATCAGAAACCCTAACTAGGTGTTCTGGACTGCACTGTTCTTTATCTTTGGGTGACAACCTCAAATTGAATTAATATTTGATCCAATATAGTATCTTTGATTGTTTAGATACTTGTTTCATGGAGAATCAATCCAAGACATTGACTGATTGAACCATCGAAACCTCGATTCTTGACTGTATGGAACCCTAATTCACCTGTATCTTGACAAAGACAAACTTGAAATAGGTTAATGGTTAGATAAACAAATGAAGATGCTCCTAGAATGATGATGGAATCTAAGGGTCAAAATTTGGGGTGCAACAAACCGGACTTTTATTTATCCAAAGGAAAGGTTAAAGAAAAAAAGACCTTTTACGCGATGTAACAACAACACTAAGAGATTCAGGGATCGGGGTTGGTTAAGCCTAGGGTAGGTATTTCACATCCTAAACATTTATAGGAACCTTTTGTTTGTTTGTATTCTAAACTTGCTAAATGTTTGCTATGGTTTGGGATTAGGAAAAAGGTAAAGTTTGTAGGTGAAAACCTAGGGATAGTTTCTAAGTTTGCTCACAAAGATATCGCATCCTCTGCCTACATATCCTAACTAGGATAGAATCAGAGCAACTGTAGTTCACCTCACCGAAGATTAAAAAGTACTTGTCTATGGTCAAGACTCTAGGGGAACAAACATAACAATACTTATGTAGAATTTAACTAAACTCTCTATATCTATATTGAACACTCAAGAATAGGGAGTAAGTAATCATCACCATGATTCTTACATAGAGTTAACCAACTCTACCTAATTCTACGTTGAAAATATACTCCTAACAAGGGGTAGGTCTTCTAGACTTAAAGAAAAGTCTAAGGGATATGGGGTCCAACTTAACTAAGTTAGGGTTCAGGATGACTTAACAAATTCAGAGGGAGGATAATGAGCTATCCATGACAATGAAGTCAATAGAGAGACTTTCCTTTGGAATAGGAAAAGTGGAGACAACTTGATGAGAATTAACAAGTTCCATCACCTAGGTAATAAATTAACAAAGCAATACATAAGCATTCATTCATACATGATGAACACAAAAGAGTATGGTAACAACCAAAGAAGAGATGCAAGTATGTGACAACATCAAGCAAATATTACAATCAAGTCAAATGGTTACAACTAATAAAGCACAAAGATATTACAATATCTAGAAGGAACATGTTAGAGGTTCTTACAAGACCAATCACATAAGGTAAAATCAATTCTAAGTATCTTAACAAAGATGAAGAGAAATGAGGTAGCAACCATCAAGACAAAACAAAGAACATGTAATTCAAACAAGTTTTGAGTGCAAGCAAGTTACAACTTGAGGCAAGCATATTATAGGGCTCAAAGAAATGTCAAATGTAATAACATAAGACTAACAATCATACATTGATGACAATCAAGCACAAGTAAACATACAAGAAATGTTGCAACAAATCAAGTAAGAAGTTCAAAGTTCAAGAGGAATCGTACATGTTCAAAAGATAATTTTCAAAACAAAATTAAATCCTAAGGATGTTATAGTTCTAAAAAGGCATCATAACAAGTAAAGTAAGGATATGGGATCATGTTCAAGAGGTTATAACATCAATGAACACACAGAGGCAAACATGAACAAGAAGAAATCAAGTATGTAAGCTACAACTTGAACCAAACATGGAACATGAATCAATTAAGGCCAAATGTGACAAAATTTAACATGATGAAGGCATGAAACATGGTAACAACCAAAACAGATTAAGATAACCATATGACAACATGAGAGAGCAAAGAGATGACAATCAACAAAGCATAAGTTCCTAGTTTCATAGGAGAAAAATAAAGCAATGTTCATGGTAACGACCAAGGCAAAACATAAACCCTAGCATGTTATGGTTCTAAAAAGACATATAAACAAGTAGAATATGACATGATAAGCACATTCAAGAGGTTACAATATCAAGAATCATGGCAAGGTTCACAGATGAAGTTTAACATGTTATTTTCACGTATATGCATTCACAAAAGAAAGAATGAACATGGTAAGGCAAGGAATCAAACACCTTTGAGCATTTAAAAATGTTAAAAAACATATATGAATCACATAAAATCAATCTCACAAGAAAAATCAAGTTACAAGTTGAAAACGTTTATAAACACCGTGGTGAAAACCCTAAAAACACATGCTTTTCAAGTGAATCAAAGTCTTTCTAGGATAATTATACTTGAATTATTTCTTCATTCAATGAAAGTAGACATTATAAAGAGTATTTTTCAAAAAGAATGGCATCAATAGCAAAAAAAAATGAGCAAGTTATGATCATTCAAAGTTGGTGTACCAATGGGGGCAAAACTAGGGCAAGGCAAAGTAAGGCAACTTAGGTCATTTGCATGAAGAAATGGAACTCAGTCAAAACTTAACGGAATAAGGTGAAACAAAATTGAAAATTGTGTGTTTTTAAACAAGGAATTAAATGGTACAATTTGTTTTTCCATACAACACGCTCACTGAAAAATTCGATAGCATCATTGTTTAGGAAACTTTGGTCACAACCAAAAGCATGAGCATATGGACAGTCCAAAACAGAGCAAGGTTTGATGAAACAAGAATCCAAACATCATGTATACATCATTTATAGTGATTGGCTCAAGAGAAATCAGAAAATGCACACATGGATTGACAGATTGGCATCAATATGCATATGGTGACCTAGCTTGCCTTAGTTTCTGACCAACATTTTGGACAGTCAAGAAATTACAATTTCTAATGCAAATGGTGGTTCATACATGACATATAACACAAATATAACATGTTCACATAATGTCTAGCACAAAAGCATATTTACAACTCAACATGGCATGTGAAATGCAAAGCAAAACTTCAAGATTCAAAGGTTTATGCCTGCCTCTTGAAGCAACCTTACCAAATAAGAAAACCAGAGATCCTTGTTATCTTGATATAGTTTGCAAATGGCTTGAAAATTGAAGAAAAACCTCAAAAATCCATGATTTTACAAAGCAACATGGTCCAATTTTTGTTACAGAAGTGAAAACTTGATTTGGACGGCTTCTATATGCTATTTATGAAGTGTTAGAGGTTTCAAAAGAGTTGGAAATGATCTGTAATAAGTTATGGCTTGAAAGATGCAGAAAGTTGACTTTTTGGTTTTGGAGGTTGACTTTGAGAAGGAAATGGCTTCTAGTGTAAATGGCAGCTTGGACAGCTCTAGAGGATCACTTGAAACTTGTGTGGAGTGTTATAAAGAGTGTGGAATGATTGGAAAATGGTTTGGTGCAACTTCTGTCTAAGACAAATTTTGGCACTTTGGAGTTTTTAACTTGGCTTGCAAGAATGTTTGCAACTGTGGAAAGAGTGGGTTTGTGGTTGTTTTCTTTGTTGCAATTGTGTGTCTTTGATGTATAGAAGATGTCCTACTTATAGGCAAAGCCACATGATCAAAGGTGAGGACAGATTTGGGGTTTTGGTCTTGGAGGGAAAAAATGAAGAAAATATGTTCAAGATTTGGTGCAGTTGGAATTCAATGTTCTTGCCTCAATGTGATGCACAAATTAAGTTGTATAAGGGCAGTGGAGGTTACTGAAGTGTGGCTAGGGAGTAGGGGAATTGCAGCTGCATATTTCTTCATGAAAAAGTTGATCTTTCCTCTTAATTTTTTGAATATAATATTGCAACTTGCTTGCAATTTGGCTTGTCATCTTGTCAAGCCTTTAAAACCTTCACTCTTTCTGCATTTTTACTCATTACACTCTCTAAACATCAGATTAAGACTTGATCAAATGGTTGAGAATAGCTTTGGTGGTTGGCAAGTTGATTTGTGACAAATTTGAAATGGTGCATTTAAGTGTTTGGACCCCAACTTGCTTCCTTCGGAACTCCTAGCTCACAAATGCTATGGAGAAGTTCTTTTACTTTTTGGAAAGCCCTCATTATGCTCTACAACCTTTATGTTTTGGGAAATTTCAAACTCCAAGTGGAACTAGGTCAAAAACACCCTTGAAGTTGGCTGAAAACATGACTTGACAAGTGCTAAAAATGTGAAATTTCACCAAGTCTTTTCCCCTCTTGCATTGATTTTGATCATAACTCCAAATCTTGGTTAGTAGCCTTTCATCCCATCTTTTGACTGGTATTCTTTCTTCTGAGTTCACCTTTAGTCAGCGTCTTGGTCATTCTAACTTTTGGTTAGTACCCCTTCTGCTGATCATCCCAACTTTTAGTTGGTAGTCTCCAGCTTTATCCCAACTTTTGGTTGGTATTCTCCCCTGCGAAGTCATGATCCCAACTTTTGGTTGGTAGTCTTCATTTTTGTGTGTTCGCCTTCGGTCGGAGTTCTGGCGATCCTAACTTTTGGTTAGTAGCCTCTATCCCAAAATTTTGTTGGTATATCTTTGTTGATGATCCCAATTTTGGTTGTTAGTCTTCATTTTTTGCGTGTTTTCCTTCGGTCGGCGTCTGGGTGATTCTAACTTTTAATTAGTAGTCTTTTCTCACAACTTTTGGTTGTTACTCTCTCTGGTGATCCTAACTTTTGGTTAGTAGCCTTTATTATCTTCTTGATTGTCACTTCTTGCCATCCCAGCTTTTGGTTGGTATCTTGTATCCTTCGGTTATCCCAACTTTTGGTTGGTACCTGCTACCTTTAAGTCCACCTTCGGCTGGCAATATCTTCACTATATACATCCCCACAAGTTGCAAATTTTAGGGTTCTTTTGGTATTCAACCTCCCTGTACCTTGAAGGTCTGAAAGCCGGTGCTATCATCCCTTCGGGTCCAAGTCGTTTAAATAGGGGTAGCTGTAGCATCCCAAAATTTTCCCTCTCTTTTTCTAGCCTTAACTGGCTTTTGCTTCACGTTCATTTGTATCATCATTAGGTCATAGATCATAATCATGTTTTGCATTAGTTTTCTAATACATGGGGTCAAGAGTTTCTCTGAATCAGATCATCAAGTATCAAGCTTACTTTCTTCAAGATTTGTCAGGCATCAAAGGGCATATGGTTTCATAAGTCTTTGGTTCAAGTTTGTTGACAAGCTTATATCTAGTTGGCTTAAGTTTAGGGTTTACTTCTCATCATTGATAGGGATTAGAGTTATTAGGACATTGGTTTAACTTCAAGCCAGGTGTGGTTAAGATCAGACAAAAGTTCGACCTAATCTTGGTCAAACCATCAAAAACTTGCTTCTATTTCAGGTTACCTGCATCAGTGGAATTAATCGATGTTTCGCGTAGTTTAACCAGATATGTTCATTTGAATTCTCCAACTACTGTTTCGTCGCTTGTTTGGACAGTTTAAACCGTTTTGGCGGGTAAAGCTTATTTCAAAATCGAACGAGATACTATATTTTTTTCGAGTGGTTTATTATGCACTGACAATTTTGGTGCAACTATTTTCTTTTTCGGGTACTTCGGTGCTCGACTTTTTATTCGCTTTTATTCGTTATTTTGTAGATAATTAATCCTTCTTAGTTAATTTAGAATTAATTTAGATTTCTTAGGTAATTAAGATTATATTTTAATTATTTATTTATTTCTTATTCAAAAATTTGTAATTAAATGAATTTGTTTAGATTTTGTTTTATTTATCTTTATTTAGTTATTTATTTCTTAGCTAATTAATTTAGGATTAATTTTTAATTTGTTTAACTTTAATATCTTTATCATTTAGTTTTTAAGTTAGATAATCTTTTAATTAATCTAATTAATTTTAATTTGTGTAGATAATTAGATTTTATTTTATCTTTTCTTTTATTTATTTATTAGTTAAGTAGTTTTTATTTATTATTAATTAAATAGTATTTTTATATATATTATTTTATCACAACTTTTAACTAAGCTTTTTACTATTTTTTTTTATATTTATTTTGTCTCACAAACCACTAACCAACACACTCTAAGCCATACACATTCAAACTTCAGCCCACATATAACCATTTGAGTTACACTCCGAAAAAGGGGTAATCCCACAATATTAGCCACGCATCAGTCCGCAAACTTTCAGCTACCACTACCAAATTGTACAAAAAAAACCAACAGCTGTAAAGAAAAATTTGTACGCCACACTTAACCTGTTATTCAACCACACCAGACAAATTATACATAAACTATCTGCTACTACTACACCAAAACCGTAAACCAAGCACGCCAGACAACCTCTTCACAAAACCTGTCACAAACTCGTACAAAATTCACGCACCAACCTGCACAAAACGTGACAAAATGTTCAAGGTACAAAGAGGAAAACTTAACCAACAAGTTTCAAAGACAGATTTTTCTCACCATATATACACATACATATCAGAGAGGAGCAGAATGGGGGGTTAAACAAAAAAAGAGAGAACATAACCTCTGTAGAAAAAAAGATGGAAACATCAAACCTTTAATCACATGTTCATCCTTCAACTCTCAATCACAAAATCATTATCGGCTCACCCTCCAGCTATCTTCCACCACCCTTTCTTTTCCAAAATCGAGCTCCACCGCCACAAAAATGTTGCAGCGACTCTTTAATGTCAAGCCTAATTCACTATTGTTTAGACATTCCCAACAACAACGATTCTCCACACATCTCCTTCAACCATTTCTCTACTACAAATCATCACATAACCTTCCTTGTAACCCTTACCAACATATACCATGAACTACACGATACACAAAAGGCTTTTTTCTCGGTTGCTATTTAAAAGCACAAACTTGTTTTCACTCATAAAAGCACCATCTAAACTAAACCAAGAGGCCACCATGTAAAACTCTAAACAAACCACACAACTCTCATCTTCAAAAAGCAACTCATTTTGTTATTACAGGCCCCTACTTTTCTTCATATAAGAAACCAATCCTAATATATCAACCATAACACTCAACTTTCTCAAAACTATTTGCTGCAAGAACACATCTTTTTCACTAATACTCTTCATGTTCACAAACTTACTGCCTCCACTTTTCACACCAACCGAACCACCCCGGATATATACCCTCCAATATCACACTTACTCCGCCGTGCATACCAAATAACACAACCACCTGTAATCGACCCAACGTCGCCACCCCCAAATTCACCGTCGGGAAATCCAACCTTGAATCGAAACCACTACGAAAGAGGGACATTAAGCGAAGTGGAGATCGCGAGAGAGATTAAAAAAGAACAAAGGAAGGAGATAAGAAAGGACCACCGCGTGTACTCGTCATTGCCGCAAAACCAAGCTCGTAGGCTCGGCGATCACACAGCTTCTAGTCGATACCTTTTTTCGACAATGACGCCACGACGATGCTCAACCACCATCAAGTTTCCTCATCACCATTGGTGTATACCTTTTTCTTCACTCACTCTTACGTTTGGTTTTGCTCTATGTTCTGTGGTTGGATTTTGAGTTTCAAATTGTTGGTTTGAAAAGTCAAATAAGCAGTTTTGTTTTTTTATCAGAATTATTATAAAATTTTAGGAAAGGGATTTTGTTTGTTGGGCTGAAGGTCCATGTGTTTCATGTTATCCACACACCACATTTCACTAAGCACCTCCCTTTGTTCTATTTTCCAATTTTCTTTATTAAATTTCCTTCTATTTCCTTTTTTTTAATTTGTGAATCATTTAATTAGCATTTATTTTATTAGTATGTGATTTTTTTCTATTTAATTTTTTTTTTTAAATTAGTCCTTTTGATTTTGATTAAGTAATAAGAAACTCCAAAATATAGTTTCTCATTTAATTTTGTGAACTAATCCTTTTTTTTTAATTTATGTTAAGATTGTTTAGGGTTATTTAAATTTTTGTTATTTAATTTCTATTCTTTCTATTAATTTTTTTGGTTAATTGTTTTGTTTTATATATGATAAAAAAAACCTTTATTGATTATGTACATTATTCTTTTAATATTCGATTTAGGTTTGGAATTTAATTGATTAGGATTACTTAGATTTTTGTTAATTATTTTCTATGAATTTCTTTAACTTCTAACTTAGTGACTTATAGAATTGAGATTTTTGTTTTAGATATTTATTTTGTTTAGTTTGTTTTTGAAATTAGATTTTAATTTGGTTTAATTAGAATTATATTTTATTTTTAGGAGTTAGTCTTAATTTAGGTTTTGATTTAAATTTTTAATTGTAATTTAAGATTTTATTTTTGGATTAACTTTTAACATTAATCTTGTGATTAACTTTGATAATCTTGATTAGTTTTTATTTTTACTAACTTAGATTCTAATTTTGATGTTAATTTTTTATTAATCTTGATTCTAGTTTTGGCAAGTGTTGTTAGCATTTTTCTTGTGGATATTCTTGTTTAATTGATGATCTTGATTTTGATACTTGCCTTGATTAATTCCTGATTAAATTTTGATCAATGTGTGCTTTGTTTCGTTCCTGTTTTCGTTTGTGATTGATTAGTATGGTGTTTACTTGTGCTTGCTCACATGATCTCTTAGGATTCCTAGTCCGACTTAATTTCTAATTAAGGTAGGAGTAGGAGAGACATTAGGCTTTTAATCCTTTGCATGATTATAATTAGGATAGTCCCTCTCTTATCCCAACTTTAGGATCATTTTGTATGATAACATTAGGGTTTTCAGTTCCCTTTAGTGTTTTCTTTTTTAGTCTTATCTTCTCATCTCAAACAATTCTAAGACACTTAATAAAAACGATGAACGTTGTGCGTCACGAGCCTTAAGCATATAGAAAATGATGAGTGGGGGTTTCTCCTCACTTGTCTAGAATATGACACATTCGCTCCTATATCATAGTCTTTAGTGCAACGTGAATCTCAAACAAATTCAATTCACTTCTCTTAAACCAAATTCAAATCTTTTTATCCTTCGGGATTTGTTTCAAAATCATTTTCAGAAAAGAGTACGTTGTTTTTCCGTTCTACCGCAAACAGACATCGACCCTAACTGCTGGAATGGGAATTTAACGTCGTTCATAAAAAACACTTAACCAACCAGTGGTTTAGTTTCCTGAACCACGTTTGCTCTGATTTCTCATACCAGATGAGAATATGTAGGCACAAGACGGCGAGGTCTTGGCGAGCACCCTTTTCCCCTTTATCCGTAGTTATCCAAACTATGTTTGCTCTGATTTCTCATACTAGATGAGGATATGTAGGCACAAGACGGTGATGTCTTGGCGAGCAACCTTCTCCCCTTCACCCGTAGTTTTCTAAACTACGTTGACTCTGACTTTCCCATTGCACGAGGCAATACGTAGGCATAGGGAGGTGATGTCCTATCGAGTCTCTTTTTTCTTTTTCCTTTTCCATTTCTGTTTAGCAGCTTTTAGATAACTCATTATTTGATTAGACAACAAGCGTGGATCTCGTTGAGTACAATGGACATGAGAGGATGCTAATACCTTCCCCTTGCGTAATCGACTCCCGAACCCAAGATTTGGTTGCGATAACCTTGTTTTCTCCTTTCTTTTAGGATTTCTTTGATCATTTCGTTTCCCTCCCTAGGGATGAATAACGTTCGGTGGCGACTCTTTTTTTGTTTCCACCAATTGTTTTTTCACAGTTGCAACAATATGTACTGCTGGAAGGGTGAGTCTGTATGTATACTTCTGTAATAAACCCTAGTTTCACAAATTAGTGTGTGGTCCATCATGCATCTGTTTGCATGGACAGAGCGAGACCCTTGCAACCACCAGTTGGTGCTAGTTCATTTGATGTGGAAGTGTAGTCTTCTCGAGTTTAGATGTCTTTGACATCTTCTTCCCAGCGACACATGTCGCCTAGTGATTTCCTAGAAGCTCCAGAATTTTATTTTAATGAACCTATCATTCCTGATGTCGTTCTTGGTGTTTTCCAAGAAACCCCTATAACACTTAAGTACTTCCTCTGTATGCAAACCATGTTGGTAGGAACACGTGGGATGGAAAGGTAAAATAAATTTATATTTGTCCTTTTAAACGTACATGTTATAGTATTTTAACTTTCTGATGATGATTTTCTTTACATTATCGTGAGACTTTTAAATGCACCAACCGCGATAAGAATATTATGAACTTGCAACAACCTGAAGAGAAATTGTTTCATGATGGCATGCAATAATCTGGATTGCATAATTTATACATGATTGGTTATAATGTCATTAATCATGGTATGTTGTATGTTTTTATAAAGAGATGACACTCTGAGACGTCATATTTTCATCTTTTGATTGGTGAAATTTCTATCACACTTGATGATGTGTCATCACTCTAACATATTCTAATCAAAGGGAAATTATTAAACCACTCCAAAATCGCTAGACCTAAGGCACTAGACATGATGGTGTAATACATAGGATCTGACCCAGGTGTTGCACAAAAGAAAATGGGTGAAACTAAAGGGTGTCATTCTAAATTTTCATTTTTGGAGGAGCTATATAAATACCACTTGGATGCGGCAGTGGAGGCCAATAGTGATAATGCACATGTTTTGCATCATAGAGCATGTGTATTGAGGTCATATCTCATGTATTTAGTTGGCACATCCATATTTGTGGAAAAAAGTGCTTATTATGTTAATGTCATTTACCTTAGATACTTCATTAACTATAAATATGGGCGCTTGTTTGGTTTATCTATGCTCAAAATTAGCTTAAGCTTGTCTTTTGAATACTAGACAGGTGACAACAAGCAACACACTATTTACAATAATATATTTTCACCTTTATTGTTATTAATATTTCAAAACACTTGTGCTACATCGTTACTAATATTTTATCTAAACCATTTTCAAGAACGAATCCTCTCTCAATTTCTGTGCATCTTCGGTTGTTCGTATCACGAAGAATATGATAAGGTTTGGCCACACTACTACGAAAAACCCATTTGACAATGGTTGGGAAAGATATATAATCACACGGGCCCAGACGTTGTCATGTAAAGTGTAGTTGCATATATGATACTTACAATCACGACTCAGTAACCATTTTAATAAACTAAAAAACGCGCGCCCTATCACAACGGGTTTTCCAAAAGAATGTTGTGATAAAAATAATGATCCTAGGTTCGAATCCTAGCTGCGCCATTTTGATATTTATTTTTTTCTGGATAGCGTGCGAGAATTTATAATGGTTATGATATATAATCGTTGTTATATTTTCTGTAGAATTAACAAATATTATCCTGCTTTTATAATTAATCTCATTTTTTAACATGTATTATTGTTCACCATATCACAGTAGAAAATCTGTATTTTCCTCCATATGTACTGATGGAGGAAAATACATCTCCAATTGACACAAGATTATGGAAGCCTCATCTTCTAATTCATCTAATCTTTTAAAATCAAGAATGTTATTACATATGGCATTAAAGAATAAACGCAATCTCATTATAGTTACTATCATATTTTTTGGTAGGATCCCACAGATAGCCACTGGTAAAATTTGTTGCATCAATACATGATGAGTCGCCACCTTTCGCTATTTATCCCAAAGAGAGGGAAAGGAAACGATCGGAAAAACCTAACGAAAAAGGGAAAAGACGAGGTCATCGCAACCAAGTCCTGGATTCGGGAGTCAGTTACGCAAGGGGAAGCTATTAGCACCCCTCACGTCCGTCGTACTCGACGGGATCCATGCTTGTTGTCTATCTAAGGGTGTGTTTAAACTATCTACGCTACAGGCTTGCAGAATAAAAAGAAAAGAAAAAGAGACTCAGCAGAGCATCACCGCTCTGTGCTTACGTATTCCCTCGTGCAATGGGAAAGTTAGAGTCAACGTAGTTCGGCCAACTACGGGAGAGAGGGGGGAAGGTTGCTCGCCAAGACATCACGTCTTGTGCCTACTTACTTTCATCTGGTATAAAGATCAGAGCAAACGTAGTTCGGGCGGACACGAAATCACAGGTTGATTAAGTGTTTTAATCGAGTAGGGTTAAACATCTGTTCCAACAGTTAGGGACTAAGCCTGTTTGCGGTAGAACCGAAGCTTAACAACACTCTTTTCTGAAAAAGAAGCTTGATTAATCCTGAAGGAAAAAAAAGGTTTGAGATTTGTTTTGTGTTATTTAGTGAAGTGAATTAATTCGGTTTGTGATTCACGTTGCACTAAAGACTATGACATGGAGGCGAACGCGTCATATATCTCCCCCAAACGGGACGTATACTAAACACTCTAGATAAGTGAGAGGAGACCCCTCACTCATCATTCCCCGTGTAGCTTAAGGCTCGTAGCATGCAACGTTTATCGCCTTTATTAGATGAATTAGAATGGTTTTGAGATGAGAAGAAGAAGACGCACGGAAGGTCTAAGGGAAACTCGGCCCTAACATTGTCATGCAAAGTGGTCCTAAAGTTTGGATGAAAGGGGAAACATCTACCCTAATGTTAGCATGCTTATATTGAACACCTAATTTCTCTCCTACTCCCATCCTAAACGGAGGGACTAGGAATCCTATGTGGATCATGGAAAAAAGCACAAGAAGAACAAAGGAAGGATCAATCACAAGTAGAAAAATGCAAACATGAAAATGTAACACTTAGAATGGTGGGAGGGAGGAAAAAATGTGTGGAGCAGCAGCCGCCACAAGCGCGTCTCGACCTCAACAGCAATGCAAGAATGGTGCAAACGTGTGGAAAAAAGCAAGAGATGAAAGCAAATGAACATGCAAACAAATGATTACTTCGAACCGCATACACAAGCATGCAAGCAATTGGAGAATGAACACACATGTCAACAAAATCATGATTAATCAACCACAAACAGTGAAAAATATCCAAAACATTTCAGTCCTAATGCATCATACTGATCTATGATGATTCGAATCGAAACGGTATGCAAACAAGCAAGCAAAATAGCAAATATGGCGTTCTGGCAAAGTGTTAATCGGTTAACACATACTGTTAATCGGTTAACACCTTAAAAAGTTTGGAAAAAACTGAAGTTTTGAACAGGTTAATCGGTTAACCATATGTGTTAACCGATTAACACTGTTAACGTTTGAAAAAATTTTGAAAGTTTAAAATGGTTAACCGGTTAACCATATAGGTTAACCGATTAACACTGCACCAGAAGCTAAAAACAGCAGCAGAAAATCACTTCCAGCACAAAAACAGCTTATCCAAGGTTCCAACAGATCAACTTATCAATTAAGCACGAAATTAACAACAAAAAACAGAGATCCAACAGCATGGATACACAATTACACAGCCATATCACAAATCGAACGGATCGAAATCAACAAAATTCAATCGAATATGAAGATTAACATGATAAGCTCAAAAATTAAATCGGATCGAGAATTCCAACCTTCGAAGCAGAGATTTGCTTCGGTAAATGTTGATCAACTGAATTTGAGTCGATCAAATGCTAGAAATCCGGAAAACTTCAAGATCTACAATAATTGTTATTGTATGAATGAAGATCCACCAAATTTGAGTCAAAAAGCTTCAAATAATCACTTCTAGATCCAACTCCAGATTCAGATCCAAGCTTGCACGAAAATTGAAGATGAAAAGTGATCCAATGATGATGGTAAATGGAGGTTTATGCTCAAGAATCCATTGAATCCAATGAAGAATCAAGAATTCCAATAAAAAAGAGCTTTGAGTGAGGTTTTGGAAATGAAGAAGTTGAGAGAATTTGAGAGAATTCTAATCAATTCTGAAAAATGAATGTGAGAAAATCAAAATTGGATGGTTTGGTTTGAAGTAAATCACTTAAATACCATCTAGGTTTGGATCCCAAAGCAAGGTTTGAAAATTGGATTGGAAATCAAGGTTTGGAATGTGGCATGGGATTTTGGAGGGAAATCTGAAATTTAAAGATGTTCTAGATCCTTCCCAAGTGAAAATTTGAATTTCAAGGTGATTAAAATTGGACCCCAAGTGCAATTAGCTTACAAAATCACGTACAGGGTAAAATCTGCTATGGTTAACCGATTAACCATATGCGTTAATCGGTTAACACTGTTAAAATTCCAAATCTGGGTTGATTTTCCTTTGGTTAATCGATTAACCATATAGGTTAACCGATTAACACTTTTAAATTTTGAATTCTAGCGCCTTTTAGAGAGAAATCTGTCCATTTGCTCTATTTCAAATGTCTGGAGCTCTGTTTAGCTGCTGAACCTCATTTTTGAACGTTATCACTGTGAAAATGCTTGTTATGAGCCTAAGTGTTGATCCGGATCTGAAATTAACCTGCTAAATAAAATTGGTCGCCTGACCGCTGGGCAAAATAAATGCCCGAGCCTCTGATGCTCACTGTTTGTTGTTCAGTCTTTTGCTCCGAAATGAACCTGAGCCACAGGAACGCCTTGATCCCATGCCTCGAGAATGAATGCTATGCAATGCGAAAAATGCAAAATGCAAAGAAACAAAAGCCAGTTATGGTTAAAACGAAAGGCAAATTTTGGGGTGCTACAATACCTTGCAAACACTCGCAGTAAATTTTCTTTTCCTTTTTAGATAGAGTGTGACATGTTGGAGGCAGATAAGTTCTTTTTCCTTTCTCTATTGGAGCCAATACTTTTCGTATACCCATCTTCTCCATATCAAGATGGGAAGTCTTACTATCTTTAGTCTTTCCTGGAATATTTAGAAGTGTGTCAATCAAACTATCACACACATTTTTCTCCGCGTGCATCACATCAAGACAATGTCTAACATTAAGACTTGACCAATATGAAAGATCAAAGAAAATGAACCTCTTTTTCCATATATTTTTTGCAACTGCCCCTTTTTCTTTTTCTCTCTTCCCAAAGACAAGATTAATTTGTTCCTTCCGTAGATAAACTGCATCCCCGATTAAAGGTCCAGTAGCCTCATCAAACTTTTGCTCTCCATTAAAAGCCTTCCGCAATCTGTGATAAGGATGACCGGGTTTTAGAAATTTTTGTGCAAAATAACATTGCACGCATCTTAAACTTTTCCCCAGAATATGCATCACCAACTTCAACGCCTTCACCCCACAAGATTCGTAAATCATCAATTAATGGACTTAGACAAACATCTATGTCTTTACCAGGTTGTCGTGGTCCAGAAATCATCATACTTAACAGTATATACTTGCGATTCATGCACAACCAAGAAGATAGGTTGTAAATAGTGAGAAGAACAGGCCACGAAGTATGATTAGTGCTCAGATTACCAAAGGGGTTCATTCCATCGGTGGCAAGCCCAAGCCTAATGTTTCTTGGCTCAACTCCAAAATTTGGAAACAACGAATCAATTTCTTCAATTGCAATAAATCAGCTACATGGCGAATGTTTCAATCATGAGTCCTTTCATCTGCATGCCAAAAAGTCTCTTAAATCGTGAAATTATTGGCAAGTACCATAACACTTTAGTAGGAGATTCTTCCTCTAAACATTTTCATAGTCATTATCATCACCATTATTGCCCTTCAGTTTGTAACGTAACCTACCACATTTCGGACATTAATACAAGTCTTCATACTCTTTCTGGTATAATATGCAATCATTAGGGAAAACATGTATTTTTATATACTTCAGTCCCATTGGACACAATATCTTCTTGTCCTCATAGCAACGATCCAACAATTTGTTATCTTCTAGTAACCTTTGCTTTAGAAATTCAAGTAATTTCGTGAAACTTTTATCAGACCATCCATTTTTTGCCTTCAGATTAAAGAACTTTAACACCGTGAACAATCGTGTAAAATCTATGCATCTCTTATATAAAGGGGTGTCTTTATCACTACATAAAGTATCATAAATATGAGCATTCTTAAAATAAGATTCCCCAATATCGCGGAACATATCCTCTAGTTGATCTTCCATATTATCATATTCATCGACTCTTTGACTTTGTGACGCCCGACTTTCCTCTTTATCCACCTTACCATGTCACATCCATATTATATAATTTTGACATATACCATCACAACAAAGGTGATGGAATATTTCTTTCTTTGTACCATTTTTTTATATTCGCGCAAACAATAGAAGAACAATAATAGATACCATTATTGTCGAGAATATGTTTATCACCGCATTCAAGGAACTCAAGAACTCTGTTATCATAAATCGGACCTAATTTATCGGCTTTCATCCAACTACGATCCATAACAACTTCTGAAATTTATACACGTACAATAATGTGAATGACACACCAAAATCTAATCCAAAAACTTAAGCATATGCATATGCAAATGTAAACCTAAAGCATATGAAACATGTACTCTCATACTGGCTTGAGCATATACAACATAAACAAAACAAAAAAGAATGAAGATGTTGAAGAATACCGTACTTCGAAGCTGAAGAATCTTATGCACGTAAGGAATAAAGATGTTAAAGAGTAATGTACTTCGAAGCTGAAGAATCAAATGAATGAAGAGGGTGAATATTTGAGCATATACAATATAAACTAAGAAAAAAGGAATGAAGATGTTGAAGAATACCGTACTTCGAAGCTGAAGAATCAAATGAAAAAAGAGGGTGAAGATTTGAGCTCTAAATGAATGAATATGAAGAGGGTAAAGATTACGCCACTGTTGTCGTCTCTGGCTCGCTTGTTCTCCTAGGGTGTCTTATGAAAGACATACATAATAAGTTTTGTTTTAATTTATCAGTAAACCCTTTAATCGCAGTTGGACAACCCCCAACGGTAGTGGAATTGTAAGTCCTCTAACAACGGTTGGTTTACTTCACCATTTTAAAATCATTTACAATTTATTTTTTAAATAATGGACTTAAATGACACACGCTTAATATACTCTAAAAAATGGAAAAACATGTAGTTGTTGGAAATCGAAGCTTGCTACAAATCATTTATTACTACGGTGTTTTAAGACAACCGTCATTAAATTACTGTTTATAAATCCAGCTACTCACTGGGCGCGAAAATTTTAACCTATTACAACGGTGTATATAAATCCGTTGTAAACCTGACGTTGTTGTTTACGTGTTTTGTAGTTGCGCCACATGCTTTCTCCTTCGTCTCACTTAGAAGGAATCAGGCGATCAATTCATTCCACGTGTTTCTTAATCACATTAGAGTAGATGATATATGGTAGACATTGTACGCCGGTCACAGTCAAACACATCCCTTGGATGACATACCCTTATACTTCAAATGGTTGACTTATGGGTCACGCCTGATGTATCAACATCTTTCTGAGTGAGTCATGCGTCAGTTTTGGTTTCTACAGGGTATTATAAGATACCCCACAATGTTTGCTCCTTTCAATGTCGTCCGCATAAATGTTGATGTGATATTTGATGATTTTTGTAATCATTTAACACTACGGAATGCACGAAGTTGCCAGCTTCTCAACCATGGAATGTTGTATAGGACTACATCCAATGATTTTAAGAGTGTCATATTTTTACATGACACTAGATGATGAGGGGGATTTGCCTAAGACAGCTCATCAAAAGATATTTGAAGAGGAACAGGCTAGGAAGGACCATGTCGTTGATGTCTTGCCCATCTGCCAGTGTATTGTGACCATTAGGAGAGAAAGCATAGAGAAATGAGAGTTTGAGGAAGGAAATCTTGGGATGGTCACCATATAGATCATGATAGCCGAGGCACGGAGTGCCTTGCGATACAGGTGGCAAAGAAAGAATCGAGGGGGGTGTCAAATATACCCAGTAGTTAACTTTACTTATATTTTGATAATATTTGTATTATGGTTTGTAATTTGTCAACAATGATGTTTGACTATGGATTTTAATTGAATTAATATATGACATTTTGATTTTGATTGGATTACATTAATGTATAGTTTAATTGAATAACAATTATGTATACTTAGTATAAATGTCCTAAAATATAAAATTTCTTTAAAAATGTCAAATTTATAACCAACATGCTGCCTATAATGAAAACTAACTGTCTCGAGAGTTTGTGCGAAAGTATATTTTCAAATTATCCACCGAGTTATGAAATAAACACACTACCATGATTTAAAAATGTGTCCAATGGTTATTAAAAAAGTGCACATACGGAATCACTCTTCCATCAATACGAAGATACACTTTCAAACTAATTTTTAATAAAATCGATTGGATAACTCACTTACAAGATGTATGCGAAAATATACTTTTTTAAAATTGAGAGAGGGAATTTTGGGCTTCACCACACATGGTGTGAAGAGCAAACCCATGTATCCCTTTAATAGTTCATTTGAGTTAAGGCCCGGTAACAAAGTCCACACGAACAGTTACAGATCCACATCCAAACCGAAAATGTCTCGTTACAAAAAATAAACACAAAAACGTTGCTAATCAACTGAAAAACTGAAAAAGAAAGAAACGGTTAGAGAGTGTTGGTCTCTGTAATGCCGAGTCGGATCTCCGTCTCCGTCAATAGCTTGTGTCTTCATCTTCACGTCTGGCAGCGAGTAATAGAACCATCCGAATCAGGTTTTCCATCGCAGCGTCTCCGGCAGCGCAACCATCTCCGTTCACTGCATCTGGTTTGTCTTATTTTCAGTTGATTTTTGTGTAGATTTCGGTTGATAATCTGGTTTGCCTTTCCTTTGGATAGATTTTTTTTCAGACATTACTTTCGTTTTTCCTGTGTTGCAAAACATCATATTTAGGGGATCAAAATGCAAAATACATAGAGTAGTAAATTGAAATTTAACAAATTCGAGGGGGGGCGTGCATCCGCCCTAAGCTCAACATTGGTTGATGTGAAATAAAGTGAAAAATGGCAGCAACAATGAGTCTAGCATATGCGGTGACTTGAGAAAGAAGTTAGTATATTTTAATATCCCTCCCCTTCATATCCCCTCAATTCGGAGGGACGTAAAATCACTCTACATAAAGATAAAATAAAGTAAAATTGTTATTGTATAAATCATAAGTTGTTTTCAGAGAGTTTACGAATCTAAGCTGAAACAGCTTATGGACATATCATAAGCTTTTTCAGTCTCACAGATGCTTATATTGTAGATAATTTCAAATAAGTCATTCTAAACATTACCTAAGACTAGTTGAGTGCAGAAAAGTGATCCAAAGCACTTCTAATTCATCCGAGTTCTAATAATTATTGTTGATTTGAACTGTGGTGTGAACTCTAAATTGTATGTATTTTGTTATTTCTCTATATATCAAGCATTGCATAAATCAAAATTGATTTTTATCTTCTAATAGGCTTGGTGATGGAACAAGGTTTTGATCAAATAAAAGCAGAGTGATTTAGATCTTTCTATATTGTAATCTATGGGGACTAAAAACATAGATTGTACAGGCTTCCCTGCAAGACCTGTTTCCCTACCTTTTGTTTCTTCCCAGGCTATGCCATCTTTTTCATCTATAGGATTAGCTGCTGCATCAGTGCCTCCTTCTTTCCGACCTACTCCTCCTGAAACCACCGTGCCATTTTCATTGTCTGGACCTGCAGTTCAACCTGGAGCACCTTGTTTTAGACCTGCACCACCAAGGTTAAATTACCCAACCGAACCTCTTCCTTCCCCTACCCCATCATCCAATGTCCCCACAATGCCGGCTGTTGGTCCTTTCCAGCATTTTCCAGCACCGTCCTATTCCTCGACGGCTCAACCTCCTGCAAATCAAGCACCTCCTTTACTCTCATCTCTTCCACCTCAGCCGCAAATTCCTAATGTTCCAATGGAATCTCCACCTATTGGTTCAAATGTTCCCCCTCCTCAATATAACCCATCTTTTCCTGGATACGCCCGTATTCAGCCTGGTGCTGAAATGCATGCTCCACCTATGCATTCCTCTATTCCTGCTAATCAAGGAAATTATGGAACTGCAGCATCTTCTCCTTTTTTACCTCATCAAGGAGGCTACACTCCATCACTTCCAATGGCTAATCCACTAGGTATCCAGCCTACGCAGCAGCCAGGATCAATACCCCTTACTGGTCCTATTCAAGGCTTAACAGAAGACTTCAGGTCAATCACAATGCAAACTCGCCCTGGAACAATGGATCCATTATTTAATGCTAAAGAACTTCCTAGGCCGTTGGATGGTGATGTGGAGCCGACAAATTTGACTGAGATGTATCCCATGAACTGCAATCCCAGATATCTACGATTCACAACCAGTGGAATTCCTAACTCCCAGTCTTTAGCTTCAAGGTGGCATCTGCCTCTTGGAGCAGTAATATGTCCGCTTGCTGAATCACCTGATGGGGTTAGTTCCTTTGTCTACTTGTTTGATGAGCAGTTACTTACTGATCACGTTATTTACCTTTCTTTGTTGTTCTTTATATTCAGGAAGAGGTGCCTGTAATTAATTTTGCTCCAGCTAATGTTGTGCGCTGTAGAAGATGCCGCACATATGTGAATCCTTATATGACATTTACAGATGTTGGAAGAAAGTTCAGGTGCAATGCATGCACCACACTTAATGATGGTACGTTTTACTCCCATTGCGGTGTCTTTTGTCTTATTAACTGAAAAGTCATCAAGGAAGAAAATGGTTGAAATCAAGTTTCAAGTTCATCAGGCCTGCACATTTGTGTTATAAGAGATGATTTTATTAGAGGCCCTTATAATTCATCAATTTCTGTATCATTGCATTCTATTGATATGCCCAAACACACTTGATAAATAAACAAATGCAAATACTCGATTTGTTTGCCCATATAACATGGATTATGGGGCAGTGTCATGGGAGTGCAACTTGCTCTCTGATTTTTCCAAGTCAGCTTATTCATTTCAGTTGTGCTGTATATTTAATACTGTCATGATATGTGGGTTATAGCTCTGCTATGATGTGAAACCAGACAGGTTACTTGCATGCATTTTCCAGAACTAGTGTTGAAACCTACTTTTTGTGTCAGATATATTATGCACACTGTAACTAGTTGAATTGTTTTTCTTAAACTGTTAAATTATTGTGCCATATTTGTAGTTCCTAGTGAATATTATGCACAATTAGATGCCACTGGCCAAAGAGTTGATTTGAATCAACGACCTGAGCTTACAAAGGGTACTGTAGAATTTGTTGCCCCTGCTGAGTATATGGTGCGGCCTCCTATGCCCCCATTATATTTCTTCCTCATCGATGTTTCCATGTCTGCAGCTAGAAGTGGCATGATTGCGGTAAGCACTTCATTTCTGGCACAGTGTATAGCTTGTACATAATACCAAGTCTTAACCATTAGAGTTTTTTGTTATTTATTTTTCATGAAAAATAAATAAATTTTACTATTGTGCAAAATATGGCCTTATTTTTATGAATTAAAGACTCAGGGCCCTTCTAGTTACATGCTTGATAAACCTTGGTTTTGGCGACCATAAACAAAAGAATTATGGTTTAATGTATTTTGTCTTAGACTAGTTCATTTGGAGAAGAAAGTGATCTGCATACTAAAAAACTTAATAACCTTTTAATATGGTTTTCTTTTTCACTAAGCTTTATACATTGTACTTTTATATGATTTTAATGATTCAAAACTTTCCCCTCTAAGTAATTTAGTGATAACTGGAATGTTTGGGTAATTTGTGCAGAATAACTTCTAGAATACGGGTTTTATTTTGAAATATTTACCAAAAGTAATTTTCCAGGAACTAGTTTTGTTTCGGTAATGCAAGGATGGAAGTGCCCCAATATTTCAAAATGTTAAAATTCCAAAATAAAAATTTGCAGAAGTAATTTACTCCTTGCAAAATAGTCCTTGGTAATTTTTTTTCTGGGCAGTTTTGGGTTATGGAATGCAATTTGTATTTGGGGTTACCGAATAAATGTTTGTCCCAACCATTTTGGAGGTTTAGCCACACTTTATCTTGATTCTGAAGTAATTTTCGGCAACCCAGGTTGTAGCCCAAACAATCAAGTCTTGCTTAGATGAGCTGCCTGGCTTATCACGAACACAAATAGGGTTTGCAACTTTCGACAGCACTATTCATTTTTACAATATGAAGGTTGGTATTACTATTAGCTTTTAGTGCACTACCACTATTAATGTGTCTGTTTCCCTTTTATTAGGCCATGCCTTGTACTAATCATTCTATGAGTTATGCCTTTGCAGTCATCCTTGACTCAGCCACAGATGTTGGTTGTCTCTGATCTGGATGACATGTTTATTCCGCTGCCAGATGATCTTCTTGTTAACTTATCTGAATCAAGAAGTGTGGTGGAGAGCTTCCTAGATAGCTTGCCAACTATGTTCCAGGACAATGTTAATCTCGAATCAGCTTTTGGTCCGGCTATTAAGGCTGCTTTAATGGTTATGGTAATTTTTTTATCATACTTACTGGATAGAATATTATGCCGAAAGTTGATCCATATAGTCGACTTCATTCAGTAGGATAAGGCTTAGGTTGTTGTTCACTTACTTTCTATTATGATTCTTTTTATCATAATTTTTTTATCATATGATATAATTTGCAATTAATTGAAACAGAGTTACTAAGTCACATGTTTAAGAGTTTATTTTGGAGTTGGAAGGAAAAGAAAGGGACGACATTTGATGATACCGGAGGAGGGAAAGAAAGGGGAACTAGGAGAATTGAGAAGGAGTTTAGAGGACCTTAAAAAATTTTCCCAAATCCTTTCCCTCATTTCATAATACTCTTAGACAAGGAAAATATTAGATAAACCTTCCCCTTCACTCCCCTCTAAGAGACTAGTTTCCAAGGTAGAGAGGTAATGTAAAGGAGATATTGAGTATTGCATGTTTTAAGAGTTAATTTCTTATTGAATTTCAAGATCTAACTGGGGTGTTGGAGCTTCACTGGGACAAAGTCCGTAAATCAATCAAATAAACCATAGTGAAGCAAGTTACTTAGGCGGAACCTATGCTATCCAAACTTAAGTGAACACTGTCTCCCTTGAATTTGTCGACTTTTGAGTATGTTTTCCAGTACATTTGACAATTTTCTTTTTCTTATGCACTATTTTGCTGTGTTCTTTCCGTGCCTCTCTATGCAGAGTAAATTTGGAGGGAAATTGTTAATTTTTCAAAATACACTACCATCTCTTGGTATTGGTCGCTTAAAATTACGCGGAGATGATTCTCATATTTATGGGACAGATAAAGAACCTGGTTTGAGACTTCCCGAAGAACCGTTTTACAAGCAAATGGCTGCTGAGTTGTCTAAATGCCAAATTTCAGCAAATGTATATGCATTCAGTGATAAGTACACTGACATAGCCTCCTTAGGTAAAAAATTTATACTATTTCTTCTAACTTTCACATGTCGTATTAGTGCAGAACCTGTTGCTCTGCATTATAATTTAGAGAGTTTCTGATTGATATATCTGATGATTGTTAAGTTGCTGTGAGTTTATGAGCTTTAACTGTGTTAAATTCTAATTTGACTCGTGTTCATTTTAAAATGCTTGAAATTGAGGGATTTTAGATAAAAAAGGAAGAGAGATAATCACTTGATGATAGTGACTTCATACAAAAGACTAAACACTAGTCCCTATTTACAGGGATACAAAGACTCGATCCTAAATTATTAGGAAAATCAAGAAATAATAATAATAATAATAATAATAATAATAATAATAATAATAATAATAATAATAATAATAATAATAATAATAATAATAATAATAATAATAATAATAATAATAATAATATAATAATAATAATAATAATAATAATAATAATTGGCTTGCCTATTGCAACCTCTAACACTTTCATTGTGTTAGCTTTGAAGGAGTGGATTTAGTTCCACATTGGTTAGAAATGTGACCTGTATTACGTTTATAAACGATGATTGCCCCCATTTAATAATAAGAGTAAGAGATAATACAAGTGACTTAAGAAATAGGAGTCATTCCTCACCCTACATGCCAATTTTGTAAGGACTAAGTTAGGCTCAATCCAAATCCTAAAATAAAAAACTTAATGTAATGTTTGCCATATTTTGCCCCTAATGATGTTATATGCGTGGAATTTCAACTGATACTGTCATTGAAGAATTTGGCGAGGCAAAAAATTGCCTGTTAATGCTCAAAGTGAACTCACAAATTATGTGATAATTCGTAGTAGTTATAACTTATATCTTTAAATAATGCATCCCTTGTCCAGATGTAATTCTGTTTGATTTTTTTTACAATAATTTTGTTTGATATTGTTTTCTCAGAATCTGTGGTCTTCTAAGCATATAGTCGTGCATGCCAATGATCGTATACTCCAAGTAAATTATGTATTTATTATTTATTGTCTGTTTAGGAACTCTGGCAAAGTACACTGCTGGTCATGTGTATTACTATCCAGCTTTCCAATCATCTATTCATGGGGAGAAATTGAGACATGAATTAAGAAGAGACCTCACTAGAGAGACTGCATGGGAAGCTGTAATGCGTGTTAGATGTGGAAAAGGTTTGTGCATTCGTTATGTCTTGGAAAGATGTACCTTCCTTGCCTCCTTTTGTTTATTTCGGTTTTATACGATGTGTATATAAAATTAAACATATATGATTGAACAGACACACTTACAAATACAATTGCTAATAAGTGTCTATGCTTCTAGGTGTTCGTTTCACAACTTATCATGGAAACTTCATGCTAAAGTCCACGGATTTGTTGGCACTTCCAGCTGTAGATTGTGATAAAGCCTTTGCCATGCAGTTAACACTTGAAGAGACATTATTGACAACTCAAACAGTTTACGTTCAAGTTGCATTGCTGTATCCTTTCTTCAATAGTTCATAAGATGAGTTATAATATTCAGGCTTTATTTTTATAGACAATGTTGAATCATATGTTTTGTGATACTACTATTCAAAAAGGAAAACACAATATCCTTCTTTGAATATCAGATAAAAGGATTTTGTACTTTTGAATCTTTCCTAGAAAGTACTTTTTCTTAATATTTCCTTTTTTCGTTTTTTTTTTTGTCAGACCATTCAGCTCATCTTTATCATGCTTTGGTTTTACTATTTCTCCTCCACTGTTTAGCATTTCTCTGAATGTCTATCATGGTTGATATTTCGCTAACTTTTGTTAGTAGGATATTTAGAATGTGAGTTTAAAAAAAGAAAAAAGTTTCTTCCCTAACAACAAAATAGTTACACTGCTTCTTGTGGAGAAAGGCGTATAAGAGTACACACGATGGCACTGCCGGTAGTTACAGATTTGGCTGATATCTATCGCATGGCTGATACTGGTGCAATCGTATCTCTGTTTAGTAGGTTAGGTAGGATCAAAGGACTTCTAGACTCTTGTTCTAGTAGTGACATCATAGGTGATAGATATGTGTGTTTCTATCTTATACAGTTCTGTCATATTTGTAGCAATTGAGAAAACATTGTCCCATAAACTGGAAGATACACGGAGTGCGTTGCAACTGAGAATTGTGAAAGCCCTGAAGGAGTATCGAAATATTTATGCTGTGCATCATCGCTCGACCAACAGAATGATATATCCTGAGTCTTTAAATTTCCTAATGTTGTATGGATTAGCTCTTTGTAGATCAATTGCTCTACGTGGAGGGTATGGCGATGTTCCACTGGATGAACGATGTGCAGCAGGACATACAATGATGGCTCATCCTATAAAAAGATTGTTGAAACTTCTCTATCCTAGCTTGATTCGACTTGATGAATATCTTCTGGAGGTGTGTATTTCACCCTTTCAAATTTAACAATGAAAAGGTTTAACTGTCAGATCCTTGAATAATTTATGTTTGTGTTCCAGGCATCCGTACAGGCTGATGACTTCAAAAGTATTGAGAAAAGGTTACCTTTGACTAGGGAGAGCTTAGACTCTAGAGGCCTTTATATATATGATGATGGCTTCAAGTTCAATATATGGTTTGGTACAGTGATTTCACCTGATATTGCAAAGAATTTACTTGGGTCGGACTTTGCTGGAGAATTATCAAAGGTCTTGTATATTCTTGCTGCCAAAATTTGAAATCCATCTGCTTCTTTTGCATGTATAATTTGCTTCTTTATAACAGGCTACTCTCAAAGAGCATAACAATGAAATGTCGAGGAGGCTGATTAGGGTACTCGAAAAATTAAGAAATAGTGATCAAGCATATTACCAGTTGTGCCACTTAGTGAGGCAAGGTGAACAGCCCAAAGAAGGATTCCTCCTTCTCTCAAACCTTGTTGAAGACCAAATGGGTGGCAATGTCGGGTACGCTGATTGGATGCTACAGATATCCCGACTTGTGCAACACTGATAATCATAGGTACGGACTGTCATCTATGTTAGGGGTTAGTAACAACAGGCATGCCGATTTGATGCTACAGACATCCCGACAACACGTGCAATACTCATAATATACTACAGGTATGGATTGTAATCTTTTTTAAGAAGTTTTAGGTAAATCTGATTCATTACACTGGTGATCAGTGGACACTACTGCATTTTACCTTGTGAATATTTTTTTGCATGTTGAAGTGTGGTTTCATGACTTGGCTAGTTGATCGTTGGGACCCCTAAGAAGGAAGCTTCTGTGAGAATTTCAGTTCAACCTTGAATATTAGATGAACTTTACCGTGGTGATTGAACAGCCGTCGATAGAGGAAAATGAAGTAAAGAAACAATTTAATTCCATGTATTTTTTTCCTTGCAATACAAGTTTGTCTCATTCTATTGTTGGTGTATGGCTGATTCAGTCATTTTTGTAGAAAAAGAAAATAGACAGAAAGAAAGAAAGAGATGACACGGTGAAATTAGTCTGCAAATTTGCAAAATAAAGAATTTTGTTTGGTTACTATTATTACTTTGATATTTTTTGTTTGACACTGTTGTCTTTCTTTGTGATTTAGACTATGTTTGAGAAGACTATTTTTAGAGTTTATAGTTTATAAATTCTTATGTTTTAAAAACACTTATTTTGACAATCACTATTTTCTCAAGAGTTTATAATTTATTTATAGTAGCTCATAGCTTTTTAGGTAAGTTAATTCAATTAGATCTCATATCGAGCTTTATGAGTATGTTTTAACCTATGTAAGGAGAGTTTGAGTTCACACACCCTTATTGGAAGAGAATCGACTTTGAGGAGTCATATAAATATTTTTCAGTTAGGTTGCCATGAACAAATGCATTTTTCACGTCCATTTGATGAAGAGAACATCCATTAAAAGTTGCTATTGAAGTTACAGGACAAACAATTGTCATTTTGGAAACTGGTGCAACCATAATCAATTCCATATTCATGCTTGTTTCCTAAGTCAACCAATCGAGCATTGTAATGGTTGAGAAAGCCATCATAATTCAGATTCATAGAATACACTCATTTGTAGCATAGGTTTGACATCAAGAGGAAGAGACAATATTCCATGTGAAATTCTCTTCAATAGGTTGAAGCGCCTCATTCATTGATTTTAATTTTTATCCAACACACATCTTTAACATCTTGTGAGTAATAAGTAGGATTCAACATACTAGAGAGTGAGGCAGCTAGAGAAGTATGTGAGAAATCATACTCGGTTGATGAATATCTATTTGGGGTTTGAGATATTCGACAAAAACATCGTGGCCCATTCGGTTTAGGATCAAGTGGCGGATCAATGTTGGGAAAGGGAGTGGGAGCTTGTTCTCTTTGTTGTCTGACATAGACACTACATGGTTTAAAACATTCAATAGACTAAGGTAAAATTAAAAATTTAGGAAGACTAGCAATATCATTCATGGGAGAAGGAAGACAATGAAACATAAAATGTTTATAAAAAAATATCACATTTTTAAAAATGTGAAGACTTATGTCTTTCAAATGTAGGTAGGTGAACAAAACACATGCGCGCACACACATTCAAAAGTATATAAATCACTATAATAAGGTTGAGTTTTAAAAAGGCGGAAGAAAGAAGAATCAAAATCAATATTCCTATAAAAAATGCGATTTATCAAGAAGACAACTATGGAAAGAATCTCCACTTAAAACTTAGATGGTATAAAAGCTTGCAAAAGTAAGGTGCACATTACATCAACCCATTGATTATTTTGATGCTCTACTATCTCATTGTGTTATGGGTGTATTGGGACAAGATCATTGAAACAAAATGTCTTTTTTTTTAATGTACTCCACTCATGAGACATATATCCACCACCATAATGAAAGCAAAAAAATTTAACAATTATTCCAAACTGAGTTTCAACATATATCAAGAATTTAGTAAACATAGAAAATATATCATATTTAGATTGCATAAGATATATCCAAGTAAAATGAGTGTGATAGTCAATAAATGGAACAAAAATTTCATGATGAGCGTGAGAAGCTACATGAGACATGCCTCCACCCATCAGGATGAATCATCTCAAAAAATTGAAAAGACAATAAACTCTTGACGAAAATGAAGTGTTTTACTTTTAGATCATTTACAAACCGAACATGAAACATAAGCACTAGAAATAGATACGACAACAAATTTTGGATGACCCAATTTTTATTTTTAGATCATTTACCATTTACCTAGAAATAGAAAATGAAGTGTTTTACTTTTAGATCATTTACCATTTTTATTTTCCAACAAATCAATTTTAAATAAATAGATACGACAACAAATTTTGGATGACCCAATTTTCTATGTCAATTCTCATAACAGTTCAAAACATTATTATAAGCAAGAGATAAATAATTAGAGATAAATTGGAGTGGAACAATCTTTCCACTTTATTCGTGATCACCTTCTTTGACACCTTCTTCTACACAAGACACCAACACGAGAAAAATTAACGTTATAATTATTATCCACTAATTGACCCATATATAATAAATTGGAGGCGAGTATGGGTGATACAAGCACATTTCAAAAGTCCGAGTTTATGTCACTAACATTTGTGATAGAAAGGGTATTACCATCGGCAATTTGAATTTTTTTATTACCGTGATAAGAATACAAATTGTACAAGTATTCAGAGGAATCTGTTATTTGATTACATGCACCAGAATTAAGAAACCATGAGAGAGAAACATTAGAAGACTTGCCCTGAATGGCCACGGCTAAAAGGGTATAAATTATATTTTGTTAAATCATCTAAGGTTGTATCACACTATTATCTGATGCACATGTTATGGAAGTACTACTACAAAATATACATTTCGTAACATCTTCTTACTTAGGTCATTTATTCCACCGAAGCAATAACTCATCTTTAGGCGCCTTTATTTTTTGTTAATTATTAAAACATTTTTCAACATTGTTCAAACTAACAATTATGGTGATAGGTTAAGGAGTGACACGCTTCAAATATCAACACTAACAATTTTTCATTTTTTTCATTACAAAAAATGTGTGTCCCTTTAATTTTTATATTTATATTATAGAGTTTTCATCACAATCGGTACTATCAACCGTGGTGAAAAGCATTACCTATATATAAGTGAAACATTGGTAGTAGATCTCAGATGTTCTGAGAGATGTCGAGACACTTGATCTCTGCTTCAAACGCAATGACAATGAGGAACAAAATGCAAATTGCAGAAAGTAAACAAACACACAGAACTGTTAACCCAGTTCGGTGAACAACAACACCTACGTCTGGAGGCTTCTAAGTCAGGAATAAAATCCACTAGATAGTATTAATTCTAAGCTAAACAGCCTCTGGTTTACAGTTTATCACTTAATCACTACCCGTACTTAATTTCTACCTAAGACTCTTCCTAGGTATGAGATCTTTCTCATTCCCTTTTAATCACAGCAGTGACTAAAATTACAACTCAATGCAAACTGTCCAGTTCTAGTATCAACATAATACAAGAGAGGCTCACAAAGTACAAACCCTAGTATACACAGAGTAACAGTGTAAATTCCACACTTTTCCTAGCTTAAATTCATCTTATTTATAACCATAAAGTAAACTGGAGTTGGACTTCAAAAACGCAGCAATTTTGTTCCACAAAATCTGCAACTAATTCTCCTCTAGAATAGTTTCTTCAATCCTAAGTTTCCTAAATTGTCGCCACACTTAGAAATAGCATCTTCAAATTATAATCATAATCTCTGATTCCTCAATCTTGGGCGCCACCTAGGAAAAATAGATAATTCCAGAATAATCTAACAACTGGAATTAAAATAACATAATTAAAAATTGAAAAGTAACAGAAAAAGATGTCGAATCATCATGATAGGACACCTTGTCCAACATCTTGATCTTCATTTAGTTCTTCATCATGTTAGGGCATCTTGTCCAACATCTTACTGACAAGTTAGTTTTACCAAAATCGATGCCAACCTCAAAAGCTCAGACTCATCAATCTCCCTCTTTGACAGATTTTGGCTAAAACTAACTAAATAACATTTGTAAGAAGAAACACAAGTCAGAGGCAAAAAGTCAGAACATTAGCAGCGGAAAAACTAAAGTCTCCCCCTCAAACAGTTCCTTCTTCTACATCAAGACTAGAACTCCCCCCCCCCCCCCCCCCTCAATGGCAGCAGTCGGTGGTTAACAGAGGAGTGGTTAGTAAAGTTAGTATTACTCCCCCTTTTTAGCCGTAATATGATAAAGGTAGATAAACTAACCAAATAACCAAACAATAACATAAGAGATAAAAGTACAAAACAAGCACATGAAGTGCCAAAAAAATATCCTGGGCATTAAGCTCTTATAAAACCACAAAAATAAGACTACATCCAGATATCATCCTCAGTAGCCTCATCATCTTCTTCCTCTTCCCCATACCAGGATATTGTAGACATGTAATGCTAAATGAGAGTTGTCTTTGAAGACCTCTCTCTATTTTGTGGGAACACATATACACTTACTTGAATAGCATTCCCACACCTATTTGATTTCTATAAATCTTTAGACAGGCAAACTCCAAGCTTGTCCCTCAGCACTTCAAATTGATTAGCATCCAATGCTTTAGTGAAGATGTCAGCTAACTGATTATCTGTGGTAACCTGCTCCAAGGCTATAACTTTGTCTTCCACAAGATTTCTAATAAAGTGATGTCTAATGTCAATATGGTTGGTCCTGCTGTGTTGAAAAGGATTCTTCGAAATATTGATGGCACTTAAGTTGTCACAGAAAAGTGTCATGACATCTTGGGTGACATTATGCTCAGTCAACATCTGCTTCATCCACATCATTAGAGAATAGTTGTTGCCTGCAGCTATATATTTAGTCTCAGCAGTAGATAAAGAAACACAATTATGTTTCTTACTAAACCATAAAATCAAATTGTTCCCCAGAAAGAAGCATCCACCAGAGGTGCTCTTCATATCATCAGTACTATCGGCCCAATCAGCACCACAATATCCTATTAACATAGAATTAGAACTATGAGAGTATAATAAACCATAGTTGCATGTACCATTCACATACTTCAAAATCCTTTAGACTTGATTAATATGACTGACTTTAGGTTCAGCTTGATATCTAGAACAGACTTCTACAGCAAAGATTATGTCAGGTCTGCTTGCAGTAAGGTATAGAAGATTTCCAATCATGTTTTTATACAAACTCTGAGCAACACTAACACTGTTTTCATCTTTAGACAGCTTCAAGTGTGTAGGAGCATGAGTTTTTTTGTGCTTGGCATTCTCCAAGCCAAACTTCTTCACAATACTCTTTGCATATTTCCCTTGACAGAGGAATATGGAGTCTTCCATCTGTTTGACTTAGAGACCAAGAAAGTATGTTAATTCACCCACTAAACACATCTCGAACTCAGATTGCATTTGCTTGATAAAGTGTTGAACCATCTCATCTGACATCCCTCAAAACACAACATCATCAACATAGATTTGAACTATCATGAGTTTTCCATCCCTCTCTTTAAAAAATAGATTTTTTTATCAATTCCACCTTTTTTGTATCCATGGTTGACCAAGATTTCAGTCAGCCTCTCATACCAAGCTTTTGGAGCTTGTTTCAACCCATACAAGGCCTTCTTCAATTTGAACACATGATCTGAAAATGTAGGATCAATAAATCCTTTAGGTTGTTCTACATATACTTCTTCATTCAAGTATCCATTTAGAAAGGCACTCTTAACATCCATTTGAAATAGCTTGAATTTCAGCAGGCAAGCTACTCCAAGTAACAATATAATAGACTCCAATATAGCAACAGGAGCAAAAGTTTCATCAAAGTCCACTCCTTCAATCTGGGTGTACCCTTGAGCAACAAGTCTAGCCTTGTTTCTAGTGACCACACCTTGCTCATCAGACTTGTTTTAAACACCCATCTTGTACCAATAACATTTGACCCTTCAGGTCTTGGCACAAGATCCCAAACCTCATGCCTTTTGAACTGCCCCAGTTCCTCTTGCATAGCATTAATCCAAAATTCATTAGTCAATTACTCCTTGACATTTTTGGGTTCCATCTTTGAGACAAAGAAAGTACTAGCAACAACTTCTCTTGACTTGGTCATTCTTCCACAATTTGGATCTCCTATTATAAGCTCCTTAGGATGATCTTTCTGAACTCTGGTGGAGGGTAACTTGTCAACCTTTTCAGTCTTTGCAGATTTAGGATTAACATCATTCAACTCTACAACATCTTTAGGGGCATCATGTTATGTTCCAATATCCTCTGTGACATAGTTATCACTCATGGGAAAGAATGCTCCAATATCATCTGTGACACCAGCTTCTGTAGTTGAGTCATCAACCACAACATTTATGGATTCCATCACTACCTTAGTTCTTGAGTTGAAGACTCTGTAGGCTCTGCTATTGGTAAAGTATCCCAGAAAGATTTCTTCATCACTTTTGGGATCCATCTTCCTTCTTTGCTCACGATCAACATAGATGTAACATCTGCTTCCAAAAACATGAAAGTATTTCACAATTGGCTTCCTTCCTTTCCATAAGGTGGCAGATGTGCCAGATCTGATGGTTACTCTATTTAGAATATGACAAGCAGTATGCATGGCTTCACCCCAAAAGTGATATGGAAGTTTCTTGGCATAAAGCATAACCCTTGCACATTCTTGAATTGTCTCATTCTTTCTCTCAACCACACTATTATGTTGAGGAGTGATGGGTGAAGAAAACTCATGACTAATTCCTTTAGATAAACAAAAATCATCAAACTTGTTGTTTTTAAATTCCTTCCCATGATCACTTCTGATTCTAACTATGCCACAATCCTTCTCTCTTTAAAGTTTTTGACACAGTCCTTTGAACACTTCAAATACTTCAGACTTCTCCTTGATGAAATGCACCCAAGTATATCTAGATAAGTCATCCACCACAACATAAGCATACATCTTTCCTCCAAGACTTTCAAGCTACATAGGTCTCATCAAGTTCATATGATGTAGCTCCAGGATTTTTGAAGTGGTCAGATGTTGAAGCTTCTTATGTGGCATCCTTGTCTGCTTTCCAATTTGACATTCGCCACACGCTCTTCCTTCATCAATTTTTAGATGGGGAATACCTCTGACAACTTTTGACCCATCTCCAAAGGTGACATAGCTAGTGGAATATGGTTTAATATCAACCAAGAAATTCTTGACATCGGTCATGTGTCTAGAACAACCACTATCAAAATACCAGTCTTCTCTGGAAAAGGCTCTTAGAGATGTATGAGCTATCAGAGCAGCATTTTCATTCTTAGGAATCCAATTCTTCTTTGCTTTAGCAGCATCCTTTCACCTTCTGGGCCGAGTCGCTAATTTGGGGCAACCATGCAACTTGTAGCTGTAATCCTTTATGTGACCATACTTCCCACAATGATTACATTTCCGTTCTTGATTCTTTCTTCCTGAGGAGTTCTTCTGAGGTTTTTGTCGATGTTGGGACATCTGACTTGGCATTGTTCGATCCTGTTTTTGTTTTTGTTGATCAAAATTCACCACAAGCCTTTTCCCTTTATTTTAAACTTGATCATTATAACCAAGTGTCGCTACTGCGAAAATCGGCGCCGGCTGAACAGAAGAGTCGCCACCATGCGTTATTTATCCCAAAGGAGGGAAAGGAAACGCTCGAAGTAAACCTACCGCAAAGACGGGAAAGGAATGGCCATCGCCACCAAATCCTGGATTCGGGAGTCGGTTACGCAAGGGGAAGGTATTAGCACCCCTCACGTCCGTCGTACTCGACGGGATCCACGCTTGTTTTCTAGTACGGATTGTTATTCTATCTATTCTACAGGTTTAGGGTTAAAAGAAAATAAAATGACTCGGAAAAGTATCGCACTTTATGCCTACGTATTCCCGTCTGGAACGAGAAATCGGAGTCAACGTAGTTCGCCTACCTACGGGAAAGGAGGGGAAGGTTGCTCGCTAGGATATCGCATCCTATGCCTACGTACTTTCATACAGCATGAAAGATCAGAGCAAACGTAGTTCGGGCTACGGAAGACACAGATTTGTCTGTTTATCTTTTATCCTTCTGAAAAAGGTTTTCTCCTGATTACGGGTCCAAGCGGACAAAAATGACACTTTGATTGGTTTTCAGTCTTTTTACGCAAGAACTGTCTTTTACTGATGTTTGACCTCTTATTGTATTTTTGATTGATTTGAGATAGAAGAGAAAGAACTCTAACCTAGGGTTTGAAATGGGAATCAAAATCTACCCTAATGTTGTCATGCATGGATGAGAGCCTAATGTCTGTCATATTTCTCTCCTGCGCAGAGAGAAACAGAGATCCTAAGGGGTAAACGGAAAAGCAACAACATATATACAGTAAAGCGGTAAAATGCATGAATGCAGCAGTACAAGCGAGGCAAGGGAGTCCCACTCAACCTCGAACCTAGAAAACAATGAGCAAAGTGAAACAACTTCACCTCAACCTCAAGGGGAAAATAACAAACAATACAGCAATGAAAATAAAACCCCAAACCCAGCTCAGACAGCACACCAGCTCCTACAGCAGCAATTATGAAAAACCTCAAACTCTGACAGTTGACAAACAACAATCTTCCAATGAACCCCAAAGTCAAGCTCCAATGAGACCCAAGCTACAATAAGCTTCCATCTTCAAGAAATCACCAAGCTCAAGCAAGCACAGAATCTTAACCAGTTGACAGCATTAGACAGCAGATAGCTCCAAACAACAGTAAACCCTAGCTTTAACAGTTGCACAGCTTTGACATGAACAATCTTCATCTTTGTCGATCTTTGATCTTCTTCTATCTTCAATGGATTCTTTCTTCAAGACAAGCTCTCCTAGATGAATTGATTTATCAGAGTAAATTGAATGTCAAACAGTTCATTGACAACCAAAGGAAGTCTATGAATAGTTGACATTATAGGAGACTGTTTCCCTCAAAGTTCTACCTCCTAGATAAAACCACTTATCCCTCCAAAGGAGGGAGGTGAATACCATGGAGGGACTTTATGTCATAGAGAGGAATGGAAGCAAAGGAAGCTATCCATGTTTATGAAAGAATTTGTTCTATTCTAAGGCTTTACCTATCTCCTATTATTTCCTATGCCTTCAACCAACTCCCAGCTCAAGCAATCTTCAAGCTTCAACATTGGATTATCATCTTCAATCTTCTCCTTTGATGTCTTCATGCTTCCACAAGCCCAAACCAAGCCCACACCCCAAATAAAAACCCAAAAGCCCCAAGCAAGCAACATAAACCCCAAGTGGGAACGCCAAACAATCACACCATTTGCAAAATATACTAAAAATAGTAAAATAGTATTTAAAACTCTAAGATTTGTTCTAAGGGGATTTATATATCTACCCTACATACCCTATATGTCCCATAACCTAATTCGTTCTAAAAACCCCAAAATAAAATGTCAGAATGCACCTATGTTGAGTTTGAACCCTAATTATACTAACCTAATGTTCTCTAATCAAAACTAATCAAGATTTAATCACAAAAATGTGAAATAAATCCAGGGGTAACTTAATTTTCTAATCTAACTACCACAAAAAGAATGGAATCAAAATACAAATTTAAATGCCTAAACAAAATTCACCAAAATGTATGTACAAACAAACATGAAAATAAAAGCAATTAAGTTTGAAAAATCCCCATAAATGGAAAAAATGATTAAAATACTATTTTTATTTTCTCACAAATTTCTTGACATCATTATTAAAGTGGAGGAAAAATCCCCATGTTAAAAAGATTATTTTTTTATTTATTATGAATTATTTGGTAACTAAATGCCAATGAAGAAAATTAAACAAAATTCAATTAAAATGGGGTGTTACCAGCAATTATTTACAACATAAAATGTCAATGGGCCCAGGAGGGGGGTGCAGGAAGCATTACGCTGGGCCCAGTAACTAACTCAGAAAACAACAAAAATAAAAACCCAGGGGAGGGTGCGAATAGCCATGACTTCGCTTTGTTCCAGGTTTGGGCCTCCAAACGGGGGCGTGAATAGCAATTGGCCTAAGGCCCAAACCAACTCAAACCAGGGGAGGGGGGTGCGAATGGGAATCATGTGAGTATGGTTCAGAAACTAGTAATTGGGCCTAAGCCCAAGTCCTATCAACCCATATCATTCGTAGCACAAAAACCCTTATCACTCTCAACTCTCCTAGCTACTGTTCATCTTCCCTTTTGAAACCCTAACGGCGCCTCTCTCAATCCCTCCATCCTCCCTCTGAAACAAACATTCATTCTCAAAGCTATCACCAATCAAACCTCTCAAAAATTCAGTCCCAAAATGCTGATCCTTAACCCTCGCCTTACCAACCTCTGATCTTCAAACCTAAACACCAAGATCTACCCTAATCCCCTTTCTAACCTAGCATTCGAGACTAAGCTAGATCCAGATACACGAATCGCACGCATGCTTACAAACTAGAGAAAGAAGAACAAACCTGGGGGAATCTGATGACGGCTGAGGTTCTGGGAAGAACTTCTTGAAGGTTCTGGAAATGTCGAGGAACCGATGACGAGGGAGATGATGAGCGATGACGAACGATGACGAACGTTCTTGATGAAGATCGTTGAGTTTGGATGAACACCGAAGGCTCTTGGACGAAAGACTTTCATGCGAGCATCTGGAGATGATGAAGTTGTTGGAGATCGCTCGTGGATGCGGGCGGATCTGGAATCAATTGAAGGTAGTTGGACGTTCTTGAAGAGAGTTGAAGGTTTCTGGAAAGAGACTCAAGAACACGATGAAATTTTCTGAGGAAGACGATGAAGATTCATGGAGTTCTTCTGAAGAGTTGAAGGATGATGATGATTTTCTGGAGAAAATCATAAGAACGCTGAAGAATTGGTGATTATTGATGAAGGTTCCGGTGGAATCTTGTGCTTCCGGTGAAATATGGATGAAGATGGATCGGTGGACCAGTGGGGAAGATGAAGTTTGGACGGGTTTTCTGGAATTCTGGTTTTTTTTGCAGTTTCCGGTGAATTTGGGTGGTCCGGTGATGGTTAGGGCGGCCGGAGACGGTTAGTTAGGGCGGAGGTGATTGGTTATGGTGGCCGCCGGCAGCTTTGCATGTCGGTTGGTGGGATGTTCCGGCGAGGGGCAGGTGGCGTAGAGGGTGAAGGATAGTGAGCCACGTGTGTGGGGAGTGAGGTCTGAGAGTGGACAAGTGTGAGGTGAGAGAGGGAGACGTGGCAGGCATGCAGAGAATGAGGTGGAAGAGATTTGGCCCACACGCGTGGCGGGGCTCTTTATAGGACACGTGGCCTGGCGAATGGACCTTCTGACTTGGGCTGATTAATGGATAATGGATAATTGGTGGCCCAATGGATTAAACCTGGATTATTAGACTTAAAACGTAATTAACTAAAAACATTACAAAATTAAAATCTGAAAAACCTAATTAAATCCTAAAAACGAAAATTAAGAATAAAACCTGATTAAAACCTCTAATAAACCCTACTCAACCTATAAAACAAAAATTAAAACATAAACTCCTAATTAAAATCTAATAACCCTAATTAATCCTAAAATGAAAATTAAAAATAAAATCTAATTAATCTAAAAAAATATCTAAAACTATTATTTAATAAAACCTACTTAAATCTGGAAAAAAAAACAAATAACAAAAAATCTAAAAACTTTAATCCTATTTTTTCTTTAAAAGAAACTATTCTATTAATTTGAAAAATCAATTAAAGTCAACATTAATATCTATTTTTTAAACTATTCTATTAAAAGAAAATTAACTCTAATTATAACTATTTTTTTTACTCTTTTAAAATAATACCTATTTAATATCTATTAAAACTCTAAAGAAAAGAAAATTTATTTAAATCTAAAAAATTATTAAAAAAAACTATTACATCCAGAAAAATCCAATTAAATGCATTAAAAATCCAGAAAAATAAAAGAAAAATCCTAAAAATGCCATGAAGCCGATTAAATCGATTGAAGGATAATTACGCGACCGTAGCGAAACCCGGGCACCGAGATGGCCTGAAAACACAGGGAACGAGCACCCATTCTCAACAGACTTTTATTCCAACCGGCCTGAACTGCCTGAGATGCCAGGGGCTATAATCTTGATAAAAATCAATCTGAATGATAAAAATGCAATGCATGCTGTATGCGAATGCGAATGCAAAATGCGTCGAAACATAAACCAGATATGGGAACCGGTTGGTCAAATTTTAGGGTGCAACAGCTGCCCCTATTCAAGCGGCTTGGACCTGAAGGGTTGAAGAGCGAACAACCTTCAAACATTCAAAGGTAGAAGACGGTTGAATACAAAATAAACCCGAAAATTTGCCAACCGCAGAAATAAACTGCACCCTCGCTTGGGGAACACTACCCAGAGAATTGAATCCAATTATTATGGCAACAAACTGATCGATCACCTGATGAAGAGATTTGACTTTAGCCCCAGTTACTTGTGTGACACCACAAATAACAAACCCGAAGGTTGGATCAACATGCACTTGATCACCTCCCATCGTCTAATGATAGACGGAGATACCATCCCGCAGGAAAACAATAACCATACTTACATCGTCTACAGATAGACAGAAAGACCCCATCCCAAAGAAAAAACCATACCCATACTCACATTGTCTAAGGATAGACAGAAAGACACCATCCCGAAGGAAAACAATTATCCATACTCACATTGTCTAAAGATAGACAGCAAGGCACCATCCCGAAGGAAAACCAATATCCAATATTTACATCGTCTGCAGATAGACAGAAAGGCCCCATCCCGAAGAAAAACCATACCCATACTCACATTGTCTAAGGATAGACAGAAAGACACCATCCCGAAGGAAAACAATTATCCATACTCACATTGTCTAAAGATAGACAGAAAGGCACCATCCCGAAGGAAAACCAATATCCAATATTTACATCGTCTACAGATAGACAGAAAGGCCCCATCCCGAAGAAAAACCATACCCATACTCACATTGTCTAAGGATAGACAGAAAGACACCATCCCGAAGGAAAACAATTATCCATACTCACATTGTCTAAAGATAGACAGAAACACCATCCCGAAGGAAAACACGTCAGCGGGAAGAGAACTATATTCATCACCACCCATCAAATTTCAGAATCCTTTCGTCTACAAAAATTGATGGAAAGAACAATATCTTCAAAGGGGACACATCATCAATAAGGATTGACAGGAAGGAGAACCACCTCCAAAGAGCCATGCCGTTGATAAGGATCAACAACTAGGAAAACCAAACATTCTTCGAAGAGCCTCGACGTTAATAAGGATCAACGGTCAGAAAACCTTCTTGAAATGTTGTCTCGTCCAATAAACAGAAAGAACGCCAATATCTGAAAGATCGCCTTGAAACCTCTCAACGTATAAGGATAGACGGAGAAAACCATATCCAACTCACAATGTCTAATGATAGACGGAGAAGGCCCGCTGGGGGAAACCCATCGTCAATGTGAACTGACGGAAAGAGAAGTCTGCCAATATCAGATGACTGATGAGTAACGTATAACCGTTGCATGATCTGAGAATCAAATACCAAAGAGTTGTCTGAATAAAGCTGCTGGATAAAATGCCCCTGAACTGATTACAGAGTACTTCATGTTGCCACTGAAGGCTGATAGAAAAACTGGCTTATGCTTCGTAGGCATATGCGTATGTTTGAATTTTTCTATGGCGTAATGCTCCATATAGGATGGAAATGTTACGCATTTGAGGATGAAATGCAAGTAGGATGCAAATATGATGATATATGCAAATGCAAATGCAGGCTCGGGTCGCTGGAGAATTTGGATACAGAAATCCGCTTCAGTAAAATAAATGCTGAAGACAAGGCCATCTCCGCTGAGGATAACCAGACATCACAGAATTATGCCAGCAAAATAAATGCTGGAAAGGTGAAGCCAACTTCGCTGGGGAATAACCGAATGTGCCAAGCATGATTGGACTTCTGTCAGGGATAGCTTACCCGTGCCAATGAAAATTGGACTTTTGCTGGGGAAAACAGACGGAGTCTTCCTGCGTATCAATGAAGATTGGATTTTGAAACGATGTGCCCACACAGATTGGGCCTCACAGTGATTGCCAATATGGATTGGGCTTCTTGAAAATTGCCAATAAGGATTGGGCTTTAGGCCATCTGTGATGGGTCATGTACGACTGACTTTGGAAAATGTCTTGTCTGAGTTCACAGTTTCTGATTGAAGGGTCACGGGACGGTAACACAATTTCCCGGTATTTGACTCGCACTTGGAGATTAGTTGAATCTGCTCGAATAGCTCTGAGTAGCTCTGAGTAACCCTGACGACACGGAGAAAAACAATTCCTTTGCTTCTGACATGCCCCAGCTTGTGGGACCTCTGTGGGGATAGTCCTCAAAAGGAAATCTGAAAATCTGTACCCTGACGGTATGATATGAAATTCCCCAGCATTCTGAACCTCGGAAAAATGCTTCACATCAAATGCCCCTCGAATAAAGAATAACTTTCGCGCTCTTAGGATGGTCTGCCCCTGTCTGTAATGACTTTGCCCCTGATTGGCTGATTCAGTATAGTGGCTCTAGCTACGAGAGATTTACCGAATCTCGACCTGGTTGCCCCAGAATAACGACTTTGGATGGCTGACCTCACTGGGGATCACTTGATAATAGCTTGCCCCGGCTCTCGGACCATTCGGGCCTCCTGCATTCTATCTTGATCAGACTTTCCACTGTAGGAAACTTTCCTGCTGTCAAGCGCTTACTTGCAAGTAAAACCAATTGTTCTGCATAAAAAATATACTAATGCAATGCATATGGCAGTTTTAACATCCAATCTGTTCACTGGAAAAAATGGAAAAAACATTTATAGCACATAATGCATAAATCATCTATCAAAATATCAACATCAGTACCAACATGGTAAGAAGAACCCTTTTAGGAGTCAGCTTCGACGCGATCTTTACCGATGTATACCTTCGAAACATCCCTGCTTCAATTAGGACTTTTGGAGGTTGTAACGTGGTCAGGTTCACGGTTTTGAAAGAAAGGATAAAGGCTCAAAGTCTAATTTTAACCCACCCATTCTCCTTGATGTTCTCCGATCCTACGTTCAGCTAATTCGACCTTAGCGCTCACCTCTTGAGGGTTGAAATATAGGAATGATAGTTCGAGAAACTATGAGCTTTTAGAGTGACAGCCACTCACTCTTCGTCTTTGACACTTGGGGTCACACGACTCGTGTTTCATTTGAGGACTTTTTCTTTTGTAATCCTTTTCGTCTTTTCCTTTTCTTTCCCCAATTTTTGCCTGGACTGACTCTTTTGAGTTTCTTTTGATTTTCCAGTCCAGCGGGATGCCCCTATTTTTGCCTAAGTCGTTTGTTTTCAAGTTTTGACTTAGCGGGCTTTTGATTCTTTTCGCTTTTCATTTTTTTCTCGAACAAGTCGTGTGACACTGGTTGTCTGACTCTTTGGGGAATAATGTGACTGTGCCACTCCTGACGCTTAACCACTGTGGCTTTTTAGGCACGACCTATGGAGGTGTGATTGATCCTCGAACGGACACTCCTTTCGCAATTTGGACGCTCGGTCAAATTAGCTAACACCTACCCTGCCCCAGGTTGAGATTGAGGGTTTTTTCACTTTTAGAAAGAAACTCCTACAACTAGGCTCAAAGGGGTTATCAAGGGATTATCTTCCTTATATCTCCGGTGTTTAGGGATTTGAAACAATGCATGTACATCATCAGCATGTTTTATCTCAAAGGCATACAATATCGGAAGCTTGCATGTCGTTCATTTTCATCATCCTCCCCGGATTCTGCTTAACCAAGCGTTGGATATCTGTAAAAATCACTTAGTGAACACGAATGGATTTAATCAAAACATGCATACTCATTTCATTATCATCAATTGAATGAAAACAACAAGTTTTACAAACAAGATTTCAATTTAACAAGAAAGAAACTACAAACATAAAGAAATGACAAGATGAAACACAGGAAAACGTCAGCTTCCGAGGACCGGGCTTTCACATCTGACTTGCTGCTGAACCAACCATCTTCAAAGTTTCCTATTGAAGCCATACTGCTTAAAATGGATGCCGGGTGAATTGCCTTTCTGACTTCATTGGGCTCTGTCTAGCACGCAAGTTTGACCGATAACGATAAGGCTGCTGATTCTAGAAATGAGTTGACGTCTGTTGCGAAGACTGGACAGATTGTTGACTTTGATCAGTCGAACCACTTGGAGGTTGAGTCTGAATTATCAGGGACTCCTTTTGTTCAAGCGCTTTCATCCTTAGGCTTGGTCTAGGCAGCAACTGAGGACAGGGGGATTCTGACACCAATGATTGCAGAATATACTTCTGATCTACGGGAGCTTCGGGAACGTCCATTGTTTTAGCACCAATTGGGGTAAGACCATTAGGTACAATTACACCGCCCGGCGTGAGTTCAATAACCTTTGCATCAATCAAGTCCTGAACGTTGTGCTTAAAAGCATGACAACTTTCCACATCATGTCCGGGTGCCCCAGAATGAAATTCACACTGCTTGCTAGTGTCGTACCCATAAGGGAGCGTCGTTCCTGTGAGTGGCTCCAATGTTCTTTTTTCAACCAGCTTCAAACTCAATAAAGTCTGCAAGAGCTTAGCATATGTTGAAGGCGGCGCCTCAAATATCCTCCTTGGCCTTTGCCGAATCGGATGTATCTTTTGTTGTTGTCGTTGGTGTTGATCAACACGTCTTTTAAGCTCAGGTTCCACAGGCACGGGCTCCACAGGCACAGGCGGAACAAACTCCTTCACTGCGGCTTCAGATAGCTGACCATCCTCTTTCCTAATCACATTCTTGACTACTTCCATGATCAAGCTCATTTGGGTCTTCAGCTGATTATTTTCCTCTTTGAGTATCTTCTGATCCAGACGCAATTCTTGCATGTCTTTCATCATCTGCCTCAGCTGGCTTCGGACTTCAATCAATTCAGCCTGATTCTGTTCCATATCTTTGATGGAGTTCCTGCAACAAACTGGCAAAAGGAAATAAGACCCTCGGTTCTGATGTACCTGTTATGTGAGAATGCAATGCAGAAATCAACACATATTCAAGACAAGACATGTAAACCCCAAGCTGTAAGCACAGAGATAAACGCCTCACACCACTATGCAAAGCCAACAAGAGCAGTAAACAAGCACAACCGAGTACAAAATACAATGACCCCAGCCAACAAGCCTGGTGGTGGTCAACAAACAACAATGCACGAAAGCTAAACAGGCAGCAGAGAAAAAACAGATGCGACACCCGGCGCAGAAGCCTCTAGCAACCTCCCCCATATTCAACTGAGCTCTCCGTTGGACATTCTTCCAAACATACACTCTCAGTGGAGTATCCCATAACATTGACTGACGAACCCACACAACTGGATGAAGGATAATCGATAATCCGAACAATACCCGGAGGTGTGATAAAAATCTTGTTAGAGTCTAGCAGATTCTGAACTTGGCTTCTAAGCACTTTACAATCCTCTGTCGAATGCCCTTGTACCCTGACATGGTACTCACAGCGGGCGCTGGCATCAGAACCTGAAGGATAAGGCGGGATCGTTGGACTAGTCTCTTTCGGCACTATTAATCCACTTTCGACCAAATCTGACAACAACTGGCTGTACGACACCGGTAGCTGAGTAAACTGTCTTTCAGGCTTCCTTGGTCTTTGTCGGGCATGACGACGCGGCTGACGATAATATGACTGCTGGTTTGAAGTGTCTGAAAACTGAGCCTGAGACGCTAGAGATTCTGAGACAACATCGCTTCCTTCTTCCCATTCCTCCTGAGAACTGATAACTGATTCATTCTTATCAACTGGGATATAAGGAGCCTCTCGAAGCTTTCCATTCTTGAGTCCTCTCTCAACAAGCTCCCCCATTCTCATCAGGCCTTCAAAGCTTGTACAAGTGAACATCATGTCATAATAACGTCCCTTCAGAGTATCCAAAAAGAGGCTAACCATTTCTCTCTCCGGGATCGGTGGTTGAACACAAGCAGCCAATTCTCTCCATCTCTGCACATACCCCCTAAAGGATTCATTCTCCGCACGAGATAATTCTTGCAAATGCACGTGAAAAGAAGCCATTTCCAGGTTGTAGTCATACTGCATCACGAAGGCATTGGCTAAGTCCGACCATGATTTAATACTATCACTCTGCAAGTGCATGTACCAGTCCAAAGATGCTCCGATCAAACTATCTTGGAAACAGTGAATCATGAGCTTGTCATTGGTGATATGCGGAGTCATTCTTCTGCAGAACATAACCAAATGTAGCTTCGGACAACTATCCCCTTTGTACTTCTCAAACTTGGGCATCTTGAACTTCGGAGGAAACACAAGACCTGGCACCAAACACATGCCTGCAGCATTCAGATCAAGAGTATTCTTATTTACTAAGGCAGCCATCTGATCTTCCAACGTCTGAAGTCTTCTCATATCCTCAACAGTCCTTGGGTCCTGAATATTAACCTGTGGAACACCTCTTGGAGATGGAATAATCCTTGGAGAATCTGGCGTAGAGAAAGTGGACTTGTGACACTCTACGTCATTGAAAGAATATGGACCTCTGACAGGGGTTTGCACGGGCTGAGCAACATTGTTCATCTGAGCTTTCTGACCATTGTTTCCTCCTATATTCATAGCTGTTATGGCTTCCATGACCTGACTCACCTGGTACTTCAACAATTCAAACTCCGCCCGAGTAACAACCAAGTTCTGCTCTCCTGAAGCCATGATCTTTTCAGATGCTAACTCAAGTCCAATACGAATGTCGGGAAATCAACTAATGAAGCGGACAAAAACGGGTAAGCTCCCTGTTCCAGCTGAGGATGAATATGCAAAATGAAATGCAAATGCAAACAGTTATGCAAAGATGCGAAATGCACACACAAGGGACCAAGTGCCCCTGGCTGAGAAGTCCAATCCATCATACTGGTCTTAACCAGACCCATAACACTGCTCAAACCTGGTATCAATAAGCCAAAACAATACCTGAACCTGGTCTCCAACAGACCCAATAACACTGTCCTCGAATATCAACGCCACTGAATCTCAATCAAGAAAACCGGTAATCTGGAGGTCAAGTTACCTGCATGTCCCAACCCCTCTCACAGGTAGGTGTCCTAATAACTGACACAAGGTATGGCATCCTATGCGGTCGTTGGCGTCACAGACTTTCAAGACTGATGATACGATACCCAGAAGGTGTGGCATCATCATGTCCTGAAGAGGCCTCACTTAGCCAACTTCCAAATGATCGGTCCCCGGAGTCGACAATCCAACTAACCAACAACTCCCTCAACCCAAAGGGTTGAAAAAGAAGTCAACCAGAAGAACCTCGTCCGAGCTTGGATTTCATGAGACACTAGTGCCTGCAAAGCATGCACGCGCCCACTAATTTCCACTCTAATTCTAGGTGCACTCAAGCCCAGGTCCGGCTTATCTCTCAATCATAGAACCCCCTCATACCCACAACAATAATAACAATAATATAATGCTGAATGTAAAATACAGAAAATGTAAATCCATACAAAATCCACGACGGGAAAACAAGCGCTAGGGTAGACTCGCGTAGGGAACCGTTGGAGTCCCCAGCAGAGTCGCCAGCTGTCGCTACTGCGAAAATCGGCGTCGGCTGAATAGAAGAGTCGCCACCATTCGTTATTTATCCCAAAGGAGGGAAAGGAAACCCTCGAAGTAAACCTACCGCAAAGACGGGAAAGGAATGGTCATCGCAACCAAATCCTGGATTCGGGAGTCGATTACGCAAGGGGAAGGTATTAGCACCCCTCACGTCCGTCGTACTCGACGGGATCCACGCTTGTTTTCTAGTACGGATTGTTATTCTATCTATTCTACACATTTGGGGTTAAAAGAAAATAAAATGACTCGGCAAAGTATCGCACTTTATGCCTACGTATTCCCGTCTAGAACGAGAAATCGGAGTCAACGTAGTTCGCCTACCTACGGGAAAGGAGGGGAAGGTTGCTCGCTAGGATATCGCATCCTATGCCTACGTACTTTCATACAGCATGAAAGATCAGAGCAAACGTAGTTCGAGCTACGGAAGACACAGATTTGTCTGTTTATCTTTTATCCTTCTGAAAAAGGTTTTCTCCTGATTACGGGTCCAAGCGAACAAAAATGACACTTTGATTGGTTTTCAGTCTTTTTACGCAAGAACTGTCTTTTACTGATGTTTGACCTCTTATTGTATTTTTGATTGATTTGAGATAGAAGAGAAAGAACTCTAACCTAGGGTTTGAAATGGGAATCAAAATCTACCCTAATGTTGTCATGCATGGATGAGAGCCTAATGTCTGTCATATTTCTCTCCTGCGCAGAGAGAAACAGAGATCCTAAGGGGTAAACGGAAAAGCAACAACATATATACAGTAAAGCGGTAAAATGCATGAATGCAGCAGTACAAGCGAGGCAAGGGAGTCCCACTCAACCTCGAACCTAGAAAACAATGAGCAAAGTGAAACAACTTCACCTCAACCTCAAGGGGAAAATAACAAACAATACAGCAATGAAAATAAAACCCCAAACCCAGCTCAGACAGCACACCAGCTCCTACAGCAGCAATTATGAAAAACCTCAAACTCTGACAGTTGACAAACAACAATCTTCCAATGAACCCCAAAGTCAAGCTCCAATGAGACCCAAGATACAATAAGCTTCCATCTTCAAGAAATCACCAAGCTCAAGCAAGCACAGAATCTTAACCAGTTGACAGCATCAGACAGCAGATAGCTCCAAACAACAGTAAACCCTAGCTTTAACAGTTGCACAGTTTTGACATGAACAATCTTCATCTTTGTCGATCTTTGATCTTCTTCTATCTTCAATGGATTCTTTCTTCAAGACAATCTCTCCTAGATGAATTAATTTATCAGAGTAAATTGAATGTCAAACAGTAAATTGACAACCAAAGGAAGTCTATGAATAGTTGACATTATAAGAGACTGTTTCCCTCAAAGTTCTACCTCCTAGATAAAACCACTTATCCCTCCAAAGGAGGGAGGTGAATACCATGGAGGGACTTTATGTCATAGAGAGGAATGGAAGCAAAGGAAGTTATATATGTTTATGAAAGAATTTGTTCTATTCTAAGGCTTTACCTATCTCCTATTATTTCCTATGCCTTCAACCAACTCCCAGCTCAAGCAATCTTCAAGCTTCAACATTGGATTATCATCTTCAATCTTCTCCTTTGATGTCTTCATGCTTTCACAATCCCAAACCAAGCCCACACCCCAAATAAAAACCCAAAAGCCCCAAGCAAGCAACATAAACCCCAAGTGGGAACGCCAAACAATCACACAATTTGCAAAATATACTAAAAATAGTAAAATAGTATTTAAAACTCTAAGATTTATTCTAAGGGGATTTCTATATCTACCCTACATACCCTATATGTCCCATAACCTAATTCATTCTAAAAACCCCAAAATAAAATGTCAGAATGCACCTATGTTGAGTTTGAACCCTAATTATACTAACCTTATGTTCTCTAATCAAAACTAATCAAGATTTAATCAAAAAAATGTGAAATAAATCCAGGGGTAACTTAATGTTCTAATCTAACTACCACAAAAAGAATGGAATCAAAATACAAATTTAAATGCCTAAACAAAATTCACCAAAATGTATGTACAAACAAACATGAAAATAAAAGCAATTAAGTTTGAAAAATCCCCATAAATGGAAAAAATGATTAAAATACTATTTTTATTTTCTCACAAATTTCTTGACATCATTATTAAAGTGGAGGAAAAATCCCCATGTTAAAAAGATTATTTTTTGATTTATTATGAATTATTTGGTAACTAAATGCCAATGCAGAAAATTAAACAAAATTCAATTAAAAGGGGGTGTTACCAGCAATTATTTACAATATAAAATGTCAATGGGCCCAGGAGGGGGGTGCGGGAAGCATTACGTTGGGCCCAATAACTAACTCAGAAAACAACAAAAATAAAAACCCAGGGGAGGGTGCGAATAGCCATGACTTCGCTTTGTTCCAGGTTTGGGCCTCCAAACGGGGGCGTGAATAGCAATTGGCCTAAGGCCCAAACCAACTCAAACCAGGGGAGGGGGTGCGAATGGGAATCATGTGAGTATGGTTCAGCAACTAGTAATTGGGCCTAAGCCCGAGTCCTATCAACCCATATCATTCGTAGCACAAAAACCCTTATCACTCTCAACTCTCCTAGCTACTGTTCATCTTCCCTTTTGAAACCCTAACGGCGCCTCTCTCAAGCCCTCCATCCTCCCTCTGAAACAAACATTCATTCTCAAAGCTATCACCTATCAAACCTCTCAAAAACTCAGTCCCAAAACGCTGATCCTTAACCCTCGCCTTACCAACCTCTGATCTTCAAACCTAAACACCAAGATCTACCCTAATCCCCTTTCTAACCTAGCATTCGAGACTAAGCTAGATCCAGATACACGAATCGCACGCATGCTTACAAACTAGGGAAAGAAGAACAAACCTGGGGGAATCTGATGACGGCTGAGGTTCTGGGAAGAACTTCTTGAAGGTTTTGGAAATGTCGAGGAACCGATGACGAGGGAGATGACGAGCGATGACGAACGATGACGAACGTTCTTGATGAAGATCGTTGAGTTCGGATGAACACCGAAGGCTCTTGGATGAAAGACTTTTACGCGAGCATCTGGAGATGATGAAGTTGTTGGAGATCGCTCGTGGATGCGGGCGAATCTGGAATCAATTGAAGGTAGTTGGATGTTTTTGAGGAGAGTTGAAGGTTTCTGGAAAGAGACTCAAGAACACGATGAAATTTTCTGAGGAAGACGATGAAGATTCATGGAGTTCTTCTGAAGAGTTGAAGGATGATGATGATTTTCTGGAGAAAATCATAAGAACACTGAAGAATTGGTGATTATTGATGAAGGTTCCGGTGGAATCTTGTGCTTCCGGTGAAATGTGAATGAAGATGGATCGGTGGACCAGTGGGGAAGATGAAGTTTGGACGGGTTTTCTGGAATTCTGTTTTTTTTTTGCAGTTTCCGGTGAATTTGGGTGGTCCGGTGATGGTTGGGGCGGCCGGGACGGTTAGTTAGGGCGGAGGTGATTGGTTATGGTGGCCGCCGGCAGCTTTGCATGCCGGCCGGTGGGATGTTCTGGCGAGGGGCAGGTGGCGTAGAGGGTGAAGGATAGTGAGCCACGTGTGTGGAGAGTGAGGTCTGAGAGTGGACAAGTATGAGGTGAGAGAGGGAGACGTGGCAGGCATGCAGAGAATGAGGTGGAAGAGATTTGGCCCACACGCGTGGCGGGGTTCTTTATAGGACACGTGGCCTGGCAAATGGACCTTCTGACTTGGGCTGATTAATGGATAATGGATAATTGGTGGCCCAATGGATTAAACCTGGATTATTAGACTTAAAACGTAATTAACTAAAAACATTACAAAATTAAAATCTGAAAAACCTAATTAAATCCTAAAAACGAAAATTAAAAATAAAACCTGATTAAAACCTCTAATAAACCCTACTCAACCTATAAAACGAAAATTAAAACATAAACTCCTAATTAAAATCTAATAACCCTAATTAATCCTAAAATGAAAATTAAAAATAAAATATAATTAATCTAAAAAAATATCTAAAACTATTATTTAATAAAACCTACTTAAATCTGAAAAAAACAAATAACAAAAAATCTAAAAACTTTAATCCTATTTTTTCTTTAAAAGAAACTATTCTATTAATTTGAAAAATCAATTAAAGTCAACATTAATATCTATTTTTTAAACTATTCTATTAAAAGAAAATTAACTCTAATTATAACTATTTTTTTTACTCTTTTAAAATGATACCTATTTAATATCTATTAAAACTCTAAAAGAAAAGAAAATTTATTTAAATCTAAAAAAATTATAAAAAAAAACTATTACATCCAGAAAAATCCAATTAAATGCATTAAAAATCCAGAAAAATAAAAGAAAAATCCTAAAAATACCATGAAGCCGATTAAATCGATTGAAGGACAATTGCACGACCGTAGCGAAACCCGGGCACCGAGATGGCCTGAAAACACAGGGAACGAGCACCAATTCTCAACAGACTTTTATTCCAACCGGCCTGAACTGCCTGAGATGCCAGGGGCTATAATCCTGATAAAAATCAATCTGAATGATAAAAATGCAATGCATGCTGTATGCGAATGCGAATGCAAAATGCGTCGAAACATAAACCAGATATGGGAACCGGTTGGTCAAATTTTAGGGTGCAACACCAAGTCCTTTAACATTTCCAGCATTTCTTTCTGATTTAAGAATTTCATCCAACATATTTGAACTGCTATTGAGCATTCTTATATACTTAGTCATATTGTCATGTTTTGAATTGAGCAATACAACTTCATCCTCTAGATCATAAATGGTAGCCAAGTGCTTTAATCTTTTATCACAGAGTTTAGCAATAAGATCATGATGATCCTTCCCTAATTGACATACTTTTGCACTTCTGATGCACGTCTCCTTATAAGAGGCAGTCAGTTCATCATGAGTAAGTTCTTCAACATATGATTTCTTATCCGAATTATATACTCTAGTAAGTGCAGAAGCATTTTTACCCATTTCTCCCTCGCTTGAGGAGTCATCTTCATACCAAGATGTGAGCAAGCCTTTCTTCTCCTTCTTGAGAAATGTAGGACACTCAGCTCTTGTATGTCCAAAACCTTCGCACTCATAACATTGAACTCCCTTAACTTTTATGGATTTCTTATCACTATTGGTTCTTTTTCCAAAATTCTTCCTTCTGTTGATATCGGATGACTGAGTCCTAACATTAGATCTTGACTTCTCGTCCAGTTTTTTCAACAGTTGGTTGTACTGTTTTTCAAGAAGCCCTACAACCTTGGACAGTTCCTCGTTGGAATTAAGATCACACTCATATTAATTAGATACCAAGGCTATACTTTTCTTCTTTCGTATTTCTCACCGGTTGCTAGTTCAAAAGTCTGAAGAGATCCCATGAGGTCATCCACCTTCATGGTGTTTATATCCTGGGCTTCTTCAATAGCAGCCACCTTCATATCAAATTTCTTGGGAAGAGGTCTTAGAATTTTCTAGACCAACTTAGCTTTTGAATTTTTTTCTCCAAGATCACTTGAAGTATTGGCTATATCAATGATTTTCATATAAAAGTCTTGAATACTTTAATCCTCAAGTTCTCAAACTTGGTGGTGAGAAGTTGAAGTCTTGAAGATTTCACCCTAGAAGTTCCTTCATGCGCAATATTCAGAATCTCCCAAGCATCCTTGGCAATAGTACAATTCTTGATCAGCCTGAATATGTTCTTGTCAACACCATTGAACAAGGCATTCAATGCTTTGGAGATACCTTGAGTAAGCTTGTCATCTTTATCATCCCAGTATTCCTCGGGCTTTATCAGACCAGTGATCTTCCCATCCTTATCTTTAGCCTTTGGAGGATCCCATCCTTTTACCACATACTTCCAAGCTTTACCGTCCATAGACTTGATAAAGGCCATCATGCTCACTTTCCAATATTCATAATTGGATCCATCAAGAATGGTCGGTCTATTTAATATTCCTCCTTCTTTGTCCATTGTACCATAAAGTATCTTCCCTGAATCTGACCTGGATGCAGAGCAGGATGCCTGCTCTGGTATCAATTGAAATTCTGGTAGAAGATCTCAGATGTTTTGAGAGATGTTGAGACACTTGATCTCATCTTCAAACACAATGACAATAAGGAATAGAATACAAATTGCATAAAGTAAACAAACACACAGAATTGTTAACCCAGTTCAATGAACAACAACACTTACGTCTGGGGCTTCTAAGTCAAGAATGAAATCCACTAGATAGTATTAAGTCTAAGCTAAATAACCTCTGGTTTATAACTTATCACTTAATCACTACTCATGCTTAATTTCTACCTAAGACTCTTCCTACGTATGAGACCCTTCTCAATTCCTTTTCAATCACAGTAGTGACTGAAATTACAACTCAATGTAAATTGTCCAAATCTAATATCAACACATTACAAGAGAGGCTCACAAAGTACAAACCCTAGTATACACTGAGCAACAGTGTAAATTCCACACTTTTCTTAGGTTAAATTCATCTTATTTATAACCATAAAGTAAAGTGGATTTTGGCTTCAAAAACGCAGCAATTATGTTCCACAGAATCTGCAACTAATTCTCCTCTAGAATAGTTTCTTCAATCCTAAGTTTCCTAAAGTGTCGCCACACTTAGAAATAGCATCTTCAAATTATAATCATAATCTCTGATTCCTCAATCTTGGACACCACCTAGGAAAAATAGATAATCCCATAATAATCTAACAACTGGAATTAAAATAGCAGAATTAAAAACTGAAAAATAACAGACAAAGATGTTGAATCATCATGATAGAACATCTTGTCCAACATCTTGATCTTCAGGTAGTTCTTCATCATATTAGGACATCTTATCCAACATCTTGCTGACAAGTTAGTTTTTCCAAAATTAATGTGAACCTCAAAAGCTTGGACTCATCAATAAGCAAAACATTTCTCATTTCTATAAGAATAGACGTAGGTCTCCAAATGTAAAACCCTAACATCTCTCTCACACCTTATCCTGATCTCCATTAATGTTTTCACACCATTTCTTCACAAAACTCCAACATATCTTCTTCAGCTCGTATGAATCAAGGAAAGGGGTCACAAAACATGCAAGACAGAAACACAAAACTCATTTCTTTGACTTCCTCTTCACATTTTAGGTATGTTTATGATTTTATTGATGTATGTTGTTGTTTTGTTAAGGTAAGTTGTTGTTTTTGTTATTGTAGATATTTTTGTTGAGGTATGTTGATGTTTTTGTTGAGATATGTTGTTGTTTTACTAAGGTAAGTTGATGTATTTGTTGATAAATGTTGTTATTTCTATTATTATTGATATTTTTGTTGAGGTATGTTGATATTTTTGTTAAGGTATCTTGATGTTTTTGTTGAGTTAACTAGTTGTTTTTGTTGATACATATTTTTGTTATTTTTGAAGTGTTTGTTGAGGTGTGTTATTATTAATGTTATTCCTTTTGTACATTGCATCTTTTATTTCGTTCAACCAACATGTCATATAAGATAAGTGTATTATATCGTATATGGTTTGAGTGTTTTACCAACCCCTCAATGAATATATAACTTTTAGAATTTAATTATAAAATAATAATATGAAAAAATTAAGTTATATTAGAAAACAAACCTCCAACCAGACACATAATCATTCATACAACACACATACATTCAATCACATATAATGTCATTAAAAAGTGTCATTACCTTAGCACGCTTCCAACATGCTCAACTTATGTTACGTGAGCATAATTTGTCTCTCTCGACGAAGTTCCTGATCCATTTCACACTTTAAACCTTTTAAATTACACAACTTATTTAAGAGTACAAATCCGACTACATCCACAATTAAGGATTTGTCTCAGCCACTTACCTAATCAATTAAGGTTAGGTTTTCTCATAGTTTACTAACCTAGGTAGGCTCCCTCAACTTGGTGAAAATCTTGTTTAGACACTTAGATAATAATGAACTTCAAAACTCTTTTCAAAAATTTGTATAGATTTAGGCAACACGAGCTCTATCGATTTTAAAACAATAGTGCTTTAAGTACAAACCCACACTTAAATGTTTTTCGACAACGGTACATGAAACACCCCGGATTTTAATCCAAGACATTACTTTAAAAATATCATTTACTTATAGAAATGTGACTTTTTTTCATCTATAAACAAAGTAATCAGCCATGATAAATTCTAAAAAAATACATAATTAAATAAAAATTATTAAAATAAGTTATTTAAGACGTTACAAATCTTCGTCTCTAAAATTTTGATAATAAAATAATCTTTCTTACAAATAAAATTACAAAGTTCAAAACTCTTTATTTAATCCCTCAATTGCGCGCAATATTTATCCATGTAGCTTCGCATCTTGAACTCATTAGTATCTAATATGTTATTTGCAAGGGAGTAATCTTCCATCATCCATATCAAATCAAACAAACATGCAGTACGATATTATAAAACAAATCATACAAAACATAATAGCTTAAGAGAAATCAAATGTTATCCATGCTCTTAGAACTATATGATTTGGTTATAATCAGCCCGCCACTAAAGCACCACACAGAATCCATCTCATATCAATGGGAAAATAACCCACTACTAAGGCACCACACAGAAATGAATATGTCATGCCATACCATGATGATGATAAAATGCAAACACACCACTAAGGCAACCAGCCACACAAGTAATCTTTCAGATAGGCAATCCGCCACAAGCAAAATGCGCACATGCCATGAAATGCATATACCTTCCACAAATTCCACAAACTATCATTAAGGTAAATCACTTTAAAATTTATTTCACAATCATCCTCTCCAAACATAATCAACCTGTTAGCTCGTAATTTCGACACCTGGTTTAAATTAGTGCAATAAATAAGGGAAAGAGAATTTCTATAAAGTTATGGCAGACTTCAACAGGACAATGTTGTTATAGAAGTCTAGTCGAAGTGGCCCCTGCGCTAGAAGGAAGGGTTGTTTGGACTTAGAAAAATTCTCTAAGTTTGAAGGTGTAATTCGACGAAGATCCCACTGATGGTGTCTTCGATTTGGAGTTTGAATTTGAATAAAGAAGGGAACTTTGTTCTTATCCAGTTCCAAGAGAAGACACGTGAAGCACAATAAGGAAGTGAAGACATGTCGAGCTCCATTTGTCTTGTTTTAGGAGAAAGGTCGTTAGAGGCAGATATTTCGATTCAATATAAATAAGAGGTCTTAGTGATAGAATTTCGTGTGTGGTCAAGTTTGTACAAGTCACTCAAATTACTCAAAGTACCCAGTTTATAGAGAAAAGAGTTATTGAGAAATGTATGTTTGGTGAAACATCATTTTTATTATAATTTAATCAAATTCAGTTTATGCTTTTGCCCAGAAATTTATCTTCTTTATTCCACAAGTTAATTTCAACGCATTTTACATCATTTTCGATTACTTTCCCGCAACATACTTTCTTTTATTATCGAATTAAATTATTTCTCAATCATGAATATTCTCGAAGTGTTCATTGTCTTTCAAACTTTAATTTAAAAAGCATTAGGACATGTCCTAGGATTCACTGGTTGATCCTGTAAGTTAATCAATATTTGGAGACCAGCGGTTGTTTACCAATTTTTACGGTAAACAAATTGGCACGCCCAGTGGGACCGTGCTAGTGACATTTTTTAACAGCTTTTATTTTGAAAAATTATACTAAGTTCTTCACGTTTGTTGTCTCTCTCTTTCCAAACTTCATTGTATGTTATTGAGAAATGGTAAAGTAGCCACCACTAACGAAGATAGGCCAGGGAGAAGATACACGAGGAAAATGGCAAATCAAAATCAGCCAAACAATCCAAATCCTCAAAATACATCAAATAACAATGGAGAACCTACCCCACCGTCTTCGACGAGGGGAATAATGGTCTCAACACCTATTCCTAAATCGATATCGTCCATGGAAAGTTTGACACTTATGCAATCGATTACCCATAATGAGCCCGTTTTAACTTACATTGGGCCACAGGGTCCTCCAGTAACCCCCCCCCCCCCTTCCCACCAATAAAAAACATTTTGAACATACCCTTTATGCCTCAAGGTTTCTCTATGCCTTTAGGTAGTCGAGAACAGCCTTATGGAATGCCAACATTTGTGATGGCGAACTTATATAACATGGGGTTAACATTTCCAGAACCCGTAATAAATGTAACTTCGCCATTATAGGGGTTAGGGTCTGGGATTAATAATATGGGTCGAAATGGCCAACCCTTAGTGATAGGTTTTTCCACCCAAATGTCAGGCCTAACCAATAGTTCTGCAGTGGTTATTAGGCACCAAATGGATGAGAGTAATCATGAAATGGTCCAGATGCTCGCCCAAATAATGGGGACAATCTTTAATCCTCTAATACAAAACACTACCCAAGCCAACCAACAATTGGTTGCACAAATGACGCGCATTGAAGACTTTTTTGGTGTACCACAACCTCCTCGACACTCACAGAAGGAGTATTTGGTAGAAAATCAAGGGGTAGCCTTTAGAGAGGATGTCACTATTAACCAAGTCCAACAAAATCAAAGGAACATGCCTCGAGCGAACACTGTGAACCAAGGAGAGGTTGTCGAACAGACTAGAGTCGAACCCCTTAGAATTTAACCACAAATTCCAATATAGGAGGTACCAAGGGTAGTAATGGTAAATAGAAACCAGAACACTGACAATGTCATACAAAAAGTTTAACGTGATGATATGGCAGTAGATAACAATCTAGCAGCCATGGTCGAAAGGATTATGGCGCGAAGTGGGGTAAATTTTGGCCTGCAAAGACCAAATTACACATCACCATTGTCATAATACATTTTGCAATCAAATTTACCTGCTAGATGGAAAGTCCCTAAATTTACTAAGTTTTCAGGGGATACCAATGAGCCTACTATCGAACACGTGGCTAGGTACCTAATAAAGACAGGGGAGATTTCGAGTAACGAAAAACTTAGGATTAAATATTTCCCAAGCTCTCTAACTAAAAACGCCTTCACGTAGTTCACAACCTTGCCAGCAAACTCGATCCATACATGGACTCAGTTGGAGATTTTGTTCCATGAACAATTTTACATGGCACAAATCAAGATTAGTCTAAAAGAATTGGTTATTATCAAACAAAAGTTTATTGAGTCAATAGATGATTAATTGAACAGATTTCGCCAACTCAATTCCAGATGCTTCACGCAGGTTCCAGAACATGAGTTGGTCGAAATGACCGTTGGGGTCCTTGACTACTCTATTGGGAAGAAGTTAGACACTCAGTACTTGAGAGATATGACTCAGTTGGCTGATAGGGTTCAACAGTTAGAACGCCTGAAGGAGGAAAAAGGCTAGGGCAAATAAAAATAATAGAAGATTAGCCTACTTCGAATTTAATGAAGACAAAGAAGGAACATATGACAAGCCCTTAGCTTTCGACGAGAATGAAATTGACCTTGTTGAACTGGAGTAAGGACCACCTTACTCTTGTAAGGTATTAGCCCTTTCGAATGGAAAAAAAACCAACCGAACCAGAAAAGAACGACAAATTTCCTAATAAAACTTACACTTTCGACGTTACAAAATGTGACAAAATCTTTGATTTGTTAGTTAAGGACAGCCAAATGATAGTGCCCCCTGGCTCTAAAATGCCTCCTGCAAAATAAATAAAAAAGAGAGGTTTTTATAAGTATCATAATTTCTTGGGTCATAAAACATCTCAACGTTTTCTTTTCAGGGATCTCGTTCAGAATGCGATTAAGGACGAAAGACTCAAATTTGGAGAGAAGTCGAAGGCCCAAATGAAGATTGACTCTGACCATCTTCAAGTGGTCGATGCCCACTACACGGAGCCATCTATAATCAACATGGTCGAATTCACTAAAGACTTCACCAATGAAGCATTCATGGTCAAGGTTACTGAGGACCTCGACAGAGAAATCATTGAAAGTGTCATCCGTGAAGTCACCTAAGGCTCCACCACAGAAACCACTAAGGGTTTCGAGAGAAAAAATTGTTGATAGTTGCGTTTATGGAGTCAATAAAGGCTCCAGCAAAGGAATTACTAAATATTTCAACTCGATGATAACAACAAACAAAACCACTGAGGATTTCATGCAAATTGATAATCTAACTGAGGCTACTGAGGGCCTTATGGTGAAACTAGAAGAGCTGGACATTGCTAAAAAGGCCAACGTGGATATGAACATGGTCAAAGTCTCTCGGGAAACTACAATGGAGGTTGATGAGGACCTTCAACGGGAAGAATACAATAAGGTGGATTTCCCAAAGCATGAAGAAAGCCTTACTGATTTCCTTCACAAATATCAGAGGAAGAAATCAGAAGTTATGTTATGCCCTCGATGCAACGTAATCTTTGACAAGAAGGTGGCTCATAATATCGAAGGGGTTCATAGAGCGAAGAATAGAAGAAATTAGAAAACCTCTCATGGTCGCCAGACTTTCGACAACAGGGATGACTCTAAGAGACAGGAGCAGGCAAGGCAAAGGCTCAGTGGCAGCAAACCCACTACTTCCAAACCTACATCGGAGGCTCCCAAAGATAAATAGGTCAGACCAGTCGAAAATCTATAGCAGGGCCAGCAAAAATAGAGAAATTTTGAAGTTCAGAGGGGTTCTTCTTTGACGTACCGAAAAGAATTCCAGGCATCGAAATGGGTAGCATACACTTCAGAGAATTACAAAGGAAAGAATTCAATGTCGAGATCCCAGTGGAGGAGGAAACAGAGGCGTAGAAAGTCCGAAAGGGAAGCCATGAAGAAGGCGAAGCCTGAATCCAGTAGAAACATACCGGCAAAGAAAGAGGAAAAGAAACTTGTCAAGAGAAAATTGTTCTCTCCTCAGAAAGAGGCTTTTTCAAAGAAGACTGATCATGAAGACGACGTAATGACAAATGATTTCAATTCCGGGTCAGAAGCCTCACTAAACATCATGTGCTACATGGTATCAGTACTTCCTAGAGAGTATGATCAAGTGATAGAAGTAGAGGAACTAGAAGATTTGAGGGAAATGAAGACAGGTCGACACAAGCCTGTCTATTACTACATCATGAATAATGGTTGCGTACAGGATGACTTCTTTGAAAGGCCTGATGAGTCGATGAAAAGCCATTTAAAACCTCTTTTTATCCGAGGGAAAGTAGGAAATGTCAGAATAAGTAAGATTCTGGTTGACAGTGGGATGACAGTCAACTTAATGTCGCATCACATGCTGAAAAAGATTGTGAAAGACGACACAGATACAAAACCTCATAATACGGTTTTGTCGAATTATAAGGGCAAGATAGGAACTACCATAGGAGTTATACAAATAGACTTGATCGTTGGCACTATAACCAGGCCAACGATGTTTATGGTAATAGCCTCGAAGGCTAATTACAATTTACTGCTTGGTAGGGAGTGGATTCACGGCATCAGAGTCGTTCCCTCCTCAATGCACCAAAGGATCACTATTTAGCACAATGATGGTATCGTCAAAAATATTGAGGCGGACCAAAGTTATTTTATGGCCAAAGTGAATTAGGTTGACATAAGGAGTTTCGACCGGAATTTGGCCCATATTGGCTCGTGTAATATTGCGAGATTCGACATGAAGCCTACATATAATGCTTTCTGTTCTCTTTATCTTCACCCTACTCACGGGTTTCAGTGGGACAAAGAAGTGGTAGGCGAAGAAGATTATGTCTTCGGAACAGCCCATATCCAGCCAACTGGCTGGGGAAGCAAATTCAGTGACAATGACTAAGTCACTGGTGCTTGAAAGGATTTCGGTTTACATAGCCAAAAATAAACTAAAATAGGCCTTAGAGGCTGAAGTGAAAATTATGGTTGTTGAAGCCAAGAAAATTGAAGCATATCAAGAAGGTCCTAGTAAGGACTTTGATCCAGAACCACCTAATAAGGTTCAAGATGAGGTGCAAGGCCAAAGACTCAACGCCATCTATGATGATGAGCCTTTGGGGTTCGAGAAGACTCCGCTAGCAAGCAACATCAAAATGTTGTCACAAGATCCACTTGAAGAGATCGACCTGGGAGAGGGGGCAGTGAAGAGGCCGATATACATCAGCGCCAATGTCAGCCCACAACTCAAGGTCAAAGTAATCCAATTGTTGACGGAGTTCAAAGACTGCTTTGCATGGGACTACGACGAAATGCCTGGTTTGAGCCGAGATCTGGTCGAACTGAAGCTTCCAATAAAGCCTAGGAAGAAGCCTATCAAGCAGACTCAAAGGTGATTCTCACCTAAAGTTCTCTTGAAGATCAAGGAGGAGATTAAAAGATTTCTCAGATGTAAATTCATCCACACGACCAGGTATGTCAAATGGCTTGCCAATATTGTTCCAGTTATTAAGAAAAATGGCAAGTTAAGGGTATGCATAGATTTAGAGACTTACATTATGCAACCCCGAAAGATGAATATTTGATGCTTGTGGTGGAAATGTTAGTCGATTATGCCGCAGGACATGAGTACCTTAGTATGCTTGATGTGTATTCTAGGTACAATCAAATTTTCATTGCTGAAGAAGACGTCCCAAAAACGGTGTTTAGATCCCTGGAGCCTTAGGCACTTATGAATGGGTTGTAATGCCTTTTGGTTTAAAAAATGCTGGGGCAACATACCAAAGAGCAGTGAATTTGATCATCCATGATTTTATTGAGACTTTTATGCAAATCTATATTGATGATATTGTTGTTAAGTCTATTTCAGGGAAGACTTGCATTGACCACCTTCGACAGTCCTTTGAAAGAATGAGGAGACATGGTATGAAAATGAACCCTCTCAAATGTGATTTTTGCGTGCAGGCGAGAGATTTCTTAGGCATTATGGTCCATAAAAAGAGAATCAAAATAAACTAGAATAAGGCCAAATCCATAATGGAGGCAAAAGCGCCATCAACCAAGAAGAAGTTGCAGTCATTGCTTGGCAAGATTAATTTCTTAAGGAGGTTTATCTCGAACCTTAGCGGAAAATTTAAAACCTTATCACCTCTTCTTCGACTCAAGAGGGAAGATTTTGAATAGAGGCAAGCTCGGCAAGAAGCCTTCAACAAGATCAAGGAGTACCTGATCCACCCTCCAATTTTAATGCCACCTTGTAGGAATAGAAGTATGAAGTTGTATATATCTGTGCCGGACAAGACTTTAGGGAGCATGTTGTCTCAAGAGGATGAAAATGGCGTTGAAAGAGCCAGTTACTACCTTAGTAGGGTCTTGAACGATGGAAAAACTAGGTATAGCATAGTCAAAAAGTTATGCTTATGTTTGTATTTTTCATGTACGAAGTTAAAGCATTATATAAAACCAATGGATGTTTTTGTTTCATCTCATTTTGATGTTATAAAACATATGTTATCTAAACCGATATTGCATAGTCGAATTGGTAAATGAGCATTAGCTTTAACTGAATATTCCTTAACCTATATTCCTTTAAAGGATACTAAGGGATAAGTGGTAGCCGACTTTATAGTCGGCCACTCAATAAATGAGAGTTCATTAAAATATCTTGAACTTGAACCTTGGAAGTTGTACTACGATGGTTCTAGCCATAAAGATGGAACGAGCGTAAGAGTCCTAATCATTTCTCCCAAAAAAATTCAGGTATAAAGTCGAAGGCCTTTGTTCGAATAATGAGGTCGAATACAAGGCCCTAATAGCCAGACTTGAGATATTATTGGAATTGGGGGCAACTCGAGTCAAAATAATAGGTGACTCGAAGTTAGTCATAAAACAGATTATAAAGAAGTACGAGTGTGTTAAGGAAAATCTTATCATGTACTTCGTGATAGCTAATCGACTCTTGAAAAGACTAGAAATGGTTAGTATTTGACACATCCCTCGACTGGAGAATCAAGAGGCCAACGACTTGGCATAGATTGCCTCTGGGTATAAAATTTCAAAAGAAAAATTGCAAGATGCAATCGAATTTAGAGGAAGGGTTATGCCAGCCAGACTATCCCCATCAGATATGGAAATAACGAAGCTGGGATACGCTGACAAAGAGAATTTCGAGATACTGAATATAGACATCATGATGGATGAAGATTAGATAAATCCAATAGTAAAGTACTTGCAAAATCCAACAACATCTGCGGAGCGAAAAACCAGGTATCGAGCTTTAAGTTAAGTATTGTTGGGAAATGAATTATTCATAAAGACTCCTGAGGGAGTTTTGCTTAAATGCCTTAGTGAATCTGAGGTGTATTTAGCCTTGTCAAATGTCTATAGTGGGGCACATCAGGCAGGCCATAACATGAAGTGATTATTGTTTCAACAAGGGATGTATTGGCCCACCATGTTAAAAGATTGTATTGAGTTTGCCAAAGGATGTCAAGAGTGCCAAGTGCACACAAGGATACTACATGTTCCTGCAAGTGAACTCCATTCTATAGTGAAACCTTGAACCTTTAGAGGTTGGGCTTTGGATTTGATTGGAGAAATTCGACCAGCATCATCTAAAAGTCAAAGATATATTTTGGTGGGAATCGATTATTTTATAAAATGAATTGAAGCTATAACACTGGCGAACATGGATTAAGACGCTGTAATCGAATTCGTCCAAAAGCATATTATCTATAGGTTTGGAATCCTATAGACTATTAAGAAGGATCAAGGATTTGTATTTACTGGTCAAAAAGTGAAAGAATTTGCTAAGGATATGGGTTTCAAATTGATAACATCTACACCTTATTATGCACAGGTTAATGGTCAGGTCGAAGCAGCAAATAAGGTTGTGATTCGTTTGATTAAGAAGCATGTAGGAAAAAAGCCAAAGAATTAGCATAAGACATTAGACCAGATTCTCTAGGCATGTCGAACCTCCCCTAAAGAAGCTACTAATACTACTCCCTTTCGATTGACGTACGGTCATGACACAGTTTTGCTCGTTGAAATTTACTTACAACCAACGAGAATCCAAAGCCACTATGAGATCCCATATAAGTCATATTGTAACATGTTATTGGATAAGTTAGTTGATTTAGATGAAGAAAGATTGAGCGCCTTAGAGTTGTTGAAAAGGAGGAAAAAGAGAGTAGAGAAATTGTATAACAAAAGGGTCAGAGTTAAAACATTTTTGCCTGGAGACTTGGTCTGGAGAGTGATCTTTCCCATGGATCGAAAGAATAGAACTTTGGGAAAATGGTCCCCTAAGTGAGAAGGCCCCTTCCAAATTATACAAGTCTTCTCAAATGGTGCATACGATGTCTTGACCATAACATGCTGTCGCTACTGCGAAAATCGGCGCCGGCTGAACAGAAGAGTCGCCACCGTGCGTTATTTATCCCACGGGAGGGAAAGGAAACGCTCAGAGTAAACCTCGCACAACACGGGAAAGGTATGGTCATCGCAACCAAAACCTGGATTCGAGAGTCGGTTACGCAAGGGGAAGGTGTTAGCACCCCTCACGTCCGTCGTACTCGACGGGATCCACGCTTGTTTTCGGGTATGGATTATTATTCTATCTAAACTATAGGTCAAGGGTTAAAAAGAAAATAAAATGAAAATAAAAATGACTCGGCAAAGTATCGCACTTTATGCCTACGTATTCCCGCCTGGAACGAGAAATCAGAGTCAACGTAGTTCGCCTACCTACGGGAAGGGAGGGGAAGGTTGCTCGCTAGGATATCGCATCCTATGCCTACGTACTTTCATACAGCATGAAAGATCAGAGCAAACGTAGTTCGGGCCACGTACGACACCAGCTTGTCTTGGTTGATTTTATTCCTTCTGAAAAAGGTTTTTCTGATTAACAGTCCAAGCGGACAAAACGACGCTTTGATGAGTTCACATTCTTTTACGAAAGAAGTGTCTTTTATTGGGTTTGAAATTTTTATGTGTTTTTCTGTTTGTTTTGAGAAAGAAGAGACAGAACTCTAACCTACGGTTGCAAAGGGAATCAAGCTAACCTAATGTTATCATGCATGGGTTAAGACCTAGTGTCTATCATGCTCCTCTCTTGCACAGAGAGAAACAGAGATCCTACGGGATAGGCAGAAACAGAAACAATAACAGATATATACAGTAAAGCAGTAAAATGCATGGATGCAACAATACAAGCGAGGCAAGGGAGTCCCACTCAACCTCGAACCTAGAAAACAATAGGCAAAAGTGAACAGACCTCACTTTCAACCCAGCAGGGTAAACAGCAAACAATACAGTCCAGAAAACCAATCAATACATCAGCACTAAAATACAACAGCAAAAGAAACAGCATCAGCAGCTCTGAATCAACATCTGGCTTCAAGTAATCTCCAATCAGCTACAGGCTTCAACAAGCATCAATCTCCATCTTCATGACCTTCAGGCAAGGGCTTTGATCATCAATCTTCCATCTGCAATGGCTTTTCTTCAAGCTCAAACCTCCAGGATGAGGGATTAGTCATAAGAGTGAAGTGAATAAATGTTAAACAGTTAATTACCTACCAAGGGTGGTTCATCAACTGTTAACATTAAACAGAAAGTTTCCTCTCAAAAGTTCTATCTTTCAAATATATTCACTGATCCTTCCAAAGGAAGGAGGTGGATATTTGAAAGAGACTTTGAATCATAGAGGAAGGATGGATGCAGACAAGGCATTCCATGTTTGAGAAACAAGCTTTCTAATCTAGAGCTCTGCCTAGCTCCTAAACCCTAGCCTCCTCAGCAGCTACTAGCAAGAACCTCCTATTCAACTCTGGAAGTTGATCTTCAATCTCTGGATCTCCAATGGTCTTCAACTTCACCAGTCTTCAGCTTCCCCAGGTTCCCAAACAAACCCAATACCCAAGCAAGCAAGCAATAATCCCCAGAGGGCACACCACACCAGTCAATCAAACATTCACAGAGCATTAATAGCAGTAGGGGAATCCTGACTTTTTCTAAGGGATCTAGTAATTACCCATAGCCCCTATAGTCCCATAACTAAACTAGTCAAACCCTAAGTCCTGAGGGAAAGAATCAAACTTCCTAAGTCACCACCTAAAAACCCTAATTTGTTCATGTTGTTCAAGCCTACATTAAGCACCTAAAATTAATTCCTAAAAATGGGAACTAAATTGGATCTACAAGTTCAACATCTAATCTAAACAACATAAAAAGAATGAACCAAAAATATGAAAGCATTTAATAGAACAAAAATTACTAAAATCATGCATGAAATGAAGCTATTTAAAATGACATTTATTTAGAAAATATGGAAAAAATATCAAATAAAAATAAAAATGCAATTTTATTTAATGACAATTTTCTACACATTCTAATGAAAATGATGTAAAAAGAATGGATTAAAAATGATTTTTTATGTATTTATTATGAATTAATGAAATGAATGAAAAAACATGAAAAGAAAATAATAAAAAAGAATAGAGAAATAGCCAGGGGGGGTTCAATAAGCAACGCGCTCAGTTGATATTTCATTGGGCCAGGCAGTGGTGGGGTGCGCATAGCAAGTTACTAAGGCCCAGAACCATTCAGAAACAAGGAAGATAACAAAAAACGCAGGGGGTGAGAATAGCATAGGTTATCACGTTCAAATTGATTGGGCTCACTAAAGGGGGGTGGGGATATCATTCAATACTCAGGCCCGCCCGTTTCAATTAATGAAACGGTGCGTTTAGGGCACCAACTCATCTCCCTCCAAATTCTGAATCAAATCTCAGCCACACGATGGGCTCCTGAGTCAAGGGTCCAACACGAAATGGACGGATACGATTGTGTCTTCTCCAATGGATCATACGAGCTAGGGTTTACTCCATGAATGCACATGCACGAGCACAATTTCTCCCCCTCTGTTCTCACTCCACAATCCATGAAACACCACGATGTAAACATGGAACTCACTCAGAATTTCTCCCTCTATAAGCCTATGGTCTTTGTTTGCATTAAAACTCAACCAATCAATAAACCCGCGCGCAACAATCTCTGGCTCCATGAAAATACACTGAGATGCATCACAATAATTCTCAATCAAACTTATCCTAATCTAATCTATGACTAATGGTGATTATCCTGCGCTAACAATCTAAGATTCTAATGCACTAAGCCACGAGTTCTAGGTCCTAACAGTTTGGTGCACCTGCTATGAATTGCCTCTATTCAGCCTCAAATTCATCTAAACTAACCTCCTAACATCACAGACCATGAATATACTAGTAAAACTACCTAAATCTCCCTAAATTGAGTAAGTTAGAAAGATTTGCACCTTGAGCAAGCTTTAATGGAGGCTGAGTAATCACGTGGATCCAGGCTCTTGTATGCTTCAATCTTGATCCATTCTTGATGTACTTGATTCTGTTTGCAATATTTGGATGAAACTTGACTTGGATCTTGATCTACAACTGAATTTGCAGCTTGTATGTTCTTGAAGAAAGTGCACGAAATTGAGCTCTAACCACCAAATCTTTGATTCAATTCTGATCCAGGATGATGATTGAATGCAGGAGGATCAATGTTGATGAAAATTGATGAAGATTTTGAGAGATTGAAGTGAAATTGCAAAGAGAAAGAATGAGAGAATTTGGGAAATTCTTGGTGAAAAATGAGTCCAACCCTTGCTCAATTCTCATTTCATGAATATATAGTGTTCAATGGTAACTTCTAGATCCCTCTTACACATTCCCTTGCCTTCCAACTTTGATTCATTTTGGCTATGTTTCTTAAAATGCAAGTAACCAAGGATAACTTTGAAATCTTCCACTAAACTCAAAAAAGTGCTTGAACCAATGTTCTTAGAATGTCTTTTCCATTCAAAATCATATATTGGAAGTCTCCATTTGGACTTATAAATCTCCCAAACCATTTTTCACTTTGACTTTATTCAAATTATAAGCCATTTTAGTTCAAATTTGGACCAATCATGCAACTTCATGTTATGAGCTTTTTCAACAATTTGTGACCTTCTTTCTAGACTCAAAATCCCATTTGGAGCAAGTTTGATGTTGTAAGTTTTTCCATTTGAGGCCTCCTTGTATGAGTTTTGGACATGAGTTAAAATGACCTGTAATTCACAAATGCCCAAAATACCCTTTGCTTGCCAAGGCCATAAGTTGAGTTCCACACATCATATGAAGGCATACTATACCATTCTAGAAAGCTAAGACAATGAGGAACAATTCTTATGTTGACCAAGAATTCATTTGAAATCTCCTTGAGGGGCAAAACTAGCTTGGAAGTCAAGTCACTTTCACAGACAAAATTTCAGATACCTCAGATGACCTGTAACTTGCAAGGACCATAACTTGAGTTCTATAAATCTCCTTGATGTCTTCCACCACTCAAATTAAAGGTCTTGAGATCCTCTACAAGTTTCATGTTGGCCAAGAAGCCATTTGAAGCTTGCATTTTGACTTATCTTGCTTGGAAATTTGACCTAAACTAGGGGATTTTACACAGAAACCCTAATTTAGAAACTCCTCTTCTCCTTGATTTCTCTTGAATTCTCCTTGGCATATCTCCATATCCTTCTTTATATGTCCAATTATGAACCCCACATCTCTCCACTAGACTTGAATGCCCCTTAAATCAGTCAATTGACCTAGGGTTGACCTAGGGTTGACCCAGATGAAACCCTAGTTGACTGCCTTCAGCTATAGCTCTTGTGCTCTCATCAATGACTTGTCTCCTTCTCCAAATGACTTTCTAAGTCTCTCATAATGGCTAAATACTCTCCATGCCTTCAACTCACAGCTCACAACCCTCTTGTTGACCCTCAGATACCCTCAGCTAGGAGATGGACTCAAGGCTTGATCTGCTGAACTCTTTGCTTTCAAATTCTTTCCTGATGACTTGAATGAGATTGAATTGGGATAATAACCTCTTGATAGGCTTCTAGAGATGAGAGTAAGGATTGGTCCCCTGTTGAATGACTTGCTATGCTTATGCTATGCAGATGATTAGTCTATGTACATGACTCTATATGCAAATGCTAATGATAATGAAACATAAACCAAATGAATAAGGTTGGGCAAATTTTAGGGTGCAACAGCTGCCCCTATTCAAGCGACTTGGACCCGATTGGGTGAAGAGCCCGGAGCCTTCAGACATTCGCGGTACAAGACGGTTGAATACTAGTGAAACCAGAAATTTGCCAACCGCAAAACTAAATTGCGCTCCTGCTTGAGGAATGACATTCATCAGCCGAATCTGACTGTTACAGTAACCCACTGATCTCGTGCGAGCGTGCTGGGGATTGTCTTCATCGTTCTGAAGAGGATTTTGTCATAACAGATCGCTTGCTTGTCCACGCTAGGACTCTGTCTGTCATCAATACGAAGAAATCTCAACTAAAACCTGTCCACGTTAGGACTCCACTCGCTGTTAACCCGGAAAAATCTCGGCAACTCCGCTGGGGATAATTCGTCTGCATTTCCATAAACTGAATCGTCCACGTTAGGAATAACACTCTTCCACGTTAGGAGTAACACCTGTCCACGTTAGGAATCATTTCTTCTGTATCTGTCCGCGTCAGGACTAACCCTTTCATCTTTAAACGTCAGGAAGCCATCTTCTTTCCACATAAAGAGAACTATATCAATCTGTCCACGTAAGGACTCCAATACGACTTGACATGTCCGCGTCAGGACTCCAATCTTTCCACGTAAGGAAACCATTTTTCTTCCACGCAAGGGATGCTCTTGATATGTCCACGTAAGGGCTCTAATCTTTCCACGTAAGGAATTCAACTTTGGTTCTGAACCTGTCCACGGCAGGACTCAACTTTCCACGCAAGGAGTACATCATTCTTCCACGTCAGGGATCAACTTTTCTTGAATCTGTCCGCGTAAGGACCCTAATTTTTCCACGTAAGGAGTAAATCTTCTTCTTCCACATTAGGAATAACTTCTTTGATCTGTCCGCGTCAGGACTAAACTCTTCCACGTAAGGAATCTCCATCTTTCCATGTTAGGAACACAATCTTAATTTGTCCACGTAAGGACTCCAATCTTTCCACGTCAGGAATGCTGTCATTTCCACGTAAGGAAACTATCTTTTTCCACGTAAGGAATCATCTCTTTTGATATGTCCGCGTAAGGACTACATCGTCCACGTTAGGAATAATAATCTCTTTGATTTGTCCGCGTCAGGACTAAATTCTTCCACGTAAGGAATCTATCTCGTTCTTGATTTGTCCACGTTAGGACTCAGGCGTCTTCGACCCGCTGAGGAAATAAGACTTGTCCGCGTAAGGACTCACACGCTGGTCTGATCTGTTCCACGTCAGGACACCAACACAAAGAGTAATCACTTTTGTCAACGTCATGACCTCTCATTCCACAAATTTCGAGAACCCACATCTGCTCACGTTAGGACTAACACACCTCACCAATCCGGAGAAATAAACCTGTCCACGTTAGGACGACCACTTCTGAAGAAATCCCGTCAATATAGGAATAAATTGTCCGCGTCAGGACTTAGTCCTCCAATGATCCTCACCCACAAACTTCTTAACACTGACGTGACAGCGACTTTGAGGCGGACTCTACTGAGGATGTCTGGAAACCAAACTATCGGACGCCTGTTCTGATAACCGGCGGTGGCCTCTGAAATTCTGATTCATGGAACCCTTGATGACAACTGATTCTGCCTGGGAACAAAGAGAAACTTATCCTGGCAACTCTGGCGGGGAAAATAAGAGACATTTGCATAAATGACTCTGTTAGAGACAAAGAGAATCTCATCATGCTAACTCTGTGGGGGAATACTGCCGAAACTGACATTATCATTGGATGTCTCATGCCGAGATCTTGAATGTTTGATTGTTCATTTGAGCAAGAATTCTCTCCACCTGAACTGCTAGAGTACAGAAACTGCTTCAGCAAAATAAATGCTAAAGATAATGCCGACTCCGCCGGGGATAGCCAGATGCTACAGAATTATTCCAGCAAAATAAACGCTGGAAGGATGAATTCAAACCTGCTGGGAAATTGGGAACTCAAACCACATACCCTATTGAGGTAACCCCCTGCTGGGGAATAGCAGATGTGCATAGTATGATCGGACTTCTGCTGGAAAGTGAACTGATATCACCAGTATCTCTGTCAAAATAAATGATAGGACCCACCATCAACTCTGCTTTGGAGAGTCTCGGTCTCCGAGTTCCACTGGAAGGAATGAAAATACTTGCAAAGGGAATTCCGCTGGGGATGGGATGATTCTCTCGGGAAAAATTAACTGACTCCGCCGGGGGAGAGTGCATGGCCCTGCGGGGAAAGATGAATCTGCCTGAATACAGCCTTACGATCTTGGAATCGCCAAACTCCATTGAGAGTGAATAACTTTTCTGCTCCCTTTGAGTAAGCTACGGCTAGCTGGGAAATTCTATCCTTCTTCGGGAAGAACATGCATGACCTGCGTGAAGACTGAGTCTTTCGCTATCGCAATCTTTTGATCCTCTTCCTCGTATGGTTATGAAACCTGCAACAACACAAACAAGACACGACAAGCCTATGCAATCAAATCAATTCAGGTTAGTGACGTTACACTCAGTTAATTCAAAGCTTTAATGATTGTTGGCAAGGGCCAGTGATGTTATACTCATGCTAGCTTCAATAAACTTAGGCGTTTTATCATGCACAAAACAGTAAAGAACCAGCAAGCAAATACTGAATAACATATTTCCATTGATTGGGCCCCTGAATGGGCGGAGTTTTTGTACATGGGATGTAACTCCTGAAAAGAGGAAGCTACGTAAAGCAAATACATAAGTATGCACAGGAAGCATGAATATTTTGACAAATTAAATTTTGTACACATGTCGGCAACGGGATACGGATGAACACCACGAACTGATCCTCCTATGACTCATCCGACTCTAATGCTTTCCCAGTATCTCCACTTCTGAAGAGACTGTATCCGATAGTCGACCCCTCAAGTATATTCTCCCGCATTGATGCTCATTGAATTCGGACCGCAGTCATTTGCTTTTCAAATCCCTAACTTTTGCGTGAACCGCCCTTTACGAGTTTTCAGTTCACCGGGATACCCTTTTTTGCCGAAGCCGCCCAGTGTAGGTTTTCAACTTCGCGGGTGTACATTTTTTTCAATTTTTATCCCTAACTTTTGCCCGAACCTTTCATTCTGTTTTTGGTTCGCCAGGATGCCCCATTTTTGCCTGGACTCTCTTTTTTCTGTCCAGCGGGTCTATTTTAAGCAAAGTATTTTTTAACTGCGTCCGAATTCACCGGTGACGCAAAGTCTTCTCCATCCATGGTGGTCAACAACAACGCTCCTCCTGAAAAGACTTTACTGACAACGTATGGCCCTTCGTAGTTGGGGGTCCACTTGCCCCTGTGATCTGCTTGCGGCGGGAGAATCCTTTTCAGCACGAGGTCGCCTGTCTGAAAGCTTCGCGGAAGTATCTTCTTGTCGTACGCTTTCTTCATTCGTCTTTGGTACAAACGACCGTATGCCAGAGAAGCTAGCCTCTTCTCGTCCATTAAGCTCAGTTGGTTCAATCTATTTGTTACCCATTCTGCCTCGTCCAGCTGAACGTCTCGCAATACCCTCAGAGAAGGGATCTCAACTTCCAATGGTAATACCGCTTCTATTCCGTATACCAACGAGAACGGAGTTGCCCCGGTTGATGTGCGTACCGTCGTACGATAACCGTGCAAAGCGAAAGGTAGCATTTCATGCCAATCTTTATAAGTCACCACCATTTTCTGGACGATTTTCTTGATATTCTTATTGGCCGCTTCGACAGCGCCATTCATCTTGGGTCGGTAAGGGGAGGAGTTGTGATGTTCGATCTTGAAATTCTGACAGAGCTCCTTCATCATTTTGTTGTTCAGATTTGAACCATTATCCGTGATTATCCGCTCGGGGATCCCATATCGGCAAATGATATCTCTTTTGATGAATCTAGCCACCACTTGCTTCGTTACATTTGCGTAAGACGCCGCTTCCACCCACTTGGTGAAATAATCGATTGCTACTAGGATGAACCGATGCCCGTTAGAAGCCGTCGGCTCGATCTTTCCGATCATATCGATTCCCCACATCGAAAATGGCCATGGAGATGACATCACATTTAGAGGACTCGGGGGCACGTGTATCTTGTCAGCATATATTTGGCACTTGTGGCACTTCCTCGCGAACTTGAAACAATCAGTTTCCATCGTCAGCCAAAAGTAACCTGCCCTCAGCAGCTTTCTCGTCATAGCATGCCCACCAGCATGCGTACCAAAGGCACCTTCGTGAATTTCCTCCATGAGAAGTTTCGCCTCTTTCTCGTCTACACAACGCAACAGCACCAAATCGTGGTTTCTTCTGTATAAGACGCCATCCGGGTTCAAATAGAAATTACCCGCTAATCTCCTGAGAGTCTTCTGATCTTGACTGGATGCCCCAGCAGGATACTCTTTATTCTTCAGGAAATTAAGGATATCGAAATACCACGGTTTGTCGTCAGATGCTTCATCAATAGCAAATACATAAGCCGGTCTGTCCAACCGAGAGATAGTGATTTGGGGAGCTTCGTTCCAGAAGTTGACCTTGTACATGGAAGACAAAGTGGCAAGGGCGTCAGCCATTTGATTTTCTGCCCGCGGTACGTGATGCAATTCAACTTTGTCGAAGAAAGGCAGCAATCTCCTTGCATAATTCATGTAATGTATCAAGTTGGGCTGACGTGTCTCCCATTCCCCTTTTATCTGATTCACTACCAGAGCTGAGTCTCCGTATACGTCTAGATGTTTGATTCGCAAATCAATGGCTTCTTCAAGCCCCATTATACAAGCTTCGTATTCGGCCTCATTATTGGTAACGGCAAAGGTCAATCGGGCAGTAAACGGGATGTGCGACCCGTGTGGTGTCGTTATGATTGCCCCTATTCCGCTACCGTAAGCATTCACAGCTCCGTCAAATATCATCTTCCATTTGGAACCCAACTCTGGTCCCTCGTCTGGCAACGGCTCTTCGCAATCCTTCATCTTTAAGTACATGATATCCTCGTCAGGAAAATCAAATCTCATCGATTGGTACTCTTCAATAGGCTGCTCCGCCAGATACTCAGACAGCACACTTCCCTTTATAGCCTTTTGCGAGACGTATTGAATATCATATTCAGTCAAGACCATCTACCAACGGGCAATTCTACCTGACAACGCCTGCTTTTCGAATACATATTTGATAGGATCCATCTTCGAGATGAGCATGGTTGTATGATTCAGCATGTACTGCCTCAAACGCTTGGCGGCCCAAGCTAGCGCGCAACAAGTTTTCTCCAGCATTGAGTATCGAGATTCACAATCTGTAAATTTCTTACTCAGGTAATAAATCGCATGCTCTTTTCTCCCTGTCTCGTCGTGTTGACCGAGAACACAACCCATGCTTCCCTCAAGAACCGTCAAATACATTATCAAGGGTCTACCTGCCACTGGGGGTATCAAAATAGGAGGCTCCTGCAGATACTTCTTTATTTTATCGAACGCCTTTTGACAATTTTCGTTCCACGTTACGGCTTGATCTTTCTTTAGCAACTTGAACAATGGTTCACACGTGGCCGTTAGGTGAGATATGAACCGGGCAATGTAGTTCAACCTCCCTAAAAACCCGCGCACCTCTTTCTCTGTTTTAGGCGTCGGCATTTCTTGAATCGCTTTTATTTTAGCAGGATCGACCTCTATTCCTTTTTCGCTTACGATAAACCCCAGCAGTTTACCCGATCTCACCCCGAAGGTGCATTTATTAGGGTTCAGCCTCAGCCTGAACTTCCTAAGTCTTTTAAACAACTTCAACAGATTCACCAGATGCTCTTCCTCCGTCTGGGATTTGGCAATCATATCGTCAACATAAACTTCGATCTCTTTATGCATCATGTCATGAAAAAGAGTCGTCATCGCACGCTGATATGTTGCCCCAGCATTTTTCAAACCAAAGGGCATCACTTTGTAGCGAAATGTTCCCCAAGGCGTTATGAAAGTAGTCTTCTCCATATCCTCTGGCGCCATTTTAATTTGATTATAGCCTGAAAAGCCATCCATGAAGGAGAATACAGAGTATTGAGCGGTATTATCAACTAACACGTCAATGTGAGGAAGTGGAAAATCGTCTTTTGGGCTTGCTTTATTCAAATCTCTATAATCCACGCACATCCGAACCTTGCCATCTTTCTTTGGCACTGGTACGATGTTGGCAACCCATGAGGGATACTTTGTCACAGCCAGGAAACCAGCGTCCCACTGTTTCTGCACCTCCTCTTTGATCTTCATTGCCATATCTGGTCGAGTTCTGCGAAGCTTTTGTTTGACCGGCGGGCAATCTTCTTTCAGTGGCAGGCGATGCACAACCATATCTGTATCGAGCCCTGGCATATCTTCATATGACCAAGCGAATACATCATTATACTCTCGGAGCATTTCAACCAGTCTTCGCTTGATATCACTCTGCAGTGCGGCTCCGATACGAATATTCTTCTCAACCCCTTCCGACCCCAAATTGATAATTTCGATAACCTCGTCGTGAGGCAGAATGGCTCTTTCCTCTTGCTTCACTAACCAAGACAGTTCTTCAGGAACGTCGCTATCTTCGACAACCTCTTCTTCAGCCTGAAAAACTGGGTGCTCGAAGTCGGGACGAGTCATAGGTGGTTCAAGGATGTCATCTGAAAATGTTATCCTGCAAAAGGAATGGTTAATTGCTTCAAAATGCGTATAAAGCGGATAACCACATTGCCATTTTATTGAAAAATACAAAATAAGAAAGACAGAGATTACGGTATTTGCACATGAAAAAACGCCATTTATTTAATGATTAACACGCAATATTTATAACAACACAGCCCTAAGCAAATCCTGATGCCCCGGGCAAGACATCAGATTATTCAACAATTAATAAAGCAAAGCATTACTGTTTAAAAGTCACAGGAACAAGCTCCTGAATAGACCAGTTGCACAGTCCTTGTCCTGGCGTGCTTGGCTGAATCCAGGCATCCATATCACAGTCGCTGTCTCCTTCATCAGACTCTGAAGCAGCATTGACAGTTTCATGACATACTCCACTGGCAGAGATGGTAATTGGCTTTCTGAAACGGGGGGCCCCCACGGAAGGAGTTGATGACGACGGTCGGTACCCCAGTCCGAACCGGTCCATTTTCACAGGAATGTCCAGCACTTTGCCCCAGCCCTTTGCTTCTCCTGCTTCTACTAGAGCTTGAGCTTCTTTATACGATGAGACAGCTATCTCTGGCACTTTGCTCGGCCCGGGACCTTTGTCCTTGATGCGCAAACCTTCGAATGCCTGGCATGGTGTCTCGTGGATCTCTCCGTCGACTTCCACATATTTAAACGAAGATAGATGGCTGACCAGGATGTCTTCTTCTCCGCACACGGTGACTACGCTGTCTCCGACCATATATTTTAACTTCTGATGCAGGGTGGACGTGACAGCCCCTGCCCCATGAATCCAGGGTCTCCCAAGCAAGCAGCTGTACGCAGGCTGTATATCCATGATATAAAATTCAGTTGCAAACACTTCCGGCCCCACTTGCAGAGGCAAGGTAATCGATCCGAAGACTGTTCTCCGCGTGCCGTCAAACGCTCTGACTACCAAATCACTGGGTGTACACAAAATCCCTCGAACATCCAGCTTCATCATCGCCTTCTTAGGCAGCACATTCAAAGATGATCCGGTGTCAACCAATACGTGCGACATTACTGATCCCCTACACTCAATAGATACATGTAATGCCATATTATGATCCCTCCCTTTCGGAGTCAAGTCGAAATCGGTAAAACCCAGACTGTGGCCTGCATTCACATGTGCCAATACTCCTTCTAGCTGATTTACGGAGACATCCTGGGGTACAAAAGAAGTGTCCAGGACTTTCAGCAAAGCGTTTCTGTGGGCTTCCGAACACAGCAGCAATGACAGGATGGATATTTTGGACGGTGTCTGCTGCAGATGCTCCACAATCTTATAATCACTTTTCCGAATCAAGCGCATGAACTCTTCTACATCTTTCGATGCTGCTTCTTTTTCACTTGCTTGTACCGGAACATTCTCAACCGCTTTCCCTTTTCCTTTCGCTAGTCTTTCAGCCTCCACTTCAGGAGATATAAAGATCCTGCCACTCCTCGTCATGCCTCCTGAACCAACAACATTATCCACAATCTCCACTGGCTGCTTGTTAACATCAATCTTTATCCCATCACAATACACCTCTAAACCATATGACCATGGGACTGCTTTCGTGTTCTCATACGGGATTGGCCCGGCCTTAGTTATGGTGATCGGTGGGCGCTGAGCTGGTGCTGCAATAGTGATCGTCTTCCGCGGAATCGTTACCGTGGCCACATCACTCCGATTATCCACTACTGCCCCTGCAGGCTCGTCAGTTGCCGCTCGATCAAACTGCAATATGCCCTCATCAATTAAAGCCTGAATGCCCTTCTTCAAATCATCACACCCCCCAGCTAGGGTCCAACAGTCCAAGCAATATTCGTTACATCCTGGGTAAACACCTCCTTGTAACAGTCGGCTCTTTATCTCGCTCAGCGGCGTCTTTAAATCTTCAACATTCATAATAAGATTCAGACCTTCCTCAGTCAGAACGGCGTTCGCCCCATGATTAGGCATGGGTTTCTGGACTATATTCGGACCTGCCGTTCCGAAATTGATAGTCTTGTTGTCTAAAAGATCCTGCACAACGTGCTTAAAAGCATGACAACCTTCTATATCGTGGCCCGGGGCCCCAGAATGAAACTCACAGTGCCTATTTGCATCGTAGCCGAACGGGGGAGCTCCCGTTATTGGTGCCAGAGTTCTTTTCTCTACTAGATTCAATCCCAGCAATGTCTGCAATAAATCGGCATAGGTTGAGGGAGGTTTCTCGAACACTCTTCTCGGTTTGCCACCCTGGAATCTTCGTTGAGCCTGTTGTGCCCCCTGCTGAGGCTGCTGCTGCTGTGGCATTTGTTGCTGCTGAACCGGTTGTTGTTGCTGGAATGGTTGTTGCTGATAGGGAATAGTAACACTCGACACCTGCTGCGGCTGACGATATTGACCTCGTCCCCTGCCTCGGCCTCCAAATACCGCGCTTGCCTCGCCCTGACGGCGCCCACCATAAGCTTTCCTATTACTGCCAGATGCAGTTGATTCCTCGACTTGGAACTTTCCTTGCTTAATATTACGTTCAATCTTTTCACCCATCAGAATCAGGTCTGAAAAACTGGCCAGAGACGTATGAAACAGCATATCATGAAACAGCCCGGTGAATGTGCCAACAAACATATCATTCATTTCCTTATCTTCCACCGGAGGACGGACCCTGGCAGCCATATCGCGCCACCTTTGCGCGTACTCTTTAAAACTCTCCCCCTTCTTCTGCGAAAGCCCGGCCAACTGGACCCGATTGGGTGCCAGGTCGCTGTTATATTTGTAATGGGCTACAAATGCCTCCGCCAATTGCTTCCATGTCTTGATATCAGTTGGCTCCAACCCCATGTACCACTCTAGGGAAGGGCCCGACAGACTATCCTGAAAGAAATGCATTAGCATTCTTTCATCAGTGGAGTATGCAGACATCTTTCTGTAATAAGCTCGCACATGCACTTTCGGACATGTGTCTCCTTTGTACTTGTCGAACGCAGGAGCTTTGAATTTAATTGGCACCCTCAAGCCAGGTACCAAGCCCATTGTTGCCATGTCCAATCCCACAGCACTTTGATTTAAGACTCCCTTCATCTGCTCTTCCAGCATTCTAATCTTTTGGGAATCATCCATCGGCCCTTCAAGACCTCCTCCGGAGAAGGCGTCTTCCTGCTGATCCTCTTGCCACATACCATTTCCAGCCCCGTACCCATCGTACGCATTATTACGTCCAGCTCTGATCTGATTCATCCCCGGGCCTCGGCCTCTGTTGCCATACCCTTGAACACCTCCAGCAGGACCAAAAGCCATAAATCCAGTACCGTTTCCGTTTCCAAAGCCTCCGTAACCCTGATTGACCATACCATAACCATCTTGCCCAAAGCCTTGAGCATTAAAGCCATACTTCCCAGTGTTATCGAATCCCTGATCGTTGAATCCGAACCCAGTATTGACAAAGCCGTTGCCTCCTAGATTATCTCCCAAATTGACATCACCCAGCCCAGCATTATGGACAGCGGTCTCATTCCCCACTCCAACGTTACCATTCACAGCAACGGTAGCGTTGTTGACGTTAGCAGCAGGTGTATTGATTACAGGCGGAGCCACTGGCGTGGGAGTGCCGTCTTCATGAGCAGTATCAACCCGGACAGACTGATGATCTTCATTACCATGACCAGCGTTTCGAGCCAACAGAGGCTGGACCATGGCCTGCAAGTTCTCCTGCCCTTTTGCTATAGCTTCCATGGTCTGCATGAAGAGGGCGAGCTTCTCGCGCACGTCCTGCATCTCGTTCTGTATTTGGTCCATGATTTTCCGACAATTGGAGCGTGTAGAATAGCGGTGCGGATGCTGATCTGCAATCCTGTTAAGTACCTGATGCAAAGCAGGAAATAAGACACTATCCAAAGATTACCTGTAATGCAATATGAATATGAATGCAATGCAATGTGTCTGTGCATTAGGGAAGTTCATTCCCCCAGTTCTAGTGCGAAGGTGCCGGTGCAGTGACAGTGCTGACAATAGGAATATCGGAGCTGAATCATAGAAAGCCTCATATATTGCAGAGAGAATCAATAAGCCCAGGGTACAATATTACTGAGAATACGAAGAAGGCATGACCTCAACCAACAATCCTGGTGATGGTCAGCACTATGCAAATAAAGCGTACAAGTTACTACATGAAATGATCAAATCCTCCCAAAAGTCTGGTACTCCTCTATCAACTTCTTGGTCTCCGGATGGCTTGGTCGATCAAGCAGCCCTTCAACAAGCTGGTTTCTCCTCTTAAGGACACGGCGTACGTCTTCAGCAGTTTCTTCCCAGGTTGCTTCTCCGAAGCAATCTTCTAACTTTCGCTTCTGAGACACTGCTTCATCTCTGGACTTGATTGCCTTGTTCAGTGCATGCTGGACACTATACCGGGTCATCACTTCCTCCTCACACTTCTTGATGCTAGACTTCAACTTCTCTTCGAGGTCGGAGATTTGCTGCTTCAGCTTATCTTCCCTTTTCTTATTGTTGGTGAGTGTAGCATTCCAAGTCTTATTGCAAGAAGATATCTCTCGGTGTGCTGCGTCGAGCGCCTTCTTTTTGGCTTCCAGCATGTCATGGGAGCTTCTGAACTCTTGCCCCAGACGTTCACGCTTTTTCTTTTCCTCGGTCAACTCAGCCCCTAGTCTGTTTACTAGCTCGATCTGTTGTTGGAAAGCATATACAGCCTTGTTTTTCTCACTGCGTACTTGAGCTAGCTCCTGCTCTAACCCTTCGTTAATCTTCATTAAGGCTTCTTTCTCTCTCACAACTTGCTCGTAGACTTCCCTAGAAACAGTAGTTGGCTCTGCTACCGGAACGGGAACAAGAATTGGTGCATCTGGAACTGGCATCCTCAACTGACTAGCCCTCTCCTGAATCCAAACTCTATAAGGTGCATAGGCCTGACAGTCATTCTTTCCTAACAACGGCTTCCCTCTTCGGTTAATACGCGTCCAGGCATGTTGCAACTTGGCTAATAACTCCCCCTTCACGTCTCCGGTGAAGTACAGAGATTCCTGCACTTCTTCCTCCTGAGGTGGATTCTTCAGCGCATATCCGAACTGACGAATGAATAGAGAAGGGTTGTAATTGATACACCCTTTTCTTCCTATCAGCGGTACATTAGGGTACCCAGAACAACTGAAGATGAGCTCAGATCCCAACAGGTCTCGATCAAACCACACAATGTCTTCGGAAGATAGCCTCATCAGGCGCTCTGACCAACTGGCTGAGGTTGCACTGTCTACAAATGGTCCCTTCATGGGGAGATGACTTTTGAACCACATATTCAATAGAGGAGCACAACAGTAAACAACTTTTCCTCTTCGGTTCTCATTCTTATAGTGCAATGAGTGATAGAAGTCTCCGATCAACGTTGGCACTGGGTTGCCTGCAGCAAACAGATAGAAAGCGTCCAGATCCACAAAGTTGGGCAAGTTAGGAAACAGCACGATTCCATAAATGCATAGGGCCAGAATAGCATTGAAAACCACCCAACAACCGTTCTTGGCGTATTCTCGAGCTTTGACAACTAAGAAATCCAGAGAGAAACCTGACACCCCAAGCCAAGAAGTCAATAACAGATCTGCAGCGTTCATATGCAAGGCTTTGGCTAAGTCCTCCAACTTGGGCTCAGCAGCAGAGTGAATGAAGGGAACTTTGTTCTGCACGGGAAGCTCAGTAAACTCCGCATACTCCTCAATGGTAGGTCCTAGAATGAAGTCAGCAAAAGTAAAGCATCTCAATGCGGGGTCATAGAACTGCATCAAGGTGTATAGCCCGTTCATCTCATCAGCAGTGGGCTTGCAGACTAATCTCAGTAATCTCCCATGGCTCATTCTGAAGCTTCTTCTAACCTCCTCATCGGCAAGAGATATCAGACCAAGCAAAGAAGTAATATCAGGTGAAGGCAGCTTGTACGTAACTGTTTTCCTTAAACCAGTCATAGTCAATACTCAGAAGTCCGGGCACTAGAACTAGGGAAATGCAAATGCACCTGCAGCACAGACACACGTTAGTGAAATGCAAATGGTAATGGAGATGCAGGCAATGCAATGCAAGTAACATGCAACAGGGACCAAAGCTGTAGCTGAATAGCCTGAACCCAATCAAGAAAGGTCTCAGATAGACCATCCAGAAGTCATCAAACCCTGGTCTCTGATAGACCTAAAACAAAGCTCCAACACTGGTCTCTGACAGACCTCAAACCATAACTCCAACTGGTCTCTGGTAGACCTCAAATCACATCTCCAATTGGTCTCTGACAGACCTCAGAACACATCTCCAAATGGTCTCTGACAGACCTCAGAACACATCTCCAAATGGTCTCTGACAGACCTCAGAACACATCTCCAAATGGTCTCTGACAGACCTCAGAACACATCTCCAAATGGTCTCTGACAGACCTCAGAACACATCTCCAAATGGTCTCTGACAGACCTCAGAACACATCTCCAAATGGTCTCTGACAGACCTCATAACTCTCCATAAATAACCAGGATCTCTGATCAAGAAATAACCGGTATCTGAAGGTCTAGTTACCTGCATAACCCCCAAATCCCCTCACAGGTGGGTGGCCCTATAACTGGCACAAGGTACGGCATCCTATGCGGTCGTCGGCGTCACAGACTTTCAGGGTTGATGATACGATTCCCAGAAGGAGTGGCATCATCAAATCCTGAAGAGGCCTCACTCAGCCAACTTCCAAATGATCGGTTCCCGGAGTCGACAATTCAGCTGACCAACAACCCCTTCGACCCAAAGGGTAGAAAAAGAAGCCAACCAGAAGAACCTCGTCCGAGTGTAGATTTCATGAGACACTAATGCAAGCAAAGCCGGCACGCGCCCACTACTTTCTACGCTAATTCTAGGTGCACTCAAGCCCAGGTCCGGCTTATCTCTCAATATCAGAACACCCGTCACACCCCAAATACAGCAATAATAAACAATATATATAAAGCTGAAAATACAAGGTTAGAAATATATAATAACTCCATACAAAATCCTCGACGGGAAAACAAGCGCTAGGATTGACTCTCTTAAAGGGACGTTGGATCCCAAATGCATAAGAACTATCGCAGTCCTTAGCAGCCAGGGGACGTTGGATCCCCAGCAGAGTCGCCAGCTGTCGCTACTGCGAAAATCGGCGCCGGCTGAACAGAAGAGTCGCCACCGTGCGTTATTTATCCCACGGGAGGGAAAGGAAACGCTCAGAGTAAACCTCGCACAACACGGGAAAGGTATGGTCATCGCAACCAAAACCTGGATTCGGGAGTCGGTTACGCAAGGGGAAGGTGTTAGCACCCCTCACGTCCGTCGTACTCGACGGGATCCACGCTTGTTTTCGGGTATGGATTATTATTCTATCTAAACTATAGGTCAAGGGTTAAAAAGAAAATAAAATGAAAATAAAAATGACTCGGCAAAGTATCGCACTTTATGCCTACGTATTCCCGCCTGGAACGAGAAATCAGAGTCAACGTAGTTCGCCTACCTACGGGAAGGGAGGGGAAGGTTGCTCGCTAGGATATCGCATCCTATGCCTACGTACTTTCATACAGCATGAAAGATCAGAGCAAACGTAGTTCGGGCCACGTACGACACCAGCTTGTCTTGGTTGATTTTATTCCTTCTGAAAAAGGTTTTTCTGATTAACAGTCCAAGCGGACAAAACGACGCTTTGATGAGTTCACATTCTTTTACGAAAGAAGTGTCTTTTATTAGGTTTGAAATTTTTATGTGTTTTTCTGTTTGTTTTGAGAAAGAAGAGACAGAACTCTAACCTACGGTTGCGAAGGGAATCAAGCTAACCTAATGTTATCATGCATGGGTTAAGACCTAGTGTCTATCATGCTCCTCTCTTGCACAGAGAGAAACAGAGATCCTACGGGATAGGCAGAAACAGAAACAATAACAGATATATACAGTAAAGCAGTAAAATGCATGGATGCAACAATACAAGCGAGGCAAGGGAGTCCCACTCAACCTCGAACCTAGAAAACAATAGGCAAAAGTGAACAGACCTCACTTTCAACCCAGCAGGGTAAACAGCAAACAATACAGTCCAGAAAACCAATCAATACATCAGCACTAAAATACAACAGCAAAAGAAACAGCATCAGCAGCTCTGAATCAACATCTGGCTTCAAGTAATCTCCAATCAGCTACAGGCTTCAACAAGCATCAATCTCCATCTTCATGACCTTCAGGCAAGGGCTTTGATCATCAATCTTCCATCTGCAATGGCTTTTCTTCAAGCTCAAACCTCCAGGATGAGGGATTAGTCATAAGAGTGAAGTGAATAAATGTTAAACAGTTAATTACCTACCAAGGGTGGTTCATCAACTGTTAACATTAAACAGAAAGTTTCCTCTCAAAAGTTCTATCTTTCAAATATATTCACTGATCCTTCCAAAGGAAGGAGGTGGATATTTGAAAGAGACTTTGAATCATAGAGGAAGGATGGATGCAGACAAGGCATTCCATGTTTGAGAAACAAGCTTTCTAATCTAGAGCTCTGCCTAGCTCCTAAACCCTAGCCTCCTCAGCAGCTACTAGCAAGAACCTCCTCTTCAACTCTGGAAGTTGATCTTCAATCTCTGGATCTCCAATGGTCTTCAACTTCACCAGTCTTCAGCTTCCCCAGGTTCCCAAACAAACCCAATACCCAAGCAAGCAAGCAATAATCCCCAGAGGGCACACCACACCAGTCAATCAAACATTCACAGAGCATTAATAGCAGTAGGGGAATCCTGACTTTTTCTAAGGGATCTAGTAATTACCCATAGCCCCTATAGTCCCATAACTAAACTAGTCAAACCCTAAGTCCTGAGGGAAAGAATCAAACTTCCTAAGTCACCACCTAAAAACCCTAATTTGTTCATGTTGTTCAAGCCTACATTAAGCACCTAAAATTAATTCCTAAAAATGGGAACTAAATTGGATCTACAAGTTCAACATCTAATCTAAACAACATAAAAAGAATGAACCAAAAATATGAAAGCATTTAATAGAACAAAAATTACTAAAATCATGCATGAAATGAAGCTATTTAAAATGACATTTATTTAGAAAATATGGAAAAAAATATCAAATAAAAATAAAAATGCAATTTTATTTAATGACAATTTTCTACACATTCTAATGAAAATGATGTAAAAAGAATGGATTAAAAATGATTTTTTATGTATTTATTATGAATTAATGAAATGAATGAAAAAACATGAAAAGAAAATAATAAAAAAGAATAGAGAAATAGCCAGGGGGGGTTCAATAAGCAACGCGCTCAGTTGATATTTCATTGGGCCAGGCAGTGGTGGGGTGCGCATAGCAAGTTACTAAGGCCCAGAACCATTCAGAAACAAGGAAGATAACAAAAAACGCAGGGGGTGAGAATAGCATAGGTTATCACGTTCAAATTGATTGGGCTCACTAAAGGGGGGTGGGGATATCATTCAATACTCAGGCCCGCCCGTTTCAATTAATGAAACGGTGCGTTTAGGGCACCAACTCATCTCCCTCCAAATTCTGAATCAAATCTCAGCCACACGATGGGCTCCTGAGTCAAGGGTCCAACACGAAATGGGCGGATACGATTGTGTCTTCTCCAATGGATCATACGAGCTAGGGTTTACTCCATGAATGCACATGCACGAGCACAATTTCTCCCCCTCTGTTCTCACTCCACAATCCATGAAACACCACGATGTAAACATGGAACTCACTCAGAATTTCTCCCTCTATAAGCCTATGGTCTTTGTTTGCATTAAAACTCAACCAATCAATAAACCCGCGCGCAACAATCTCTGGCTCCATGAAAATACACTGAGATGCATCACAATAATTCTCAATCAAACTTATCCTAATCTAATCTATGACTAATGGTGATTATCCTGCGCTAACAATCTAAGATTCTAATGCACTAAGCCACGAGTTCTAGGTCCTAACAGTTTGGTGCACCTGCTATGAATTGCCTCTATTCAGCCTCAAATTCATCTAAACTAACCTCCTAACATCACAGACCATGAATATACTAGTAAAACTACCTAAATCTCCCTAAATTGAGTAAGTTAGAAAGATTTGCACCTTGAGCAAGCTTTAATGGAGGCTGAGTAATCACGTGGATCCAGGCTCTTGTATGCTTCAATCTTGATCCATTCTTGATGTACTTGATTCTGTTTGCAATATTTGGATGAAACTTGACTTGGATCTTGATCTACAACTGAATTTGCAGCTTGTATGTTCTTGAAGAAAGTGCACGAAATTGAGCTCTAACCACCAAATCTTTGATTCAATTCTGATCCAGGATGATGATTGAATGCAGGAGGATCAATGTTGATGAAAATTGATGAAGATTTTGAGAGATTGAAGTGAAATTGCAAAGAGAAAGAATGAGAGAATTTGGGAAATTCTTGGTGAAAAATGAGTCCAACCCTTGCTCAATTCTCATTTCATGAATATATAGTGTTCAATGGTAACTTCTAGATCCCTCTTACACATTCCCTTGCCTTCCAACTTTGATTCATTTTGGCTATGTTTCTTAAAATGCAAGTAACCAAGGATAACTTTGAAATCTTCCACTAAACTCAAAAAAGTGCTTGAACCAATGTTCTTAGAATGTCTTTTCCATTCAAAATCATATATTGGAAGTCTCCATTTGGACTTATAAATCTCCCAAACCATTTTTCACTTTGACTTTATTCAAATTATAAGCCATTTTAGTTCAAATTTGGACCAATCATGCAACTTCATGTTATGAGCTTTTCCAACAATTTGTGACCTTCTTTCTAGACTCAAAATCCCATTTGGAGCAAGTTTGATGTTGTAAGTTTTTCCATTTGAGGCCTCCTTGTATGAGTTTTGGACATGAGTTAAAATGACCTGTAATTCACAAATGCCCAAAATACCCTTTGCTTGCCAAGGCCATAAGTTGAGTTCCACACATCATATGAAGGCATACTATACCATTCTAGAAATCTAAGACAATTAGGAACAATTCTTATGTTGACCAAGAATTCATTTGAAATCTCCTTGAGGGGCAAAACTAGCTTGGAAGTCAAGTCACTTTCACAGACAAAATTTCAGATACCTCAGATGACCTGTAACTTGCAAGGACCATAACTTGAGTTCTATAAATCTCCTTGATGTCTTCCACCACTCAAATTAAAGGTCTTGAGATCCTCTACAAGTTTCATGTTGGCCAAGAAGCCATTTGAAGCTTGCATTTTGACTTATCTTGCTTGGAAATTTGACCTAAACTAGGGGATTTTACACAGAAACCCTAATTTAGAAACTCCTCTTCTCCTTGATTTCTCTTGAATTCTCCTTGGCATATCTCCATATCCTTCTTTATATGTCCAATGATGAACCCCACATCTCTCCACTAGACTTGAATGCCCCTTAAATCAGTCAATTGACCTAGGGTTGACCCAGATGAAACCCTAGTTGACTGCCTTCAGCTATAGCTCTTGTGCTCTCATCAATGACTTGTCTCCTTCTCCAAATGACTTTCTAAGTCTATCATAATGGCTAAATACTCTCCATGCCTTCAACTCACAGCTCACAACCCTCTTGTTGACCCTCAGATACCCTCAGCTAGGAGATGGACTCAAGGCTTGATCTGCTGAACTCTTTGCTTTCAAATTCTTTCCTGATGACTTGAATGAGATTGAATTGGGATAATAACCTCTTGATAGGCTTCTAGAGATGAGAGTAAGGATTGGTCCCCTGTTGAATGACTTGCTATGCTTATGCTATGCAGATGATTAGTCTATGTACATGACTCTATATGCAAATGCTAATGATAATGAAACATAAACCAAATGAATAAGGTTGGGCAAATTTTAGGGTGCAACACATGCGACCTTTGTTTTGTTTTGCTCTTGTTTCCTCTCCATTTCCGCAGCTCTGGCGTGAGATTCGATAGCAGCATCCCATGCAACTGCTATAGTTCCAGACACATTTTCAATCTCACTCAAAGCCAGCTTTATTCTGTTTAAATCAGCAATGATAAGGTCGATCATCGAGGTTAGCTCCATGATAACGTTTGCAACATCAGGAGAAGCGGTCAAAATGTCAACTTGTTTAAGGAGGTTTTTCAGGGCAAAGTGAGCAGTAGAATCGCCTTCCAGGACTAGAAACAAATCAGTTCTAAATATTTTGTCCTTAATCTTCAAGAGCACATCATCCATTGGTTTGCTCAAAGACTGACCACCTGATACTGAAGAGGAACTGGGGCTTTTCTCAGATGAACTTCCTCTAGATCTGATCATAGCTTTCAAGTATTCGAAAGGTTTGCTCTGCTTTAGGGCTGTTAGTTCCTCTAAAGAAAGGGTCGCAGTTGTTCCAGTCGAATCCTTTGTATGCTCATGCGCAGTGTCAGTTGTTGGAATAATGCTAGATTGGTCTTGTGCCTTTTTGTTCTCTTTATCACCTATCCTTGTATTCTAATAATCATTTTCGTCCTCATTTTCGAATTCACTAAGGGGAATGACAGGGCAGTGTTGGAAGAGTGGGTGATCCTCTTCTTCTCCCATTTCATCATCTTGATCTTGGCCAGCAGAGCCTAGATCCTAGACCTTGTGGGAACCATATTCAGATTCACCTTCGATATTGCCTTCAGCATGCTCAATTTCCACATCATCCTTGGTTACCTCAGTCTGGGTTTCTTATGCTTGTTTATCCTCAGGTTCGAGCCACTAGTGTGGGAATGCTAAGTGTTAGTCTTGGGTGGTGAAGTCTAGTGTTGTTCCTCGACTGGTTGGTTTATCTCACTCATCGAACTCTTTTCTGAGTCTTTTATAGAAGTGGGATGATAAGTGGGATCACCATCACTATTGAGAAAGGCTGGTGGGTCAGTTGCTTTAACCGTTGGTTGCTTGGGAGCACGTGCAGCATCCTAGAGATATCATCAAAATTAGTAAATCAGAAAGAAAGGTAATTGAGTAAAATAAGTAAATCAAAAAGAAAGGTAATTGAGTAAAATACTAAATTGATATATTTGTTGTACCTTTGAACCCTCAGCTCTGGGGCTGGAGTTATGAATTTCGAGTTGTTCTTCAGTTTTCCTCGATAAATCTTCAGGATTGAGTTCCAGTATTTTGAGAGCTGCAAGTTTCTTCGTCGAAACTTTTCTAACCTTCGCCTAAGTCTGGGTTAGAGCTTCAGGTATCTTCAGTTTCCTTTTTCTTCTTTTGAGAGGTTGTTATATGGTAGGATACAAATCATCATCATTAGATTCAATTACCTGGACTTCAAGTTCTTTGAGTTTGCGTTTCTGTAGAGTTGGTGGTGTTTTTCGATTTACTTGAAAAGATGGTTCAAAGCATTAGAAACATAACAATGTACGACAAAGGAGTGACGAGTAAAATAAAATTACCCTTGTTGTTGTTGTTGTTGGTTTGCTACCTCCTTCTTCTTTTACTTCGACTAGCTTTTTTGGCTGTAGGTTTTTTGGGTGGAACCTTCACGGCTGAAAGAAAATCAAAACAGTTATTACAAACAAAGAAAAATAAATAAATCGAAAAAGGTTAGGTCAAAACACCTCCTATTCCACACTTTCATATATTTCATATTCGATGCGAACATCTCCAATGCCAATATGAAGGTGTCCTTTGAAACTGTCTAATGTATGCTTAGTTGCAAACACCCGCTAAGCACGTTGTTGTAATTCCTGGAGAAGGATTACAAAATCCTCATAGACGAACTAGTCTGGAAATGGAGGGCTAAAAGCCACACCAAAGTCAGCACTTGTTAGTCGTGGGAATTTAGGAGGATACATGTTAAAATTTGTTTCGTACCGTTTCTCAGGAGGAACGAACGAAGGGAGCTTTAAGTTCTCCATTTTCTTTAAAAGTTTCTCTTTTAAGTTAACGACTACTTCGCGGACGGTTTGACTAAGATCATCAGACCTATAGGTAGTTTCAAAGTACTTTTGAAATGCTTGGATTTCCTTAATATGAGTCGAAGTACCTTTCTTGATCTTCTCTTACACAGAGAGGAAAGCCTTGTTAAGATGTTGAGTAAAGGCAGCAACACCGAAGAATTCTTCATCATAGTACTCTTTCCACCACTGGTCGAACTGTGGGGTACAAAGAAACTTTGGCTCGAAAGAAATAGGAGTAAGTTGTGTTTAGCCAGCATAGCGGGCTATTTGCTTGATGGTCATAACCTCAGTATGAATTGCATTGTAAAGAAGAAGGGCATTCTTTTTTTTCATATATGGGTTTTGGCATAATCTGGATCAAGCCAAACTATCGAGCGACAAGATTTGGATGATAAGCAATGATGGTAACTTGGCTTTTCGATGGATTGAGCCTAAGAGTTAGAACCCGTCAAAAAGGCTTCCCAGTTGGCAAGGGACTTTGTTTCCTGGGCTTTTGATGGAGCTGGAAATGGCCTGGTAAACCATTCAGGATCATGTCTTCGTATGGCAAAAAGAGCCATGTTCGACGTAAAATCATAATGTTAGGCGAACATCATCACATAGTTGGTGAATGTCTGTTGTAGATGACATTCTTCGTCGCTAGGAGTCAACATGGCTAAACGTGTCCCTTCAACTCTCCTAGTTTTCACTTCATCAGTGTCCTTGTTAATGGGATTCTTGATGGGGATGCATGCTTTAAAGGAGGCATTCAGCCATAGTTGCAACAACCATAATGCTCCAGAAATAAGGAAGTTCCCTTTGTCTCCAAGGCACTTGAGTTGGGTAACACCTTCACCCAAAGACTCATAAATGTTTTCCAAAATCATCTCAATTAAGCACAAGTCGTGACCAGAATGGAGCTGGTTAGCCATAGTCAGATACTTCTTGGCCACCTGAAGTGACTTCGAGTAGAAGACACAACGATATAACCATAAAGCAAGGAAAGCTATATGTTCTACTTCAGAAACTTCATCCTTTGTTTTGTCATGGTAGTGTGTAATATGAGTAGAGTAGGCAGCTCTAGATGTCAAAAAACCTATGGTATCATCAACTTGGTAGTTTGGGTTATAAGTGTTGCCAGTTGGTTTAAGCCTCGTGATGACGGTTATGTCGAAGAAGGTTGGCGACATCATTCCGCAAGGAAGATGGAAGTTATGGTGGGTGTTGTCCCAAAAGTATAGAGAAGAGACTAGCATGGTCGAACAATATTCAGGTCCTACTTTCAATAGCTGGATTAATTCGAAGATACCCATATCTTTCCAGGCCTGGGATTTGGTTTTCTCTAACTTTTCTAACTGACCTAAGTAGTCAGAAGGATCCTTAAATGAGGAAGTGGATCGAAATACCCTAAAGCCATTGTTCATATATCTTAAGTCAATGGTTTCATCTGTCAAAGGGTTATTTTGGTTGGCAGGTTTAGGGTTTTCATTATTGGCTCTGGGTTTCTTAGTGTGAGCTATGAGTTTGTACTTGTGGTAAGTAGGGAAAATTTTCCTAAGTTTAATAGGGTCATCATCGGGATCAGATAGAGATTCTAATAAAGCATAAGACTTACCAGTAACAGAAATAGGGATCAGTACCTGAGATTTGTAGATCTTACGTTGTTCTTCAGAAAGCGGTTCTTGAACATATTGCTGATTTCCCACCATGATGGGGGCTGGGATCGTGTTGAAAGGAGGGAAGCTTGAAAGCTTTTTGGGATCCTTCACGTGCTTGGCAGATTCTTTGGTAGCTTTGGTTGATGATGCCATTGTTGCTGAAAGCTTGAGCTTTGAGAAAAATGGGTTTCTTAAGCGGAGGAGATGAAGAAGTTGGAGAGTATTTGAAAAATGAAGAGAGGTAAAAAGGTGAAAAAGAAAGAGGATTGAACTATTTATAGAGGATGAATTGGAAGCGGTTCTCAAATCAGCATTTATGGTTAAGAAGTGAGTGGGACGTATGTCTTTCCAGGAGCTCACGATGGGACGGTGATAGTTGCAGCCTACCCCACTATTTCCTAGGTTCTAGAAAACATGATGATTATAAAATATTCTTGCGTAGGATTGAGGAGACGTTTCAAAAAAGGTGTCATGATGACCCTGACGTCATAATAGCGCTGAGGTATATGAACAGTTTGCGTCGTCGAATGGCTTGTGGCATCGAATCATGTTATCAAAAAATTCCTTTTTCTTCACATGGTGTCGAAAATGACATTTTTGGGGGGCAATTTGTTAGCTCGTAATTTCGTCGCATGGTTTGAATTAGTGGAATAAGTAAGGGAAAGAGAATTTCTGTGAAGTTATGACAGACTTCGACAGGACAGTGTAGTTACGGAAGTCTAGTCAAAGTGACCCTTGTGCTAGAAGGAAAGGTTGTTTGGACTTAGAGAAATTTTCTAAGTTTGAAGGTGTAGTTTGACGAAGATGTCACTAATGGTGTCTTCGATTTGGAGTTTAAATTTGAATTTGAATAAAGGAGGGAACTTTGTTCTTATCCAAGAGAAGACACGTGGAACACATTAAGGAAGTGAAGACATGTCGAGCGCCACTTGTCTTTTTTAGGAGAAAGGTTGTTAGAAGCAGTTATTTCGATTCAATATAAATAAGAGGACTTAGTGATAGGATTTAATGTGTGATCAAGTTTGTACAAGTCACTCAAATTACTCAAAGTACCCAGTGTGTAGAGAAAAGAGTTATTGAGAAATGTACGTTTAATGAAACACCATTTTTATTACAATTTAATCAAATTCAGTTTATACTTTTGCCCAGGAATTTATTTTCTTTATTGCACAAGTTACTTTCAACGCATTTTACAACATTTTTGATTATTTTCTTGCAACATACTTTCTTTATTATCGAATTAAACTATTTGCCAATCATGAATATTGTCGAAGTGTTCATTGTCTTTTAAACTTTAATTTAAAAGGTATTAGCACATGTCATAGGATTCACTAGTTGATCTTGTAAGTTAATCAATATTTGGAGACCAAATGTTATTTACCAATTTTCACGGTAAACACAATCAAGACAATTTATTTGATTCACATCACAACCACACACAATAATAAAATCACAAACTAAACAAATATTCGTCTACATCACATAATCATACACAAAAAGACAATATATAAAACTAGTATTTATATTTTTTTAACCAAAATTAAAATTTATCGAATAAAACTATAATTCAATTCTCTTTTCTCTCCAGAACAATTATCTATTATATACTTTATTCTATAATACCTAACAATTAGTTTTGTTATAATCAGTATGAGGAAAGACCCTTCCTACCTTAAACATTTTTCTTCTCAGCTGCATTTAAAGATCACCCCGAGCAAGATCTTATGTTTATCATGCTTCTATATATTGATTCGATTTCACATACAAAAAAAAATTCTCTTATCTCCTCATCGAGTTGGAATCCTCTCTATTTCTTTGTCCCTTCATTTTCTCCATTACTATAGTTTTGTGTGTAAATAACACACGTTTCTAAGACATGTGACATATAATTAATATTTAGTTGATTTTATATACATAAAAACTATAGTAATGGAGAAAATGGAGGGAAAAAAAATAGAGAGGATCTCAACTCCTCCTCATCTTCCAATCATTTCATTATCGATCATTTATAAATAAATATTTAAAAGAGAATTGATATTGTTACACTTAATGTAACACCTACACCGTATAATAATACGGTTTTGCTTTTTAAAGTGTTTAATTATTTTTTTTTTCTGTATTCTTCAACAAACAATACGTGGGCCATGTTTTATTATGTCTGGTGTAAGCATACGGTGTTATTTTTTGGGTGTAAACATAGCATCCCTCTATTTAAAAATACGATATTAAAATACACTAAAAATGACAATTTTGAAATTAGGTAAAATAAAATTATTCCGAAACTAAATTCAAATTTGATGAAAAATATCATTTACGCTGATCGGTTATTTTGGCATTGATTTCACGCAAATCAGAGTTATGGTGACAAAAATACGAACAAAACTGCTACACCAATTAAAGTAAAAAAAAAAAACGATATTTTAACTAGGTAAAAGAATACTGAAAATGAAATAAATATAAAAGTTAGAATAACTAATTGATAAAACTAACATACTGAAATTTAGGATGAAAATTTAAAAAAAAATTTAGACATCTAATTTGACGTTGGAATCGAAATTTCTTCTTCTCTACATGCGATTGATATACCATACCCTTGTTGTTGAATGTGTAACCACTGTACATCAATGTAGCCTTTGTTGAATGTAAAGCAGCTAGATTTACTTTTCTTTCCTTTTTTTTGTTTGACTCTTGGACTTAACGTTTTTATTGATTAACTCACCTATTTATTTTTAACAAATAATTTGTTTAAATTATTTTATTTTATTTAGTTAAAATTAAAATATTATGTCTTAAAAATAATCATATTAAAATATTATATATTTTAAATTTTTTTAAGTAAAAAAATAACAAATATCAAAAATTTAATATAATTCAAATTTAATAAACATATATAAAATATATTTAAGAACGGGTGAAAATAAATTGGGCTTAGTCCCAAACTTGAGTTTAGGCTGGTAAAAAATTTAAAGCCTATGACCTATTATAAATTTATTTTTAAGTCTGAGTTTGGCGTTTTCTAAATCATGTTTGGCCTTTTAGCCTACATTAAAATTTATTGTATTTGAATCTTTGTAAATAAGTAATCATATTAATGTTTAAATAAACTAATAAATAAAAAGATCAATGACACTAAATAATTATTTGCATTAATTTATTTAAGTTACTTAAAATTTTGTGATACTATTTATTTAGGAGAACTTATGAAAACAGTTTATTATATTGTTCATAAGTTTTTTTAAAATTTATTTTCATAAGTTTTTTAAGATAATTAAATTTTATTTTTTTATTTTAATTTAAAATACAAATATAATATAATAATAATAAAAAAATTATTCATATTTATTTAAATAGGTCGGTCTGATAAATTTAAAAGGTTTTTTTTATGGCATTTGACATGGCCTTTTTAACTATTTATTAAACATCTTAATTCTTTTTTATTTAAAAAAAAAGTCTGATCTGACTTGAATCTATGTAAATTAGATTGTAGATTTCTATTAATTGGTCTGGCCTTTTCTCAGCTCCATACAAATACACAACTAATTAAAGTTAATTATAAAATTACATTCATAAATAAATGATTAAAATATGATACTATATATAAATTATTAGTATATCACTTTATACATAAAATAAATTATTGAGTAAAGAATAAAATTTATTAAAAAGATAAATATATTCTATATTAAAATATTGAGATGTTACTGTACCTCTGATAATTTGTTTCAATCATAACAAAATATTTGGAAACTAGGATAAAATATTTTCAAAATTAAAACGATTATAGTTAGTTAAATCTTTGTTCGTTTATAACAAACTATTAGAGCTATTAAAATAGGCTAACTTATATGGGCTGGTTTGCCAGAATCAAAAAATATAGGGCTCGGAGTCTTAAAATTATAGCTCATTTTTTTAGAGATTTTTTAGTTCTGCTCTTAAAAAATATGTTATTCATTAGGACTAGCATGTGTAATGGATATATATATATATATATATATATATATATATATATATATATATATATATATATATATATATATATATATATATATATATATATATATATATATATATATATATATATATATATATATATATATATATATATATATATATATATATATATATATATATATATATATATATATATATATATATATATATATATATATATATATATATATATATATATATATATATATATATATATATATATATATATATATATATATATATATATATATATATATATATATATATATATATATATATATATATATATATATATATATATATATATATATATATATATATATATATATATATATATATATATATATATATATATATATATATATATATATATATATATATATATATATATATATATATTAAAATAAAACATTGATTTTTCCATTCTCATTATATTAAAATAACACATTAATACTTAAATTTTTTTATTTTAAAATAACACATTGATTTTTCCAATCTCATTATATTTTGTCCCTATTGTATTCAATTCTTTCTCTTTTAAATCTTAGATATTAATATGATAAACACTATTTTTTTCGTCTTCTATTAGTTTCAATAATGTTAAATATTCGAGTATTATTTTATATAATTTAAACATTTGTTGTATTTAAAAATATATTATACTATTTATAAACAATAGTATAGTACTTAAAAATATAGTATTTATAAAAAATAATATAACACTTAAAAATATGTTATGATAAACACATTGATTTTATAAATATAGTATTTAAAAATATTTTATTTAATCTTTCTCTTTTAAATCTTAGATATTAATATGATAAAAACTATTTTTTTTCGTCTTCTATTAGTTTCAATTGTGTTAAATATTCGACTATTAGTTTATATATTTATAAACAATAATACAGTACTTAAAAATATAGTATTTATAAAAGATAATATAGTACTTAAAAATATGTTATGTTTAAAATAATATATTTTTTAATTTTATTTATAATAAATATTATAAGATTTTTTATTTTAAGTTTTTATTAAAAAAAATTATTTATGGTCAAATAGTTCGAAGTCTATCTAGAGTCGGATTTGAGTAATAGTTTTTGAGCTTATATTATAACAAAACTTCGTAAAAAAACCTGAGAACCGCCAGGATCGAACCATTTAAAATTAAATAGTCTATTTTGACAGTTCTACAAAATATGTCCATTTTAATCATTTATAAAAGATAGATCTAAGGATTCAAACAAATTATGAATTATAAAATAACCTAAATGCCCTTTTAAATCTTAGCTAGTGACCAAAATGAACCCATACTCATTTTTTTCAAAAATCCAATTTAATTATGAAGGTAGGAAAAACACTTAGAAGGGGGGGTTGAATAAGGGTTTCAAATAACAACTATGACAATAGTAAAAATAACAAGGTATTTTTATCCTTGTTCGTTTGAACTCAAACTACTCCAGTCCACCCTACCAAGGTGATTTGCCTTTCTCAACAAGGACTTAATCCACTAAATCAAACTGATTAGAGTGTTAACCACTAAGACAAACAGTCTTAGTCTTCTCAAGAAATCTGACCACAACTTGATCTCTTAAGGAATCTTTTACAACAAGTAAAAATACAATGTATGTTTAAGAGTTACTTCTAAAAAAGCTATATCACAATTGTGATTTTACACAAATGAAGAACGAATTAAATCTAGAATGAAGTTGAAAGATGTTTGGATATTGTTCTTTGATTGTTCAGTAATTCATCAGTTCGTCGTTACTAGAAATGATGTAGAAGTATTGTTTAAATAGAACTTCACTTTCATTTCTTAAAGACCGTGCAGCTGTGCATTCTGTCTTCTTTGACTTTTCTTTCCCAGAAGAGGAATGTTCAGACAGATCCTTTTTGTCTGAATTCTTGTGTCATGCACGAATGAGAAAAGAGTCGTTTGGATAAGGACAAGGAATATGCCAACGGATCTTTATTTGAACAACATCTTCTTCAACAAATCTGGAACAGTCTTGCATCAGATCTTCTAATGATATTCCTTGTTCTTCAGATCAGAGTTACTCTATTCAGAGTATTTGTAGCCATGTGCTTTAGCGTGAATGATCTTTATCAGAGCAGACTTAAATATCAGAGCCTCTGTACTTGCAGCGTTAAGTACTTCCAGAGTCTTCTGATTCTTTACATATGCTTTTCGCTCAGAGTCTTCTGAAGCTTCACATATGCTTTTTCGCTCAGAGTCTTCTGATGCTTCATATATGCTTTTCCGCTCAGAGTCTTCTGCAACTTCGCTCAGAGCTTCTTGCAGCCAGCATTCAGAGTCTTTTGATTCTCAACTTTCAGAGGAGTTTTTGCTTTCAGAGGAATATTAATTTTAATATCTGAAACAAAAACACTTGAATACGATTAGAGTACATATTTACTTCATACAAAATTTCATTAAAGTTATCATCAAAACATAGAGATATATTAAGAACCAATCTATGTTCTAACAATCTCCCCCTTTTTGATGATGACAAAAACAATAGGAAATTTTGTTCAAAACAAAGAAAGATATATATATATCTCCCCCTGAGATTATGAATCTCCCCCTGAGATGAATACTAATAATAAAAAATAATTACTTCCCTTTCAGCACAAGTATTATTTCCAGAGTCAGAGCAAACTTTGGAGACTCACAGAGTTTGTTCAGAGTTACTCTATGAAATTTATCTGATGAAAAGTTTGAGCTCTGAAATACTGAATTCAAAGTTAGTTAAATTTAAACATGTCTGAGTTCCATTTTAGTAACTGTTTATGTGAACAATTAGAATTTCCATTTTCTCCCCCTTTTTGTTATATCAAAAAGAAAAACTTTTAAAGACATGAAACGATAACAGAGGAAAAACATAAAGCATATCATATAATCAGATGGAAAAACCAAACAGTCACAGATGCATTGATAAGAAATTCAGAAGATAAACAAGATAAGCAAAACAACACAAAAGTGCACAAACAACAAAACAACTAAGAAGAAGAACGAGAAGCCAAAATCTTCAGAAGATTCGTTATCTCAGAGTTTGACTCTTCTTGCTTCGCCATCCAAGTCTTGATCTCAGATGTTGATTCCTCTTGCTTAGCCATCCAGTCTTTTATTTCATTTGTTGTTTTCTCTTGTTTTATCGTCCATGTCTTGAACTCAGTGTTTTCAGCTTCTTGCTTTTCAACCTTAATCTTCAGATCTTCAACTTCTTCTGTCTTCAACTTAGAAGATTCTGGAACACTCACAGAAGCAGATGCTTTGTCAATAACCATTGCAGATTCATTCTCTATTTCCATAGGAGAAGGTTGAGCAGATGCATAAACGTCTTCATAAATGGAAGCCTCTGTGATGACTTTCTCAGTTTGAGAAACCTTAGTCATCTGAAATGTAGCAGCTTCTTCAGAAGAAGAAAACACAACCTCTGGAGGTGTATTTTTCAGAAGTAGAGTTGGAGTTCTGCTAACTCTTAGAAGAGTGAGTCTGACAGCTTCAGCAAATTTCACCTTTGCATCATCAGAGCAAATATCTTGAAGGTTTGAAGTCACAGAGTTGAATCTAGTTCTGAATCTTTTCCAGATAGCTTCATAATCAGCAGGGTTTATGCTTGTGAGGCACTTCTTCTTAACAGAAGACAACCACATATTCATCTCTTTCTCAAAACCAGAAAACAGTGCACCAACATCAAGCCTAGGTTTGGGTTTCAGGTAGGCTTCTAAAGGTGATGTTTTAATGGGAGCAGAGGTTGAAGGTATAGAAAAAGTAGGAATGATGATTAAGGAGGATATGGTGAAGATGGAATACGAACAGATGAGGTATTAACAAACTTAGGTTCATAGGGGATATCTGGTTGGGTTGTTTCAGGAATATCAGAAGAATGGATTGGGGAGTTGTGAGTGAGTGAGATAGTGTCTGAAGTACCAAAAGATGTATCAGATGAATCAGATTATGAACATGATGAACATGATCCAGATGAAACAAGAAACATTGTTGTAAGGGGTCGGAGATCAAGAATCTCAGGTTCAGGATCAGATGGTATTGTTTCATATTTTTGTGGTTCAGATGGTTGTTATTCAGATGGTTGATTTTTAGATGGTTGGTTTATAGAAGGATTTGGTTCAGAAGATTTTGGTTCAGAAGGTGTTTGGTTCTGTTGAGGGGAGTTATGTTGTGGTTGAGGTTGAGAAGAGGGAACAGATTCATGAACATTTTCAGATGAAAAGTGTTTAGAAGTAATGTGTGTTGGAGAGGGAGAAGGTATGGGGTCATAGGGAGGAGGAGATCTAGATGATGGTGGTTCTGTTACTTGTTCCAAAATAGAAGATAAATTTGCAGAAGGGTTACCTTTATTCTTTAAGCGTTTGGGCTTAATAAAAGATGCTTCTCCAGAAACTTTCCTCTTATTCTTTGTAGATCCTTCCTCTGAGACCTTTCTCTTCTTTCTCTTGTTCTCCGCAAAGAAATCTGGTACAGGTTCATTTGCTTTTTTTATCAAGTCTGGTGGCATGGGGGTTCCATCTACTATGCATGCAAAAATGTAGTTCAGAAGAACTTCCCTTGGTTCTTCAGCAGTGAAGAGAGGGAAATCATCCACATGAATTCTTCTTCTGTGTACAGCAGCAGAGTCCATCTTGACTGGCTCTGATTGAAGTTCCTCTATAAGTCTCATCCTCTGCATACTTTTCCCATTCAGAGGCTTTCCCAGAATTGGAACCAATTCTTCTGTCTGACCTGCCTCTGTCAGATGTGCAACTAAACCATTTTCTGTCAGAATATCAAAAACCAATATGCCCATTGGGATCCAGTTTCTGATCTTCTGATTCTTTGTTCTGATTTCCTCTCTGGACTGTGTTACATGGCTCCATAGATGAGCTAAAAACAAGTGTGGCAGATCCACCTTGATGTTATTTCCCAAGCAGTACAAAAAGTACAGTTGTTGTTGATGTAATCAGGAGAGTTGGTTGATTTCCTATGATGAATACAACCCAGAAAGATCTTTGCCCAGATTTTGTAGTGCACTTTCAGATCTTTGATTTTGCTTGAGGCCAGCCCAGATGTAAAAACTTCTCTGTAGACATCATCTATGTCTATACGTCCAGCAGAGAGTTTGTGAACACCATCTACTTATTCATAGCCAATTAATTTGTGAATCAAGTCTTCCTTTATGATAATCTCTTTACCCAGCACATACGAAACAATGAATTTCGGGTATACCTTTGCATGAATCCAAAATTCTTTCACCAAAAGAGGGAAGACTGGATCAAACAGTCTATCAAAGTACTTAGTCCATCCTTGTGCAGAAACAATTGGTCGCAAATCAAACCCATTCTTTGCAATGCAGTCAAAATTAACCATGAATTGCAAAGAAATTCCAAATCTTCAATAGGAGTGAGAAAGGTTCTTTGTAAGTGACATTACCCATTTCAGATGTAGATCCAACCATTGTAGATGCAAGCTTTTGAGTTGATGATGATGAGGTTGCCATTGAAGAACTTGAGAGATAACTTGATCTTCTTGAAGATTTGGGTTTGCAGAGATGAAGACAATGAAGCAAGAAAAAATGCATAAAGGTTGTGAACAAGAGTGAAAAGTGTGCAAAGTGTTGTGTTGTGGAATATATAGGGGCAAAGAATTAGGGAACACAATCACACGTTCATAATTTACTCACAATTAATTAAAACATTAAATCACATCAAAAAGAATAATGATGAAAAAGCATTTAATGATTCTGACAAGCGTGGGGAGGAAAACGAGAAAATTAATTGTTCAAACAGTACCTCTAAACAGCGTCTCATTGTTTACACTCCACCTTTTCAGATTCTGTGTGACACGTGTTTAATGTTTGGGTGTCTCTGAAACTTCTTAAGGAAATGAAACGTTAGCAGCGTTCAGATCCTCTAAAGGTTGTTAATTCAGAGTTTCAAAAGAAATAAGGTAACAAATGAAATACATATGAAAATACTCCAGAGTATAGACATTAATCAATTTTCATCTGAGTAAATCTGCTTCTGAGTAATAATGTTATTCTGGACAAAAATCCATACTAATATTCTTCAGAATAAATTTAAACCTATCTTCAGCAAGGAGTTTTGTAAAGATGTCAGCCCATTGATGGTCTGTATCAACAAAGTTTAAACTTATAATTCCCTTCTGAACATAGTCTCTGATAAAATGATGCTTAATTTCTATATGCTTTGCCTTAGAATGTAAAATGGGATTCTTAGTTGGCAAATAGCAGAAGTATTATCACAGAAGATAGAAATGTTACTCTCATATATCTGATAATCTTCTAGCTGACTCTTCATCCAGAGCATTTGTGTACTACAACCAGCAGCAACAATATATTCTGCTTCTGTTTTTGAAAGTGCTATTGTGGGTTGCTTCTTGCTGAACCATGAGATCAGATGACTTTCCAGAAACTGACAGCTTCCAAAAGTACTTTTATGTTCTACTCTGTCTCCAGCATAATCAGCATCACAGAATCCTACTAGTTTGTATTCATCAGATCTTATGTAACACAAACCCACGTTAGTAGTACCTTTCAAATACCTCAGAATCCTCTTAACAACTGTTAAGTGAGATTCTCTAGGATCTGATTGGAATCTAGCACACAGACAAACACTGAAAAGAATATCAAGTCTAGAAGCAGTCAAATACAGAAGAGATCCAATCATACCTCTGTTGAGCTTTTGGTCTACCTTCTTACTTACCTCTTCTTTTCCTAAAGTGCTTGTTGAATGCATTGGAGTTTTAGACAACTTACTTTCTGTCATGTTAAACTTCTTCAGAAGCTCCTTCACATACTTTGTTTGATGTATGTAGGTGCCTTCTGGAGTTTGATTGACTTCAATTCCCAGAAAGAATCTGAGTTCTCCCGTCATGCTCATTTCAAATTCTTCCTGCATAGATTGAGCAAACTCCTTTCCAAGCGTAATATTTGTTGTACCAAAAATAATATCATCTACATAAATCTGACAGATTAAAATGTCTTTCTTAATTGATTTATGAAATAGAGTTGTATCCACCTTTCCTCTGATAAATTTGTTTTCCAGAAGGAAATTACTCAACCTCTCATACCAAGCTCTGGGAGCTTGTTTTAGACCATAGAGTGATTTCTTTAGTTTAAAAACATGTTCTGGAAATTTTTCATTTTCAAAACCAGAAGGTTGATGAACATAAACTTCTTCTTCAATTAAGCCATTTAAGAAAGCACTTTTAACATCCATCTGATAAAGAGTGATGTTATTATGTGCAGCAAAAGAAATTAATAAACGAATAGTTTCTAACCTTGCCACAGGAGCATATGTCTCTGTGTAATCAATTCCTTCTTGCTGACTGTAGCCTTGAGCAACCAGTCTTGCTTTGTTTCTGACAACTTCTCCTTGCTCATTCAGCTTGTTTCTGTAAACCCACTTAGTTCCAATAATATTGAATCCTTTTGGTCTTGGAACCAGATCCCAAACATCATTCCTTGTGAATTGGTTAAGCTCCTCTTGCATAGCAAGTATCCAATCATTATCTTGTAGAGCTTCATCCAAAGAGGTAGGTTCTATGATTGATATCAAACCAAACAATGACGTTCTAGATGATTTGAGAAAGGATCTTGTTCTGATAGAGTCATCCTTCTTTCCAATTATCATTTCCTCTAGATGAGAGGCTTTGATTCTGGAGGATCCTTTCAGAGGGGGTTCTTCAGAAATGGTCAAGTTGTTCATCTGAGCAGTCAAAGGAGTAGCATCTGACTTTGCTTCTGGTGCTTTTTCTTGAGCTTTGTCTGCCTCTAAATCTTCAGAGTCTGTGAGAAGCACTTCTCTATCTACAGAAATTTCAAGCTTCTTTGGCTTTTGATTGCCAAGCTTATCATCAAATCTAACATGGATTGATTCCTCTACAATCTGTGTCTCAGTATTGTATACTCTGTAGCCTTTAGAGCGTTCAGAATATCCAAGTATGAAACACTTATGTGCTTTAGAATCAAAATTGTTCGGATTGGCTTTAGTATTCAAAATAAAACAGACACATCCAAATGGATGGAAATAAGAAATGTTGGGCTTTCTATTCCTCCATAATTCATAAGGAGTCTTCTCCAGAAGAGGTCTTACAAACACTCTGTTCTGAATATAACATGTTGTATTAATAGCTTCTGCCCAAAAATGTTTTGCCATGTATGTCTCGTTGATCATGGTTCTGGCCATTTCTTGCAATGTTCTATTTTTCCTTTCTACAACTCCATTCTGTTGAGGAGTTCTAGGACAAAAAAAATCATGTGCAATTCCATTTTCTTTAAAATATTTTTCAAAAAATTTATTTTCAAATTCTCCACCATGATCACTTCTGACTCTAACAATTTTAAATTTTTTTTCGTTTTGGACTTGTTTGCAGGAGTCAAAGAATACAGAATGTGACTCATCCTTGTGTTTTAGGAATTTTACCCATGTCCATCTGTTGTAGCCATCAACTATGACTAATCCAAACTTCTTTCCTCTAATGGATGCAGTTTTCACTGGTCCAAACAGATCAATATGAAGCAGCTCTAATGGTCTAGAGGTAGAAACAACATTTTTAGCTTTGAAAGAAGATTTTGAAAATTTTCCTTTCTGACATGCTTCACAAAGAGCCTCTGAGTTGAACTTCAACTGAGGAAGTCCTCTGACCAGATTGAGCTTATTAATCTGAGATATGCGTCTCATACTAATATGACCCAATCTTCTATGCCAGACCCATTGCTCATCGTTAACAGACATAAGGCATTTTACATTTTGAACTTTTAGTTCTGAAAGATTAATTTTGTAAATGTTGTTCTTCCTTTTTTCCATTAAAGAGGATTGAACCATCTTTTTTACTCGCAACTTTACAACATTTTTGATTGAAGATTACATCATAACCATTGTCACTTAATTGACTTATGGACAATAAATTATGTGTTAATCCTTCAATAAGTAAAACATTAGATATGGAAGGGAGGTTACCATTACCAATAGTTCCAGAGCCAATGATTTTTCCCTTCTGGTTCCCTCCAAGCTTCACATCACCTCCAGATCTAAGTTCCAGGCTTTGGAACATAGACTTTCTTCCCGTCATATGTTGTGAGCAGTGTAACACCCCACTTTCCCGAATTAAAATAAAACACGATTAATTCAAATAAACATCAGAGTGCTCCACTAAAGTGGGATATCACATCACATAACTCGACATACTCTTCATTAGAAGGTTTTCAAAACAAAGCAGTGGAAAAATATTCATTAGTTCATCAACCTCGGCCATCCGCCAATACATGGAAATAATCATTAATAAAATTCACCAACACATGGTACGTCACAGGAAAGTAAAACAAGTTTAACTAAATCAAAAGAAAACGCCCAAGTCCCGTGCTACGTATCAGAGCATCCTAAGACTCGACTCGCACACCTCTATCCAAGCTAGCTAAGTACCTGGATTGCCTGTACTTCCGAGGAAGCACAGACCACAACAACAACAAAGGGGTGAGAAAACATGATCAAAATTGTCGGTAATACAATACATGAAATAAAGGTAGTAATCATATAATTCATCACCCAACATTCATCAAACACGACCTACTGTCCAACATCAACACAACACACCATAATGCAATTATGCAACTTGTAATACCCCAAATTTTACCCTTATATTTAGTCAGTCATTTCGCATAGCATCTCATATGTGCATTTGCTAACCACTATCAAGTCATGGAGGTATTTGTTTTGCAGGGTTGGCTCCAGGGGTGTTTTGGTCATTTTACGCGAATTCTGCTAATTCCTTGAAGACGGGCTGTTACTAAGTTTCGAGGCATTTGAGACAATATTTCTGAGGCATTTATTTATCACCGGGTTTGATTATATCAAGGCGCCAATTCGATGTGGCCGGTATTGAAATTTGTCGAGCACAACTGGATTTAAGACATATTCTATCGCTCATGGCTTATTTCCGGCACACTTCCGTTTCTGTTAATAAAGCACAATTTAATTAGGTATTATTGGATTGTCGCTCTTAGCATTTGGTCAGTGGAGTGCAATTACGGGCAATGTTATTGTTGATACCGAATCTGTTGTGATTACGGCGCGCATCCGTGTTTGGTTATAAATTTGTTGGTTAGAATTTAAGTTGGAAAGCAAGTGAATTTAATCAGGTGATGAGATTAGGACTACGGGCGAGACAAGTACGTAGACAAGAATATCACTCGTGAATGTTTATGGTTTATGTCTAAGTTAATGAATTTAAATATTTGTGGATTTATTCACAAACGTTTATAATTTTTTAACTAGAAATAAATATAAATAAATTTAAAGTGGAATGATCATGGATAAATGAAAACTTTTGGAATTTTTTATTTCATAAAGAATGTCATGGTACAAAAGGAGTGGAATCATTTTACATTCTGAATTGCTGTAAGATTAAATTACAGATGTTACATTCGCTCTAAAAAGTCCTAAGTCCTAAAATTTCTAAGTGTCTTTATGATGCTCATCTACTAGGCATTACTCCACGAATCTCCGATTCACCTGCACATCAAAACAGAACAGAATAGAAGGGGGTTAGAAATTATTTTTGACACTCTCAGAACATCGTCATCATCGAGTTCCGGGAGTGGCACAACCGAAGCTGCGTCCTACCCCCCGTTACCGATCTGCGTCGTTGGCGTCAGATCAGGTAACACCTGTTCTTATCATTACGGGACATTCGAGAGATAGAAGTGATAAAAGAAGTGGGACTGATTCGCTCTTGCCACCATTGAATTTCCAAACTGATACAAAGGCAAGTTTGGACTCAGACCCGGATGCCGGCAGGTCTGAGTCGTTTTGGTTTCGAAAAATTCCAACACCTGAAATTCCACAAACAGCATCAGTACAAAATTGATAACAGAACTCAAAGTAAAACAATTCATAAGCTGCATAAACAAAACAGCAACTAGGCAAAAGGAAAGCCTGCGCCAGTACAATTGCGAAAAGGCACAAAGAAACAAATCTGCCACAAAAGTTCAGAATGCAAACCAAACCACAACAGCACCATCAAAAATCACAACAGCAGCTGAACCAAATGTGAACTCGGCTCACAGAGCATCATGGAATTCATATGTCATTGGAACAGCAAACACAAGGATAAGCTTGCCGCAATTGAAATCCAAGCCAGCACATGTGTTATCACAAATGCGGGAAACTGGGCTCAGCGCGGAAAACATCATTGCCCAACAAACAAGTAGCGAAACCGGCTCAATTCAGAAATGGAAGAGTAAGTGCAGGTCAGAGGATTAAGTTCAGATAACAAGCTATAGCAGAAAGACCTCCAACAAGTCCATGAGCCATAAATCCATCACCTGAAACCCGAAGAACAAATCAATCTGGATAACCAAATACACAACAAAACCATATCAGAAATAGGGGAAAAAGGTTCAGATCAAACACAAAACCATAGCAGAAAAAGCAGGAAATCGCAACAAGCCCAGAACTCCTGTTCTGAACCGCGACATCATCGAAGAATATCCCTCGAAGGCTCAGAATATCATCATCATTGCCGTATACCATCCTCAGCGACACCAATCTGACCGTATCTGAACTACCAGCTTCTCTCTGAAAGAAGAAGAGGAAAAGAATCCATATCTGCAACATAACCAGGAACCATATCAGAAAAATAGCAGAAAGAGATTCTGATATTGATATCAATTCCAAATCAGGAAAACTAAATCGGTATCAGGTGGATCAAAACGAGTCAAGGCATAAATCACATCAGAAAATCCGCAGAGGCAGATCCATATCCGAGAATAGGGAATCCTGAAAAGGGAAAGTTCAGATCAGATGAGATCAAACATATCAGAAAAAAACAAAATCCAATCTCACCAAAAAATCCCAGATAAAATCAAATCGAATCTCAGCCAAATAATAACGTAAAAGATCATAAGTCCAGGCCTAAAAAGATGAAATCAGAAGAGTATAAGAAGGGAACAATTTCACCTGTGAAGAACCCGAACGGAAAATCGCGAGAGCCTCAGAGGAAAACGGCGAAACCACCATCGCGAGCAAACCCTAGCGATCGCGAGAGAGAGAGAGATCAAAAAGCAACCCGAGAAAAGAAGGTTCACCGGCGCCGTTTCGAACAACAACGGGCAAACCCCCTTTGAAGCTCAGACTATATCGTCATCATCGCAAGCCTCTGTGAAAACCACCATCAAAACGATGTAAAGTCACGATTCATGATCGTTGTGTATCTGTTTTTCTTTTTTCAGGTTGGGACGAGCGAAATCCAGATGAACAAGGAATGACACAGCAAGGAAGAAGAAGAAGGCGCCGTTCGCGAATGGGAACGTGAAACCCTAGCAACGAGATGCTAATTGTTTGTGTGGACCGTGTGGGTTGGGGCTGGGGTTTGATCACTCAGCCCAACCCGGTCTTTCTTATTTTATTTTTTTTATTTAGTTGTACTTTTATTAAAATTTTTAATTAAAATTGTTCTTTTTTCAAAAAAATAAATAAAAAAAAAACTTCTTTTTATAATAAAAAAAACTCTTTTGAAATAAATAACGTAAAACTTTTTATATATAATAAAATTAAAAACCTTTTCCAAATAAATAATTTAAAAGTCATTTTAAAATATGTAAGTTAAAGTTTTTTTAGATTAAGTTTAAAATATTTTAAAGTTAAACATTACTCTTTCTTTTATAATTTTAATTAACATCTTTCCTTTAAAAACAATAAAAAACCTTCAATATTACACTTTTTCTCCTGACTTGTCCAATTACTGTCTAATTTTGCTTATTAACAGTGTTCATCATTTGCAGCTCTTACGGCGTGTTTGGTTTATTTAAATTTCATTACTATTTTTGTAACTGCTCCTCATTTGTAACTTCGCGAACCCTAATAATCGCGTTTTAATTTCTGCCTTTAATTTTCTGCGTGTATGGTTTTAATTTATGCCATTAATACTCTGCTTGTATGATTTTAAATCACATTCAGCAGTTATTCTGTCACACTATACTCCTCCGAAGGAATTAGGTCTAGCCGTTTGACCGCCGCGTCAATAGTCCTCAACTCCAAACCCTTACAAACTACAAACCCTAATTTTCACACATGCCTCGTCGCAGGCAAGATTACAATTTTACCCCTAGCATTAGGTCAAAGAGCCGCCGCGCTCATTTTAGGGTTTCCCGCCGCGGAATCCCTAACCTAATTTAACCCTAATTCAACTTAACAATTCAACGTAGAGATTTGGAGTTCCTACACTCCGCGTAAGCGTGCCCTTAAGACATGTTTATTCCCCTTGAGACCTTGACCACAGTCAAGAAGTCTCTAACCTCCCTTTTGAGGGGAACTACGATTACTCTGATTCCACTCCCGTAAGGATACGTAGGCACAAGATGCGATGTCTTGCCGAGTAAACTTAGAATTAACCCCTTAGGTCTTTTTTCTCACTCTTAATCCTTTGTACATATACCTTAAGCAAATAAATAAAGCAAATAGTAAACATCTGAACAAAAGGGTCCTGTAGAGTACTACAGAAGTTTAGGGTGCTAATACCTTCCCTAAATTTAACCAACCCCCGAACCCTAGATCTTTCCCCGCATTGTGTTTACGATGCAAAATAGGTTTTCCCTTTTTGACCTTTTCCTTCGGATAAATCAAAGAGCGGTTGTGAATTGAATTGCGATTCAAACTCATTAATAGTTTGTGATCCTATTTCCACCGCAACAGAAAATGGCGACTTCACTGGGGACCGTCTTAACTTTTGAGGGTTATCCCTAATTTGTTCCTATTTATTACTATCTGTGTTATTGATCATTTGCATGTATATATTTGTGCTCTGATTTGGGGACTGATCCTTGTGCTGCGAGATAAGTCCTACGCCCGGACTAGTGACACTATTATAGGATGGGGATATATTCGATGAGGCTTATAGGGAGTGAATCCCGACCAAGCCGATTCGAGAATCACCGCTCAGTTGAGACCTTTTCGAAAATGGTTCGGTCGAACGAGTAATCGTGAAAACTTCTTCCATGGTCGATTGGAGTCTGTGATATTGAGGACCGTAGTACCTTAACACCACCTTGGCCTTGTTTAGGACGTAGTGCGGGAGCTATGTGGGAGTAATCCTACAACGGTTGCTACGCGATACTACACTCAAAAGAGGTTCTCTTGAGAATATTATTAACCCCCGAGTCAATCGGAAGGTTGATAATATCCGAAAGATGGGCTGATGACTTTGGGCACTTTTTAGAACCTTGTTCTGCAGGTACAATTAACCTATAGTACACTCCTTTTGGGGATGGGTAGACCTTAACTCCACTCACGTTCCTTTAACCTAGGACTTTGTGTGTTTTCATGCATTGCATTCATAAAACATCATATCGCATTAAGATTTCATGGAATTCAAACTCTATTTATGAACATTGCAGGATACCATGGATCACCATAGAAGGCATACTTTGAAATTTACTTTTAAGGGTTTTAATTTGGAAATCCTAGAGAAGCTAAGAGATTTGGTTCAAGATCAAGAAAAGTTCCAAAACAAATATGGAAGGCTATTGTCTTTGTTGAAGGTTCAAGTAAACGAAGGACTTCTTGCGACTTTGCTACAGTTTTATGATCCAGATTATCATTGCTTCACCTTCCCAGATTATCAGCTTTTACCTACCCTAGAAGAGTACTCTCAGTTGGTGGGATTGCCGATCTTGGATAAGTCTCCATTCCCTTTCCTGGAGGAAGACCCTAAAGAATGAGATATTGCTAAAGCCATTTGTCTAAGGATATCCGATGTCAAAAACAATATGATCACCAAGGGGGGGACCTCCGGTTTTCCCAGGGACTTCCTAATTAAGAAAGCCCAATTTTATGCCGATCATAAAGACATGTTTGCCTTCGAGACAATTTTTGCTTTGCTTATTTATGGGTTGCTGCTTTTTCCTAGTTTTGAGGGGTTTGTGGACCTTAATGCAATCAAGACCTTCATGAGGAGAAATCCAGTTCCAACGCTATTGGGTAATACTTATCATTCAGTACATCTCCGAAACTTTCATGGTGGAGGAATGATTACATGTTGTGTGCCATTACTATACAAGTGGTTTATTTCTCACTTACCCAAGTCCGGTCCGTTCTGGAGATCTAATCAAGAACGTTGGTCACAAAAAGTTATGGCTTTAACTCACTCTGATATTGATTGGTATAATAACATGTACGATGGGATATCGATCATTGATAGTTGTGGAAACTTCAGCAATGTGCCTTTGCTCAGTTTCAGTGGAGGAGTTAGCTACAATCCAGTCTTAGCTCGCCGACAGTTGGGATATCCCTTGAAGGAACCGCCTAAAGGTATTCAGGTGGAGAAAATTTTTTTCAAAGACGACAAAAAGCTTCAAGATCAGATTCTATCTTCTTGGAATCATCTGTATAGGAAAAACAAAGAAAGTTTGGGAAAACCTAATTGTGTGTCCATGGAACCATACCTTCAATGGGTCCGAGGAAGAGCTATTGAGTTGAAGATGCCCTACTCTCGCCAAGATCCTTTACCTCAAAGAGAAGAACCTGTACAGTATTTCATGACTGAAGTTGAGACTTTGAAGTTCACTTTGAAGAGATCACAATGCGAAACAGAATCGTGGAAGAACAAATACCATGTGATGGCTAGTGAGTACGAAGAACTTCAAAAGCAGATTCAGTCGAAGAATGATGAGATACAATCCTACAAGAAGAGAAGGCTCTACGGGTATTTATTTTCCTCCTGATCTCCGTCTGCTCACTGAAGTTGGGGAAGATGCTTCTCTGGGATTTTCTAGGCTTTTATTTAGCTATTTTGGTTGCAAGAATATTATTTGTAATTTGTCTTCAATGAATTAAAAGTTTCCTTGGTGTTCCGCAATATTCGTAAATATTTGAATTCCATGAAATCTTCATTTGCATTCACATTTTAGCGTCATACTTTTGCATTGCATGTGTCTCCCGCTTTCTCATACTCGGTTTTCTCACCTTCCAGTTTTGTCACCCTGAGTTCTCTGCATCAATACGACCCTTCAAAAGGATGGAAGATCAAAACCAAGAGATCAACCGTATCAGCCATGAACTCGAAGATCTTCGAGGAAGTGTAGGACAGATTTTGGAGATGTTACGAGCTCTTAGTGTGAAGGTGGATGCTCAGTCTACGGTTGTTTCTGAGACTAATACCGTTATGGAACCTCAACCAGCTGTTACTGTTGATAATGTACCTCCTCACGGTCTTCAATCCGGTTTGGTGCATCCTAGTGCTCGACCAGTTCGACGAGCTACCCCTCCAAAGTGCAAAACCCCTAACTCCGACCATGGTAAAGGACCTGCATGTTCGAGGAACCGCAAAATGGCTACTCCTCAACCTTGGCAACATCAGCAGAGTTATGTTCAAGGTCATCCGTTTCCATATGTCCAACAACCCTATGTAGCTACTGTTGCACCTCCTTTCGATCCGCAGTTTCCTACATACCAGCCTGTGCAGTCAGCTCTGGTATATCAAGCACCGATTCATCAACAACCTTTCGGTTATCCGCCTATGCAAGTTCCTGTCAGCAGTCAACGAGTGCCCAACGCTCCTGTTCATCAACAATCACAGGACCAGGTTCCTTATCCCCGTAAGAGTCAGTATAAGCCTTGTCCTCCAATCCCGATGGCTTTTACTGAGTTATACCCCCATTTGGTACAACAGGGTCTGATTACCACTCGTGCTTTGGGTCCTCCTCCTAATCCATTACCTGCAGGTTACAACGCGGCCGCTCATTGTTTATTTCATGAGGGTGCGCCCGGCCATGATCTAGAGAATTGCTACGCTCTTAAGAAAGTTGTCAGAAATTTGCTAGAAACGAAGAAGTTGTCTTTTAGCGATGCTCAGATGAAGATCGAGACTCCTCTCGGGGTCCCTCACTTGTCGAGTTCGAATTCTGCAAAGCATGCTACTCCTGTGGCAAATCAGCCGAATCCAGTAATCATTCAAAGGCCTAGCTCGTTTCATTTCAGTAACCCTCAAGATGATATGACCGGGATCAACAAAGAATCTGGGAAATTTATTTTGAAGCAACGACTGAAAACTGTTGAAGATGTGACCAGCATAACTGGGGCAAGCCATGACGACTCACAGTGATCATAAACCAGACGTCCTTTCCATTGAGGCTCCGCCAAAGGAAACTGTTACTCTTGAATGCAAGACTTCATAAACATTCAGAAGGATTTTTCCGACAGTTCATTTGTTTATTTATATGTATTTCTCTTTGATTAAGCATAGTTAGCATGCACGAACTTGTTTATCTTTGATTGATTAATGCAACGCATATGTTTGTCTTGAATAAGTCCATTCGTTTCACTCATTCAAAACATATTTTTCATAAATTATAATGCCAACTCTACCCGGTCTCTTGTTCTGATGGAGAATTGGGAGGAGGATGACGAACCTAAAACATCAGATTTCTTGTCGTATGCTTTCAGTTAAAACCTGCTGATAATGTAAGGCATTGTTTCAAATCCCATACACTGGAGATATAAGGATGATAATCCCTCGTTAACCTCTTTGAGCCTTGAAGTAGGAGTTTTCTTTTTTTAGAACCCTCATCCTAACCTGGGGCAGGGTAGGTTTCAGTTAAGCCGATCGAGCACTTAGACTCTCAAAAAGGAAGAGCAAACCTTCGAGAATTTATCCTTAGCATCTTAAGAAGTCCAATACAATGACTATCCCTCGGTTACCTAAGGAGTGGGGCAGTTACGAGCCTTTCAAAAGATTTACACGACTTGTGCATAAAAGAATATTCAAAAAATAAGAGCCCGCTAAGTCGAAACCTATGAAGGAGACTTAGGCAAAACTGGGGCATCCCGCTGGACTCCAAAGGCAAATCAAAAGATGCTGTCCAGGCAAAAGTTAGGGAATAAAAGCAAACAAGAGGGTACAATAAATAATCCCTAATAAAGAACAAAGTCGTGTGACCAATCGACAAAAGCAAATAGGTGAGTGACTGCCATTGTCCAAAGCCTTAATGAGTTCTCGACCATAACAAATCCGCTTGAGATATGAGCGTTCGTATCCGATTAACTGAATTAGGATTGGAGAACATCACGAAGAAGGGGTGGGTATAAATATAACTCTGAGCCTTTATCCTTTTGTTTCTTAAATCGTGAACCGAGCCACGATACAACCTTTAAAAGACCTAATTGAAGTAGGACTTCGGTTGAAAGCATACTCGACAAGATCACGTTTCCTGACTCCTACGAGCTATGCTCAGAAAAAATCATGTTGGCATTATAATTAAAACTTATATCCTGGCTAGTGATTTCGGTCACAAGTTTTTGCGATATCTTTTTTCAAAACAAAAATTCAAGACAAATATATGTGTACATTGACAAGCTCAGGATAGGCATTTTCAGGCATGATGACTTTGCTTGATATCTTAGAGATTTACATATGGACATAACCCATGGAACTTGAAGCAGGCAGTTTCCCAGTTCGCTTACCAACGCGAGTCTGACGTTCTTAAAGATTTCGTCGTAACACGATTAATTTGTGCCAGTTACGTCGAGACCTGACAAATCTCAACAAGTTTGAGAACAGTGGGGCAACCGGACTCGGTGTTCTCTATAAAATCCTCTTGAGATGACCCTACCTTACAACGCAAGTATCCTGGGGCACCGTGTTTTTTTAAAGGGAAACAAATGGCGACTACTATAGGATCCTTCAAGATCAAAACCATGTGGTTTCACAACTTTTCTTCATACACCCAATGGATTTTACTCACAGCGGCCTTCATTCCCCAGTAAATCTCAGTGTTGCAACAGGCTCCTAAACTATTGCCTCATCACAGTCCCCAGAGAGACTATAAGCTAACAACTTTTTCTTGGGCAACTCGAAAGTATCCCTCAGGTTTTTCTTCTCCCCATGTGAAGACATGATACTGGGCACCCAAGCAGATTATTTTCTCCCCAGAGAATTCAGAACTAGATTTGGTTCTACCATTGATCCTTCTCACCCATGATTGACGTATTGGTTGCAGAGAACGCAGGGTATCCCCGTCGAGATGTTTATTTCATCTCTCGTCCCGTCTCTAGTCTGTTTCGTCAGCCTACGCAGGGGCATAAGCATCACATGCCTATTTCATTACATATTCATTACATACTCATTACATATTCATTACATACTCATTACATATTCATTACATACTCATTACATATTCATTACATACTCATTACATATTCATTACATACTCATTACATACTCATGGCATACTCATTTCATAACATCTTGCATATTTAACTACATAGACATTAACATACATTCATATTAACATATTCATTAACATACGCGTTAACATGCACAGGTTCATTGTGTCTCCATCATTGGTCGTTACCGCCGAGTAACTGGGGTTTGTCCATTCTCTCCAAATAGATTGTCAGCCCTAAGCATAAAATACATATGTGTTTCCAGTTTCCCCACGGAGCTCGATCCTCGTGGATGACGGTTACTTCAGCTATCTTTCCTTACCAGGATAAGATATTTACCCTTCGAGATCGTTTCCCTCGATGGAGTCTTGATTACCAGTCTTCTTTCTAGCTCGATCCTAGATTGAATCTCAGTTTTGTCGGTCGTCGAGCCAACCGGACGTGCATTTATTTTGCACCATCTAAAGGTTTTCACCATACCATGACAGATGCGTGACTGTTCTAGCCCGAGAAGTTTATCACTGTACCCGGATGTGCATTTATTTTGCACTATCTTTCAAGAAAATCAACTACAATCTTTTACAGATACACGCCAGTTCAGGCCTGGAAAATCTATCAGTACAACATTTTACAAACCTACATGTTACAACATCGGTATACGACATTTCTCACCTAAGAAGCCGATCCTATCTTCGTTATGACTCGCAGCAAATGGCCATCTCCATGGAGCAGTTGGGCTTCCATTTTCCCTGTTGTCTTGAAGTATAGGGAGGTTTGAACCAAATCGTATTCAGGAGAGCACGATCTTGAAGTACGGGGAGGTTTGAGCGGAATCATATTCAGGAGAGCACGATCTTGAATTATGAGGAAGTTCATTTACCCTTTAGTAAAAGAAGGAGCGTAATCATATTCAGGAGAGCACGATCTTGAATTATGAGGAAGTTCATTTACCCTTTAGTAAAAGAAGGAGCGGAATCATATTCAGGAGAGCACGATCTTGAAGTATGAAGAAGTTCATTTACCCTTTAGTAAAAGAAGGAGCGGAATCATATTCAGGAGAGCACGATCTTGAAGTATGAAGAAGTTCATTTACCCTTTAGTAAAAGAAGGAGCGGAATCATATTCAGGAGAGCACGATCTTGAAGTATGAAGAAGTTCATTTACCCTTTAGTAAAAGAAGGAGCGGAATCATATTCAGGAGAGCACGATCTTGAAGTATGAGGAAGTTCAGTTTACCCTTTAGCAAAAGAAGAAGCGGAATCATACCCGACGCGCTGTCCTCGGAAGTATGAAGAAGTTTATTTTATCCTTTAGTAAAAGAAGAATCTGAAACATATTCCAGGCGCCGACCTTAAATATGAGAAGATTTATATATCAGATAAGCAGCAGCCTCTTTATTTGAGTGCTTATCCATTTTGGCATGTAAGTCCTTTCCAACGATAAGTGACAGTTCTCCTCGAGAAGCTTATCGGGGCATTTCCCATTAAAGTCCATTTATTTTGGCATACAGCCGGTCTTTACCCTGTATATATGATATGGATTTCTGAAAAGTCCATTCGATCCCATCACGAAGGATAGTTTACAGGAGCTTGGATGTTATTCTTTGCTCAATGCTCCAGCGTTCTGTAATCGATCTTGCAATCGTGTAGGTCCAATTTTATTATTAGACATTCCCAAGTGGAGGTCATCTCATAGGTGCCATCTCCATTTAAGGATCTTATTCTTAAAAGTCCATTTATTTTGGCATACATCCGGTTTTTTTACCCTGTATATTTGCTACGGAGTTTCGAAAGGCCCGTATGATCCTGTCACGAGGGATAGTTTACAGAAGCTTGGATGTTATTCTTTGCTCAATGCTCCAGCATTCTGTAATCGATCTTGCAGTCATACATGATCCAGTTTTACTTTTAGATTCCCCAGTGGAGGCCGTCTCATAGGTACCATCTCCATTTGAGAATCTCGTTCCTTTTCTAAAAATGACAATTGGTCGTGTTCGCACCAGTTGACCATCATTTTAGAATTCCCCAGTGTTGTACTGTGTCTCAGCGCGTCGCTTTCCCCAGTGTGTTCTTCTCGTAGCGTCTGTCCCTGTGCAGCCGCATTCGTCAGCATTTTCGCAATTCATCATACGCATCATCATGCATTAATCTGTTCTCGCTTTGTCCATAGCATTGCATATCGCCGCATATAAGGGCAAAATTTTCGGTTATCTATATTTAAATCTCTCCACCACGATTCCTCGAGTCTCTGTCACTCAAATTGTCCGGTGTAGCTATTTAAATAGGGGCAACTGTAATACCCCAAATTTTACCCTTATATTTAGTCAGTCATTTCGCATAGCATCTCATATGTGCATTTGCTAACCACTATCAAGTCATGGAGGTATTTGTTTTGCAGGGTTGGCTCCAGGGGTGTTTTGGTCATTTTACGCGAATTCTGCTAATTCCTTGAAGACGGGCTGTTACTAAGTTTCGAGGCATTTGAGACAATATTTCTGAGGCATTTATTTATCCCGGGTTTGATTATATCAAGGCGCCAATTCGATGTGGCCGGTATTGAAATTTGTCGAGCACAACTGGATTTAAGACCTATTCTATCGCTCATGGCTTATTTCCGGCACACTTCCGTTTCTGTTAATAAAGCACAATTTAATTAGGTATTATTGGATTGTCGCTCTTAGCATTTGGTCAGTGGAGTGCAATTACAGGCAATGTTATTGTTGATACCGAATCTGTTGTGATTACGGCGCGCATCCGTGTTTGGTTATAAATTTGTTGGTTAGAATTTAAGTTGGAAAGCAAGTGAATTTAATCAGGTGATGAGATTAGGACTACGGGCGAGACAAGTACGTAGACAAGAATATCACTCGTGAATGTTTATGGTTTATGTCTAAGTTAATGAATTTAAATATTTGTGGATTTATTCACAAACGTTTATAATTTTTTAACTAGAAATAAATATAAATAAATTTAAAGTGGAATGATCATGGATAAATGAAAACTTTTGGAATTTTTTATTTCATAAAGAATGTCATGGTACAAAAGGAGTGGAATCATTTTACATTCTGAATTGTTGTAAGATTAAATTACAGATGTTACATTCGCTCTAAAAAGTCCTAAGTCCTAAAATTTCTAAGTGTCTTTATGATGCTCATCTACTAGGCATTACTCCACGAATCTCCGATTCACCTGCACATCAAAATAGAACAGAATAGAAGGGGGTTAGAAATTATTTTTGACACTCTCAGAACATCGTCATCATCGAGTGCCGGGAGTGGCACAACCGAAGCTGCGTCCTACCCCCCGTTACCGATCCGCGCCGTTGGCGTCAGATCAGGTAACACCTGTTCTTATCATTACGGGACATTCGAGAGATAGAAGTGATAAAAGAAGCGGGACTGATTCGCTCTTGCCGCCATTGAATTTCCAAACTGATACAAAGGCAAGTTTGGACTCAGACCCGGATGCCGGCAGGTCTGAGTCGTTTTGGTTTCGAAAAATTCCAACACCTGAAATTCCACAAACAGCATCAGTACAAAATTGATAACAGAACTCAAAGTAAAACAATTCATAAGCTGCATAAACAAAACAGCAACTAGGCAAAAGGAAAGCCCGCGCCAGTACAATTGCGAAAAGGCACAAAGAAACAAATCTGCCACAAAAGTTCAGAATGCAAACCAAACCACAACAGCACCATCAAAAATCACAACAGCAGCTGAACCAAATGTGAACTCGGCTCACAGAGCATCATGGAATTCATATGTCATTGGAACAGCAAACACAAGGATAAGCTTGCCGCAATTGAAATCCAAGCTAGCACATGTGTTATCACAAATGCGGGAAACTGGGCTCAGCGCGGAAAACATCATTGCCCAACAAACAAGTAGCGAAACCGGCTCAATTCAGAAATGGAAGAGTAAGTGCAGGTCAGAGGATTAAGTTCAGATAACAAGCTATAGCAGAAAGACCTCCAACAAGTCCATGAGCCATAAATCCATCACCTGAAACCCGAAGAACAAATCAATCTGGATAACCAAATACACAACAAAACCATATCAGAAATAGGGGAAAAAGGTTCAGATCAAACACAAAACCATAGCAGAAAAAGCAGGAATATCATCGAAGAATATCCTGTTCTGAACCGCGACATCATCGAAGAATATCCCTCGAAGGCTCAGAATATCATCATCATTGCCGTATACCATCCTCAGCGACACCAATCCGACCGTATCTGAACTACCAGCTTCTCTCTGAAAGAAGAAGAGGAAAAGAATCCATATCTGCAACAAAACCAGGAACCATATCAGAAAAATAGCAGAAAGAGATTCTGATATTGATATCAATTCCAAATCAGGAAAACTAAATCGGTATCAGGTGGATCAAAACGAGTCAAGGCATAAATCACATCAGAAAATCCGCAGAGGCAGATCCATATCCGAGAATAGAGAATCCTGAAAAGGGAAAGTTCAGATCAGATGAGATCAAACATATCAGAAAAAAAAACAAAATCCAATCTCACCAAAAAATCCCAGATAAAATCAAATCGAATCTCAGCCAAATAATAACGTAAAAGATCATAAGTCCAGGCCCAAAAAGATGAAATCAGAAGAGTATAAGAAGGGAACAATTTCACCTGTGAAGAACCCGAACGGAAAATCGCGAGAGCCTCAGAGGAAAACGGCGAAACCACCATCGCGAGCAAACCCTAGCGATCGCGAGAGAGAGAGATCAAAAAGCAACCCGAGAAAAGAAGGTTCACCGGCGCCGTTTCGAACAACAACAGGCAAACCCCCTTTGAAGCTCAGAGTATATCGTCATCATCGCAAGCCTCTGTGAAAACCACCATCAAAACGATGTCAAGTCACGATTCATGATCGCTGTGTATCTGTTTTTCTTTTTTCAGGTTGGGACGAGCGAAATCCAGATGAACAAGGAATGACACAGCAAGGAAGAAGAAGAAGGCGCCGTTCGCAAATGGGAACGTGAAACCCTAGCAGCGAGATGCTGATTGTTTGTGTGGACCGTGTGGGTTGGGGCTGGGGTTTGATCACTCAGCCCAACCCGGTCTTTCTTATTTTATTTTTTTTTATTTAGTTGTACTTTTATTAAAAATTTTAATTAAAATTGTTCTTTTTTCAAAAAAATAAATCAAAAAAAAACTTCTTTTTATAATAAAAAAAACTCTTTTGAAATAAATAACGTAAAACTTTTTATATATAATAAAATTAAAAACCTTTTCCAAATAAATAATTTAAAAGTCATTTTAAAATATGTAAGTTAAAGTTTTTTTAGATTAAGTTTAAAATATTTTAAAGTTAAACATTACTCTTTCTTTTATAATTTTAATTAACATCTTTCCTTTAAAAACAATAAAAAACCTTCAATATTACACTTTTTCTCCTGACTTGTCCAATTACTGTCTAATTTTGCTTATTAACAGTGTTCATCATTTGCAGCTCTTACGGCGTGTTTGGTTTATTTAAATTTCATTACTATTTTTGTAACTGCTCCTCATTTGTAACCTCGCGAACCCTAATAATCGCGTTTTAATTTCTGCCTTTAATTTTCTGCGTGTATGGTTTTAATTTATGCCATTAATACTCTGCTTGTATGATTTTAAATCACATTCAGCAGTTATTCTGTCACACTATACTCCTCCGAAGGAATTAGGTCTAGCCGTTTGACCGCCGCGTCAATAGTCCTCAACTCCAAACCCTTACAAACTACAAACCCTAATTTTCACACATGCCTCGCCGCAGGCAAGATTACAATTTTACCCCTAGCATTAGGTCAAAGAGCCGCCGCGCTCATTTTAGGGTTTCCCGTCGCGGAATCCCTAACCTAATTTAACCCTAATTCAACTTAACAATTCAACGTAGAGATTTGGAGTTCCTACACTCCGCGTAAGCGTGCCCTTAAGACATGTTTATTCCCCTTGAGACCTTGACCACAGTCAAGAAGTCTCTAACCTCCCTTTTGAGGGGAACTACGATTACTCTGATTCCACTCCCGTAAGGATACGTAGGCACAAGATGCGATGTCTTGCCGAGTAAACTTAGAATTAACCCCTTAGGTCTTTTTTCTCACTCTTAATCCTTTGTACATATACCTTAAGCAAATAAATAAAGCAAATAGTAAACATCTGAACAAAAGGGTCCTGTAGAGTACTACAGAAGTTTAGGGTGCTAATACCTTCCCTAAATTTAACCAACCCCCGAACCCTAGATCTTTCCCCGCATTGTGTTTACGATGCAAAATAGGTTTTCCCTTTTTGACCTTTTCCTTCGGATAAATCAAAGAGCGGTTGTGAATTGAATTGCGATTCAAACTCATTAATAGTTTGTGATCCTATTTCCACCGCAACACAACTCAACACCATGCATACGGTACCGACTCATTGGTTCATTCAATTGAACCCCAGATAGATCACATACACCCGTCCTTAGCCATGATCTATCCCCACCATTCTCCACAATGGAGTACAGATGAATCACATACACTCCTCTTGAGCAATGATTCGTCCCACCAAACACCATGATATGCATAACACCAAATGCACAATAAATGAACTCAAGCACACAAGGTGCACACGATCCCCTGATCACATCACCATACATCATACATATGTATTATTCATCAATTAATTATTTTAATTAAAGTCACACGATCCCCCTGATCCCATCACCATACCCCATACATATCTCACACCTCTGTCTACTTATTCCAATTAACTTCGATCACTACATAATTCACTTTTTAATGTCAAGTATACACTCTTCACCACTAATCACCGTATCTATACTGGTCATAACTCAAGGAATACTACAAGACGACAGAACCACCCTCATCGTACAAAATCATAATTTGTTGTCATGCTCGCTGGCTCATTCGCTTAGCGAAGCCCTAGCGAACGCTCGCTAGCTGCTCGCCTAGCGAACTCCCTAGCGAAGGCAGACAGTAGCTACTGGAAGTGTTCGCTACCTTACTCGCCTAGCGAGTCCCTAGCGATTCCTCGCTACTAGCTCACCTAGCGAAGGTGCTAGCGAGCGTCTGCGATCTCTCAAAACCCTCACTGTCCAACAATGTCCTCTTGCTCAATTCCAAGCCTATCACTCTACTTCCATCTCCCATCCTATCCCCACTACAACCAGTACACACCACTATAGTCCTTATTCTATCAATTTATCTCCAGAATCCACACCTATGTCCATCAACAGAACTACAAAAGTTACTCAGAACCTCACCAAATCACACCATATGTGCACCCATTCATCAATGGCAGCAACAATCATAAACACATCAACATGCACACCAAATTCATCATAATCAACAGCAATCAAAGATATATCAACATAACAAGCATATTCATCAAATCCCTACGGGGTTAAGGAATCCCCACTACCCAATTTCATGTAAACACCAATCCCAATCAGTTTCTCCCCCTTACCTCGATTAATGCTCCGATTGACGAAGAACCTGAAGAATCGTTAGCCCTAGCCTTGTTCTCTTCCTCTTGTTCTTCCCCTTTGCTCTTCTCTCTAAAACTGACTTTTATCGTGTTCTAATCTTCCCTTTTCCCCAAACTCTTCTAATACCCCTTAAATTCTTTTTTTATTTTATTCCAATAATACTAATACTAATAATAATAATGCAAATAATAATAATAATAATAATAATAATAATAATAATAATAATAATATTAATAATTATTAGATTATCATCATTATTAATTATATTATATTATTATTAAACTCTATATTTTATTAAATAATTCCTATAAATTAAGGACACCCACCCACGCGCTCAAGCTCACTCCCCCACAAAGGACACACCAAAATAAAATAACACTCTGAATAAAATAAAATAAAATAACACTCTATATTTTATTAAATAATTCCGACCGCTTTGATGTTCCACCATGGATTTGAAACTCTTGAACACTCTGAACACCTCATCCTTTCTCTTGATAAGATATGTCCAAAGCTTCCTACTAAAATCGTCAATGAACGTAACAAAATATCAATTTCCGCCATAAGTCTCTATTTGCATCGGTCCACAAACATCCGAATACACCACCTCAAGTAAGCCTTTGGTTCTTCGACCCGCATCCTTACTAAATACATTCTTGTGTTGCTTACTTGTCACATATTCCTCACATAATTCTGTCGGAACACTAATCTGTGGCAGCCCCGTTACCATTTCACTTTGTTACAATATTTTGAGATCTCTAAAATTAAGGTGACCAAGACGGTAATGCCATAACCACTCTTCTCTACTTGCCGCGGTAGCTAAACAACGATGCTCCATAACCTTTAACTCAACCCTAAAAGTTCTATTGGCAGCCATCGGCGCTTTTAGAATCAACACACCATTTGAATCTAAAACGCGTAACATCTTGTTCTCCAACCGAATTAAGTAACCTCTTTGAAGTAATTGGCCAATACTTAAAAGATTACACTTAATTCCCGGTATGTACACGATATCTTTGATCCTAGAATGTCCACCATTCTTCCTTCCGATCAAAACATCTCCTACCCCTTCGGCACTTAAAGTGGTGTCGTCAGCAAACTTGACTTTGCTCTTTGCCGCTTGATTAATTTGCACAAACCAATCCTTTCGACCCGTCATATTTGTTGAACAACCGGAATCTAAGTACCACTCACCTTTACTTTGAACTCCATCACGCATGGTAAGTAATGCATTTCGATCCGAGCGCATTTTTCCACCACTTTCCAAAACAGTACAGCTGTTGTCCCGCAAACTATCACCACAGTAGCTGCTGCCCGGAGCATAAACAATGCCATAATTCTCCTCTGTAATCATCACAAGAAGGGTATATTCATCATCTACCTCTTCCCTAGCAACCTTAGCCTCATCCGCATCTTTTTCTTTGCGTTTTAAGCGACATTCTTTCGCAAAATGCTCAAGCTTTTGACAATTATAACACTTCACAGAACTTTTGTCAAACGGTTTGTAGGCGCTTTGATTATCCTCTTTGGAGCTTCCTTCATCCTTCTAATTTTGTGGATCTTTTCCACCAAAATTCTTCTTACTCTTTGAAGACCACTTCCCTTTTGTTCTCTTGTTCTTCTCGTGTAAACGCGATTGCAAAGCGATCTCCGCTTTGGCTTTGTCGGCACTTCTCTCATCCATCCTTTGTGCATGCACTTCTAACGAACTTTGCAACTCATCTTTGCTCAAAGTTGTTAGATCCTTTGACTCTTCTATAGCCACAACAATGTAATCGAACCGTGATGTTAACGAACACAACACTTTTGATACAACATTCTGCTCAAGAATAGTTTTGCCACATGACTTGATTTGGTTGACTAACTGGGTAATGCGTGTAATGTAATCATTGATCGTTTATTTGTCCTCCATTTCCGTTAGCTCGAATTGACGTTTGTAAGTTTGTAACCTTACCACCTTCACTTTGACGACACCGACATATGCTTTCTCCAAGATTTCCCATGCTTGCTTCGCAGATTCACAATCGCCAACCTTCTCGAAATTGTCGTTATCAACACAAGAGTGAATCAAGAATAGGGCTTTGTAATTCTTCTTCTTTTCTTCCTTGTGTGTAGCCCTAATAGCTGCGGTAGCATCTGCCCCTAACGGTGTAACTCCATTGATGACGATCTCAAGAACCTCTTGATAACCAAACAGAACCTTCATTTGTTTTGCCCATTTGTCGTAGTTCTTCGAATCAAGAATTGGGAGATTGGTGAGAATTCGATCATTAGAAACGGTAGCCATTGTTGCAGCGGATTAGGATCAACAACCGGAGCTCTTGATGCCAAATGTTAGAACAACATAAAACATAAAACCAGAATTTTGAAGGTAGTAACAATGGTGAAAAGAAACTTAGAAAGAAGATGAATTGAGAGAAAGAGAGAATAAGGAAGAGAGTAATATTGGATGAATCACTAAATTGGCATTAACTATGAATTGGGATTACAACAATGTATATATACACATGAGAGAATAGCACAACTAATAAAAAATACAACTAAAGTGTCATGCTGTTAAAATCTGTTATTTTGGAAAACTAACAGCTTTTCAAAACAGCTCACAACAGATCAATGAATTTTTTTTTTAAAACACTAATATTCATAGAAAATCATAAGTAAACAAGGTAGAAAATTAAATGAAAATGTCAAGAACTAAATCTTCCATTTTAAGAATTTGGCCATGTTGTGTTTAGCTGAGAGAGAGGAATGTGTGACACAAATTGATTTTATCGTCATCATAAATTTATATGTTAAGCCATTCATCATGGCCAAGAGTGGTATGTGATAAGGATTAAGAATGCTCTCTAGTCCTTTGACACCTCTCTATCATTTTCACAAGTTAAGCCATTATTAAAAGTGAAAATATCGAGATATTTGTAATTTTATGTCACATTAAATTACTCTCTCATTTTCGCTCTTAGACGAATTATAATTCACTCATGAACAACTTTTACTATAAAAAATTCAACGTAACTTTTTAATTAAAACAAAACATGATGTTTGAATATATTTTTATTCCAAATAAATTTTCACTCTTTAGTTTAGAAAAATATATTTAGATTAAATTATCATTTTAGACGATCTATACAACTCCTATTTAAATTTTGACGACAATACAAATCTATGAAATGTATGGGGAGGGGGCATGCGAGCGTGTTTCCTAAAATGAATGAATTGATGACTAGAATGCCGAGACATATTTTGAATGGGTTTTTTCAAAAGGAAGACATTCACTTTGAAGAAGTGTTTGCACCAATTTTCAGAATTGAGCCAACAAAGCTAGTTGACATCTCCCAATTTTTCCTCATTCCATTTTTATCCTTTTTCTTCTTTCTTAGATCAAAAGTGGTCAATTTTATATATACAAATGAGAACCGCAGTGTATTCAAAGATCCATCAATCATGAATTATTTAAGAAAACTAGTCATTTTTGTATATGAAAAATATTGCATGTCGTTAGAATTTGGCTTAATATCTCTTTTAGTCTCTTAACTCTATTGTTTTTTTCGCTTTAGTCCCTTAAGAGAAAAAAAACGTTACATTATGATCCACTAACTTATACTCCGTTACGTATAGTAGTCCTTTCTGTTAGTTTGGGTTGGGAAAATGTTAGAAATTGCACTGCTGGACTTTAAATAGCTTAGGTGGATATTCTATAATCATTTTAATGGATGAGGTGGATTTTGTATTACACATAACATTCATTTTAAGGAGATGAAACGTGTTAGGGCATGATAAGAATGTTGGATGAAAGTTTGTTTTGGTATCTTGTTCAAACAACAACTACATTGCGAAGAAGAACACCATATCTCTGTACGAATTTCATCGAAGACGACATTTACGACAACACTTGTTTGAAGACGAAGTTCAGATTGCGAAGTTTACGAAAACAAGAAAACTCTAAAGTATGACAACAACTCTTCTTTGAAGACGGAGTTCATTGTAGAAGAACAAAGAAGAAGAACTTCATTATTTCACTCGTCTGGACAGAAAATCCTAAGGTACGAACTTGCACAAATACGATTCAAAAAATGTTAAATCTCTTCTATACCTAACTTACTTAGTACTTTTGATACTGTATGTAGGTTGATTAGGTCATGGAGATTAGGTTTAAGTTTGTTGTTCATCATTCTGGTGAGTTTTCTAAGGAGTTTACAAATTTTACCAAGTTAGGTTATGTAGGATTAAAGGAGATATGGGATGTTGATCCTGATTATTGGAGTTACTTTGAAATATTGAACAAGTTAAGAGAGTTAGGTTACCCTACTATAGATAGGCTTTGGTGTTATGATGATATGATTTCTAATGATATAGTTCAGTTAGAAAATGATAAGAGGATTGATAGGATGAGAACCATTGCAGTGCTAAATGCCACTTGTATGTTACACATCCTGATGTTATTGAGGAGCCCATACTCTCACTACCACATGTGAGCATATTGGGTGAAGAAATGTGTGTTGAAGGGCCTGATATGGTTAATAATGAGGATGAGACCACAGTGACTGAGGATGTGGTTGGTGAAGTATATGAAGGGGGAGTAATGAATGTGGGACCACACTGGGAGAAAATGTGGTGGAAGAGGGGACAAGAGTTAATGAAGTTGAGGAGAATATTGGGATTGAAGATAATGTTGGAATTGAGGAAAATATGGGTGATGTGAGGACCAACTTTGAAACTGAGATGAATGTTGGTCAAGAGGAGACAAACTGTAACAATATGGATGATTTGGGGACCACCGGCGAAATGGAGGAGAATGTGGATGTAGGGATGAATGGTGGAGGGGATGAAATCAATGAAGGACTGAACTGTAACCAAGAACAAGATGAGGTAGTCAATTATAACCAAGAACCAGATGAGGTAGTCAACTGTAACCAAGAAGATATAAGTGATGACAGTGCTTTGAATGTAAAATTTGAAGACTCAGAGAATGACATAGGTATTGATGGAGAGATAGAAATTGATGAGAATAAAGTGAATGCAATAAGTAAGTTGAAGGGAAAAGGCAATGGAAAAAATCATGGAAAAGGTAACAGGAAAGAGAAAGGGAAAGGAAAAGGTCATTGTTAGGGATGTAGGTGAAGATAATGATGGTGAGGTAAATCTGGACAATTTGAGAGGTTTAGGTGACATAGGGGAGTATGACAATGATAAAATGCCTACTGAGTATGACCGTGAGAATGATGAGGTTGTAAAGGATGATTTTGTAACCTTTAAGCTTCCAAAAAGAATGGAATACTGCAAATGGGAACTTGGTACATTGTTTTCTACAAAGGGGGTGTTTCAAGAGGCAATAAGAACATATGCCATTCATTCAGGAAGGAACTCGAAATTTACCAAAAATGATAAGGCAAGAATGAGAGTTAAATGTAAGGCAGGTTGCCCGTGGGAGGCTTAGTGTGCAAATATTAAAAGTCAGGAGACTTGGCAATTGAGGACAATTGTGGACAAGCATACTTATAGTAGGGATTATAAGATTAGATTCCTCAATTCAAAATGGTTGGGCAAGAAGATTCAAACAAGTGTTAGAGAGAATCCAGCTTTGAAGTTGACTGATATTATGGAGAAGAATATGAAAAGTGGAATGTTGGGATTAACAAGACATTGACATATAGAGCTAGAACACTAGTTGTTGATATTGTGGATGGTTACTTTAGAGAGCAGTATAGAAGAATTTATGATTATGGCCATGAACTATTGAGGGCAAACCCAGGATCAACTTTGAAGATTACAAGTCAGCCACCAGTTCAAAGGGAAAGCAGTGAAAACTCTACTCAATTGAATCCTCACTTTCAAAGGATGTATGTTTGTCTCAAAACTTGCAAGGAAAGTTTTTTCAAATGCAGACCTATTATAGGATTAGATGATTGTTTATTAAAGGGATACTATGGAGGACAAATACTAGCTGCTATTGGTAAGTGCCCAAGTGACCAAATGCTTCCAATTGCATATGTTGTTGTTAAGGGTGAAACTAAAGACTCATTGAGCTGGTTTCTAGAGTTATTGATACCTGATTTGAGAGGATTCGGGTTGTGTAGAACATATGCCTTCATTAGTGATCAACAAAAGGTTAGGTTTTAAACTCTCACCTTGAAATGTAATTGTTAGCCAATTGTTTTATTTTCATCATCATTCTTACTTATTTATGGATGCAGGGTTTGCTGCCAGCTCTTGATGAATTACTTGGCAATGTTGATCAGTTAAGTAATGTTTACTCTCACCTTTGTAACTTACATATTGAATATGACATACTTGGTAATGTTTACACTTACTTTATATTGCAGACATTTGTATAGTAACTTCAGGAAAATGTTCCCTAGCTTGAAATTAAAGGAGTTGATGTGGAGGGCTACATGTGCAAGTTATGTTAAAGATTGGGAGAAAATAATGCTTGAAATCAAAGGAGTTAATGAAGAGACCTTCAAACACCTCATCAAAATTCCACCAAGATTCTAGAGCAAATCAAGGTTTCGGTCAAGTTCAAGTTGTGAACTTTGGTTAACAATATGTCAGAGGCATTCAATTCTATATTTGTGGCTGCTAGATCCAAACCCATTGTGACAATGCTGGAAGAAATTAGAGTATACATAATGCAGAGATGGGAATTCAATAGGCAAAAAAATTACCAAATATGATGGCATCATACTACCTAACATCAAGAAGAGGATGGAAATGGAGTCACGGAAAACCAATTATTGGATTGTGAGGTAACATTACTTTCAAATTGCTAACTGTTTACATTGACTATCATTGTTAATGGTTACTTGTTTACAGGCGTGCAGATGAATATGAATATGAGGTGAGACATACTTCACTCAATGAAGAAAAATATGTTGTCAACCTTTACAAGAAAGAATGCTCATGTAGATTATGGATGCTAACTGGACTTCCTTGCTGTCATGCAACGTCTTGCATGAAAGATCAACATTTGAAGATTGATGACTTTGTACCTGACTGTTATAAGAAATAACAATATGCTGCTTGCTATGCACATGTGATATATCCACTTAATGGGGAAGCCTTGTGGGCAAAGACTAGTGTTGTTGATCTTCAGCCACCACCAATAAAGAGGCAGCCTGGAAGGCCAAAGAAAAAAAGAAATAGGAAAGCTAGAGAGATGGTGAGGGATGAGACACACATGAAGAAGGAAAGACATGGTATAAAGTGTAGTCGGTACCACAAGGATGGTCACAACAAGGCCACTTATAAACTACCACAACCACGAGCTAGCTCAAGTCAGGTACAAGATGCAATAAGTCAGCAACCATCACAAGCTAATACAAGTTAATCACCACCTATTGCAACAAGTCAACCATCATCACAAGCCGCAATAAGTCAACAACCATCACAAGATAATACAAGTCAATCACCACCTATTGCAACAAGTCAACCACCATCACAAGTTGTTACAAGCCAACCACCACCACCTGTTGCAACAAGTCAGCCACCACCATAATGTGTTACAAGTCAACCACCACCACCTGTTGTTACAAGTCAGCCACTACCCAAAACTAAGAAAAAACTTCATAAGGGTGCCAAGCCTGTTTCAAGCTAACCACGATCAATATTATTATGTTTACTAGAATTTTGTAATGCCAATTAATGGTTTGACTCCTTTGTTTTTTTTAATGGCTTTATAATGGCCTTTTAATTTTGAACATGTTATGTAATGCCTTACAAAGGCCTTTTGGTATATGAACCTGTTATGTATTGCCTTTTATTGGCCTTTTGGTTTTGAACCTGTTATGTAATGCCTTACAATGGCCTTTTGGTATATGATCCTGTTATGTATTGCCTTTTAATGACCTTTTGGTTTTGAACCTGTTATGTAATGCCTTACAATGACCTTTTGGTATTTGAACTTGTTATGTATTGCCTTATAATTGCCTTGTTTTATTGAACCTGTTGTGTATCAAATATCGAAACTATTATTGAATGTTGGAATGGTTATTGAATCTGTTATGTATCAAACTTTGAAACATGTTTTTGAACCTATTATGTATCAAACATGTTATTGAATCTGTTATGTATCAAAACATTTTATTGGACCTGTTAAGAAACATTATTCAATGGGCTGCATATTTTACAGATTGGATATTGAGACATTATTCAATGAACCTGTTATGTATCAAACATGTTTAACAACTTATATTACAGTTTGTTTCCACAAATATTGGTCATTGGGCTGCATATTTTACAGGTTGGATATTGAGACATTATTCAATGAAAATGTGAAAACAAAACACAAATATTATTCATTGAAACAACTTAACAGAACATTATTCATTAAACAAACTCATCAATTTGTTACAACATAACAGTACATTATTACAAACATAAAAACATAACTTAGAACTACCCTAAAACTAATTGAGATACATTTTTACAAACGCAAGGTTCAACCTTAAACTTACAATCCCAACAACAATGGACATTTTGAGCCACCCTCGAGTGTACATAACTTCATTCTTCAATCAGTTAATTTTCTTCTTTTGTCTTTCAAGCTTCAAATCCCTTTCATCAATAAACAACACCCAACCACTTGAAGAAATTACAACCCTTTTTAATGTGATTTCTGTAATTTCTACAACCCCAAAATTTTCTCCCCTTGTTGACACTATTCACATTAAGAACACTTTCATCTTGGCAAAAGCATTTGATCCTCTTGTTTCTATGAATCAAAGATCCAGATGTGTCATAGCTATGGTTGTTTGAAGTTGACGCATTTCTTGCACTCTTTGACATTGCTTCAACCCTAATTCTCAAATTGCAGAAGAAACTGGAAGATGGTAGAAGAAAATTGGAAGAAAGGAATTTAACTGAAGATGAAGATGGAATAGGTTGAAATATGAAACACGGATAAAGAAGAATGGTGGAAGAAGAATGAAGCAGCAACAATGAAATATGGAACGCTATGTAACGCAACGTATACATATGGTGATGTGGAATCTTACTTGACATGCCACCTCACATAAACTAATGTTTTTTTGTCACAAACTAACAGAAGGAACCAAAGTGTCGCAATCAAGTTATAAATCAATGTTTTCAATAGGTGAAAATACACCAACAAATTTATCATGCCAATACACGAAACATCACTCCATTAAATATATTGAGGATGATTAGAATAGGTACATTACATTGTACAATTATACTTTTCACGTCAGGCACACCAATCTCACACCAATCTCATCTTCTCAGTTCTTGTCTTCCTCCTTTCAATGGCCTTTTGTCTCTCAATGTATATCACACGAACAAACAAATGAATAACTTAATGGAGCAGGAAGGTGATCTTCCACCTTTTCCACCGAACCGATGCCTCTTTTACAAACACATTTTAGTAAAAGCAAAATAAACATTTAAGGTATAAACAAAACATTTCAGGTGTCAATGTCGAGGTTAATGATCAAAGGTGGTGGTTGGATATCATCATTCTGAGGTAGAAGTTCAGCTTGTATCTGAACTTCATGCTGTTCTTGCTCCCGGATCCTGCTCATACGCTCTATCAATTGTGTTGCCTTTCTTTTACCTCTGTCAGTACCATTTTGAGCCAATTCCAACAATGGAGCCATCACCCCCAGCTCCTCTGCCTGCGCTATATACTGTCGATCGCCAGAACAAAGGTGAACTAACACTGCAGCTGCATTCTCCTTGTTCCTTGGGGATCCATTCCCAATAAACTCTACCAACACCGGCACTGCCTCTGCAGCACCAATGGCAGACTTCCCTTCGGGATGACTAGACAAAATTGCCAAAATGGCCAATGCTTCATCCACCATTCCCCCGCTAGGTTCTGTCAGAAGTCGCATCAGCGTGGGAATAACACCAGCTCTCACTGCCTTTCCCTTGTTTCCTTGGTAAATGCACAAATTGAAGAGTGCTGTGGCAGCGTCTTTCTTACCCCTTTGGGTACCCTCGCTCAGCAGTGTCACCAGTGGTGATATGGCTCCGGAAGAACCAATTGTAACCTTATTTTCATCTATAACTGAAAGGCTGAAAAGTGTTGCAGCCGCGTTTTCCCGAGCTTCCATGCTTCCCCTCTTCAGCACATGAACTATGCCTGGAACTGCTCCTGAAGAGACAATGCTTCCTTTGTTACTCTCATGTATGGAAAGATTCAGAAGCGCTGTTACAGCATGCTCTTGAGTTCGGGAGTCGGGCACAGAGAGGAGACCAACGAGGAGAGGTATTGCACCAGCTTCAGCAATAGCTACGCGATTATCTGCATTGCGTTTTGCAAGAAGGCGGATCTCGCCAGCAGCTAATCTCTGGTCTTCAGGACCGCCAGATGTGAGCTTTTGAATTAGATTTTCAATCTTACTTCGCTCAGCTGGGGAGCAGGCTGATGCTGATTTACTTGGCTCAGAAGTGCTGGGTCGTTTTGGTGGCTCTATGCCATTGGCTTCACACCATTGTTCTATCAGGCTGCGTAAGACATAGTTGGGTGTGAGAACAGTACTGGTGAGAGACTGCTGTGTTTTTGGGCATGTCATGTGCCCGTCTTGCAACCACTTCTCAATACAGGAACGCTCGTAAGTCTGCAGATGAGAACAAGATGCATCTTAGTGTAAATAGACAGTTATCAGCAAACTGACTCTGACACGAGTAAAATGCCAATAATGCACACAGGAACCATCATGTAGCCTTCGGTTTTTATACAAACATTCAAAATTTAACTAAAAGTCATGTTCCAAAGAAATCCATCAATATAGAAAGCAATTGTACATTTTGCAACGTGTCCAACTCAATTAAAGTTCAATAGCCTTAGAGAAGAATTTTCAAGATAAAGTAGGGACAGCCATTTTGCTTTTGCTTCTTTCTTTTTCTAAACATGACCCTCTCTTGGTAATTAAATGAGAGAATGATCATCCACTTAATGGGGAAAAGGCTTTACTATTTCAGGAACAAAAAATTGAAAACTAAATATAAAGTGAAAACAAGACAATTTTTTACAATTATTAAGTGGAAACAGATTATTTCTAGTTTTCTGAAACCAAGTAGACCTTTAGATCTTCTAAGAAAACTGTGCAAAGCGTGTGATTTTGTTAACAGCAATGTTACATTCAAGCAAACATAGATGCAAGATAAGAACATTCGAATTTGAAAGTCAAGAATGATAATGAAATGATCAAACCTTAATAGCCGTCAGAGGGTATCATAGAATGTACATACCTGTCCTGTTGAAACAATGACAGGATCCGTCATCAATTCCAAGGAAATCGGACATTTAAAATCACTTGGGATAACAGCAGCCTGATGATTCATATCATTTTTCCCTAGTCCTTGAAATCCTGAAGAAACGCCCTTTGCTATTATAGTATCGTCCTTGACAAGGTTTTCTATTTGCACGTGATCCTTTATCTTCTTCAATAACATTGACATTTTCTCAATGCGCGCCCCTGGGTCCCCACTACTTACTGCCACCATCTCATGCAAAGCGAGTGATTCTTGAGTAAGATCGGCTATTCCCATCAATTGCAATTTGTCGGCTAGTCGACTTAGTACAGCTGAATCTGTTGCTGCGTCACTGCTATTGTTGTAAAGGGATGAAATATCTTCATACAACTTGATATCTGGTTCATCAACTCTCGCTTTTGCTCTTCGAAACTGAGCAAGAACTAGTTCAACCTGAAATGATAGCGACAATTAGACAAGATTATATGAATAACAAAAATGTAAAAAATTAAGATCCATAGTGTGGCAGTGTCCATTCTATTATAAAGAGTTAAGATTCACAGTGTTGCACCCAAGCAATAAATATATACAATTGAAGTCTTTATTTATACCTGCTCTTTAACTTCATCTGATATATCAAGTTTATCATAGGAAATTCCATCCAGTGATTGTTCCAACCGAGCTGTCACGTCATAGAATTTGTTCATAATCTGGTCTCGCTCAAGGACCTGAAAACATGAGTCAACACAACTGAAACAACATCTAAAGCACTGCATATCCTTTTTCTAGAATTAAGTTTTCATAATGCTCTCTAAATATATTGTTAAACTCATGACATGACTACAAGAGTGTGACTCACAAAGAAGATTGAGCTGTAAGCAAACAAAGGTCAAAACAAGTATATGAAATACCTCTTATGTAAGCATGGTGAGTTAAATACCTGTTATTTAACTCATGACTACAAGAGTGTGATCCACAAAGAAGATTGAGCGGTAAGCATGGTGAGGTTTCCATATAGATAAAGAGAAATACAATACTGATAATTATTAAATAAACAACATTATTTAGATTGCAAATAGTACAAACATTGTAAATTGTATTAAACTATTAGTTGCTTAATTTAGTATAAACCTGAACTAGTTTGACCTTTTCAAAGTCCCTTTTCAAAGTCCCACGAGACACAATTAATTTACATGGACAAAGAATTTCTAAAAAAATACGGCAATAGCAATGCTTAAACCACTGTGGGCACCATTACTGAAAAATACTCTTCCCCGACCTCTACATTTTTTTACATTTTTTAACTTTCTCTGCAGAGCCCCACACAACAGAAACCAGAACTATGTAAATAACAATGGTCCAAAGCATTTGGACCACGTGTGGACCATTGAGGCAGAACCAGAACCACCAAACAGTTATAATTTTATCCAAGTTAAAAAAATAAAAAAAAACACCCACAATATGATCTTTCCGCGAGAAATTCCCAGAATTTAGTCATACGAAAACCGCTGATCATGATCCATAATTTAACAACAGATGTAAAAAGTTTGGTAATCTAGATCAACTAATACCACCAGCTCCAAAAGGGAATGCCCACAATACAATCTTTCCGCGAGAAATTCCCAGAATTTAGAAAATTCTGTCTCTCAACTCAAGTGTTCATGTGTGCAAGACACATCTACCAATTTCCTATCCGGAGTGAAGAAAGCATCTCAACTCTCAACCGAAGAAAGAAAAGGCATAGAAAAATATTTACTCAACTCCTCATCAAAAGTCTATTTAAAAATAGAAATGAATGAAAGAAAATATTTCTTTCCCCAGTTTAAAAAAAACAAGCCCAGAGACACAACAAAAAAATTATCTGGAACCAAGCAATGTTACAAACTGTCCTACACCTTGAACAGCTGTAGTTTTGTGCCTTGTAACTTCAAGAGATACCATCCAAAACACTGAACACCAAACAAGCTCAAAACTCAGAAATTCATTCTCTTTACACTTCCTAACCCACACCATGCAACCAATCCTCAATAACCAATTCAGCACAAAAATCCATAAATATGAAGGTTTCATTTCACTCATCCAGCATAAACAAATCTAATTAAAAAAAAAACACGTAACTAGACTAGAAAAATCAGATCATAATCACCAACACAAATTCAATCAAAAATCAATTACATAAACAAAATCAACTCCTCTATTCAATTTAAGGGGAGAAAAAAAAAAAAAGCAGTACTTTGCAGTTGCATCACAGTCATAATAAAAAATATAGAAAAATCCATTCCCAAATAACCAATTAGTACTATAAATAAATTTTATTTTTTTTGCTAAAAACAAAAACTTTATATACCCAATTTCAAATATACTATGTTACTACTAAAAATAAATAACTGAAACTCTGAAAGTAACAAACCATGTAAATCTTGCTTCCTTCGCTTCCAAATCTGAGAAGCTCCCTAGCTGATTCCAAAGCTTGTTTAAACAAAATCAGAGCTTTTGAAGTGTGATCAGGGATTGAATCTTTCATATCCCGAATCTCCTCGAACAAAGGGATCAAGAGCTTCAACCTTCGTGCTAAATTACAATACTGTTTCTTCACCATAGGCCTGAAGTCAGAGATGTTGGAAATCTCATTGACTAGGTCAATTATAACGTTTACTTGTTCACCTTCCATGATGAATGATGATAATGATAATGATGAGAATTTTGTTTTTCAGATCGGTTTAAAACGGTGTCGTTTAGAAGAGGAAGAAGAAAAATTGTCGCCGGAGATCTCGGTTTCCGGTCATGGTGTTCGTCAACGGCAGAAAATTTTCAGACGCTGAAATTACTCGGAGAGAGAGATATAATAGAGAGAGAGAGAGAGAGAGAGAGAGAGAGAGAGAGAGAGAGAGAGAGAGAGACGCGTGATGTTTTTTTCAATTAGAAGCTTGTATTGTGGCGCGGCTTAAGATAAGTGATTGGAGGGTTTGGTTTGGGTTTGAGTGAAACTGAGGTGGCTCGGCTTAGCTTGGCTTCCGGCGCTGAAGGTAAAGGACGGTTAAATCGGTTTAACTGAGGAGTAGCCACGGTAAATGTTGTAGAAGGCGAACAAGTCTCCGGTGGCTATGGAGGAAATGTTTGAGGGAGTAGGGGAGTGTCAATTTTATGTTCGGGAGTATGACAAAGTTTATTGGCTTACATGGGAGATATTTTTCATTATAAAAAGGTTTTTGTTTTTTATTTTATAAAATTGGTTTAGTTCTATATATATATTCAATATAAAATGGGTTGAGTTTAAATTTGATGGAGTGTGATCACATGACAGTTGTATGTATATGGTTTTAAATATGATTATAATGGAAATTAAATGGTTTTTAATGATTGATTAACCATGTGAAAATTATTTATAGTTAATATGTGAATTAAATTCATATTTTTATGATATGCTTTAATTATAATTACTTTACAATAAATTCATTTTTTTATGTCATTCAATTATAACAGTAAAATTTTTTTTAAAGTAGCAATGTTATATAATTTAATTATCAAATAAAATAAACTTTCAAAAAAATTATCAAAATGACAAATTTTGAAACTCATCACCAAACATTCGCTAAATAATTTGGCGAATTAGTTAAAATGTTGGTTCAAGACATTCGCCAAATGGAATGGCGAATTAGGCCATTTGGGAATTGGTCAATGTGTTGTCGCCACATGAATTGGCGAATGTGGCTAATTTTTAGGGTTTCCAATTTTTTTTTGTTTTTCTTGTATTTTTTATCATATATTTAAAGTTTTAAAAATTTATTTGTTTTTTGATTTTAATATCATTATTATTAGTAACTATAAAATATATTAATTTATAATATAAATAATATTAATATAATTAAAATATTATTATTAGTAACTATAAAATATATTAATTTATAATATAAATAATATTAATATAATTAAGATATATTAGTAACCATAAAATATATTATTAGTAACCATAAAAAGAAAATATATTAATTTATAATATAAGTAAAAATACATCAACAAAAATATTAATATTCTGAAAATTACAAACAAAAAAACACTAATGATCGGCTCTATCCAAGTGACCACCGGTGCCACATTGGGGGGACGCGTGTTGCGACAAGGTCTTCGACGAGGTTGCTGTGGTGTGTCCGGTCTCTGTGTGTTGAGTTATGGAGGAGGGTATGGTTGTGACGGCCCCGACGCATCAGATAGCGTTTGTATCATTTGACCCCAGTAGCCGGGAGGTCCCATCCATGTCACATGCGCTTCCGTAGTCAAGGCCAATGGCCATGTTTTCGTACGATTGTTGGGGAGGGTGGGTGGAGTATGGACGGTATTGTTGTCCGAAAGTGTACATGGAGTTGGGTTGGTCTAAGTGTGTTGGTTGTTGTGGGGTGTGGTAGTCAAATAGTGGGTGGTTGGAGGTGTAGTTGGAGGGGGTAAGGTCAAATGAGTTGTACGGGCTATAGGTGGCAGGGGTAGGATCAAAAGACATATCAGGGTTGTACTGGTAAGATGGTTGAGGCTGAGATTGGGTTGGTGGCATGTAAGGTGGTTGTTGTTGATAGGGGGTATATGTTGGCATGGATTGGTTTTCGTATGGTGGTTGTTGTTGATAAGGGTGTCTGTTGGTATTTGTGGGTATGATGAAGAATCGCGTTCCCTTAGATCGGCCAAATAGGTTGGCTGGGACAGGAAAGGCTGGGATGTCATGACAGACCTAAACCAAGTCATATATTGAAGACTTGGCCTAGCCCCGTGCACAATACTGTCGGTTAAGACATATTGCCTTCTTCTTTTCCAGTGTACACGCAACTCCTTTGCAAACTCCTTCCAATCACCAACCATCCACTGTGCGTCTACCCGCTTTTGATGCCACTTCCCCAAGTCTACGGGAGCATCCGGAATATCTTGATGCATCCCAAATTGAAGTTTCACCCGGTCACTTTGGTGCATCTCCACCGTAGTGAACCTAATTATAGGTGTCTTTGATGTCCACACAGCGGCATCGTCGGGGTTGGGCTGGTGGTCGAGACCCTCGTACGGCATCCAGACAAACTACAATATAGTTGTAAAATTAAGTTAGACAGAGACTGTGAAGTTTATGCATATACATTAAAAAAATTTATGGTAAATAGCTTACATCGTTTAGCCCAAGGTGGTCGATTAGGTTGCGGTATTGAATTATAGAGTGCCTTGGACATTTCTGATAATTCATCCCGGGTACAGACCACCTAAAAAAAACACAAGTCAGAAATTATTAACTGAAATAGAATATGTAGCTGCTAAATAATCTTGAAAAGATACTTACTTGTTTGCGTAGGGGAACGTAAAAGAATTCTTGTTTATTGGAGCAAGCATTGGCATCCTCGACCAACCCCGCGCTTGCAAAAGATAAGCACAACCAAAAAAAGTACAAGAATTTTTTTGGAAGTCTTACAAAGTGCGCTATATAGATGGGCGAGGACAGCTGATCCCCGGCTATATTCACACACTTTGTTAATATTACATAATAATGGTAAATACATAGTATGGATTGTATTTCCAGTGTCGTCTGGAAATAAAAAGTGCCCAAATAAAATCATAATATAGCACCGAGTTTTGAGTATTTTCTCATACTCGGTGCTATCATCCGTTAAAACAATACGGTTGTATTGTTCTCTTAGGTATTTTAAGTTAATACCCTGACCCCTCGGGCGGCCCTCGCTTGCCGCCTGAGGTCCGTCCTCACAAAGAGGGGCGTCCAATAAATCTTCACAAAGTCGGTTAGGGACACCAACTTTGCCGTTGACGGCCTTACCATCAATGTGTAGGTCGAGCAACATGTAAATGTCCTGAAGAGTCACAGTACACTCACCAAAAGGAAGGTGAAATGTATGTGTCTCCGGTCTCCAGCGTTCTAACAACTCTAGAATAAATTTGGTGTCGAGGGAGTAAGATTTGATTTCGATCAAATGCCCAAACCCACAATGAATAAGATAGTTCGTAATGAGCGGGTCGTGTGGTATGTAATCATGCACACGACACCGAAACCTTGATACATCCTGCAGAATAATGAAGGTTACGTTAGAGAAGAGGTAAAATTACTATAGTTTTTTTAGACAAAATGGTAAAACATAAACATGAACAAAAGACTTACAAACTCAGCGATGTTTTCAGCCGTCCCTCTGTGAGAATCACCCATGGTTAGTAGAGACATTGTCGAGAGTTGGGAGTTTGAAAGTTTAAGAGTTTCAGACTTTGAGAGTTTGCGAGTTTGAGAGTAGGAGACTTTAAGTGTGAGTAAAATTTGATGGGTAAATACCCCATATTTATATTCCAAGAGTGGATATGGTGTAAGTGCATGCTTGACACTTGGTGTGAGATATGTGTTGTGTGAGTGCACGCTGAGCACTTGGCTTCAGCCATGTGTAAATGCAGTGTATTTTTTGTAAAAGGATGCAGATCACATGCGAAAAAGGAGATTCGTTCAGTGTAGCGTCTAATCAAACAGGCTGCATGGCATTTATTGTAATGCAGTGTCCCGTTTAATCAACTCCTGTTGCATGCAGAAAGCAGATGCTCGTAGGCCTGCATGGTCAATGTAGGGATGCAGATCACATGTGAAAAAAGGAGATTCCTTCACTGTCTCGTCTAATCATACAGTGGTTCATTCATTGCATAGTGTGATTTTTTATTCATCATATTATATAATATTTTTATTCATCATATTATATAATATTTTTATTCATCGTAGTGTGATTTATTTCATCATATTATATAATATTTTTTATTAAACGTTTTGTGGTTCCTTCATTGCATATAATATTTTTATTCATCGTAGTGTGATTTATTTCATATTATACTATTTTCCATATTATACTTTGTTCATATTATGGAGCATGCGTGATAAATGAACATCACAAGTAAATGCAGAACTTTGCATTGTCACTTCATATCAAGTCTGCCGTTCACGTTATTGATTATGGAGCATGCGTGATAAATGAAAGGCAGGCAGAGATTCCTGACTTGAACATCACAAGTAAATGCAGAACTTTGCATTGTCACTTCATATCAAGTCTGCCGTTCACGTTATTGATTATGGAGCATGCGTGATAAATGAAAGGCAGGCAGAGATTCCTGACTTGAACATCACATGTAAATGCAGAACTTTGCATGTCATTGATTATAGAGCAAACGGGACAAGTGAATGGCAGAACTTTACTGATACATGCAAAAACACTAAGCCCATTTTATAAAGCCTTTATCAAACACTCAAACATTCAGAAACACGCAAAAACACTAAGCCCATTTTATAAAGCCTTTATCAAACACTCAAACATTCAGAAACATGCAAAAACACTAAGCCCATTTTATAAAGCCTTTATCAAGAAACTCAAGAAACTCAAACACACTCAAACACTAAAACATTGAAACACTCCATTATTCAAACACCACAATTTCCACAATGTCTCAAACACCATAATACATGATTTCCGCTCATATAAACGGTGAAGTTTTCGAATGTGAGGTCTCGGGATACACTTTCAAAAACACAGAGGTTACAAGATTTTTAATTGACAGAAGGTCTAATATTTTACACCTGAAGTCAAGAATAGAAAAAAAACTGCAGTGCGGTCTAGTTGACCAAATAATATACAAAAACCCAGTATTCTTTGGCGGACTTGATTCGTGCAAATTTTTTCCTTTAAAGGTGCGAGATGATGAAGACGTGCGTAACATGTTCCGCACTCACGAGTATTCAGGGTTCTCAGAAATCATGGTATACGTTACGTTACAACAACAACAACTGTCTCAGCAAATTGAATCGTCACAAGTTTTTTGCGATTCTGAAGATGAACATCCTAAAGTCAATGTCGTTGACGAAGAAGAAGAAGCAACTGAAGTCATTGTTGACGAGATGGTGAACAATCCGGAGGATGAAGTTCAACCTGGCAATGTCTATTGTCCACCACAACACATGACAAATATCACCTTAGGTGATGATGAACCCCCAACAGATGTTTTCTACAACCCCAACTACACAACACAAGGGCAACTTAAAGAGGGTGACGAGTTTCGTATGAAACAAGATTGTGTCTGGGCTATCAAACAGTTTCACATGGAGTTGTCAGCCGATTACAGAGTAGATCACTCAAATCCAACGCGGTATATGATCTATTGTCATAACTAGGAGTGCCCGTTCAAATTAACAGCATCTTTCAGGAAGAGAAGCGATTCCTGGAAGATAGGGTCAATGGGTCCGTCCCACAGCTGTATAATCTCGAATCCGATTCAAGACCATCGCAAACTCAACTCTAAATTGATTTGTGATGAGATTCTATCAGTCGTTAGCGACAACCCATATTTGAAGGTGAGCACCATAATTGCACATATGGTACAAAGGTACAACTACACTCCTTCGTACCGAAAAGCCTGGATAGCCTGGAATAAAGCTGTTGAAATGGTGTTTGGAAATTGGGAGGAGTCGTACAAGGAACTTCCTAAATTCCTGGCAGCCCTTAAACACTACTCTCCAGGAACTGTTGCGATATTGGAGATGATGCCTGCTTGTACACCAGACGGGAGTTATGTTGCTGGAAATGGAATTTTCCACAGAGTCTTTTGGGCGTTCGAACCATGCATCAAAGAGTTTGCATTTTGTAAACCTATAATTCAAATTGACAGAACCTGGCTATACGGGAAATATAAGGGCACACTTCTGATGGCTGTGGCACAAGATGGGAACAACAAAATTTCCCGATAGCCTTCGCCATAGTTGAAGGGGAAACTGCCACGGGTTGGAGTTTTTTCTTAAAAAACCTACGCTCTTATGTGTCCCCCCAACCTAACTTATGTTTGATCTCCGATCGACACCTATCCATCGAGAGTGCATACAATAACCACGACAACGGTTGGCAGGATCCTCCATCGACCCACGTCTATTGCATAAGGCATATTGCCCAAAATTTCATGAGGGATATCAAAGACAGGACGTTGCAGAAGAAGGTTGTGAATGCGGGGTATGCACTAACTGAACCAACATTCAGATACTACCGTGACGAGATCAGACTGAACAACGCAGATGCATTAAGATGGATTGATGGCATTGATAGGGAGAAATGGACGCGGGCGTACGACAACGGGGTGCGATGGGGCCACATGACAACCAACCTCGTCGAGTCAATGAATTATGTTTTCAAGGGAATTCGAAACCTCCCAATAACTGCCTTGGTAAAGGCAACCTATTTTAGGATGGGATCACTCTTTGATAGCAAACGTGTGAAGTGGGGTTCGGTATTACAATCGGGTCAGCTGTACAACGATACTGCAATGAAATTCATGAAAGACGAAGCTGCCAAAGCCAACACCCACGTGGTCACAATATTTGACCGTACAGCTGGTTGGTTCAGTGTTGCCGAGTCTATAGATCACAATGAAGGAAGGCCCAGGGGACGTTATCGTGTTGAATTGGATAAGAGCTGGTGTGATTGTGGAAAGTTTCAAGCATTCCGTATGCCTTGCTCTCATGTCATAGCAGCTTGTTCGAAGGCGCGCCAGGACCCAACCAACCTTCTTTCTGCAGTTCACCAAGTCATAAGTCTATGCAATGTCTACTCATGCAGTTTTCAGCTGGTGGCAAAGGAAGACTATTGGCCGGAATACGAAGGCGAAATTGTTTGGCATAATGACTTGATGCGCAGAAAGAAGAAAGGTCAGCCTAATAGCACGCGCATACGAACAGAGATGGATACCCTGGATAAGCTAGTGAGATTGTATAGTTTGTGTCGGCAACAAGGACACAATCGTACGACATGTCCTAACGCGGGATCAAGCAGCAGATCATAGTTTCATATGTAACTGTGTCCCTTTAATTCAATAGCAACTTTCATTTGATTCATAGCAAATTTCATTCTATTACAAGCATAGTTAACTGCAAATTTCATTCTATTACAAGCATAATTAACTGCAAATTTCATTCTATTACAAGCATAGTTAACTTTCATAAATCAAACAAACATAACAACAAAGTAAATATATAAAACTAAACACTTGACTTGGGCGTCTACGATATCACGACCATCAACTTTATCTCCTTTGGTCTCAACATCATCACAAGGACGCCGACATCATTTTCCACTTTTCTCCATTCACGAGTAACTCCGTTTCTCTCGGTCTTCTCGACCAACCTCTAAATTTTCCTAATCTTTTATCCTGGAGCAATATCCCCTTCTAGCCAGCGGTTCAGTTCCCTATGCAAGTGCTCCAACGTATTCCACAGGAGCACCTTCATCGGAGGTTTTGTTGCTGAAAACACCACTAGGGTATTTCTTTTCATTATATCGAACGTTGGAAAAGGTTCCTCCGATGCTGATGATGACGAAGAAGAACGTTGATTTAGAAATGCAGACATTATAGACTCCACTCAATTCAAACCGCACTACCACTTTAGTATTTTAGAAAATAATGTTGTTAAAACATACATGTGTTTGAGCTCGTATTTATAGCCAAAAAACTTTGTAACTGCATTATGTGAAATGACTAAAATAACACTCAAAATTAAATTTATTTTGATATTTTGATTTTGTATTTAAATCTAAATTTATTGTTTATTAAAAAAGTGAAAATTAAATGCACCAATAAATCACAACGAGTGAAAATAAAATGAAAAAAACCAAAAGAAAAAGAAACAAAAGGGTTGATACTCCTCAGGGATCAAACCCAAGCTAGCAAGGTGAATGGCGCATTTGGTGACAAAGTGATTACCACTGGGATGGCTATACATCCATTGATGAAAGCCACCCCATAAATATATAAGGGGAGTTTAAACATTTAAACCTAATTTTTTTAAGTTTATTAATAATATAAAAAATAATCAAAATATAAAAACATTAAAATGTTTTAAAACTTAAATTAAAATTATAAAAATAATCAAAATAGTTTAATATTCAAAATAAAAAAACGAAAAAAAAATTGGAAACCCTAAAAATTAGCCACATTCGCCAATTCATGTGGCGACAACACATTGACCAATTCCCAAATGGCCTAATTCGCCATTCCATTTGGCGAATGCCTTGAAACAACATTTTAACTAATTCGCCAAACTATTTGGCGAATGCTTGGTGGATGAGTTTCAAAGTTTGTCATTTTGGTAATTTTTTTGAAAGCTTGTTTTATTTGGTAATTAAATTATATAACATTGCTACTTTAAAAAAAAAATTCATAACAGTGAGATGATATGCTTTAATTATAATTACTTTACAATTTGTTTATTGTTTATTAATACATTCATTTTTCAACAAAGACAATTCTAACTTCAAATTTCTAACTTTACATTCTTGTATTTTATTTTCTCTCAATTTATTCTATCGTTCTTTATCATTCACTTTACTTTATGTCATTTTCATTTTCTTTGATTTTTATTCTTTATTTTATTTCAAAAGACTAAAAAATATCATAAAATGACTAAAATTCTAAATAACTTTAATCTGGATTTTTAGACTTTGTGTTACTATCCCTTGCTTGAGGAGTATTTGGACCATGGATTTAGGACTTAGTATTTTCCCTTTGCTTGGAGTGGTATCTGAGACTTGGCTATTCATCTGAGACCTTGTGATTCATCTGATACATTTGATCTTCAATTCAAGACTTGGATGTTTCTATGTGGCTTTATGATCTTATTGTTCATCTGGATCCTCTTTATACTCATCTGCTTATGTGCTTGATCATCTTGTGGCTAAATTCAATGGGAAAGGAATGTTGGTTTTGACCAATGTCAAATGCTTGCCTCTACTTGTGGTTAGTACACTTACACACACAAAGACTTTCTCTTGGGCTACCTGATAATGAGACCATTTACTTTATGTTTTAGGATAGTCTCTTCATCTCCTCCCCTTCTTTAATTTTCAAAACTTCTCCCTATTTCAAAAACTTCTTGTTTTCAAAACTTCACACTTTTTTCTTAATAAACCATGACTTTGTCAAGTGATCCAGAAGTATTTTTCTCAATAAATGCTAAAACACTTAAGCATATTCAAACTCTTTTAAAAAATTCTAAAAAAGACAAACCTCATTAAACTTCTTTTTGTGCCTTTGTGCATTTTTCTTTAAGAGCCTTTTTTCAAAAGATTAGATATCAGTCTATTCTTGCAGTGATGCAAACCACTATACTTCTACAAGATGCTGAGAAATGTTTGACATTTTTCACTTGAATGTTGAGACGTACTTGTGAGAAAGTCCAAGTAAAATTTCTCCATATCAAGATTTATGCAAATGTTCATTTTCTCATACTTGTGGGTAGTAAGTTGAGTTTTCCACTCGAATATGACAAAATATCTTTTCATTTAAAGTCAATCAACAAACAACATAGCCTTTTATAACATAAACAAGCAAGTGGTTTCTGTGGAGTACCACAGATGTGAGGGATGTTAATACCTTCCCCTTGCATAACCAACCCCCATATTCAGATTTCTTTTTTTGTTTTTTTTTTTGTTTTTACCTTTTGGGGGATTTGTCCGATCTTTTCCCATTCCCTTTGGAAATAATAAAGTTCAGTGGCGACTCTTACTTTTTTGAGTTAAGTTAATCAATAACTTAATATCAAGTTTTCCCACCACGACATCCGACGACTCTGCTAGGGAGTAGTCCCTAAGAGGGTTAAGCCTAACTTACTTATATGTTGTTTAATTATTGCTTTTGTTTGTTATTTCTGTTTTTAGGTGCTTGGTGATCTCTGTGTGGTGAGGATAGTCCCCTACCTGGACTAAGTGAACTTAAGTTATGATGGTGGTATAGTCATGCTTGAATTAAGTGGCGAAAAGCCTTTTTAGGTTGACACGAGAACCCCGCTCAAATGAGGCCCTTTTGGAATTACTGATGTCTTACGAGCAAGTCGTAATGGCGTTACTTTTCTTGACCTAGAAGTCTGGGATTCTGAGATACCTTTAGAACCTTTTAACCCCTCTTGTCCTTTAGAACAAAGTGCGGTGACCTTCCCGGCATAAGCTTGGAATGGTTGATACACGATACTACACTCATATGAGGTTCTCTTGAGAATATTATTAGTCTACGAGAAAGTTGTTAAACCGGTAATATCCAAAAGATGGATTTGCAACTCTAGGAACTTTTTAGAATATGGTTACTGTTCGTGATATCCAAAACTATAGAACAATACCCTATGAGGTGGTTGTTACTCTGTCTACCTGGCTCTATGCTCGTGACGTTGAACCTTTGAACCCCACCATGTTTGTGGTTTTTGAATTCATGCATTCATAAGCATCCTTTTTCCCTGGTTTTCAAGGAACTTAGGAACCTTATTTGCAAACATTGCAGGTAATTTGAGTATGGTTTCTGGAAGGAGAAATGCTCATCAATTTCGTTTCAAGCGTCCTGAATTAAAAGAGTTGTGGAAGCTAAGATCTTTGGTGGATTGTCCTTCTGATTTCAAAGACCGGTATGGAAGAATTTTGATTGTGTTGAATACTCATCCCGAAGACGAAGTTCTGAACACCCTGGTCCAGTTCTATAATTCAGCATATAGGTGTTTCACTTTCTCTGATTATCAACTTGCACCTACTTTGAAGGAGTATTCTTATCTCATAGGTTTTCTTGTATCAGGTCAGATATTGTGCAGTGGTTTAAAGGAGATTCCTAAGCCGCATGCCATTGGAGAGGTTGTGCACTTGAGGAAAGGGGAGATTAATGCTCACTTTGTGACTAAAGGAAGAATTCTTGGTCTACCTGCTAAGTTCTTGATGGAGAAGGTCGCTACTCTTGCTAGTGCTGGGAGTATGGTTGCTTTTGAAGTTATTCTCGCTTTGCTTATCTATGGCATAATCTTGTTCCATAATATTGACAACTTTGTGGATATTAACATTATCCATATCTTTCTAATTCGGAATCCAGTTCCTACTTTGCTCGCGGATACCTACTATTCTATCCATCTCAGAATAGAAAGAACAGGTGGATTTTTATGTGTTGTACTCCTTTACAGTACAAACGGTTTACGTTGCACTTGTCACAGTCCAGCCTATTTAATGATAACAAAAAGTTTTTGAGGTGGTCTCAGAGGATTATGTCTCTCACCAATGCAGATTTGACTTTGTATTCTAAAGTTTATGATGACATGAAGATTATTGACAGTTGTGGTGAATTCCCTAATGCGCCTCTTCTTGATACAAAAGGAGGTATCAACTACAATTCGATTTTGGCTCGACATCAGCTTGGGTATGCTATAAAGGATAAACCAAGTAACATTTTTTTGGAGGGTTTCTTCATTCGAGAAGGTGTTGATAGCTAAGAGTTGAAAGAGAAGATAGTTCACGCCTGGCGTAAGATTCACAGAAAAGGAAAGAATGAATTTAGATACAAAGATTGTGTTGCCTTGGAGCCTTACACTCAGTGGGTTCAAGAAAGAGATGCTCATATCAAAATGTTTTATCCTCCTGAAGAACACATGTTCTCTAAAGTCATATCACTCACTCTTGTTCCAGTTGAAGACATGGAAGGACTCCAAGTTGCTTTAGTTCAGATGAAGCAAGAGAGAGATGCTTGGGAGAGCAAGTTTCTAGATTTACAAAGGCTATTGAAAAAGAAATATGGTCTGCTTCGCCAAAAGGATGAGTTTTTTGAACAGCATGGGAAGAAAAGTAAAATAGAGCAAGAGACTAGGTCTGGTGCTTGGAAAGGTTTTGTTGACAAGATCTTGAAAGATAAAGGTGACATGAAGAATGATTTTGAAGCTTGGATTAGAAAGCTCAAGAGGAAGTTGTAGCATGGAGTTGGATCTTCTTCAGTTGGGGTGTCCTCAATTCCTAGGCTTTAGTTTATGCCTTTCATTTAGGATTGCCTTGAAATTATATACTGAGATTGTAATCCTTCCAAATTTATCAATGAAATGAAAATTCAATTTTCTTAAAATGTTATTCTTTATGATGTTTGCAATATATTTAACGTTTTAGTTCTTTGAAAACTATCATTTGCATATGCATCTCAAGCGTCATTTGCATCATTTTGGTCTTGCTTTCTACATGTTTTGTCGAAGTCTCGTTCGTTTTCCCTCGTCTATGTAGAAGATAAGTTAGCCCACCGGTATAATACTTATGCCCATTCAAGACGAAAGATGGATACGATTAAGAAAGAGCAAAGGGAACTTTGTGAGGAAGTGAATTCATTGAGAACTGGAATGGACAAAATGGCTGCTCTGTTGGAATCTTCGGTGGCATCTCAGAATCATCATCCACCTCCTTCTCAACCTCAAGTGAGTGTTATTTTCGAGATTGCAACTACTCATGCTATGCTTGTTAGACCTCCGTGTTATAACTAGATGTCTGCTGGTTTTCCTTGGGGCATGCCTACCAACTTTGTGCCAGAGAGTTATGTTCCTGTTACCAAGGCTCGTGTGGTGAGTCAAGTTCCTCTAGTTCAACATGTGATGGTTACCGCTCCTCCAGTTGCGCATGTGATCGTTGGTCGATACTGACGGGTAAATCTGCAAGCATATAGTTGATCATGTAGTCTTAAAAAAGTTGTCAAACCCATAGAGAAAGATAATCAAACTAATGTTATTAAAGGTTGCTGTGCAAAGCTAAGGCTTGAGTTAAACAGGAGTAAACATTAATTACGGGGCTGAAATCTAAGATCTGAAAATAATATTAAAACGAGCCCAAAATATGATTTCCGTGCACCTAAGGGACCTTATAGATAAAGGGTACTAATTATGTCTACACGCCTATTACGTAGGATATACCGACTTAAAGGCTCCGCCTCACACTCTCGCGATTTTAACTAAGTTGTACTTCTTAATCCCAAGATTTTGCTCTCGATCGCCCGGTAACTAAGAATTACTCTTTGAAAGCCAATAATATCTTAATCAACATCTAAAGCGCTCTCGCTATATTTAGATACTGATGCCTAATTTCACCATCCGATTCACTCCTCACGCTCTCGCAGATCTCGGCTTAAACCTTTATTTGCTTCTCACTCTCGTGACAAAACAATGTTAAATAACCTCTCACTCTCGCGACAAAGCTACTTAAATTAGACTTAGAAATTACAACAAAAATGGCATGCATTACAATTTTGTACCTATTATAACTACGGAGTCCCACCGGTTACGACGGTCCTTATAAGACAGTCTCTAATTAATTTAGCCGGACATAATGAATTCTAATCCTAACATGTTAACAATTCTGAAAATTACAACATGCATATTGAATTGACTTTAAGAAAATATTAGTTTTTGGTTTTTATGAAAATAAGTGAAGTTGCAGACACGTAGAAATAAAATGCAGTAAAATTAGAGAAAACAAGAACCTATAAATTGCAATGGAATAAATGAAAAAAAAAAACTTTTATTAACCTTTTATCCAAGTATACAACAACACAACGAAAGATAAAGTACAATGTTGCAACAATTCCTCGGTGTGAGCAATTGTTGCTTTGGAAAGTAAATATACGGGTTAAAGATCTAACGAGGGTTTGGCAGCGCTTCCACACGGGTTGGATTCTCTTTGAAACATCCTACAAGGGGCCTATTTATAGAGGAAAAAGCAGATGAATAACTTCCAATTCGAATTCTGAACTTGGAGGGAAAAGAAAACCGCTAGCAACTGCTCAAAAACTGAATTCTGCAGTTAAAATTGTTGCTGTAAACTATACGGCGATCACCGTGGTGCCCTGGCGAGCACCATGGTCTCTATGGGCAGATAGTGAATTCCATTTGGAGGTGGCGAGCGCCATATCAGAAAGGTTGGCAGAATTTGCTAATTTTTGCTGGATTTTTCTTCTCTTTCACTTCTTTTCTCGACTTCTTCTAAAATCTCGACGGGAACACCTGACAACATAAAAATAGAGTAAGAACACAATAAAATGCAAAAAAACTCGATAAAAACTCGAACCTAAAATGCGCAAAGTGAGCCTAAAAATACGATACAAAATCATGTTATCAAACTCCCCCACACTAAGACTTTTGCTTGTCCTCAAGCAAACTCCCAACAGAAATAAAACAGTAAATGCAGCGTTTGACTCGTAGGCACGACAAAAACAATCAAAGCACAAGGTTGCTAGGATAATTCTAAACGGATAGTTACTAAATAGTGAAAACAAGGATACCGTACCAACACAAATCCACCAAAGCGGACAAAAACTTCCTTCCTATGCAATACCAATTCAAATCATGACATTATGACTTGACCTACATAGTTTGTTCTTATTCACCTCTCTTTCATTCTCGTGCAATCACATTAAGCCTGGTATCCTTTGTACTTACATGGTAAGTGAACCTGTTAGTGTTATATGATCTCTTATTCAAAAATTTATTTCTTTATAGCATATTAAGTTTTCTTTTGTTTACGAATTTCAAGAGTCCGAACCTTTAGGCTAAATGGCTGGGTGAGGGTCACCTAATTTAGTGGAAATGTGTATTTCATTCTCTTTTTCTATAAAAATCACACAATTCAATTTTTGAGATCAACACATATTTACATCCGTTCATTACTTAGTTCATACATAAAGATGACGTTGGCTTCTATTATAAACTAATCAAGAGGCTACTTCTAAAGAACTAGGAATAAGGTCTCGACATAATGTCTATTTAAATCAATATCACATATTAAGGGAATCTAGGGTGTAAGAACGGTATCGATATTAACAAAACTTTCCCAAGTCTGACTAACATAGCCTAAAACAAAGGTAAACAACCTATACTTACAGTGTAATGCCATTGAGTCAAAACAATTTTTAAAAAAAATTAGGGTCAAAATGAGAGAATTTTCAAACATATTGAAAATGTAAAGTATAAATGGACTCACGGCACATATGACTCGATAAACAAACAACAAAACAAATAAAGAAACAAACAAACTAGAAAGTATAAAAACATAAACATAAAGACATAAAGCAATAAAGGTCCTCCCCCATACTTGAACTAAACATTATCCTCAATGTTTTGGAACAAGGTGAAAGAAGGAGTGGATAAACTTGGTGTGAGATCAATGATGGCGGCCTCGGCCGCGGTGTTGTCCACCACCTCTAACGAAGGGGTTTGGAACATGATGCATGTAAGCACTTAAGTCTTAAACTTCTAATCACAAACCACCCATCTCCTCGATCAGGTCACCAAGATCGTGCTGAGTCCACTCAAGGTAGTCATCCTGCTGCTAGTTAACTTTGTCAACAACGACTCTTAGCTCCTCCTGCTGTCTCTGCAAAATCAGAAGCATCAGGTCACAATCAGCCTCCATATCATTCATGTACCTCATCTCGGATAAAGTATCATCAAGGGCACTCTTCATAGCAATGTAATCATACTCCTGGGGTGACTGATATGTACCTGCAAAATGGTCAGCAACAAAAGGTGTAGTATGGGTGCGGGTACTAGGCCCGGGTGCATCATAAGCATGAGACGAGTCCTAGCCTGTGAAGCAGTGCATCCCATGATAGTGTGACAATACCCATTAGCTCTCTCTTGCTCTAAATCAGGTGTGTCAAGATCAAATATCCATTTAGTACTAACGCTTACATTAACGCGCTTAGATCAGGGCAATATGACACCTCTAACCTCTCTGGTGTGAACCATTAGATGAAACTTGCCATGGGCAAGAACTTTACAAGCCACATAGAATGACAATAGTCTAAATCAGCATAAAGGCAAGGCATACTCTCAACATTCTCTAACTCAGTGTGTAAGTTTAGTGAGCAAGCTATGGCAGTTATAATTCCACCGATACAAATAGGGCCAAAGTTTCTATTTCCGGCATAAAGCATGTGTGCTAAGAGAAACAGTGTCGGATTCACTTTAGCTTGGGAGAGGGCACAACGAATAAAGAATAAATCTTTGGAATTCACGTTTCCGGTGTTCTCTCGGCCAAAGATGGTGGAAGATAGAAAATGATGAAGGTATCTAATGGCTGGGTTATAGGTGGTTGTAGCCTTCAGGCCTTCCCAAATGGTGTTGTAGGTGTTAGTGATTTGATACCAGAAGTTAAAAGCATCAACCTTTCACTCACTCTCTATGGGTGTTTGAGTGAAGAACGTCTCACCGCTAGGAAATCCAAAAATATCACTTACTTGCTCTTGGGTGAGGGAATAATCTACGTTAAACATCCTAAAATAAATGGTGCCAGAAAAATGAGAATGATCGGTAAGATAACGGAGCCAACTCAAAAACTCATATGTCAATCTAACAGATATAGCATTAGTCATAGAGTAAAATTTAGACATACCTAAGTTATTGAGCATCCAGGCGATGCTATCAGAAAGGCCTAGAGCACGCACAGCGTTGAGGTGAGAATCGGATGCCAAACTATTGATTAACTTGAATCTTTGATTCGTTGAAATTCACTACCGAGCTTTAATTTATCCAAAAGAAAGGTTAAAGAACGAAAATACCTTTTGCGCGATGTAACAACAATGCTAAAGATTCGGGGATCAGAGGTTGGTTATGCCTAGGGTAGGTATCTCACATCCTAGACATTTGTAGTACTCTACAGGAACCTTTTTGTGTGTGTGTATGCTAAGTTATCTAAGTTGTTTTCTAGGGTTATCGGATCGAGGGTAGGGTAAAGCTTTACGTAAAGACCTAAGGATAGTTTCTAAGTTTGCTTGCAAAGATATCACATCTTATGCCTACGTATCCTGACTAGGATGGAATTAGAGCAACCGTTGTTCTCCTCACTAGGGTTCAAGGAATACTTGACTATGGTCAAGACTCCAAGAGGAACAAACATAAAAATGTTTGTGTAGAGTTTGACAAAACTCTCTAGGTCTAAATTATCACTAAAAGGGATTGACTTTGAGAAAAGCCAAGAGGGGAGTAAGTTATCATGACAATGATCCTTACATAGAGTTAACCAACTCTAACTTAAAGTTTTAATTGAAGGATACTCACTATGCCAAAAAAGACCTTGTTGCGGTGAAAATAAGATATCAAACTATTAATTAGTTTGAATCACAATTCTTGATTCACAACCGCTCTTTGATTTATCCGAAGAAAAAGATCAAAAGAGGGAAAACCTATTTTTGCATTATAAACACAATGCGAGGAGAGACCTAGGTAAGGGGTTGGTTAAGCTTAGGGAAGGTACTAGCACCCTAAACTTCTGTAGTACTCTACAGGAACATTTTGTTTATTGTATGCTTTTTTATATTATTATCTGCTTTAATATATATTGAGCTAAGGGATAGAGTGACCTAAAAGACCTAAGGGTTTAGTCCTAAATTTACTCGGCAAGACGTTGCATCTTGTGCCTACGTATCCTGACGGGAATGGAATCAGAGTAATCGTAGTTCCCCTCGAAAGGGAGGTTAGAAACGTCTTGACTGCGGTCAAGGTTTCAATGGGGAATAAACGTATCTTAAGGACACGCTTACGTGGAGTTCTGAAACTCCTATTTCTACGTTGAATTGTTGATTAAATTATGGTTAAATTAGGGATTCCACAGGGAGAAACCCTAAGACAGAGTACAACGACTCTTTGACCTAAAGCTAGGGTAAAGGGCATTTCGTTCACGGCGGGACACCTAAGCTATTAGGGTTTTTAAAACGGTTAAGGGTAGGACTATTGACTCGGCGGTCAAACGGTTTAGACCTAATCCTTCGGAGGGCGCTTAAACGGTAAAGATCATGCAAACAGACAAAATGTATTATAACGGCAAAATTAAAGTGCGGAAATAAAGAAAGCTGTAAAGAAAACATCGCGATGATCACTCGCGTAAATTACAAGTCCCAAAAACAAATGCGAAAATAAAAAACTGCGATCATGGCCTCGCATAAATTACATCCATAACACCAAAACAGTACGAATAAACGAAACGACAATAAGCTGAAACAAACAAACCAATGGGTTAGATGAAACTGAAACGGCTAAATCAAGAACTTTTATTTTTCGAATTTTTACTAAAACAATTAACTTTAACTTTGAATTAAAAAAGGAAAAACTCACTATAAATTAAAAACAAACTAATTATAAGTTATAAAAAATGGTTTTTAATTATATTTATATTTATTTATTTATTTTTAAAAAGGTTTTGATTTAAATAAAAATGATTTTAATTTTAAAAGTGATTTTAAATTTTAACAAGGTGGTCTAGATTTGGAACAATGTTTTTTTAGAAAAGTTTTAACTTTAGAAAAACTTTTAATAAAACTTTGATTTACATTAAATTTAAATTAAAAAAAAAATTGTTTTACATTCCAATTTAATAACAACTTTGATTGACATTAAGTTTTACTAAAATTTTTAATTTACATTAAAGTTTTAATAAGACCCTTGATTTGCATTGAATTTTACTAAATGTGTTAATGAGAAAATTAAATTACATTAAATTTTAGTTTTTTATTGTTTTTTTTTATTTTTTTAAGAAAAACAGTCTTTAATTCAGAAAAGTTTTTTTTTAAACTTTAATATATATCTTTTTTTTTAAAAGTTTCTTTAAATGGAAAAAAAGAAATAGGGTCTTTAACCTCTTATGAAAAAAATAAACTTTTTAATATTTTTATTTAAAAATTTATTTTAGTTAAATTAAAGAAAATATTTTAATTTTAAGATTTTTTGATTAAGAAAATTTTATTTACATTTTCGAATAGAGTTTTAAATTTTAAGTTGAAAAGGTTTAATTTTAAAAAAGATTAATTTCATTTAGAAAAGGTTTAGTTTTAATAAAAAAAAGGATTTTATTTTTAATTATAAATAGAGTTTTATTTTTAATAAACAGAGAGCTAATTAAAACAAATTTTTTTTTATTAATTAACTAATAAGAAAAAGATTATATTACTTAATTAATAGAAGAAAAGATTATATTAACTAACCATTTAAATTAAAATGTTATATTAAAATGATGTAAGAAAATAAAAAAAATAAAACAAAAGTAACCACATAATTAGAGGGAGGGGCGATATATTGATGCTGGATGGTCTAGGGATATTTGTTAGAATTAACATTTAATAATCTATTTAAATGAAAGGATGATTTCAAATAAATAATTTACTAAAGCTATTATATGTTGTTTTGTTTGTAAAACAGAATTCTGGAATTAAATAATAAAATAAAAACTGAAAAGCAATGAAAAAAGATAAACAAAGAAGTGGGTCATATTTATATGACTGAGCAATTTTTAGGGTTACGTGAAACCCCCTCCTTCTGCCCATACGGCGCGGTGGCCATGGATGACTTTTCCAAACTTTTTCGTTCTCCTTTGAGCTTGCATGTAACATTTTCCGATTCCTCTTCGTTTTCTTGAAACAGAAACAACCAAAAACTCAAAAGATTCACTCGAATATTACCCTTTTGCCGACCGATGACTCTTTGACTTGTGACGACGAATTCCGGTGGTAGGTTTCTCACCGGATAACGGTTCACAGTGACCACCGCAACTTCCGTTGATGCTTTCAGCGTGGTCTCAGCGGCGGATCTGTGGTGGATGTCCGATGAGGTTGAAGCGGCATGGTCACAGTTCCGACAACGTTTTCCTTCTCTTCTTTCGTATTACCGGACGATGATGAAGACCCAGTAGGTTTATCTGAGTCCACCGGATGGTGATGATGAAGATCCGTTCTCGGATCTACTGAGCCGCCCTCGCCTCCTCCTTAGGGTTCTTCGATCTAATGGATTTATACGCCCTTGGATTTATGGGCCTTGATCCGTTTTTTGGTTTGAGGGATCTTTGTTGTTACGGAAATAATGGCTTTGACTGGTTTTTCGTCGTCGGATTTTACGGTTTCGTTGGATTCTTTGACCGCTTGAATCTTGCTTTGCAGGAGCTTGTTGGATATTTCGTTGCATTGATTCTGGGTTTTTGTCTGAGTTGCAAAATCCATGGTGATTTGCTTGAACCGTTGGAAATGTTGTTTGATCCGTTGGGTTGAAATTCTCCAAAGAAATTGCCATTAAGGCCTGTTTGGCAAACCGTTTCTCTGGAAAATCACTTTTTCTAAAATAAGCACTTCCATAAGTGCTTTCCAAACCAACTTCTGTCAACAAGCACTTCTTTTTATCATCTCTCTCTCTCTCTCTCAGGTTGCCTTCAGTAAGAACATGATTGCTGCCGGATAGGCCATCGGTCGGAAATGAGTCAGGAATCGGTTTCGGTACCCTCCGTTACCTTCCCGACACGCCCGATGATGACATCGTTCTGAGGGCGTCAAAAACTACTAACTGATTTTTGTGTTGCTTTGATTTGCAGGTACGACGGAAAAGTCGGGAAAACGGATAATCGAATAATCGGAAGAAAGTCGGAATTTTTGGAGATTATTAATTTATTTTTGCAAATTTTGCAATTTTGTATTTATTAAATTTTTGTTATAATTTAATACTTTTTGTACTTTTTATATTATTTGTATTTTTTATAATTTTATTCATATTTTTGTAAAGCAAATATTATTAATAAAATTTTCGACTTATTTATTAACTATTTGTTTTTTTTAGATGCAAATAAAACTAACAAAATAAAAACAATGGAATAAACATTAACCTAATTAAAAAGTAAAACTAAAATCAATAAAATAAAACTACTCAATTAAAAGGGAAAGTAAATAAAACTAAAGATGAGATGAATTTAAAAATGAACTGAAAAATGAAATAGAATGAAATGAAATTGATTTAAAATAAAAGTACAATGCAATACGATTAAAAATGAACAATGAAGTGAAATTTCATATATTTTTATTAATTCCTAATTCCTCCGATTCATTCGACTAACCCTATTTCTGCCACCATATCCCATCAATTCTCACCAACCAGACAAAACAACCCAAATTTCTTGATCACATCTCAAAATTCATAATTTGGCGGCCGACTGCAAACAAATGACCGTTTTGCCCTTCATGAACCAAAAAGGCGTGCCATATGATATTTCCCTGCAAAAATCAACCAACTGCACAAACCGTTAGTGGTTATTTAAATGCAATGCCAGACGAAATGGAACGCGAGATGAACCGGCCAATCTTAGGGCAAAATTTGGGGTATTACAGACCTTTAGTAGCGCTGCCTAAAGTGGCGCTGCTAAAGGTAAAGGCAACGCCTTTTTTAAGTAAAAAGCGATGCTATAGACCCACTTTTAGCAGCGCTTTTCCAGAAAAGCGCTCTCTTTTGTCCCCACCTTTAGCAGCGTTTTTGAAAAGCGCTGCCTAAAGTGTATTCGCTAAATACTTTTTAGCAGCACTTTTGCAAAAAAGCACTCTCTGTTTCCCCCCTTTAGGCGCTTTTGAAAAGCGCTGCCTAAAGTGTATTTACTGAATACTTTTAGCAGCACTTTTCTTATTAAAAGCGTTGTCTATTCCCCCATTTAGTAGCGCTTTTTTAAGCGTTGTCTTTTCCCCTCCTTTTCCCCCTATAGCAGCGCTCTCTATACCCCCCCTTTTAGCAGCGCTTTTTCAAGAAAAGCGCTGCCTTTTCTTCATGTCATTGAATTTTAAAAAAAAAATCACTTTTTCATAGCGTTTTTTGGTAAAAGCGTTGTCTACTTTCCATATTTTTTAGAAACGATTTTTGTAGAGTTATGTTGCACCATTTTTTAAAACTAATTACTCGGATGAAATATCGGTTAAATATTAAAATAAATCATATAACTTATACATCCATACCATTTTTGGAATCTCTATTTGACCCGAATGAATAATTTCCTTCATAAACCTCAATACAAAATATCTACAATCAATCCCATTGCGCTAACGAGGACACTGTAAATGGAAAAAATAAACGAATATATATCAGGATATGTAGTTTAACAAGTTTTATCAAGTAGAATCACTATAACAGTCAAAATTGTGAAAATATACCTGCACTCTGATCCAGCTAATGTTGTTAGCCTTCCTTTTTGGCACTGTTGCTTGTCTTTGTAATCGGAATATTTGTATAGCTCTAACATAATATAAACGAATATTTAGAACAATCTCACATGATAAATAAAGATAATTATTCAGAACAATATATCTCATCACTTACGTATCAACCATATTCTTCATTTCAGGATATTTTGTTTGATCACCATCCAATGAATCCAGATAATACACTATTTCTTTTACCAGATTAATCACAACCAACAACCAATGTCCACTGTAAAATAAGACAAAAGTTTAGACGAAAATGTTATATAGAATGGCAAAAAACGAATAATTATAATAAATGAATTTAGAATGAAATCTAACCCATGTCCAGTATTATATGGAAAAAATACAACTTCTCTGTATTTGTGGCCATAAATGCTTGGACTAAGTAATCTCTGACTATATCTGGAGTGTGATCGATTGACCGTGTGTTGATACAATTAGAAGATAAAAATGTGAAGCTCTCTGTCGATTGATGCGGGACCAACAACTTGTCATACAAGAACCTTAAATAAAACATAATCAATATTAGAATATTCATTGAAATGAGCAAATAAATTGTTCAATTATTTAATTAAAATTGACCGGAGTACCTGATGTATGAATGCATAACACCGATGCTTAATTCAGAATGTTGGAAAATCTGATCCAAATCCTCTTTAGCAATTATTTCGGCATAAGCAAAACCTAAAATACCTTCCTCCATAGGTATTTAACGAATTCCACCCTCCACCACATCTGTTGTTCCTACATATGTTTCAAGGCACAACCTAAATTGAGGAACATATGCCTTTTTTGTCTCAGCCTTTTTTTTGTTGGACACCTTGATAGATTCAGGCATCTTACCCTTGTTGACTTGTTGCGACTCTTGAGCATGAACCTAAAAGTCATATAAGTTAGGTAATTAATGTATAAGATCGTAAAGCTATTGAAATCGGAGGATATAATTGACATTTTCTATGCATATATATCAATTAATGTAGTAGTACCTATTTTTTTGATGCAGCTGACTCGGTTTCCCGCACAATCCCCTTATCTTTTGATTTGGATTTTGTAGGAGTCTAAGATCATCATGTAAATAAATGGTACGTAAATGTAAGAATAACTTACATGTATGGGTTGTAAAACATTTGAATACTACAAGGTTCATAATGGTGTTCAACCTACCTCATCATCTATGAAAATGAGATTTGACGGCCATGCAACATACAATCCTATTGTGTCTCCCACCAATGTTGCATCCGAAACATCGTCTGGTATAGGCAATAACATACCCCCTCTAAAGCAATATCAACCGATACTTTCAAAAATCCAACAGGGAGCGGTTTATGGTGAAGTAAGTCTCCCAAAGTGTTATGCACTTTTTCCTTGCCAACCATAAGATAAGTTGGCGACGATAAATAAAGCTGACAAGGTGAGATGTCCTAAACCAATAATGAATATAATTAATGTGTCAATTAAGAAAATTATGCTAAATTAATTTCAATGTAATATATATAATTACCTTGGGAAGCTTCTGCTGAAAATTACAATTGATACTATCTTTGTCACTAGTATCTTTACACTCTGGACCGCGCCTTTCTGATATGTATCTCTCTTTGTCCTTTTGCAATTCACGAATTTGAGCTTTCAATTCCTCCAACGACTCCATCACTTGTTTATTGCTAGGATTTTTATTCTTTGGCTACTTATACAATTTTGTTTGAGTGACACCAAATCCCTTACCCCTCACACGACCATAATACTCAGGAATATTTAACACTCGACTCAGTACGCTCCTGCAATCATCGTCCTCAGCTGCAGTTATAGTATGGGATAGACTCTCCTGAAATATAGATAAAAGCATAAATATATTATACGCATTTGAGTTTATGACATAACTAATGTTGTACTTACACATTGCTCAAATACTTGTTGAACTTCTTCCTGAGCGACTCCATCTCTACCCACACGGGCAACCTTCCATAAAACATGGTCCAAAAGAGATGTTGCATCACTTTTCTCCTCTTCTAACTACATAATAAGATAGATAATAAGCTTCACTTTTATCGTATTCTAACTATATCATATTAAAGCATTTATATATACATACTATTTTTTGTTGTAAGCGTGCATATCTCAAACGCCCTTTTTTGTATGGATACACGGGTTTTGATGCTCGTTGCCGATTTACGTCACTCACAACCTGAAAAACAAGTTTAATTCATATCAGAACTCATGTGAAAGAAGTATATATATTATACATTGTTCATGATAAATTAGAATTACATGGAATTCTTGGGTTCTTCGCTTGGCAACAAATGTTTCCCATTCTTCAACTGAAATCAGATCAGCATACTTCTTTGGACGCTCTGATTCGACAAATTTTCCATCAGAATCCTTAAGAAACTTGTTCGTTAAAAACACTCTAAATCCTCTTAGTCGTTTTCCGACCAATTGAAGACAATATTTTTTCTGGTCGTCATCAACATTAAAAGACCTCTGCAAACAAATAAACATACATATAGTATGTTAGTATAAGTAATTTAAAGACATAATCGTCGACATAATTAAAAAATATCAGATATCATACCTGTATCTCGCTCCATATTTTTTCTTTAGCCGGTTTTAACGAAGGAATTCTCTAACTATCGCAAGTGATTGGAATTTGCGAATGAACAAGTGCCCCAATGTAACTTGTCAACATCGCACCGTTAGGCTCAATTAATTGGTTTGTTTCATTCCAATGCACATCATACTTTATACATTTATCTATTGCACGAATGATTCCTTTCATAATCGTTATTTCTCTTGTAATATCTCCTTCCACGTCTTGTGCTGGTTCATTTCCATCATGTTTAGAAGTATCATGTGATTTCTCCTCGTTAGTAGCCATAATACCTGTAATTCAGAAAAACTAAATTATGAAATGAATGACAAATATTAATATATATGAAAAGAAAAACATATAAATAAGAAATATATAAATAAGAAAAACATATATATAATTTTATTGAATGACATAACATATAATTTTATTGAATGATATAATATGTAATTTTACAAGTACCTTTGTCACTAACATCTCTTTCTTTTCTTCGTTGGAACGTGGTTTACTTGTATCTTAACAACACGAACGGATGGATTGATCCAAATTCCCTCGTTATGATCATTTCTAATATATGATTTGTCCGCTCTAATATTCTCATCTTGATCATCTATAATATAAGATTCCTTCTCAACATCAACATCACCCTGATCTCCAATGTTATCATCAATTACTTTGTTGGAAAAAATAATTATAGACCATTTCGTACTTGTCGGATCAGTGACATAGAACACTTGTTTAGCTTGCGTGGCTAGAATAAAAGACTCATCTTTATACCCCACCTTATTAAGATCCACTTGCAAAAATTCTGACTTATCCATTCGTATGCCACTATTATTTTCGACCCACTTTCATCCAAAGATAGGAATCTGAAACTTCTCATAATCAAACACCCAAATGCGCTTAATAACCGCAAAATATGATAGATTTGCATATTTAGGGTTTAAGTCCTTCACAATTGAAATGTGCATTGCTTCAGCAAGCACGATGACACCACTATTTTGCATTGTACTTTTATCATCTTGTTCTTTGGTATAAAATGTGTATCCATTAATTGCGTATTCGCTATAAGAAAACACATGCAAACTTAGACCATATGATAAACATCTCAACCTTTCTGTTATTGAAGCGAGATCAGAATAAAACTTTGAAAATATGTGATCCTTGAACCATGTTATAAAACTTCGATTGTACTCGTGTACTATCCAATTTTCATTTCTATTCAGATTTAAACCTCGAAGAACATCCTTGTGCATTTGTACATACGACTCAACCTCAATGTCATTGTGCAGAACATACAAATGCACTTGCTCCCGTTTATCCCTTGAAATTGTCACAACTTTATTTCCAATTAACTATTTTTCTACTATTTTTTCAACAACATGAAATTTTGGGAAGCCAATGGATTGAAAATTTGACAAATATTTAGTACAAAACTCAATCGCTTCTTCAACAATGTATCGTTCAACAATACATCCCTATGGTCGACTTCAGTTTTTCACATACCCTTTTAATATTTTTATATAACGTTCAACAAGGTATATCCATCTCATATAAGCTGGTCCACACAATTGTGTCTCTTTCACAAGATGAACAGCTAGATGTACCATTATATCAAAAAATTACGGAGGAAAATACATTTCAAGCTCACATAAAATAATAACTATTTCTTTTTGCAATGTTGGTAGAATCGTGAGATCGATCATCTTACTACAAATTGACCTGAAGAAAAAACACAATTTAGTTATTGCGCTTCTCACTTTTTCTGGCAAAATAGAACGTATACTTATTGGTAGAAAGTGTTCTATTATAACATGACAATCATGTGTCTTTAAACTATTTAACTTGAGGTCTTTCATAGAAACAAGTCTTCTAATATCTGAAGAGTATCCTTCTGAAACTTTAACTTCACTTAGAAACTTACACAATATCTTTTTCTCCTTTCTAGATAAAGTATAAGCAGCAAGTAGTAGATATGTTCGATTTCCTTTCTTCAAGGGTCCTAATTCATTTCTTATTCCCATCGCTACCAAGCCCTTTCTTGCTTTAAGGCCATCCTTAGACTTTCCTTGTATATTGAGTAACGTACCAATAACACTTTCAAATACATTTTTTCAATATGTATAACATCAAGAAAATGTCTTACATACAACAACTTCTAATATGACAATTAAAAAAAATTGACCTTTTTCTTCCACCCACTCGTGACAAGCGTATGAGCAAAAGGCTTGCCAAACTTAATACTCACATCTTTCACCTTTTAAAAAATTTGTTCACCTGTCAATGTAGGTGGAGCTCTACCTTGTTCTGAATTTCCATTGAATCTTTTTCTCCACCCACAGTAGTGATGATTAGAATTTAAGAATCTACGATGACCAAGAAAGACATTCTTCTGACCAAATTCCAATCGCGTCAAATCTGTGTTTCCTTCATAGATAGGACACGCACATTGACCTTTAATGCTATACCCCGATAGATTTTCGTATGCTGGAAAATCATTAATTGTGCCAAACAACATCACCCTCAGATTGAAACTTTCTTTCCTATATCCTTCATAAACCTCCACACCGTTCTCTCACAAACTCTTTAAGTCTTCGATTAAAGGTGTCAAGTATATGTCTATGTCATTCCCTGGTTGTTTAAGGCCAGAAATTAACATAGATAACATCATGTACTTACGCTTCATACATAGCCATGGAGGTAGGTTATAAATCATAATAATTACAGACCATATGGAATGTGAGATACTTTGTAGACCATGTGGATTCATTCCATTAGTTGATAATGCCAAGCGAAGGTTTCTAGCGTCTTCTCCAAAATCAGGATACTCATTATCAATTTTCATCCACTGTGGTGAATCTGCCGGATGTCGATACTTCTCGTCTATAATTCTATCATCTGCATGCCAAGTTAAGTGTTTTGCATCTGTTTCACTATGAAACATGCGTCTAAATCTCGGAATTATAGGAAAATACCACAAGACTTTTGCTGGTGACAACTTTTTCTTATACCGAGATGCACCACATTTAGGACACTCGTTTAATGATGCGTATTCATTTCGAAACAAAGTGCAATCATTTGGACAAACACGTATCTTATCATAGCTCATGCCAATAGAGTATAACATTTTTTTAGCTTCATAGGTTCGATTGGGAAGAAAATTATCCTCCAGAAGCATCTCTTTCATAAGGGCTAATAACTTCGTGAAACTTTTATCCGACCATCCATTGGCTGCCTTTAAGTTGTACAATTTTAATAGCGCAAATAATCTTGTGAAAGTAGTGCAACCTTTATACAACGGTTTCTCTGCATCGCTTACCAATCTCTCAAACATCTCGGGACAATCCTTAAGATCTTCTTTAAGTGCTTCTGCAATCTCTTCGACTCGATCACAATCATATGTATCTCTGCCATTGTCATTTGAAGCATATGTCGTATTATCCCTCAGTTCAACATTCTCGTTACTTATCTCACCATGTAATGTCCAACATGTATAACTTCGATCAATTCCATGTCTCTTTAAATGAGATTCCAACTGAACTGCGTTAATCAGACGCCTATAACAGCAACCTAAACAAGGACATGTGATCCTACTGGGGTCTTTGGCGTGTTCAACAGCAAACTTAACGAACTTTTATACCTCATTCTCATACTCGTTTGACAATCGATTGGAAGACATCCATTTTTTATCCATACTAATTAAGTAGGCTAAACTAAACTAAGTAAGCTAAACAAAAACAAAAAATACCTGTAGCACTTGTAGAGAAATCACCAACTTCTAGAACCACATAGTAAAATTCTTGGAAACGATCACAATCTTCACAAGTAACCCCTATAACAAATTAACATACAAAATTAATTCATGTTATCATCAACAACACCAACATCAACAACACCAACATCAACATTAACAAACAACAACATTTGGAATCGCATTTAACAACGTCAAAAAATGATACATTTGGTATGAAGCAACTAAACTAAGTAAGCTAAACAAAAACAACGAATACCTGTAGCACTTGTAGAGAAATCACCAACTTTTAGATACACAGTAAGATTCTTGGAAACTATCACAATCTTCACAAGTAACCCCTATAACAAATTAAAATACAAAATTAATTCATGTTTTCATCAACAACATCAACATCAACATTAACAACATCAACATTGACAACATCAACAACAACATTTGAATAACAACCAAAGATGAGCATTTCAATAACAACAAATACAACAACAAGATTCATGAGAATTTCAATAAAGAGTATTCTATATTCTTTTTAATGTCTCAACCAATCTATTGAAGATGAGCACAAATTCTTCATGCTTATATACAAATATTTGTGATTTTTTAAAAGCAATATAAACAAGTCTTCCAAATCTCTAGTAATGTTGTCCATGAAACCAATATTTTGCAAATAACTATTTTTCACAATATTTTGTCACAACAAATAAAGTAAAAAAACTTATAAAATATTTTTCACAACAAATAAAGCAAAAGAACTATTTTTCACAATATTTTGTCACAACAATATGTTATCACAATATTTCCACAACATTTCCACAATATTTCAACCTGAAAAACTTATACAATATTTCTACAACAAAAAAACTCATCAATCCATAACCATGCAAATGAAGAAAATGACTAAAATACCTTGAAAATGGTGGAATGGTTGGATGGATGGAGTACTATGGCCGGCAGAAAGGAAGAAGATGGCGGACGGGTGGAGGGAGGAGGGCAGTCAGTGGTGCAAAAATGGTGGAATGGTTGCGAGAGATTTATCAGAAATGGAAGGGTTTTTCGCGACAGGGAAAGAAAGAAATAACGTTAAATGCGTATACTGTTTCTGAATTAAAACATGTTCGTTTTATTAAATTTATAAAATTAACACCTATAGCAGCGCTTTTGAAAAGCGCGGCTAAAACCCCCACATATAGCAACGCTTTCATCTAATAAGCATTTTCTAAGGTCTGTCTTAGGCAGGACCTATAACAGCGCTTTTCAAAAGTGCTTTCGTATACCCCCCCCTTTAGAAGTGCTTTTAAAAAGTGCTTTAGTATACCCCCCTTTAGCAGCGCTTTTTCAAAGCGCTTTCGTATACCCCCTCTTTAGCAGTGCTTTTTCAAAGCGCTTTCGTATACCCCCCTTTAGCAACGCTTTTTAAAAGTGCTTTCGTATACCCCCTTCTTTAATAGCGCTTTTTAAAAAATGCTTTCTTTTGTATTAAAATCCCCCCCTTTAGCAGCGCTTTATTAAAAGCGCTTTCTAAAGTCAGCGAATTTTTTCCTTTTCTTAAAACTCTATGGCAGCGCTTTTACAGAAAGCGTTGTCTTTTATGCGCTGCCAAAAATCATTTTTGGTATAGTGACTCCTAGCAAGGGGTAGGTCTTCTAGACTTAAAGCAAAGTCTAATGGATATAGGTTCTAACTTAACAAAGTTAAAGGACCTAATGACTTAACCAAGTCAAGGGGAGGGGTAATGAGCTATCTATGACTATGAAGTCAATAAAGAGCCTTTCCTTTGGAATAAGGGAATAACAAGGCAACTGGATAAGAACTAACAAGTTCCATCACTTGGGGAAAGAAACTTAATAAAGCTAGAACACACATAAACATTCATTCAAGCATGATGAAGATATAAGAAGAGCATGGTAACAACCAAGAAAGATTTAGGATAAGCATGCAACAACATGGGGGAAGCAAAATAATGAAAGAATCAAACCAAATGGTTACAACCAAAGGTAGCCAAAGATGTTACAACATCTAAAAAGGGGAAGGTGATAAAGGTTCTTACAAGACCTAACATTTCAAGGATAAGTCAAGACATTACTTATCATGACAAAGTTCAAAGATTATGAAGGTAACAACCAACAAAAGTAAACATGAAAACATGTGTGACAACAACAAGTTCATCAATGGTAAACAAACAAAACTCATTCATACAAGTTACAAATTGGTATATGAATCAAATAAAGATAAATGTAACAACATTTAATCATTTTTATGGCATATTAAGGGCAGTCAATTAGGGATAAGCAAAAAGAGTGACAAGAGTTCAAGCATGGGTTCAAACTACACATAATGGGAAAGATGAACAAGATTCATGGTAACAACCAAGGTAAGAATGGAAACTAGATATGTTATGGTTCTAACAAGACACATAAACAAACAATATGGGGTATGAGGGGCAAGTTTATGAGGTCACAACATCATGAACATACACAAAGATTCACAGAGAAGTTCCAATACACACATTCACATTCATGCATTTACAAAAGCAAGAATTAAACCTTAAATATGTTATGGGTTCTAACAAGACACATAGAAAATTAAGATGAAGTTAAGTTAACATGATCAAGAGGTTACAACATCAAGAAGCATGTTATAAATCAACAAAAGTTTCAAGGCAAGGTTTTCATGTTCCTTTATTTATAAAGGCATGAATAAACATGGTAAAGCAAATAACCAAATGTTTTCAAACATATAAACATGTTACACATCCAAAATTGATTCATACATAATCAAACATACAAGGAAAATCAAGTACCAAGCCAAAGAAACTCATGAAAACAAGTGAAAAACCCTAAAAAAGTTCATGTCATTCAAGTGAGCCAAAGTGTTTCAAAATAAAAATTATTGAATTCTTTCTCCACACATTGAAAATAGACATATCAAGGAGAATTTTGCAAAAACAATGGCATCAAAATGATAAAAATAAAAGAAGTTATGCACTTTTGAAAATGGGGTCCAAAATGGGGCAAACTAGGGCAAAAACTCAAGGCAACTTACACATAATCTAGGCAGATTTGCATGAAGGGTCATAACTTGCTCAAAACCTAATGAAATTGAGTGAAACAAAAAAAAGGAAATTGTGTATTTTTTTCACAATGGATCCAATGGTGGTGGTGGTTTGGTCAGATCATGCATCATTTGAAAAATTAGAAGACATCATTGAAAATGGTAAGTTATGTGCAAGAACATATGGACAGTCAAACATACATGGTTTAAGCAGCAAGTGATCAAACATAACATATGAAGCTTGCAAGCTTTAGAAGAGCCAACGAAGCTGCTTTGTTCAGTAAGTTTCTTCACTTTGTTTCTCTCATTCTAGGCATGTAATAGGTTCATGGTGGATTGCATCTGAAGCCCTATGTATTATAGGCAATGTTTGTTGTATTATCATGACTGTTTGATAGCACTTTCAGTTGACATGTTTGAAATTCATGCCTTCGATTCCCTTTATTCAAGAACCTTTTTCAAAATCCATCGTTAGATTTGGAATCCTTGTGAGCTCAGCTTTCCGTTGATTTAAGATTTGCGCATTTTCATTAGGGTTTGGTGACTGGTCTCCGGCGAGCTGGCCGGAGAAGACGACCGGAGCCCTAGCTCCGACGTCTAATCACCAGTCTGATATTTGCTGACTTGTCTCATGTGGACTTGTTGACCTGGTTTCTTGGCATGATATCATTTGCTTGACCCTGGCCACGCATGCAGTTGACCATGACTGGACTTAATGAAACTGTGTGTTTCATTAAGTCTGAAGGCTAGGTTTGATTTAGGCCTCAGTTGATATTCATGCCCCCTCTTTGTGAGCCCAGATGCGCTTTCTACATGATTCAGTTCATGTTAGTTTTTACTCTTGCACCTCCCATTGTTATTTCACTTATTTTATTTCCTTTAAATTTCTGTTTTCATTTTCCATTTTTTAAAAAGACTTCCAATCATAAAAAATTTCACAAAAAATGTTTTCTTGCATTTTAAAGTTTTATTTAATTTTCTATAATTTTTCTTTCTGATTTTATTTTTATTTTCTATTTTATTTCAATTTTGCAATTAAATGCCTTTTATGGTTCATACCTTGTTTGATCCATTTCATTTGAACTTCTAATGCAAGTCCCATATGATCAATGCTTCTTCTCCATTTAGAGGGTGGATTGAAGTGTCTTTGAGGGTGGATATGGTTCATGATTGATCATTTTTTGGTTGACTTTGAGTTTTCTTTTCTTGTCCCTTGATTTATGCTCGATAAGGTAGAGCACCATCAATTCTTGAATTATTTGGTGATGCCTTGAGATGAATTTGTCCATGAGACTTTGGATTCTGTTTCTCACTTGACTTATCTATATTGTGTCTTTCATTTGAGATTTATTGAACATTTTTCCTATTTTTGGCAAAGCTTGTAAAACAAGTCATCTTAGGAAGTGTTCATACAAACTAGTTTGACCTAGTTCCTTTGGGAGATGACTTTTATGGACCCCATATGCATATTATGAGTTTTGATGCTTGTTTATAACATGGTTAAGGTGCTGGTTCTTTGATTTTAGGTCATACACTTGTGTAACTTTTTTTACAAGTTACTTGGAAGTCATTGCCTTTCTACTTGGTTTTAAGTGTTGTATGGTGATTGAATCTTGTTTCTTTCATTTGCCATGATTTGGTTGATGGTTGTGCTTTGTTTTTTATTTTTATTTGAGCTTTATTCTTATTGATATACCTCTTCCCCATGTGCTTTGATCATTATTCAAGATGATTTGGTATTCATGTTTATGCTTTGAGTTTGTCTTGAATAATGTATCACTTCTTGCACTTGTTTTGCTTGTCCCTTTTGCATGATAAATTTGAAATGTTTGGTTGAGATGATATACATGTGCTTGCTGCCCAAGCCTCTTTCTCCCATCCTTTCCTTTGATCATGAATTTTGCTTTTGTTTTATGCTTATCATTTGTTTAAGTGATAAATGTTTGAATGGTTGTAGGAGTTGTTACTTCTCCCATTTCATCTTACTTTTCTTGACTTGTTCAAGTCAACTTGTTGGTGTTTGAGTTTCATATTATTGAGTCCTTTTTGCATCTTTGCATCTTTACATTCCATGTTTGAATTGCATTGGCTTGTTTAATTCAACTTCTTCTCTTTCTTCTTTTCATCTGTGATTGAATTATCTGTTGTTTACTTGGTCTTTTGCCATGATCCCTTAGGATTCCTAGTCCCTCTGTTTAAGATGGGAGTAGGAGAGACATTAGGTGTTCAATCCTTTGCATGATAACATTAGGATATCTTCTCCCTTTTTAAACTCAACTTTAGGATCACATTGCATGATAACATTAGGGTTGATAAGTTCCCCTTAGAGAGCATGTCTTCTCTTCTCATCTCCTAACTTTCATAAGACACTTAATAAAGGATAACAAATGTTGTAGGCTACGAGCCTTAAGTACTTGAGGAATGATGGTTGGGGAGCCTCCTCTCATACTGTCTAGAGTGTTTAGCGTATGTCCTTCGGGCGATATGCGACACATTCTCTCTTAAGTCATAGTCTTTAGTGCAACATGAGTTACAAACTTAACTCAATCCACTTCTCTTAAAAAACACAAAACAAAACATCAAACCTTTTTTATCCTTCGGGATTGTTTGAAAATCATTTTCAGAAAGAGTGTGTTAAGTTTTGGTTCTACCGCAAACAGGCATCGTCCCTAATTGCTAGAACGATTACTTAACCCTACTCAGTTAAAACACTTGAACCAATCTGTGGCTGTGTCGACCCGAACTACGTTTACTCTGATTTCTCATACCAGATGAGGATACGTAGGCACAAGGCGACGATGTCTTGGTGAGCAACCTTTCCCAACCTCCCCCGTAGTTTCTCGAACTACGTTGACTCTGAATTTCCCATTGCACGAGGGAATACGTAGGCATAGGGCGGCGATGTCCTATAGAGTCAGTTATTTCTGTTTCCTCCCATTAGCAGCAGCTTAGATAGTTTACACCATTTTAGATAGATAACAAGCATGGATCCCGTTTGAGTACAACGGACGTGAGGGCTGCTCATACCTTCCCCTTGCATAACTGACTCCCGAACCCAAGATTTGGTTGCGATGACCTTGTCTTTTCCCTTTCCGTAGGTTTTCTCTGATTGTTTCCTTTCCCTCTCTTTGGGATAAATAACGAACGGTGGCGACTCTTCTGTCATTGCTGGCCCTTTTTTTTGCAGTGATGCAACAACCTTATGGAAGTCCTTCTCTTATGGAATTTTTAATGCTTTGGACGGAAGAAAAAGATGGACCACGTGTAATGGCAGCGTCCTCAACTAACACGGCATGTGCAATCTCTAATGCTTGGAAAGTTGTTTCCAATGCATCTTCATCAACTTCAATATATCAGAAGGAGGATAGGTTGCTCACCATCAGATCCTCTTTGCTGTACACCATGACCAACTGGTCCTCAGTAATGAATTTCATCTTTTGGTGTAATGTGGATGTAGCAGCTCCTGCTACGTATATCCACGACCTTTCCAGCAGACAACTATATGTCGGGTTTATGTCCATTATTTGGAAGGTGATTTTGAAGACTTAGGGCCCTACCATGATTAGTAAATCAACTTCTCCTATTACAATCGTTCTTGATCCATCGAAAGCCTTCACAATTAAAGATGTGGGTCTCATATTGGCTCCTTTGTATGCCAATTTTACTAGCATTCCTTTGGGTATTACATTGAGCGTTGATCCTGTGTCGACAAGCACTCGGGCGAGTGTATCTTCTTTTCATTTGACAGACACGTGCAAGGCACGGTTGTGCTTGCGACCCTCAGTGGTGAAGTCACTGTTGTCGAAGCTTAGTGTTTTGCGAGCTGTGATGTTCGCAGTGATGGAGTCAAATTGCCCTACAGTGATGTACTTCGTCACATGGGCTTGCATGAGTATTTTCTATAAGGCTTGTCGATGGGCAGGAGAGCTCAGTAGTAATGACATAATTGAGATTTTGGATGGTGTCGGGTTGAGTTGGTCCACCACCCGATAATCGCTTCGGTGAATTATCCTCAGAAACTCTTCTTCATCCTCCTTGGGGATTTCTTTTCCTTTAATGAAGGGATCCTTGGAGATAGCTTCCTTAGGAACATTTTCCTTAGGAGTGACAATGGCTGTTTTGGGAATAGTGGCAGTTGCTTGAGGAATAGTAAAATTTATCCTGGGCTGATATACTCAACCACTGCGGGTCATTTTACTTGCCCCGACGATGTTCGCCACATCCTCTTGTTTTCTTCCATCCTTCATGTTGTACCAGGAATAGTCGTACTTCTATGATACAGCTTTCGGATTAGGACCCGATCCCCTCCTTGGATCGAATCTTGGTTTTGGTTGGCTCGCAGATGGTGCAGACACGTAGAAATAAAATGTAGTAAAAACAGAGAAAATAAGAACCTGTAAATTACAATGGAATAAATGAAAACAAACAAACTTTTATTAACCTTCGATCCAAGTATACAGCAGCGCAACAAAAGATAAAGTACAATGCTGCAACAATTCCTCAGTGTGAGCAATTGTTGCTTTGGAAAGTAAATATGCAGGTTAAAGGTCTAAAGAATGTTTGGCAGCGCTTCCGCAAGGGTGGGATTCTCTTTGAAACATCCTCCAAGAGGCCTATTTATAAAGAAAAAAGCAGTTGAATAACTTCCAATTCGAATTCTGAACTTGGAGGGAAAAGAAAACCGCTAGCAACTGCTCAAAAACTAAATTCTGCAGTTAAAACTGCTCCTGCAAACTGTACGGCGACCGCTGTTGTGCCCATGGCGAGTGCTATGGTCTCTATGGGCAGATGGCGAATGCCATTTGGAGGTGGCGAGCACCATATTAGAAAGGCTGACAGAATTTGCTGATTTTTTCTGGATTTTTCTTCTCTTTCACTTCTTTTCTCGATTTCTTCTAAAATCTCAACGAGAACACCTGCCAACATAAAAACAGAGTAAGAACACAATAAAATGAAAAATACTCGATAAAAACTCGAACCTAAAATGCACAAAATGAGCCTAAAAATATGATATAAAATCATGTTATCAAACTCCCCCACACTAAGACTTTTGCTTGTCCTCAAGCAAACTCCCAACAGAAATAAAACAGTAAATGCAACGCTTGACTCGTACGCACGAAAAAAACAATCAAAGCACAAGGTTGCTAGGCTAATGCTAAACGGATAGGTACTAAATAGTGAAAACAAGGATACCGTACCAACACAAATCCACCAAAGTGGACAAAGACTTCCTTCCTATGCAATACCAATTCAAATCATGACATTATGACTTAACCTACAGACTTTGTTCATATTCACCTCTCTTTCATTCTCGCGCAATCACATTAAGCCCGATACCCTTTGTACTTACATGGTAAGTGAACATGTTATTGTTATATGATCTCTTATTCAAAAAAAAAATATTCTTTTTAGCACATTAATTATTCTTTTGTTTACGAATTTCAAGAGTCCGAACCTTTAGGCTAAATGGCCGGGTGAGGGCCACCTAACTTAGCGGAAACGTGTCTTTCATTCGCCTTTTCTATAAAAATAACACAATTCAATTTTTGAGATCAACAAATATTTGCACCAGTTCATTACTTAGTTCATACATAAAGATGGTGTTGACTGATATTATAAACTAATCAAGAGGCTACATCTAAATAACTAGGAATAAGGTCTCGGCATAATGTCTATTTAAATCAATATCACATATTAAAGGGAATCTAGGGTGTAGGAACGGTACTGATATTAACAAAACTTTCTCAGGTCCGACTAACATAGCCTAAAACAAAGGTAAATAACCTATACTCACAGTGTCATGCTGTTGCACCCTAATTTTTGACCATAAATCCCACCTCTTTTTGCGCATTTTTTATTTGTTACTTGACTTTATTTAATGTTTATGTGACTAACCAATTTGCGCAGACGCGATAATATCGAATGGAGATAGCGTTCACTCTTGTGATCAATTGTCCTTATTACTAACTAACTTAACCGTCTCGTTTATTCTTTTTGCTTCGTGAGTGGAGGAGGTGTTGTTCAAGATCATCAGTTGATTCAAGATTATCGCTCGTGATATGAGTTTATAGACTAATCCAAGTACGAATGCAAAAAGCAAGTTCAGAGTTCCTACATCGGTTTGAGGGAGAATCTCAAACCTATTCATCATGCAAAAGGTTTAAATTGCGAAAGAAGTTTTTTTTAAGATTTGTGGTGACTGTTATTCAAGGAGGTTCAAGTTTTTTAAAAGATGATAAGTAACTCAAAGCTCATAATACCATATCCGGAGATTTACATTGAAAAACTTGAAATAAGTCAAAATCCAACCGGAGTTCAAAGTTCACTACTCAATAGTACAAGTTCACTGATGGTACTACATACTACCTCAAAGTTCAAATAATATAAAAGCTCCAAATTGAAATTCATTCTAAACCCAGGAGGGGATACAAATTCATGACATCAACATTAAAGCTTTACGAGACTTGTGCACCGTCGTCGCCGCAGCTCAACATTATAACTTCAACTTTATTTGAACCATTTGCTTCAAACTTGTTCACTACAGTAATGGAAGTCCAACCAGATCTCAAATTGATGTTGCTTTCTCTTAAATATCCTCAGTCGCAGCTTACGCCCTACTGTCGGCATCTACAACCTGCACAAGAAGGGAAGAAAGAGTAATCAGAGAACATGAGTATAAACCGCAACAGGGCAGAACACTTCGAAGGATCCACTCTGATTTCCAAGCCAGGACTTCTTCAAACAATGAGGTTGTTGGTCATAGTTACTCTTGAATGTATGTGTCAGCATGGCACATTTGTTTCCATTCCAATGTATTCTCGAAGCAAATGAAGCTGGCCCAAGCTCCAAAAGTAATGTTGCTAAAGAACTTGCCACTTCCGAAGCAAGAGGTCCACAGTTTCCATTTCTGGGTTCTGTTTCCGTCATCAATAGAAATGTATTGGCAGCCTCCGGTGCAGGTCAACAGGTGGACTCGGGAAGTGCGGGAATTGCCGCTGTTGATCTCAATTCATCCTCCAATATAAATAAAGTACCACTCTCATCAGCAGTTCCGGTTAGTGTTGACAAGGATAAAGCGTCTACTGATGATAGTTTTGCTGGTAATCATGAAAGACATCAGTGAATTCTGCTATTCCTAACTTAAACAAGAATCCCGCGATAAGTTTCGGTGCTCCTTTTGACTGTCCATTTTCTGGGACATATGCTCATCATCCAATGCCACATCCTCTAGGTAACTTTGGCACTCCTCCATTTAAAAGGAGCCACCGTCACTCTGATGCATTGGATGGTACGTTTCACAAGGGCGTCCGCTGTGATGGCTGTGGAGTCTATCCAATAACCGGACCTAGTTTCAAATCCAAAGTGACACAAAACTATGACCTCTGCAGCATTTGCTTCAATGAAATTGGTAATCGGACTGATTATATCAGGATGGACCTCCCTGCATCAGTAGAATGCGTATTCAATCTTACTGATAAAAAAAATATATATACAGGTCATTCTTGGGGAATCATAGTGGGTGTTACCAACTTACCTCCAGGAAAACTTCTGAACATGACAAGATCAGTTGCATTACTAAGTCCTATTCACCCTGGCAAACCAACTGGCCTCTTCAGCAACCCAACTTCTATTTCCCCTCAGACTGTGAATATTCTACTGCCATTATGATACGCCACCCTGTGTCGAAAGTTAGAGCCTGAAATGCTGGCTGTAGCTGCCATTAAAGATAACACATGCGAGATAATAACGAAACTATGTGAATGTGCTGCAACCGTTTGATGACAATGTTATTTGTTGATCAAATCCTACAAGATGTGAGAAAGGGATTAGGATACGACCTGCAAATCTGATCCGTGTAAGAGCTCCTAAGCATCACCCATATTGGTAACAAGGTTGTATTGTTGTCGTTGGAACGTTGGTAGCGATAATGTTCAAGAACTTAAGGCTGAAGCAGCCCTCATATGGATAGCATTCCCAGGAGATGTTGGATGCCCTATGTGTCCTGAAACTCTGATTGAAGTCGTTGTGCTAGAGTATTATGCAGAGCTATCACTAATATTGGGATGGTGCGAATGTTGCATAAAAGAAAAGCTTTGAACCTATCAACGGATGTACCAAGCCAACACAATTAGTTACCACAATTGGAAGGAGGAAATACGAGTATCTACAACAAGGTTAAATCAAGACTGAAACGAATAAGGTGCACGTTGGAGATTTGTCTCACCATTTGGATAACATGAAAACTTGGCTGAACTTGCAAATTCAAATGGCTCAAAGACGGAACCACCCGTACCGATTCAGAATGGAATGAAAGACAAGAGCAATGACTTTGAAGTTCTCGCAGCTGGTTCCGACGAGTTAGCCTGAAAAGAGTAAAATACATTAGACTCAAGTATTAGTGCAGAAGAAAACGAAACTAGAAGAAACAGAGTTCGAGGTCAGAAAGAGTACACCCTGCAATTGGTCAAGATTGCCACTCTTCGTCACCAACTTTCCATGGGGGTTCACACGCGCATCCAGCCCGAAACCTTCCCTCTGGGTTTCTAATTCACCATCCAGCCCAAATAGATTGTTGCTATCCACACCTGCTAGAATGCAAAATCAAATTAGCAAAATTAGAGAATATTCACGGAATCATAGAAGATGCTATTGGATTGAATTGCAAATCAAGATATGAATATCGTTTAAAACAGCTTATTATTGTAATCTAACGGAAAAGGAAACTATTCCCTAATCGTATCTGAACATATTTGGAAAATCCCCAATCAGCATTCAATTGTGATTAAGGAAATTCAATCAAGAAATCAGAAAGTGGAGCCTATATAAAGAGGACGAAAAACGTACAGAAAAGCGGAGGAAAAATCACCACAAGACTTATATCCGTAAACCTAAGATTCGGAGCAAAAGCAAACTTATCTTTAGCCGACGAATTCATCCCCAGCCGCCGCAAGTACAAACCGACGAAGCCTCAGTCCTAGCCACCGCAAGTTCAACAAATAGAACATCCACTCGGACCGCCGCGGATCCGAACCCACGAAGAATCGATCTCCGACGCCGCCGTCACAAACTTCGGTAAAATCCCTACTTGTATTAAAACTGTGAACGACTAATGCTTCTATTCTTTGTTTCAGGTACAAGAACCAACGGATTTTGAAGTAGAAATCGAAACGGAGATAGAATGAGAGGAGAGGATCGAGCGAGCCGTTGAGAGGATTAGGGTTCCCTCGTTTGGGGGGGGGGGGGGTTTCCTGCGTTTATCTTTGTTTTTTTCTGATGTTTTGTGTTTATTAATGATCGTATGTACGCACGACCATGGTAGTACCGTGGTCCCTCGTCATTATCACCACAAACTTCTGATCATGCGGATCATCTTGCGTTTGCCTACGGTAATCCAGTGCACCTCTGGTAATCTGTTCAGTATCTTAAAACTTTAATCCGTTAATTAACTTTAGTTTTTTTTTCATTAAAATTAAATCAACTTAATTTGCTTTTATCATCCAATTAATCAATCTTTTTTTTATAATAAACTCAGCTTAACCATTTTATGTTATTTCTCTTATTTTATTAATAATAATAATTTACTCTAATAACAAAATCTCTTATATTTTATTAAATAATTGGTTTAACTTTTTTTTTATCAAATAAGTATCATTCACTAAAAAAACCTTTTTATAAATAAATCACCCAACTTGTCATTTAAATATTTAAATAAATCCTTAGTATTCAAATCAATTCGTAGTAACAATTAATCAAAACTCTTTTTATTCTATAAATGATATAATTTAACAATAGCCACAATAAAATAGTCACTTGACTTAGGTTTTTTTTTCATAATAAAAATTAACACCATTTTATTTAAAACTTGGAATTTAATTTATGGATTAATCCCATCTAAAATCAGTCTCCATTCAACTTCTTCTCAAACAAATCAAGTCAACAATTAAAATCAATCAACATCGTAAAACCAAATCAATCGTGCACACCCACTTCACGACACATTCACCTACACTTAGCGCTTTCATGCGTATATATTGTTTATCTTTATCTGCTTTTATTTTATTCACAATGCACACACTCACCTAGCGCTTTCATGCGTATGTGTATAGTTTTATTCTTGCAATTTACTTTCAGCAATTTATATTACCGTATTGCATACCGTCCAAAGGAAAAACCTACACATAATTCAACGTTGTGTGTAGTTGCACATCATTTGCGTCATACTCCCCACGATCCCTGATCCCATTCAAGTTGATCGCTTAAGATAGACCCTACCCCATAGGAAGGACCTTGTCTTTATCTTTACAACATAGAAACAAAACAATCAACGCAATACAACTTTTTCAAACACAAATAGAGAATAGATGTTAATCATCTTAAGTGAGATATAATCTCCACCCCCCACAACAATACAATCAAACATGTAGGGACTTTGCCTTAAGAGCGATAAAGGCATACTTGGCGACCATCCGAGTATGTAAGACCTTTTCTTAAGACGATGCAAAAACCATTTCTTACAACCCCTTTACATTTGTGGTGGTTACATCTCCCTTAACATGAAGACTCATCTCTTCTCCTAAAACCAATCAAAACAACTACCCTAAACCCATAGGAACTTTGACCACAGTCAAAGAGCTCCTCTAACCCTTTAGGGTGAACTACAACATACTCTGATTCCACTCCCCTAAGGATATGTAGGCATAAGATGCGACATCTTATCGAGTATACTTAGAAAATAAACCCCTAGGTCTCTAATCCTTTAAGCAGATAACACTTAGCAATAAACAACATAAAACAAGAGGTTCCTGTAGAGTACTACAGAAACTTAGGATGCTAGTACCTTCCCTAAGTTTAACCAACCCCCGAACCTAAAAACAATCTAACCTTGCATATGCATTGCATTGTGGGAATTTCAATCTTTATCCCTTCCTTTGGACAAATCAAAGTTCGGTTGCAAAATGAATATAAGATTCAAACTAATCAATAGTTTGGTATCCAACTTTCACCGCGACAGAAATGGCGACTTCACTGGGGACCCTCAGTGGGTTTCCCTATCTTGTTTCTACTTGTTTATTGCTTTATATTTGTTATTTGTATAATTGTTTACTTGTTTGTTTATTGCCTTTGGGTTGATACTTTTGAGTGGTGAGACAAAGTCCTACACCCGGACTTGAGTGAACTTAAGATAGGATAGTGATATGTTCAAAGAGGCTTATAGGGGGTAGAATCCCGACCAAGCTGACTTGAAAATTACGCTCAATTGAGGCCCTCTCGAAAATTGTACTGTTGAACGAGTCTTTAATCGTGAAAACATGCATTATATTCGATGTTGGAGCCTATGATATTGAGGACTTTAGTTACCTTAACTCCACTTTGGCCTTTATTAGAACGTTGTGCGAGGCTATGAGGGAGTACCCCCGAAATAGTGCTACGCGATGCTACACTCGAAAGAAGTTCTCTTAAGAATATTATTAACCCCCGAGTACTTGGGAAGTTGATAATATCCGAAAGATGGGCTAATGACTTTGAGAATCTCATCAGAACCTTGTTCTGCAGGTACAATCAACCTTTAAGTCCAAATCCTTTGGGGATGGGTATACCTTTGCTCCATGCTCGTTGCTAACCTAGGGTCCCCTTTTGCTTGTTTATCTTTTATGTGCCTACTTGTGTTTGTTGCATTCATAAAGCATCATACCGCATTGGACTTCATGGGATTTACCTTTGTTTGTAAACATTGTAGGGTGTTATGGATCCCAATAGAAGACACACTGTGAAATACACTTTTAAAAGTCCCAAGTTGGATGACCTAAAGAAGTTGGTGACCCTGATTGAAGACCAAGAGAAATTCAAGAGCAAGTATGGGAAGCTGATATCCTTATTGAGCCGACAAGTAAACGAAGGACTCCTGTCCACTTTATTGCAATTCTATGATCCACTATACCATTGTTTCACGTTTTCGGACTTCCAACTATTACCTACGTTGGAAGAATACTCCTTTTTGGTTGGTTTACCCATCTTAGAAGAGTCTCCTTTCCCTTTCCTAGAGAAGGACCCCGATGAAAGAGAAATTGCTAAGGCCCTTTGCCTAAAGGTATCGGACGTCAAGGGAAATCTAATTAGTAAAGGCGGTCTTTTTGGTTTGACCACAAAGTTTTTAATCAGTAAAGCCATGTTTTATGCCGACTATACGAACAAGAATCCATTCGAGGCGATCTTTGCCTTACTTGTTTATGGAGTATTTTTGTTCCCAAGTTTTGAAGGGTTCGTCGACCTCAACGCAATTAAGATCTTTTTGAAGAACAATCCAGTACCAACTCTATTGGGTAATGCTTACCATTCTATACACCTCCGAAACTTCTATGGTGGAGGAATGATCACCTGCTGTGTACCCCTACTCTACAAGTGGTTTATTTCGCACTTGCCGAGGTCTACTTCCTTTTTAAGTCTCGATAGGGGGCTTTGGTCTCCAAGAGTTATGGCATTGACCCACTCGGACATCATTTGGTACAACCGAGTATATGATGGAACTTTGATTATTGATGGTTGTGGCGACTTTGCTAATGTACCATTACTCAGTTTTAATGGAGGAATCAGTTACAATCCGGTCTTAGCCCGTCGACAATTGGGATTTCCATTGAAGGAGCCGCCTAAGAGTGTCCAAGTAGAGAGTATTTTCTTTAGGGAAGACCAGGAACTCCTAGACAAGGTTTTAGTTGCATGGAACCACTTACACAAGAAAGGGAAAGAAAGCCTTGGGAAGCTTAATTGTGTGTCTTTAGAACCCTACCTTCGGTGGGTCAAAGAAAGGGAAATCAAGCTAAAGATGCCCTATTCCCGTCAAGATCCCATAGCCCCAAGGAGAGAGCCCACTTATGTCTTTATGTCTGAAGCCGAGAAGTTAGAGGTGTCCTTGAGGAAATCCCAACATGAGTTGGAATCATGGAAGAATAAGTACCATGTAGCAGTGGCAGAAAATGATGAGTGTCAGAAGCAGAAGGTTGAACTTCAAAAGGAGAGGGATGAACTCCAGAAACAGCTACAATTGAAGGATGAAGAGCTACTCCCCTGCAAGAAGAGGAAAGTCATGGAGGATTTATTTTTCTCCGACCCACAATGCACTATTTGGAAACTAATTGTGGACAATCTTATCCGTGAGAAGACGCAACTGCAAGAGCAGCTCAAGCAGCAGAATTCGAAGCTTCTTTAGTGTCTTTACTAGCTTTTATTTAGCTTTTATTTGAGACTTTTAAAAGCAATTATTTGTATTCCGTTTCGAAATTAATAAAAAAAAACGTCTTCTTTTATTACGATGCTTATAAATAGTTGGAGATCCCATGGAGTCCTACACATATTGCATTACATTCTTTTCTTTATTCATTTCAAGAAACTCAATTTTATTTCTCAGGTATTGTAACCATGGATTTCAAAAGAGAAGCCTTGGAGTACACTTTTCAGAGCCCTAACATTGAAAGCTTGAGAGAGCTAGCTGATCTAATCGAGAACCGATATGCCTTCGCAGCAGAATATGGAGAAGTCTTCCGTTTTCTCGAACTCGAGATGAAGGAAGGGTTGTTGGAGACCCTCATTCAATTTTACGATCCATTGTACCACTGTTTCACTTTTCCAGATTACCAGTTAATGCCAACGTTGGAGGAGTATTCTGATTTTCTGAGGATGCCTGTAACGGCCCGTCCCATATTCACCGGTCAGGAAGACACGCCCGGTCATCAAGAAATTGCCAACGCCACTCACCTCAGTTTGGCAGACGTACAAGCGCACCTAACCACCAAGGAAGGAGTCCTTGGATTCCCTGCTGACTTTTTGATTGAAAAAGTTCGCTATCATGCTGAAAGAAAAGAAGTCCTCATCATGGAAGCCACCTTTGCTCTATTGGTTTATGGAATTTTCTGGTTCCCGAAGATCGATGATTTCGTTGACATGAACGCAATTAAACTGTTCATACTTAAGAACCCCGTTCCTACCTTGCTCGCGGACACATACTTTTCAATCCACTCGAGGAATGCCGAGGGAGGAGGACACGTCGTTTGTTGTACCGCTCTGTTGTATTCATGGTTCATTGCTCGCTTAACTCGACACCCGTCTATTTGGGAAGAGGAGGAGTCACCTCGTTGGCCCGAGATAGTCATGGCCCTTACTCACTCTGACATTGTGTGGTATGATCCTACATATGGAGGTATAAGTATGATCCACAGTATCGGAGGTTTTACTAACGTACCGCTTATTGGAAGAGAAGGATGCATAAGTTACAACCCTGCGTTGGCCCGTCTCCAATTTGGGCATCCCATGATTGAAGTTCCTGACCAGACTCTGTTAGAAGGAATCTTTCTACAGGAAGGAGATGACCCATACCTAAAGACCGTCATAATTTACTCATGGGAATACATCAACAAAGAAGGAAAAGCTGCTTTAGGATACCCCAATTGTGTTGTCTCTGAAGAATACTTGCATTGGGTGCGAGCAAGAGCTCTTGACCTCAAAATGCCGTTCCCTTTCCATGAACCTATGGTGTTGGCCTTCCATGACCCAGATTGGTTTGATGTGAGCGAAGTAGATCAATTGAAGGCTGCTTTGGATGAAGCTCGAAAATTGAAGGCTGCTTGGAAGAACAAGTTTTTTACGCTCAAGGTAGAACAGGAGAAGTCCCAGAGGCTACCAGAATTTGAACTCGCAAGGAAAAGAAAAGCGCAAGGGGATTTATTTTCCTCTCACGCCTCTTCAAGTGCCGTCACCAGTGATGATCTTCCTCCAGATACTATGGCTTGGAAGGAGTGTGTCGACCGACTCATCAGAGAAAAGGCCGAGTTGCAAGAACACATCAATCAGTTGGAAAGAGAACTTCGCGCACAGAGGGAGCATAAGGAGTAGATCCCCGAGTTTCTTTTTTTGCTTTTGATTCAATAACAAGCTGAATCACCGATACAACACTCGAACCAGTCAGCGTCAGAAGATGGATCAGCTAGAACAAGAGAATAGGGTGCTCCGTGATGAAGTTGCAAGTATGAAAGAGAGCTTGGAGAAATTGAATGGCTTAGTGGAAGCTTTGTCCAGTCAAATCTCGATCAACAACCAAGAAGTTCCAAGGACTGTTGTACCCGAAGTGACACCAACACCGATCCCAGTGGTGTCTTCTGTTGCTGAAGTATCTTACAATATGCCTCAAGGTTTCCCGTGGGGGATGCCTCCTTATTTTACCCTGGCTAGTTACCGATCGCCTGTGTCTGGGACCCCTGTTGTGACCACTATTCAAGCTGCCCCTGTTGTTTCTGCTGTGATGACTACTGCGTCTCCGCAAGTGAATGATGTTCCGTATATTCTGGATGAACCAATTCTACATGGGTCGCCAACCGAAACCGTGGGTTTAGAAGAGAAGATGGATGGATTCCAAGACCAGTTTTCCGAAATACAAAAAGAATTGAGAGCCCTTCGCGGAAAAGATTTATTTGGTAAGAGTGCTTCTGAGTTGTGTTTGGTGCCGAATGTTAAGGTCCCACCAAAGTTCAAAGTTCCTGATTTCGAAAAGTACAAGGGGAATACCTGCCCTCAGAGCCATCTCATTATGTACGCCAGGAAGATGTCTGCCCAGACTGATAATGATCAATTACTCATTCACTATTTCCAAGACAGTTTGACCGGCGCCGCACTTAAGTGGTATATGGGGTTGGACAGTACAAAGATTCGAACTTTCAATGATCTGGGAGGAGCCTTTATCAAGCAGTATAATTACAATGTGGACATGGCGCCCGACCGAGATCAGTTGAGAGCAATGGCACAGAAGGATAAGGAGAACTTCAAAGAATATGCCCAACGTTGGCGCGAGTTGGCCGCACAAGTCACACCACCATTAGAAGAAAAAGAGATGACTAAAATTTTTCTGAAGACTCTGGGTCCTTTCTTTTATAAGAAGATGGTAGCCAGCGCCCCCAGTGACTTTACCGAAATGGTCAACATGGGAATGCGTTTAGAAGAAGGTGTTCGCGAGGGTAGGCTGACCAAAGAAGAAAGCGCTCCTAAGAGGTATGGGAGCAGTTTTGTGAAGAAAAAGGAACAAAGTGTGAATGCTATTCAAAAGGGACAATTCAGAAAGAGGTACATGCCACCACATCAGGTTGCAGCGGTATCGCCAGTGTTTAATGCTCCGGCTTATCAGCTACAGTCTCCACAACCCTATCAACAACCTCAGTCTCCCATTTCTCCACAACCCCAACTTCAGCAGAGTCCACAGAATCCTCAGCAGAATCGGCCACCTAGCAATCAGGGTCGTGTGTACCGAAAAATAAATTTTGATCCGATCCCAATGTCATATACTGATTTATTCCCCGCCTTGATCAAAAAGGGTCACATTCAGACGAGAGCTCCACCTCCAGCTCCCACGAATCCCCCTTCTTATAGAGCTGATAAGTTCTGTCCTTACCATCAGGGTGCTCCAGGACATGATATTGAGAGTTGTTTCGGTTTGAAGATGGATGTCCAGAGGCTCATAAAAAATGGGATCTTGTCTTTTAGGGATTCCGACCTAATGTACAGAAGAATCCATTACCACCACATGGTTCACCCTCTGTCAATATGATTGAAGATTGTTTAGAAAATGATGATCAAGAAGTTTCAAATGAAGGGGCTGAAGAAGTTTGTGTCATCGTGCCCCATTTTAAGGAAGTGGAGCGTATAAAGATTGTTTACAATAGCAAAAAGCCAACCGTTACTCTGTTGGTAATCAATGTGCCTGGACCTGTCCCTTATACCTCTAGTAAGGCCATCCCTTACAGGTACAATGCTACTATGTTGGAGGATGGGAAAGAAGTGCCTCTTCCCACTATGCCCTCAATCGTTAATATTGCAGATGTTAGTAGAGTGACAAGAAGCGGTCGAATCTACCCGACTGTGCCACCGAAAGAAAAAGAGGTTTTGTTCGAACCATCAGGCTCAAAAGACCCAAATGTGGGGAAATTTGGTGGGTCTAACTTATCCAACTCCGATGAATGTTTGAAAATAATCAAGAGAAGCGAGTATAAGGTTGCAGATCAGCTTTTGCAGACCCCGTCGAAGATTTCTGTGCTACAATTGCTGATGAGTTCCGAGGCTCATAGAGAAGCACTTCAGAAGATTTTGGAACAAGCCTATGTCGAGCAGGATGTGACTATGGAACAATTCGACAACATCATTGGCAACATTACTTCGAGTGATAATCTGGGTTTCAATGAAGATGATCTCCCAGAAGAAGGGAGGAAACATAACATGGCTTTGCACATCTCTGTGAACTGTGGAAATGACTCCCTGTCTAGTGTGTTGGTTGACACTGGGTCGTCCCTAAATGTAATGCCTAGGACTACCCTATCTAAGCTGTCATATCAGGGACCACCGATGAGGCCAAGTCGCGTCATTGTCAAAGCTTTCGATGGGTCAAGGAAAACAGTAATTGGTGAGGTTGACTTGCCTATGACTATTGGACTACAGACTTTCATGATCCCGTTTCAGGTCATGGACATTCGTGCCACCTATAGCTGTTTGCTAGGGAGGCCATGGATACATGAAGCTGGAGCAGTTACTTCTACCCTACATCAGAAGTTAAAATATGTTTTTGAAGGGAAAGTAGTTACGGTTTATGGAGAAAGAGCTTTGGTGGTGAGTCATTTGTCATCATTCTCATACGTCGAAGCTGAAGAGGAAGTTGGCATGCAGTTTCAAGCTCTGTCTGTTGTGGGTGAGAGCACTCAGAGAGCTCAGGCATCCATGTCATCATTTAAAGACGCACAATGAGTAGTGAGCAGTGGTCACCAATCAATGTGGGGAAAGGTGTTGTCTTTGCCAGAGAACAAGAACAAAGAGGGTCTCGGTTTCACCAGCAGTTCTGCTCAACAAGGCACCAAGAATCAAGGGTTTCCCCTGATCAGTGAAGTGTTCCGTAGTGGAGGGATCGTCCACCATCCTCAGGTTAATGTTGTGTTAGAAGATGAACTCGAGGGCTACATATCAGACGGTTCTACAAGGTCCTCCATTCCTTATGAAGACTACGAGCCCTATGTGGAAGATCCAGGTTACGTGTCAGATGATTTCGACTATACCTTTGGAGTTTACACCATCACCGAGGAAGAGCCAGCTGAAGATATCCCAGACTTTGTGACTCCAGGCGTCGTGGTCAAGAATTGGAGTGTGGTTGAGGCCCCTACCGCCATTCATATATCTAAGTAAAGCATTTGTTTAAAATTTTCGCTCTGCCCAAGGCGAAACTGCATTTAGTAGGGCATACTTTTAATAATTCCCTTTGCTCTGCCCAAGGCAAAGGTGACTTTGTTGGGCGTGTCTTTTCGGTTTTGCTATCATCAATAAACTACTTTCATTTACATTTGTTTTTAATTTTATTCACGATGTTGGAAAATAATAAGTAGCATCTCGCGTACACACACTTTCCACTTTACAAAACAAAAACTTATTAAAAAATCACGTCACTTGCGCAGATTGATACACAAATTACAACCTGGGAATAATGATCCACTACCTTCTCCGAATTTTGAGTTTCCTGTGTACGAAGCCGAGGACGAAGAAGATGATATTCCATAAGAAATTACCAGACTGCTTGAGAAAGAAGAAGAAGCTATCCAACCCCATCAAGAGTCGGTGGAGGTAATCAACTTGGGATCAGAGGAAATCCATAGAGAAGTGAAAATTGGAGCTCTACTCAAACCGGATGTGAAGAAACAGCTGATTGATCTGCTTGGAGAGTTTGTTGATGTGTTTGCTTGGTCGTATCAGGATATGCCTGGTTTGGACACGACAATAGTTGAGCATCATTTACCTTTGAAACCAGAATGCCCGCCGATAAAACAGAAGCTCAGAAGGACTCGACCTGATATGGCTTTAAAGATTAAGGAAGAGGTACAGAAACAGATTGACGCAGGTTTCCTTGTTACGGCCGAATATCCACTATGGTTGGCTAATATTGTACCTGTTCCAAAGAAGGATGGCAAGGTTTGTATGTGTGTAGGTTACAGGGATTTGAATAAAGCCAGCCCGAAAGATGATTTCCCATTACCTCACATTGACATCTTAGTGGACAGTACTGCAAGATATGAGGTGTTCTCCTTCATGGATGGTTTTTCAGGTTACAACCAGATTAGAATGGCTTCCGAGGACAGAGAGAAAACGTCATTCATAACACCCTGGGGCACCTTTTGTTACAAAGTTATGCCATTTGGATTAAAGAACGCAGGGGCAACATATCAGAGAGCTATGACTACTTTGTTCCATGATATGATGCATAAGGAGATTGAGGTGTATGTGGACGATATGATAGCTAAGTCAAAAACCGAAGATGATCATGTTAAACACCTGGCTAAGCTGTTTGTTCGTTTGAGGGAATACAAACTTCGTTTGAACCCCAACAAGTGCACATTTGGAGTACGATCAGGGAAACTATTGGGTTTTATTGTCAGTCAAAGAGGGATTGAAGTGGACCCTAACAAGGTAAAAGCTATCCGAGAAATGCCAGCTCCCGCCACTGAGAAGCAAGTCAGAGGATTCTTAGGGCGTTTGAACTACATCTCCAGGTTTATATCCAACATGACTGCTACATGTAAACCTATTTTCAAGCTCCTGAGGAAAGAACAAGGGTACGTTTGGACTGAAGATTGTCAAAGAGCTTTTGATAGTATCAAAGAATATTTGATCAAACCACCCATCCTGATACCACCGGTTGAAGGACGTCCTTTGATTATGTATCTGACTTTTCTAGAGGATTCGATGGGTTGGGTACTCGGTCAACGAGATGAAGCGAGAAAACAAGATCATGTCGCTTATTACCTGAGCAAGAAATTTACCGATTGTGAGACCCGATACACTATGCTAGAGAAGACTTGTTGCGCTCTAGCGTGGGCCGCTAAGCGTTTACGCCAGTATATGTTGAACCACACTACTTGGTTGGTTTCAAAGATGGATCCCATCAAGTATATTTTCGAGAAACCTGCTTTGACTGGGAGAATTGCCAGATGGCAGATGTTATTGTCTGAGTATGATATCGAGTACCATACTCAGAAAGCTATTAGAGGAAGTGTTTTGGCTGATCACCTGGCTCACCAACCTATTTTGGATCATCAACCCTCAAATGATGACTTTCCTGATGAAGATGTCATGTTCTTAAAGATGAAAGATTGTGAAGAACCCGTGCACGGTGAAGGACCAGAGCCAGGTTCTCAGTGGGGTTTAATCTTTGATGGAGCTGTCAACGCTCATGGAAAAGGAATAGGTGCTGTTATTGTGACTCCTCAAGGGACCCATTTCCCGTTCACCTCCAGATTAACATTCCAGTGTACTAATAACGAAGCTGAGTACGAGGCATGTATTATGGGTCTCGAAGAAGCAATCGATTTGAGAATTAAGAATTTAGATGTTTTTGGTGATTCTGCCGTAGTAATCAACCAAATTACTGGAGAATGGATAACTCGACATGATAATTTAGTCCCATATAGGGATTACGCTAGAAGACTGTTACCATTCTTTGACCGGGTCGAGTTTCATCATATCCCTCGAGATGAGAATAGAATGGCAGATGCATTGGCAACTTTGGCCTCGATGATTGTGGTGAACTTTTGGAACGAGTGTCCTCGGATTGAAGTGAAACGTCTCGACAGACCTGCTTATGTCTTTGCTGTCGAAGGAGTCAAGGATGATAAACCCTGGTACTATGACATCGAAGTGTTTCTTAGAACTCAAGAATATCCTTTGGGAGCTTCCAATAAAGACAAGAAAACTTTGAGAAGGTTGGCCGAAAATTTTCTTCTGAGTAACAATGTGTTGTATAAACGGAATTTTGACATGGTCTTACTGAGATGTGTTGACAAGCAAGAAGCGGATAGGTTAATGTCGGAAATTCACGAAGGATCTCTTGGCACTCATGCCAACGGACATGCTATGGCTAAGAAGCTTTTAAGGGCCGGTTATTATTGGATCACTATGGAGTCAGATTGTTACAAGTTTGCTAGAAAGTGTCACAAGTGCCAGATCTACGCAGATAAAATTCACGTGCCTCCGACTTTGTTGAATGTTATCTCATCACCGTGGCCATTCTCCATGTGGGGAATTGATATGATTAGAATGATAGAGCCGAAAGCGTCTAATGGACACCGATTTATCTTAGTAGCGATTGATTATTTTACCAAGTGGGTCGAGGCGGCTTCCTATGCTAATGTAACTCGACATGTGGTTGTCAAATTTATCAAGAATCAGCTTATTTGCAGATATGGTGTGCCAAGCAAAATTATTACAGACAATGGTTCCAATCTGAACAACAAAATGATGAAAGAGTTGTGTGAAGAATTCAAGATCGAGCATCACAATTCTTCTCCTTACAGACCAAAGATGAATGGGGCTGTTGAAGCCGCCAACAAAAACATTAAGAAGATCATTCAGAAAATGGTTGTTACTCACAAAGATTGGCACGAGATGCTCCCATTCGCCTTACATGGATATCGTACGATGGTACATACATCGACTGGGGCAACTCCATTTTCACTTGTCTACGGTATGGAAGCAGTACTCCCAATAGAAGTTGAGGTTCCTTCTATGAGGATTTTGGTGGAGGCAAAGTTATCAGAAGCTGAATGGTGTCAGAACAGATATGATCAGTTAAACTTAATCGAAGAAAAGAGGATGTCTGCGCTATGCCATGGGCAGTTGTATCAGCAGAGGATGAAGAAAGCATTTGACAAGAAGGTTCGATCCCGGGTATTCAAAGAAGGTGACCTCGTGCTTAAGAAGATTCAGTCTTTCCTCACTGATACTAGAGGAAAATGGACCCCGAACTATGATGGACCATACGTAGTGAAGAAGGTTTTAACGGGAGGCGCTTTGATGTTAGCAACAATGGATGGAGAAGAGATCACTCGCCCCGTGAATACGGACGCTGTCAAGAAATACTTTGTTTAGGAGAAGCAGGACATTATTCCCTTAATGTAATCGATATCATTTTCCAACATTGTAACATCGGGTCACGCTTTTCCGCTGACCGCCGTTCAATAAAAGTTTTTCATTTACTATAAATCTGTGATCTTGATAGCAAAATCTTAACTGTTTTAAACCTTTTCAAATCTGCTCTACTTGATATATGAATAACGAGAGGATGACCTCCAATGCTCACTCTTACTCTCAGAGAGATGACTAGACTATTGACACTTATGCCATCCGAGAGTGAAGGTCACTCTCGTTCGAAGAACCTGCGGAGATAGGGCTCGAGCATTTCCCCATGCATAAATACTGTATCTCTCTCGGCTTGTCAGCATAAGCATAAGCATACTCATATCATATAAGTAGACAACATAACATTTGCATTTTGTGCATCCTCTGTTCATTCTACTCTATCTCTTCGATTGTGTTTACCCTTGGGTATTCGGGCGTGTCTTATTCCTTCCAAATAGAGTTGTCAGCCCTAAGCAAAAAACTCAATATTTCTACTTCCCCGCGAAGCTCGATCCTTGTGGAAGACAGTTGTTTCAGTACATCCCCATTGGAGTTTATACCTCCATGGTCGAGTCTTGCTTGACAGTTTCTCTTCGGTTATTCCCCGAATTGAACTTCGGTATCTGACAATCACGCTATGAACATCTCCAACTTCGAACACAAGTCAATGGTGCATTTATTTTGCACTTTGACATTATGAGGATCACCATTTGAAGACACAACGTTTCTTCAACATTACAAGATCCACTCGACAGCTCACAGCTAAATGACAGAAGATCTCTTTATTTGAGCAACTCGTTTTGGGCAGATTTATTCTCAAAATGACAAACAACAATTTCCTCAAGATAATCTGTTCATCCCTAGTGGATCATTTCGAAATTATCAAGTCAGAGCAAAGTACATTACATATACTTCCCCATTTGAGGATTTCTGCTACAACAATTTCACTTATCTTACAATTACAGCAGAGATACTCTTCAAAAATGATCTTCCCCAGAGAGTTCATTACGAGTACTATCAATGACATATCTCCTTACAAGAGGACACTCCACAGACTAACCGGTTTACAACTCCTTTGAAGATCCCCGGTGCATATTCTACAAATTGCCAATACAATACAAAATGCATCTACAATTTACAATTACAAGTACAAGATCACATCTACAAAATTCTACAATTACAAGATTACACCGACAACATTTACATAAACAATTCTACAGTTCCACAATTTACAACATACAATCTACAATGACATTATGGACCACAGCCGAGAACTTACAATTTACAATCTACAAATTTACAACCCCCTATGAAGGTGCTCTCACGAGTTTTCATCATTTCGGGAAGGAACCGAGACCAACTCATGGTTCCCATACCATGGTGCAAGGGGAAGTTCGACATCAGGAACCGAGACCAGCTCATGGTTCCCATACCATGGTGCAAGGGGAAGTTCGACATCAGGAACCGAGACCAGCTCATGGTTCCCATACCATGGTGCAAGGGGAAGTTCGACATCAGGAACCGAGACCAGCTCATGGTTCCCTTACCATGATGCAAGGGGAAGTTCAGCATCTACAACAACATCTACATCTACCAACTACAGTGATTCTACCGTCTACAAAATTTTTGACATTTCAGGTAGAGACTGAGACCAGCTCGCGGTACCCTTATCGTGACACTAAGGGAAGTTGCACATTTTTTCAAAAGAAAAGATATACAAAAACGAGAAAGGAAAGAAAAGAATGCCAAATAAAACTGAACCATTGACTCAATTCATGTGGATCATCACCAACCACTACATTATGATAGTAAGCTTCTCACCTATCGCCTAAGTCATCATATCCTGGGAGTTCGAGTTGCTGTTGTACTTTCGGAGATTTCCTTCCAGCAGTCTTTTTCCTTTTCCCGTAGAGTTTCCTTTTGTCGAGCCTGTTTTTTTTCCCGTGTGTCGTTTCTCCATGTGGCGTCATTTCACCACAGGGCTCGCTGCCTTGCATTCTCATATCACTGCATATCATTCGCATCCGGTGGCATTTTAGGGCCAAAAGTTTGCGCAATGTTTGTATTTAAGTTCCTCCTATCCCGTCGAGACGGAGATTTCGATCTCCATATCTCCGAATAGAAGTAACTTAAATAGGGGCATCTGTTGCACCCTAATTTTTGACCATAAAATCCCACCTCTTTTTGCGCATTTTTTATTTGTTACTTGACTTTATTTAATGTTTATGTGACTAACCAATTTGCACAGACGCGATAATATCGAATGGAGATAGCGTTCACTCTTGTGATCAATTGTCCTTATTACTAACTAACTTAACCGTCTCGTTTATTCTTTTTGCTTCGTGAGTGGAGGAGGTGTTGTTCAAGATCATCAGTTGATTCAAGATTATCGCTCGTGATATGAGTTTATAGACTAATCCAAGTACGAATGCAAAAAGCAAGTTCAGAGTTCCTACATCGGTTTGAGGGAGAATCTCAAACCTATTCATCATGCAAAAGGTTTAAATTGCGAAAGAAGTTTTTTTTAAGATTTGTGGTGACTGTTATTCAAGGAGGTTCAAGTTTTTTAAAAGATGATAAGTAACTCAAAGCTCATAATACCATATCTGGAGATTTACATTGAAAAACTTGAAATAAGTCAAAATCCAACCAGAGTTCAAAGTTCACTACTCAATAGTACAAGTTCACTGATGGTACTACATACTACCTCAAAGTTCAAATAATATAAAAGCTCCAAATTGAAATTCATTCTAAACCTAGGAGGGGATACAAATTCATGACATCAACATTAAAGCTTTACGAGACTTGTGCACCGTCGTCGCCGCAACTCAACATTATAACTTCAACTTTATTTGAACCATTTGCTTCAAACTTGTTCACTACAGTAATGGAAGTCCAACCAGATCTCAAATTGATGTTGCTTTCTCTTAAATATCCTCAGTCGCAGCTTACGCCCTACTGTCGGCATCTACAACCTGCACAAGAAGGGAAGAAAGAGTAATCAGAGAACATGAGTATAAACCGCAACAGGGCAGAACACTTCGAAGGATCCACTCTGATTTCCAAGCCAGGACTTCTTCAAACAATGAGGTTGTTGGTCATAGTTACTCTTGAATGTATGTGTCAGCATGGCACATTTGTTTCCATTCCAATGTATTCTCGAAGAAAATAAAGCTGGCCCAAGCTCCAAAAGTAATGTTGCTAAAGAACTTGCCACTTCCGAAGCAAGAGGTCCACAGTTTCCATTTCTGGGTTCTGTTTCCGTCATCAATAGAAATGTATTGGCAGCCTCTGGTGCAGGTCAACAGGTGGACTCGGGAAGTGCGAGAATTGCCGCTGTTGATCTCAATTCATCCTCCAATATAAATAAAGTACCACTCTCATCAGCAGTTCCGGTTAGTGTTGACAGGGATAAAGCGTCTACTGATGATAGTTTTGCTGGTAATCATGAAAGACATCAGTGAATTCTGCTATTCCTAACTTAAACAAGAATCCCGCGATAAGTTTCGGTGCTCCTTTTGACTGTCCATTTTCTGGGACATATGCTCATCATCCAATGCCACATCCTCTAGGTAACTTTGGCACTCCTCCATTTAAAAGGAGCCACCGTCACTCTGATGCATTGGATGGTACGTTTCACAAGGGCGTCCGCTGTGATGGCTGTGGAGTCTATCCAATAACCAAACCTCGTTTCAAATCCAAAGTGACACAAAACTATGACCTCTGCAGCATTTGCTTCAATGAAATTGGTAATCGGACTGATTATATCAGGATGGACCTCCCTGCATCAGTAGAATGCGTATTCAATCTTACTAATAAAAAAAATATATATACAGGTCATTCTTGGGGAATCATAGTGGGTGTTACCAACTTACCTCCAGGAAAACTTCTGAACATGACAAGATCAGTTGCATTACTAAGTCCTATTCACCCTGGCAAACCAACTGGCCTCTTCAGCAACCCAACTTCTATTTCCCCTCAGACTATGAATATTCTACTGCCATTATGATACGCCACCCTGTGTCGAAAGTTAGAGCCTGAAATGCTGGCTGTAGCTGCCATTAAAGATAACACATGCGAGATAATAACGAAACTATGTGAATGTGCTGAAACAGTTTGATGACAATGTTATTTGTTGATCAAATCCTACAAGATGTGAGAAAGGGATTAGGATACAACCTGCAAATCTGATCCGTGTAAGAGCTCCTAAGCATCACCCATATTGGTAACAAGGTTGTATTGTTGTCGTTGGAACGTTGGTAGCGATAATGTTCAAGAACTTAAGGCTGAAGCAGCCCTCATATGGATAGCATTCCCAGGAGATGTTGGATGCCCTATGTGTCCTGAAACTCTGATTGAAGTCGTTGTGCTAGAGTATTATGCAGAGCTATCACTAATATTGGGCTGGTGCAAATGTTGCATAAAAGAAAAGCTTCGAACCTATCAACGGATGTACCAAGCCAACACAATTAGTTACCACAATTGGAAGGAGGAAATACGAGTATCTACAACAAGGTTAAATCAAGACTGAAACGAATAAGGTGCACGTTGGAGATTTGTCTCACCATTTGGATAACATGAAAACTTGGCTGAACTTGCAAATTCAAAAGGCTCAAAGACGGAACCACCCGTACCGATTCAGAATGGAATGAAAGACAAGAGTAATGACTTTGAAGTTCTCGCAGCTGGTTCCAACGAGTTAGCCTGAAAAGAGTAAAATACATTAGACTCAAGTATTAGTGCAGAAGAAAACGAAACCAGAAGAAACAGAGTTCGAGGTCAGAAAGAGTACACCCTGCAATTGGTCAAGATCGCCACTCTTCGTCACCAACTTTCCATGGGGGTTCACACGCGCATCCAACCCGAAACCTTCCCTCTGGGTTTCTAATTCACCATCCAGCCCAAATAGATTGTTGCTATCCACACCTGCTAGAATGCAAAATCAAATTAGCAAAATTAGAGAATATTCACGGAATCATAGAAGATGCTATTGGATTGAATTGCAAATCAAGATATGAATATCGTTTAAAACAGCTTATTATTGTAATCTCACGGAAAAGGAAACTATTCCCAAATCGTATCTGAACATATTTGGAAAATCCCCAATCAACATTCAATTGTGATTAAGGAAATTCAATCAAGAAATCAGAAAGTGGAGCCTATATAAAGAGGACGAAAAACGTTCAGAAAAGCGGAGGAAAAATCACCACAAGACTTATATCCGTAAACCTAAGATTTGGAGCAAAAGCAAACTTATCTTTAGCCGACGAATTCATCTCCAGCCGCCGCAAGTACAAACCGACGAAGCCTCAGTCCTAGCCACCGCAAGTTCAACCAATAGAACATCCACTCGGACCGCCGCGGATCCGAACCCACGAAGAATCAATCTCCGACGCCGCCGTCACAAACTTCGGTAAAATCCCTACTTGTATTAAAACTGTGAACGACTAATGCTTCTATTCTTTGTTTCAGGTACAAGAACCAACGGATTTTGAAGTAGAAATCGAAACGGAGATAGAATGAGAGGAGAGGATCGAGCGAGCCGTTGAGAGGATTAGGGTTCCCTCGTTGGGGGGGGGGGGTTTCCTGCGTTTGTCTTTGTTTTTTTCTGATGTTTTGTGTTTATTAATGATCGTATGTACGCACGACCACGGTAGTACCGTGGTCCCTCGTCATTATCACCACACACTTCTGATCATACGGATCATCTTGCGTTTGCCTACGGTAATCCAGTGCACCTCTGGTAATCTGTTCAGTATCTTAAAACTTTAATCCGTTAATTAACTTTAGTTTTTTTTTTCATTAAAATTAAATCAACTTAATTTGCTTTTATCATCCAATTAATCAATCTTTTTTTTTTAATAAACTCAGCTTAACCATTTTATGTTATTTCTCTTATTTTATTAATAATAATAATTTACTCTAATAACAAAATCTCTTATATTTTATTAAATAATTGGTTTAACTTTTTTTTATCAAATAAGTATCATTCACTAAAAAAACCTTTTTATAAATAAATCACCCAACTTGTCATTTAAATATTTAAATAAATCCTTAGTATTCAAATCAATTCGTAGTAACAATTAATCAAAACTCTTTTTATTCTATAAACGATATAATTTAACAATAGCCACAATAAAATAGTCACTTGACTTAGGTTTTTTTTTCATAATAAAAATTAAAACCATTTTATTTAAAACTTGGAATTTAATTTATGGATTAATCCCATCTAAAATCAGTCTCCATTCAACTTCTTCTCAAACAAATCAAGTCAACAATTAAAATCAATCAACATCGTAAAACCAAATCAATCGTGCACACCCACTTCACGACACATTCACCTACACTTAGCGCTTTCATGCATATATATTGTTTATCTTTATCTGCTTTTATTTTATTCACAATGCACACACTCACCTAGCGCTTTCATGCGTATGTGTATGGTTTTATTCTTGCAATTTACTTTCAGCAATTTATATTACCGTATTGCATACCGTCCAAAGGAAAAACCTACACATAATTCAACGTTGTGTGTAGTTGCACATCATTTGCGTCATACTCCCCACGATCCCTGATCCCATTCAAGTTGATCGCTTATGATAGATCCTACCCCATAGGAAGGACCTTGTCTTTATCTTTACAACATAGAAACAAAACAATCAACGCAATACAACTTTTTCAAACACAAATAGAGAATAGATGTTAATCATCTTAAGTGAGATATAATCTCCACCCCCCACAACAATACAATCAAACATGTAGGGACTTTGCCTTAAGAGCGATAAAGGTATACTTGGCGACCATCCGAGTATGTAAGACCTTTTCTTAAGACGATGCAAAGACCATTTCTTACAACCCCTTTACATTTGTGGTGGTTACATCTCCCTTAACATGAAGACTCATCTCTTCTCCTAAACCCAATCAAAACAACTACCCTAAACCCGTAGGAACTTTGACCACAATCAAAGAGCTCCTCTAACCCTTTAGGGTGAACTACAACATACTCTGATTCCACTCTCGTAAGGATATGTAGGCATAAGATGCGACATCTTATCGAGTATACTTAGAAAATAAACCCCTAGGTCTCTAATCCTTTAAGCAGATAACACTTAGCAATAAACAACATAAAACAAGAGGTTCCTGTAGAGTACTACAGAAACTTAGGATGCTAGTACCTTCCCTAAGTTTAACCAACCCCCGAACCTAAAAACAATCTAACCTTGCATATGCATTGCATTGTGGGAATTTCGATCTTTATCCCTTCCTTTGGACAAATCAAAGTTCGGTTGCAAAATGAATATAAGATTCAAACTAATCAATAGTTTGGTATCCAACTTTCACCGCGACACATGCCATTGAGTCAAAATATTTTTTTTTAAAGTTGGGGTCAAAATGAGAGAATTTTCAAAAATATCGAAAATGTAAAGTATAAATGGACTCACGACGCATATGACTCGATAAACAAACAACAAAACAAATAGAGAAACAAACTAACTAGAGAGCATAAAAACATAAACATAAAGACATAAAGCGACAAAGCTCCTCCCCCATACTTGAACTAAACATTGTCCTCAATATTTTGGAACAAGCTGAAAGAAGGATTGAGTAAACCTGGTGTGAGATCAATGATGGCGGCCTCGGTCGCGGTGTCCTCCACCACCTCTGTTGAAGGGGTTTGGAACATGATGCACGTAAGCACTCAAGTCTTAAACTTATGATCACAAACCACCCATCTCCTCGATCAGGTCACCAAGATCGTGCTGAGTCCTCTCAAAGTAGTCATGCCGCTACTGGCTAATGTGGTCAACAATGACTCTTAGCTCCTTCTGTTGTCTCTGCAAAGTCATAAGCATCGGGTTACGATCAGCCTCCATATCATTCCTGTACCTCATCTCGGACAAAATATCACCAAGGGCACTCCTCATAGAAATGTAATCATACTCCTGGGGTGACTGATATGTACCTGCAAAATGATCAGCAACAAAAGGTGGAGTGTGGGTGCGGGTACTAGGTCCGGGTGCATCAGAAGCACGAGATGAGTCCTAGTCTGTGGAGCAGTGCGTCCCATGACAGTGTGAAAATGCCTATTAGCTCTCTCCTACTCTAAATCGGGTGTGTCAAGGTCAAATATCCAGTTAGTACTAACGCTCACATTAATGCGCTTAGAGCAGAGCTATGTGACACCTCTAACCTTTTTGGTGCGAACCATCAGATGAAACTTGCCATTGGGCAAGAACTTTACAAGTCGCATAGAACAACAATAGTCTAAATTATCATAAAGTCAAGGCATACTCTCAACATTCTCTAACTTGTGTAAGTTTAGTGAGCAAGCTATGGCAGTTATAATTCCGCCGACACAAATAGGGCCACAATTTCTATTTCTGGCATAAAGCATGTGTGCTAAGAGAAATGGTGTTAGATTCACTTTAGCTTGGGAGAGGGCACAATTGATATGGAATAAATATTTGGAATTCACATTTCCGGTGTTCTCTCGATCAAATATGATGGAAGATAAAAAACGATGAAGGTATCTAATGGCTGGGTTATGGATGGTGTTAGCCTTCATGCCTTCCCAAATGGTGGTGTGGGTGTTAGTGATTTGATACTAGAAGTTAAAAGCATCGGCCTCCCACTCACTCTCTAGGGGTGCTTGAGTGAAGAACGTCTCACCGCTAGGAAATCCAAAAATATCACCAACTTGCTCTTGGGTGAGGGAATAATCTACATTAAACATCCTAACATAAATGGTTAAAAAAATGGGAATGGTCGGTAAGATAACGGAGTGAACTCAAAAACTCATATGTCAATCTAACAGATGTAACATTAGTCATAGAGTAAAATTGAGACATGCCTAAGTTATTGAGCATCCAGGCGATGCTATCAGAAAGGCCTAGAGCATGCACAGTGTTGCAGTAAGAATTAGATGTTAAGCTATTGATTAACTTGAATCTTTGATTCATTGAAATTCACCATCGAGCTTTGATTTATCCAAAGGAAATGTTAAAGAATGAAAAAACCTTTTACGTGATGTAACAACAACGTTAAAGATTCGGGGATCGGGGGTTGGTTATGCCTAGGGTAGGTATCTCACATCCTAGACATATGTAGTACTCTATAGGAACCTTTTGCGTGTGTGTATGCTAAGTTATCTAAGTTTTTTGCTAGGGTTATTTGATCGAGGATAGGGTAAAGCTTTAGGTAAAGACCTAAGGATAATTTCTAAGTTTGCTCATAAAGATATCACATCTTATGCCTATGTATCCTGACTAGGATGGAATCAGAGCAACCGTAGTTCTCCTCACTAGGGTTCAAGGAATACTTGAGTACGGTCAAGACTCCAAGGGGAAGAAACATAACAATGTTTATGTAGAGTTTGACAAAACTCTCTAGGTCTAAATTATCTCTCAAAGGGATTGACTTTGACAAAAGCCAAGAGGGGAGTAAGTGATCATGAAAATGATCTTACATAAAGTTAACCAACTCTAACTTAAAGTTCTGATTGAAGGATACTCCTAGCAAGGGGTAGGTCTTCTAGACTTAAAGCAAAGTCTAATGGATATAACTTAACTAAGTTAAAGGATATAATGACTTAAACAAGTCAAGAGGAGGGGTATAGAGCTATCTATGACTATGAAGTCAATAGAGAGCCTTTCCTTTGGAATAAGGGAATAACAAGGAAACTGGATGAGAACTAACAAGTTCCATCACTTGGGGAAAGAAACTTAAAAAAGCTAAAATACACATAAGTATTCATTCAAGCATGATGAAGATATAAGAAGAGCATGGTAACAACCAAGAAAGATTTAGGACAAGCATGCAACAACACGGGGGAAACATAACAATGAAAGAATAAAACCAAATGGTTACAACCAAAGGTAGCCAAAGATTTTACAACATCTAAAAAGGGGAAGGTGATAAATGTTCATATTATACATGTAATACCCTAATTTTTACCCCTAAGATCCCACATTTCATTTGTATCATTACATACACAAACAAGATCATACTTTTTGGTTCTCTCACCCTTGTGTTTCTTATTTACTTTATGTTTGTTTCTATTTACTAACCTCTAACTAAAATACCAAAAATATTTTTTCAATTTTTGCTTGTTTCTTCTTCTTCTCTGTGTGTTTAGGGTTTTGCAAGGAGATTGATGGCAAGGACATTCATTCAAGTCTAAATCAAATGAAAGTTTGACCTCATCTTGGTCAAACTATCAAGAGATTGCTTCAAATGCAAATTGGTTTGTGGCAGTGGGATATTTTCTCAGGAAATAAGATTTGTTCAAGGTCAAATTGTCTTGTATTGAAATCCAGTGGTTTATCAAGCAGTGTTCTATGAGAAGTCTGGTCCATGACTATTATGATCAAGGTTCATCAGTCCAGGTTGTGCTCATCTATGGATTTATTTTCCCAAAGATTAATTCAGATAAATTCAAAGAGATTCAGTTTTAACCGAAGATTCAGAGTTTTGTCTGTACAAGTCAAGTTTGGTGGATGTTCGATCAAGATGTTGGTTTTGGGATGCAAGTACAAAGTGTTCATTCAAGTGTGCCATTTCCAAGTGATTCTAAAGCATGATTAAAGGCATTGATATTTGGGTTTATCATGACATCAATTCCTTAAAGATTTATTTCATCCAAGAATTTGATTCAAATTAAATTTGGAAGAGACATGCATATGGCTTACTCGGAATGCAAGTTACTTGAAAATGTAAGGCATTCATCATCACTAATATTTCCCAAATTCAAAGTTGTCAAGGTTTCATTAAGACAAGACAATTGTCAAAGTTCAAAGTCCAAATACAAATGCCCAAATGTAGACGGAAGAGAAAGGAAAAACCGACGGGTGAAATAATGTTAGACGGAACCGAAGACGAAGAGAAGTTTCTCGCCGCCGGAATTGCCGGCCTTCAGCAGAATTCATTCTACATGCACCGCGCATTGGACTTGAACAATCTTAGAGATGCTTTGAAATATTCGGATCAGATGCTTTCTGAGCTTAGGACTTCTAAGCTTTCTCCTCACAAATACTATGAACTCTACATGCGCGCATTTGATCAATTGAGGAAGCTGGAGATGTTCTTTGAGGAAGAGACTCGTCGCGGTTGCTCCATTATTGATCTTTATGAGCTTGTCCACCATGCAGGCAACATTTTGCCTCGCTTGTATCTCCTCTGTACAGTAGGATCTGTATACATCAAGTCAAAGGAAGCTCCTGCTAAGGATGTTCTTAAGGATCTTGTGGAGATATGCCGTGGCATTCAAAACCCTGTTCGTGGACTCTTTCTTAGAAGTTATCTTTCTCAAGTTAGTAAGGATAAATTGCCAGATATTGGTTCTGAGTATGAAGGGGATGCAAATACTGTATCAGATGCTGTAGAGTTTGTACTCCAAAATTTCACAGAAATGAACAAACTTTGGGTGCGGATGCAACATCAGGGGCCTTCCCGGATGAAGGAGAAGTGAGAAAAGGAAAGGAGTGAGCTGCGAGATCTTGTTGGAAAGAATCTCCACGTTCTCAGTCAGATAGAGGGTGTTGACCTTGATATGTACAAAGATGTTGTACTGCCTAGAGTACTAGAACAGGTTGTGAATTGCAAAGATGAGATAGCCCAATTCTACTTGATGGATTGCATAATTCAAGTCTTCCCTGATGAATATCACTTGCAAACTCTTGATGTGTTGTTGGGTGCTTACCCTTAGCTTCAGCCAACTGTCGACATCAAGACAGTACTATCCCAGTTAATGGAAAGGCTTTCAAATTATGCTGCTTCAAGTGCAGAGGTTTTGCCTGAATTTTTGCAGGTGGAAGCATTTTCCAAATTAAGCAATGCAATGGGGGAAGTTGGACCATCCATAACACTCGCCAGCTTATCCGAGGTTCTAGCATTTGCTGTAGGATCATTTGTTTCTATGCCAGCATGCCGTGTTTTCTCGATGATTGCAGCTTTAGCGGTTCTGCTGGACTTCCTTCTACAAATCATTTCTTTTGTGGCTTTGGTTACATTAGACTTTGAGAGAGCCAAGGATAACCGGGTTGACTGCTTCCCATGCATTAAGTTGAACCGACACTCAATGGAGAAGACTGAAAACACTATGCAGGAAATTGTAGATGAATCTGCTGATATTGAGATTCGACCTGAGTCTCAGCATAATCCAGGTCACCAATCCGATGCTGCAGAGTTAATTTACAAGATAAGTTTTGGTCAGATTTATTTGAGTAAGCCTATGATGACAGAATCTGATGGAGAACTGCCACATTGTTTCCTAAGGGAGCTAGATTAAAGAATCTTACATATTCGGCTCCTTTGTATGTTGATGTTTCTAAGAGGATCATTAAAAAAGGACATGATGGTGAAGAGAGCCATGAGACTCAGGATTTCACTAAAGTTTTCATTGGCAAGGTTCCTATAATGCTCCGGTCTAGTTATTGCACATTGTATCAGAATTCAGAGAAGGATTTGATTGAGCTTGGAGAGTGTCCGTATGATCAAGGAGGATATTTCATTATTAATGGCAGTGAGAAGGTTCTGATTGCTCAGGAGAAGATGAGCACCAATCATGTCTACATCTTCAAGAAGAGGCAACCTAATAAGTATGCTTATGTGGGTGAAGTTCGGTCCATGGCAGAATCACAGAATAGACCACCTAGTACTATGTTTGTGCGCATGCTCTCTCGAGCTAGTTCCAAAGGGGGTTCTTTAGGGCAATATATACGTGCTACTCTTCCATACATTCGAACTGAAATTCCTATCATTATTGTGTTTCGGGCATTGGGATTTGTCGCTGATAAGGATATACTCGAACATATATGCTATGACTTCGCGGATACTCAAATGATGAAGCTGCTCCGTCCTTCCCTGGAATAAGCATTTGTAATACAAAATCAACAGGTTGCACTTGGAGTTCATCTAGCTGCTGGAGCACACGACTTTCTTGTCCAAGCAGAATATAGTCTTTCAAGCATACCTTCTTCAGTTGCTTTGCCTGTAAATGATAAATCAAAGACTGACGCTCGATCTAATCAACCTAAGGACGCCCAACAAGGAATTCAACAGGCTTGTGAGAGTCTCAGTGATGGCCTGGGTAAATCTGCTTCGGTGTTAGTTCAGAACCCCTTGAAAACGTTCCAGCGCGGTTCAGGTGCAGGACCTGCCTTGGCTTCTGCTATTCGAGCAGTTCCTGCAGCTGCCATAGCTCCTGCTTCGGCCTGTGCAAGTGCTGTACACTATGCTCTTCTTGGATTTAGAAATAGCCTTGATCCTGAACGCAAAAAGGAGTCCATGGAGAAATATTGTCCAACACAACCCTGGGAAGAAGACTGATTAATTGAATGATTATGATATGAGAGTTGAGCAGTTTATACTCTTACTTCACCAGCCCAAGAGATTAGGGGAAAGCACGCCAATTTGGCCAATGAACTTGAGGTTCTATTAACAAAAATTGGTTCAAGATTTGTTACTCTGCCTGAGGAGAGGCTTTTGGCTGTGGTTAACGCGTTGCTCCACCGCTGCTACAAATATCCAACAGCTACAACTGCAGAAGTTCCTCAATCTCTCAAGAAAGAGCTCTCAGTTGTTTGCAGGGCTTGCTTTTCAGCAGACGCCGTCACATATGCATTCACACACCAATAATTATTCCTGTTTGGTCCCAGGTACGCATGGTAGAAGATGATTTGATTTACAGTACTTTCCTTGAGGTCTATGAGAATCATTGTTCAAGAAATGACAGAGAGGCAAACAATAGTCGACACATTCAATAGTGATACTTCGATTTTTGCATGCTTGCTTTCCACAAGAGCTGGTGGACAGGGCTTAAACTTAACTGGAGCTGATACAGTTGTGATTCATGACATGGATTTTAATCCACAGATTGATAGACAGGCAGAAGATCGTTATCATCAAATTGGTCAAACAAAGCCTGTAACCATATATAGACTGGTGGCGAAAGGAACATCTGATAGATCAATTAATTATACCAATGATTTGAAACAATATCACATTCGGCTCTCTGAACTAGAAGAAGAAGACAGAAAGGAGATCCCTCTTGATATGTATCTTATTTTGTGAGTTGAACCATCTGTTTCAATATCTGAAATCAAGAAGGCCTATCGGAAAGCTGCACTTAAACATTATCCGGACAAGGCATGCCAGTCTTTGACAAAAAAATGACAATGGAGATGATGGGATATGGAGGGTTATTGCTGAGGAAATACATAGAAGATGCGCAGGAGCCTTATCCTGCAGTTTATAGAACTGAATTTATTGATGAGGCTTCACAATGATAAGCTGTGCTACTGAGACAAATTAAGCAGAAATAGCAAAGTCAAAGATTTAAATTGGAGAGTATTTTGACAGATACATTTTTAAACTTGAGATATGAAGGCACAAACACCGCTATCATAGTCAAAACGTACCCATGAGAAGCTTCATATTAAGCCATATTTCCAAGCCATGTTAATATAACTCCAGCTGTTACACTCCAAGCTGACCCCACAAGCTTTTAAAGTTGTTTCTAAGCCATGAGCCAATTGCAAAAAGTGACCATCCACGTCATGTAAGTGATCTGAAAGAGAAAAAGCAAAACGACGTCATGAGCTTTAATTTGCAAATAAAAAACGACATGAAGATTTTTCAACCACAGGTCACACATAACTTGCATCCCAAAACGCAGAAAAAAGCTTCAAACAGCAACCATTTTTCACTCACTCTCAATCTATAAATAGGGTGCATACCTCTTCATTTTTCTCAAGCTTGAAAAGCCATAAAATCCCTGCTGAAAACTTGCCAATACTCATCTTCAACCTTCAACCGAGCTACTTCCATCAATTCCAAATTCACCATTCTTCATCACTCTTGTTCATATATCTTCCAAAATTCTTCAAAAAAATAAATTACACACAACAACTCCATCAATTCACAACAGCTCCAAACAATAGCAACCACATCTCATAATCTTTCCACAATACATTTCAACATCACACAACACTAGTTCAAATTCGGTCAGATTCAAAGAAGAAGAAGAAGAAGAGAGTTTCTGTTTCACCGTTTACCTGAATTAGAAGGTAGATTGAGCTTCACCGTCAGTTTCGATCCGTTACTTTTTGTTGTGTTTCTTTGAACTGTTGGTACTGTTGTGAAGAGCTCTTGATTTCGATTGCAACCGCGTATTTTTCGTGTCCCGCCGCTCCGATTTGAGAGAGCTTCGAAGTGATATCCATGGCCGTTGATAACGCGAAATCATATCGTTTATTTGGCTTGATTTACATGCATTTATTTGTGACTTTTATTAATTTATCTTGATTTATGTTCTATTATATGATTAATTTACTTCATTTTGTAGATTGGGGAGAATTTGGACTAAAGAAAGAAAAGGAGAAGAAACAGATGAAAAACTGATGAAAAATAGATGAAAAATAGCAGATACGGATTCTGCTGCTGTGACGACCGTCACAGGTCCATGACGACCGTCACGCAGACAAAAAACGCAGAATCAGAATTCACGATCAATCTCAACTTAAATCCTTCCTACACTTTCTCCACTCACTGCCCACTACTGGAAGTTACTACACTTTCTCCACTCACTGCCCACTACTGGAAGTTACTACACTTTCTCCACTCACTGCCCACTACTGGAAGTTACTACCACTTTCTCCATATCTCACGCATGATCTCAGGAAGTTGAGATAAGAAACATCTCCTATAAATAGACAAGAGATTCACAGAGAAAGGGGTGGATTCTTCATCCCAAAGTTCTGCCAAAGTTCCATCAAAGTTATTTATCGTTACTTTTATTTTCCTTTCCATTTTCCTTCAGTTCAGAATATTGTATTTTCTTCCTGTACCTTTTATTTCTCGCCAAAGTAGAATCCTACCAACATCTGTGGAGGATCTGCCCAAAGGCCAATTGGAATATTTACAGGTTTCTCATTTCAATCGTAATTCCAGTTTTATTATGTTGCATATTATTATTTATTATTTTCATTTATGTTTTACCTTTCCCAAATCCATGTCTAGCTAAATTTAAGTAATCGATATGTAGTAATAATTCGAAAGGGGTTTGATAATAACCGGTTGAAAATTCTCTTTTCAAAAGTAATTTATGGTCTGAGTGTTTAAAATTAATTTACTGAATAAACTTCGTCGCGAAAGCGAGAACTTATTTAAAAGTAGTTTTGCCACGAAAGTGGGAAATTAATTAAGATACGAACCAACAAGCGAAAGCTGCGGCAAGATCAGATAGTAAACACTAGTCACTCATTTTAATAACAGCGAAAGCACTTTAAAATGAATTAGAACTTAGAGATTTCCAAAAAGTAGTTTTAACCCCGAATGGGACAGCGAAAACGTACATTCGGCCCTTAGAATTATGACTAGCGTCAACAACCATCGTGAGACGAAAGTCTTCAGATCACTATTTTCTTCTGAACAATGTTTGCAAAGAGTAAGAAGCATCGGTGACCTGTCGAATCCCAGATAACTAAGTCTTTGCATACCGATATCCTTTACCGCATTTCTCTAAACCAATTTTCTTTATTTCTTTTGCATTTAATTTCATTCGCATTCAATTTTTGTAATTCCAATAGCCTTAGCTTTACACCGTAATAATAGATAACGGTAGATTGACATTGGTCTCTGTGGGTTCGACAATCTTTTATATTACTTCGATATTTCCGTGCACTTGTGGAGCGATCAAGTTTTTGGCGCCGTTGCCGGGGATCAACAGTCAATATTGTGATTCCGTTGTTGCATAGTATAGACTAAGGCACTCTTATCTAAATCATTATGTATAACCCATATTTCCCTTATAATTACCACCCTCCATATTATAACTACCACCCCCAATATTTCGAGGAACCACAAATTCCGATTAAATCCGACCTCGAAATATTATTAGAAGATTTCAATACTACGCACTCTCACCCAAATTCCCTCTATGATGACGACTACCAATGTTTTGAGGAAACGCGAGATTTTGATACATCCAACCTCGAACTACTACTAGAAGAATTCAATGAGACGTCTACTCACTCTAGGATAGAATCTATGATGGAGCGCTTTGTGGAAACACAAACTCTCCAAAACGAAGACTTTAGAAAACAACATCTCCAAATTAATGAAGACCTTAGGCAAATGAACGTTATTGTCGATTCCCTCGCAACTCACAGCGAGACTTTGGAGACTCAAACCTCCCTGCTTAGACAAACACCTCTAGGACCCTTCCCAGAAGGACATGTGAATGTTGTAACAACCGTTAATGAAGAACAAATAGAAGATCCTAGGGAGATTGATGATGAGCCTGAGGAGAGTTTTTGTGAGAAAAGCATACATATTGAGAAAAATCCACCGACACCAACCGAAAGGGAGGTTGTCGAAGAGGTAGAGAAGGAAGCACGTATCGTTGCTCCTCCTCCCTATACCCCACCTATTTCTTTCCCACAAAGGTTTGCAGAAGTTAAGGTAAACTCCCAATCCAAAACATATGTGGAGGTATTGAAAAATATACACACCAATGCACCTTTGTCTAAGGCCCTTCATAGAAAAAGAAAATTCGAGGACCGTGAAACTAGGGTCATCATTACTGTTAAAAGGGTACGATTAACTTTTTAGGTGGTGGATGAAATAACAAAGCCCAAATTTGAAAAGCTGATACGCAGAATAGATCCAGAACCACCACCACGCGTTCAAAACAAGAAACCACCCTACAAAAGAAAGAAACGAAAAGGTGAGGGATATGAGAGATGGCTTGATAAGTGGCCATGGAAACCGAAGACTATTCAAAGTTCGATCGAGGAACCATTCTCGAAAGAACCACCATGAGTACTTGCACTCCTTAGCTGTCGAGCTATCGACGCTAAACAAAGCGCTGTGTGGGAGGCAACCCATAAGGTCTTTATTTTAATTTGTTTGTTTAAATCGACAGAAAATAAAGAAATGTATCGCTTGTTACGCTTTAGCAATATCTAGGCGAAAACTCTCTAGATGACGATCTGAGAAGATGAGCTATGCCCACAGACATTCATACGAGTGTCGTTGCTGGTGGGAACACTGATGATGAGTACTTCCTCTTGACGCGAGCAACATGATGAGCTGGTTCAAGAATTACACAAACAAAGTATCTCAAAATGTCCGCCACCGAAGTAGAAGTGTTCAACAAAGACAAGGATAGCAAGAGCAGTAGCATTCATACAGGTTCTATCTTTCCTTTTCCACCTTTTACTGAAACATTGAGGACAATGTTTGGTTTAAGTGTGGGGGAGGAACTCTATCGCTTTCATTTTATTGCCTTTTAGTTTGATTTATTGTTTTTATCTATTTTTAATGCTATGTCAAAATCTTTGCATGTGCTGTCGAGTCTTTATGAGTGGTTTTCGCCTGTTATTCAAACTTCCCCAAAATTTCAAAATTTCAAAATTTCAACCTCCAAAAACTTTTTGATTCATGACATGGTACTCTGAAAGTATATAGGCTGTTTAGGCTATGTTAGAAAAACTTGGGAAATTTTTGATAAAATTGATATCGTCCTGACAACCTTAACCCCCTAAATATGCAAAATAAATTTGAGTACCCATTATGCCGAGACCTTAAAACTCCAGGTTCTTGTAGCAATCCCTAAGTAGTTTATTTAAGCAGTCAGCACCATCCTAAACACACTAAGTAAGAAACCGATGCAAATAAGTGTATGATCTCTAGGTTAAAATGAGAAACTAAGAAAGAAAAGAAAAAAACATTATTATGAAGAAAAAGACATGTTCCTTCTAAGTTAGGTGCTCCTCACCCGAGCACTTAGCCTAACGGTACAAACTCTTTAAGTTCAATTGATGCTTAAGCATATTTGCAGAAAAAAATGAAATAATAATGAGATCGTAGTCACTAACAGGTCTACTTGCCATGAATGTGTATGGATAACGGGCTTAATGTGATTGCACTATAATGAAATGGGGTGAAAGAGAGCATGAGTTATAGGTTGAGTTATAATGGCATGATTCCGATTGGTTTGCATAAGTAGGGAGTTTTTGAAATTGTGTCGTTATGATATCCTTGGTATTAATATTTAGTACCTATCGATCTAACATTAGCCTAGCAGCCACGTATGATTAGAGTTTCGTCGTGACTTTGTTTCGAACTATGCTTATTTCTTTTTACTTTGGTCGATTGCTTGAGGACAAGCAATGGTTTAAGTGTGGGGATGTTTGATAACGCGAAATCATATCGTTTATTTGGCTTGATTTACATGCATTTATTTGTGACTTTTATTAATTTATCTTGATTTATGTTCTACTATATATTTAATTTACTCCGTTTTGCAGATTGGGGAGAATTTGGACTAAAGAAAGAAAAGGAGAAGAAACAGATGAAAAACGGATGAAAAATAGATGAAAAATAGCAGATACGGATTCTGCTGCTGTGACGACCGTCACAGGTCCATGACGACCGTCATGCGTGTGACGACCGTCACATTTCATGACGACCGTCACGCAGACAAAAAACGCAGAATCAGAATTCACGATCAATCTCAACTTAAATCCTTCCTACACTTTCTCCACTCACTGCCCACTACTGGAAGTTACTACACTTTCTCCACTCACTGCCCACTACTGGAAGTTACTACCACTTTCTCCATATCTCACGTATGATCTCAGGAAGTTGAGATAAGAAACATCTCCTATAAATAGACAAGAGATTCACAGAGAAAGGGGTGGATTCTTCACCCCGAAGTTCTTCCAAAGTTCCATCAAAGTTATTTATCGTTACTTTTATTTTCCTTTCCATTTTCCTTTAGTTCAGAATATTGTATTTTCTTCCTGTACCTTTTATTTCTCGCCAAAGTAGAATCCTGCCAACATCTGTGGAGGATCTGCCCAAAGGCCAATTGGAATATTTACAGGTTTCTCATTTCAATCGTAATTCCAGTTTTATTATGTTGCATATTATTATTTATTATTTTCATTTATGTTTTATCTTTCCCAAATCCATGTCTAGCTAAATTTAAGTAATCGATATGTAGTAATAATTCGAAAGGGATTTGATAATAACCGGTTGAAAATTCTCTTTTCAAAAGTAATTTATGGTCTGAGTGTTTAAAATTAATTTACTGAATAAACTTCGTCGCGAAAGCGAGAACTTATTTAAAAGTAGTTTTGCCACGAAAGTGGGAAATTAATTAAGATACGAACCAACAAGCGAAAGCTGCGGCAAGATCAGATAGTAAACACTAGTCACTCATTTTAATAACAGCGAAAGCACTTTAAAATGAATTAGAACTTAGAGATTTCCAAAAAGTAGTTTTAACCCCGAATGGGACAGCGAAAACGTACATTCGGCCCTTAGAATTATGACTAGCGTCAACAACCATCGTGAGACGAAAGTCTTCAGATCACTATTTTCTTCTGAACAATGTTTACAAAGAGTAAGAAGCATCGGTGACCTGTCGAATCCCAAATAACTAAGTCTTTGCATACCGATATCCTTTACCGCATTTCTCTAAACCAATTTTCTTTATTTCTTTTGCATTTAATTTCATTCGCATTCAATTTTCGTAATTCCAATAGCCTTAGCTTTACACCGTAATAATAGATAACGGTAGATTGACATTGGTCTCTGTGGGTTCGACAATCTTTTATATTACTTCGATATTTCCGTGCACTTGTGGAGCGATCAAGTTTTTGGCGCCGTTGCCGGGGATCAACAGCCAATATTGTGATCCCGTTGTTGCATAGTATAGACTAAGGCACTCTTATCTAAATCATTATGTATAACCCATATTTCCCTTATAATTACCACCCTCCATATTATAACTACCACCCCCAATATTTCGAGGAACCACAAATTCCGATTAAATCCGACCTCGAAATATTATTAGAATATTTCAATACTACGCACTCTCACCCAAATTCCCTCTATGATGACGACTCCCAATGTTTTGAGGAAACGCAAGATTTTGATACATCTAACCTCGAACTACTACTAGAAGAATTCAATGAGACGTCTACTCACTCTAGGATAGAATCTATGATGGAGCGCTTTGTGGAAACACAAACTCTCCAAAACGAAGACTTTAGAAAACAACATCTCCAAATTAATGAAGACCTTAGGCAAATGAATTTCAACAGCTCCAAACAATAGCAACCACATCTCATAATCTTTCCGCAATACATTTCAACATCACACAACACTAGTTCAAATTCGGTCAGATTCAAAGAAGAAGAAGAAGAAGAGAGTTTCTGTTTCACCGTTTACCTGAATTAGAAGGTAGATTGAGCTTCACCGTCAGTTTCGATCCGTTACTTTTTGTTGTGTTTCTTTGAACTGTTGGTACTGTTGTGAAGAGCTCTTGATTTCTTTGAACTGTTGGTACTGTTGGAGAAGATGATGAAGTTCTATAACTTCAGATTCATTTTACTTTACTTTTTATTTTATTTTATTTTTTAAAACTTTTTTTTACCAATCTTGGGCCGTGAGGCCTTTTTATTATTATCAGCATTTTGTTTTACTTTAAAACCTCCCTTTCTTTCTTTTTTCCAATTTCCTTTTAATATTTTTTCTAACATTTGTTTTTCTTTTGAAATAATTTTTTAAAATAGATTTTGTTTTGGATCTTGAGTTTTGATAAGATCTCATCAATATCAATGGACTTTGGGTGTCGATTTTATCCACCAAGAGAGGTGATTGATATTGATGATGGTTTAATCGATTTAAGATTCAAATTGAAGTTTCTTTTCATTTTAATTCTCTCTTTTTTTTTTGATCGATGAAATCTATGGATCATATATTGTTGATTATCAAGGTTGTTTAATCTTCATTATTTCAAATCTATGGATGAATAATCATTGAGATAATTCTCCTTACTTTGGAATAGTGATAGATTACCTTTGATTAATTGATTAAAAATCTTGATTATGATGAGATCACTACCTCTTTTCTTTTTGTGTGGCATGTTTTATGAGAGTGATTTACATATCACTTCTCTAACATGTGTTAACACTAACATTTTATTGACCGGCCTCAGATAGTCGTGGTTTCTACATAAACCCGATTACGATTGCTTAACATAGGGCTAAAGTATCCCTTAATCGGAAAATGATCATTCGTGGCTCAAACTTATGTTTAAAAGTCCAAGTATGATTAGTTGCTTGTCTTAAGTCCAATAACTATGAAAATCATTGTTAGGAGGCTTTGATTCTATCAATCCTCTAATGAGTTTTCATTAACCTTGGTCTAAGTGCAAGAATTAATCATCATTGATCATATGTTCTAACCACTAACCACTAATTCACTAACAATATCCTTGTTTAATTTTGTTTATATTCTCTTCTTACTCCTTATTTCTTTATTTTTATGCTTCCATGTTATCATTTTCATATCATATCTTTGTTTATGTTTATGTCATTTCTCTTTTGTCCACTTGGACCATACCTTGTTCAAAATACTAATAAAGGATAAAAAATCTCTAAAAAACTTGGTGTTGTTAACTTTGTGGTTATGCTCTTGGACTACTCTTAGACCTTGGACTTCATGGACCTTTGGACTTAGAATTAGGACTCTCATTCCTATGCTTGGAGTATTGTGGATCTTAGCCTTTATTTGGCTCGCTCATTAGCTTATGCTTTAAATTGGATGGAATTCTTTTTTTGCTTGCTATGGAGTGTGCTACAAGTCGGTTAGATCTTTCTTACCTCTAGCTCTTATTTTGGTTTCTAGGATAGTCACTTCATCTCCTCCCCTTCTTAAATTTTCAAAACTTTCTCCCTCTTTCAAAACCTTCGTGGTTTCAAACTTGAAAACCGCTTTCGCAATAAAACCTTGACTTTCATCAAGTGATTTTTAAACTTTTGTTCTTCTTAATAAAAGTCAATCAATGTTAATCATGCTTTGACCAATTTCAAAAGACATAAAAAATACAAAAACTCATCAACTCTTTTTGTGCCTATATGCACTTTTTCACTTTAAAACTTTTCATAAAGTTTAGACATGATTCATTTCTATAGTTGAGATGTAATTCTCCTATTCCCCATATTATTAAGACTTTGACATTTTCCACGTTGATGTTGAGTGATAGTCTTGTTGATAATCCAAGCAAATCCTCCATCTTTATGTGACGCAGATGTTGTCTTAATACTCGTGGGTGAATAGTCGCAGTTTTCTCCTTAAAATGACGACTTGTCTTTACATCTAAAATCAATCAAAACCAACAAATTTTTGTCATTTGTACCACGAACTACGGGGTTTTGATCCCATATTGCACTTTGTGGGTACGTAGGCATGAGGCAATAAGTCTCTCCAAACACAAAAATCTAAAAAATAATTCTCTTCTCATCTCCCCAATCTCTTTTCAAACAAACCATTTTCAAACCAAAAAACGTAAATATTTCAAAGGGCTCCTATAGAGTACTATAGACGTTTTGGGTGCTAACACCTTCCCATTGCGTAACCAACCCCCTTACCCCGATCTCTGTTTCTTGTTCTTGTTTTAGAACTCTTTGGTTTTGTTCGCTCTTTTTCCTTTCCTGTATTTGGATAAAATAAAAGTGCGGTGGCGACTCTTGTTTTCTTTGAGTTAAGTTAATCAATAACTTACACTCACGATTTTTACCGCTACAATACCTAACATTTCAAGCATAAGTCAAGACATTACTTATCATGGTAAAGTTCAAAGATTATGAAGGTAACAACCAACAAAAGTAAACATGAAAACATGTGTGACAACAACAAGTTCATCAATGGTAAACAAACAAAACTCATTCATACAAGTTAAAACATGGCATATGAATCAAACAAAGATAAACGTAACAAAATTCAATCATTTTGATGGCATATTGATGACAGTCAACCAGGGATAAGCAAGAAGAGTGACAACAGTTCAAACATGGGTTCAAACTACACATAAGGGGAAAAATGAACAAGATTCAGGGTAACAACCAAGGTAAGAATGGAACTTAGACATGTTATAGTTATAAAAAGACATATAAACAAACAATATGGGGTATGAGGGGCAAGTTCATGAGGTCACAACATCAAGAACATACACAAAGATTCACAGAGAAGTTCCAATACAGACATTCACATTCATGCATTTACAAAAGCAAGAATTAAACCCTAAATATGTTATGGTTCTAACAAGACACATAGACAAGCAATATGAAGTTAAGGGAACATGATCAAGAGGTTACAACATCAAGAAGCATGTTACAAATCAACAAAAGTTTCAAGGCAAGGTTTTCATGTTCATTTATTTATAAAGGCATGAATAAACATGGTAAAGCAAATAACCAAATGTTTTCAAACATACAAACATGTTACACATAAAAAAGTGATTCATACATGATCAAACATACAAGGAAGATCAAGTACCAAGCCAAAGAAACTCATGAAAACAAGTGAAAAACCCCTAAAAAAGGTCATGTCAATCAAGTGAGCCAAAGTGTTTCAAAATAACAATTCTTGAATTCTTCCTCCACTAATTGAAAATAGACATATCAAGGAGAATTTAGAAAAAAATAATGGCATCAAAGTGATAAAAATCAAAGAAGTTATGCACTTTTGAAAATGGGGTCCAAAATGGGGCAAACTAGGGCAAAAACTCAAGGCAACTTACACATAATCTAGGCAAATTTGCATGAAGGGTCATAACTTGCTCAAAACTTAATGAAATTGAGTGAAACAAAAGAGGAAATTGTGTGTTTTTTCACAAGGTATCCAATGGTGGTGGTGGTTTGGTCAGATTATGCATCATTTAAAAAATTCAAAGACATCATTGAAAATAGTAAGTTTTGTGCAAGAACACGTTGGCAGTCAAACATACATGGTTTAAGCAGCAAGCAAGTTATCAAACACAACATATGGAACATATAGATGATGTTCAAAAACATCACACACCAAGGGAGGAGCTCAATCAACAGATTGCACATGGAGTGGCCAAAAAAGCAAGTTTGAGCATGAACATGGTGAAAGTCATGAATACATGTTTTTAGCAGCAACCAAATGATCAATTATGACACATAAGACATATAAATGATGTTCATAACCATCACACACCTATTCATAAACATAATCTATGAGTTGCATATGAAAATGAAACTTAAGGCAAGC